>OX463844.1:37609364-38236002 GCA_949825065.1 Odontocerum albicorne
TTTTGCCGTACTGGCAACTTTGATCTCAAATATCTTCTCTTTGGTTAGGAATTCCAAATTCAAATTTATACAGCTATTTACTCAAGTATTTGTGTTTCGAAAATTATAATTCATTTGTTTTTTCCTCAATTGTTTTTTTTCTTTGCGTCACTCAGTTTACAAAATGGAAAACTTGAAATATCGCGTTATTTACGAGTACGAGTTCCACCGTGGCCCCAGTGCTGCAGAAACGGCTCGAAGGATTAATGATGTGTATGGCGACGGTGCCGCAAAAGAAAACACAGTGCGTTTTTGGTTCCAACGTTTTCGTTCTGGAAATTTCGACCTGCAGAAAAAGCCCCGTGGACGGCCGGAGACCAAAGTTGATAATGAAGAATTGAAGGCTATTGTGGAAGCGGATCCATCGCAAACCACGTCCGAGTTAGCTGCAGGCTGCGGTGTTAGTGATAAAACTGTTTTAATCCACTTGAAGCAAATTGGGAAGGTGAAAAAGCTTGAAAGGTGGGTACCTCACGAATTGAGTGAAGCAAATCAACAAACGCGCGTTGACTGCTGCGTTGCATTACTCAACCGGCACAATAATGAAGGGATTTTGAATCGAATCATTACCTGTGATGAAAAGTGGATCCTGTATGATAATCGGAAGCGCTCATCGCAATGGCTGAACCCTGCCGAACCAGCCAAACCATGCCCCAAGCGAAAATTGACTCCAAAAAAGTTACTTGTGAGCGTTTGGTGGACTAGTGCTGGTGTCGTTCACTACAGCTTTCTTAAATCTGGCCAGACGATTACGGCAGATGTCTATTGTCAGCAACTGCAAACCATGATGGAAAAGCTAGCTGCTAAACAACCGAGGCTGGTTAATCGCTCTAGGCCACTGCTGCTTCATGATAACGCTAGACCACACACTGCACAACAGACGGCTACCAAATTAGAAGAGCTTCAATTGGAATGTCTAAGACATCCACCGTACTCTCCGGACCTTGCCCCAACAGATTACTATTTTTTTCGAAATTTGGATAACTTCTTGCAAGGGAAAAAATTCAACTCCGATGGGGCAGTCCAAACCGACTTCAAAGATTTTATTGATTCCCGTCCGAATGGTTTTTTTAGTAAAGGGATCGATGAACTACCTATGAGATGGCAAAAGTGCATAGATAGCAATGGTACATACTTTGATTAAATAAATATATTATATTAAAAAAAAATCAACTTTATGTTCCTCCCAAACAAAACGCCAATTTCATATGTAAGGACCTAATAGTTTTGATATTTTACTTTTATTGGACACAGTAAAATTGAATACCTGAACAACCTTATTGTCAATTTAATGAAACCATATAGAAAAATATTAAAGGAATGTGAAAATATTAAAAAAATGTTTGTGATTTATTAAACATCTAAACTTAACACATGTAAGAAGATGACAGATGACTATTTTTGTAACTTGGAGAATCGTACTTGCTCAACTATAGGGGGAACGACAGCAAATAAAATCTCATAAACATTGTTTGATATTTGAATATCTACCTGAACATATATATCGTTATTATTCTATTTTAATGATAAAATTGGCTTTTTTGATGGATTAAAAAATTACAACAAACAAAAATTAAACACAAACATCTAAGCTATTTTATGTAATAGAAAGAAATAGTATGTTATAAGACGAATCTAATAAAACAAAATTTCAACTCGGCAAAAACAACTTCCTCACTTAACTTTTGTAAGTAGTCAAGATCATATAAAAACCTATAAAATTCCCATACCGATTGCCTGATTTGTGTAGTCTTGTTAAGCAGGAGTTATACTCCTTCAAATAGTTGGAACTACTTTATTATGGATTTTTTTTTCAGAATGGACCTATAGGCAATGTGTAACGTGCTCAGATGAATATAAAAAAACATCTTGTTAGAAATTAATTTTTTGAATATCGTTTGCGTCTTTTACATATCTATCAGTTATCTAAATTACTGTGTCCACTAGATAAAAAATAGAAAAAAGTAACCTGCGCAAGTACGAGTATTTCGTAATTCCTTCAGACAATTTTTATATTCCTGTGTTGCTTATAGCTTTCATAGATGATTAATTCTGAATTAAATTAGAATGATATTGTTCGTTTAGATCTGGTATAAGTATTTTAATAAAAGTTAATTTATAAAATAATCAATGCAAACATAATCAAATAATATCTCGAGTCTTAAGAAAGACATCTGCTTCACTTTGTGGTTTTATGAATATAAATTTTTAATAAAATAAATGAAAGAATTTTTTTCTTTTACATTCACCACTGTTTTATTTTTTGTTAGTTCAATACTGATTTCAAAGACCTCCGTCTTCTTCATCAGGTGAAGATGAGCTGACTAGGAAGATGGAGGACCTTGAAACCGGTAGTGAACTCACAAAAATAAAAACAATGGTGAATACAAAAGAATGAGTTTTATTTATTTTGTTGAAAATTAATAACAAAATAACCGTCGTGTACAACCATCAGCACATACCAAATATAAAACGCAGCAAATAGCGTAAACCGGAGATAATGCGAAGTAAAGTACACGTAGCGGAGTATAGATGATGCTCAGCAAAGTGCATATGAGAGAGATAATGTGGCAGCAAAAAACATATAACATAGATAATATAGTAAAGGTCTTTTTTAGGGGCAGGCTCTTGCGGCGCGCCATGGCGATACGCTGAGTGGCGCAGAGATTTGGTTTTGCTTATATAAGACGAGTTAGGAAAATTACCTGCCAGCATTCTTCTTGGCCGAGTACCGTTTCGTGTTTCACTTAAATTAATCTTTCTGTATGTCAGGGCTACTCAATAATTTCACTAAGTTTTATTTTGAAACAGTTACAGATGAAGATTTTTCCTCTAAACTAATTTGATATTTATAAATAAGGATTTAATTCCTACATGTGTTATATGTAAAGTAAATGTCAATATATCAACATTCTTAAAAAAAAAACAAACTGAAAACAAAATATTTCTTCACGATAAATTTAACACATCAATAATATTTTTTATATTTCTATTGAGGAGATTGACATTATCGGTACAATTTTTGTAATTCTACAATACTATAAATAAAAATTAAATATATACATGCAAAAAGGGCCCAGCTCTCGATCACTCGTTTTAAAACAACTGAAGAAATGTTGAGCCACTTTGTACAGGCTTGTGTGGATTTTTTAAGACGAAATCTTAGCATTAAAACCCCATTCTAGTTGCTCGATATTTTTTCACATCCAGGATTTCCTTACAGTCATTCGATAATTTAAATAAATCTAAAAACTATATGTTATCTAAAAACTAGATGTTACCTTTTTGTACATAAACATTCAATTTAGTTTATTAAACATGCTTGTTTTAAATAAAAACGTTTCTGATAAAATTTTATAAAAATCTTTATTAAATTGATGAATAATGGCTGTTCGTCATCTATGTTTTCAAACTATAGGCACATAAAAAACATTTTTTAAGTATTCTAATAAGACCATAATAATTATAATTTTCTCATATCGTCAACTCTATCGTTATAGGAGGATATATCATAGGTGAAACAATCATTAGACAAGTATAGATCGACTAGGAGACGAAGCACTTACCTCTTATATAAGACTGTATCATATATAAGACTGTTCCCATTGAGGAGATATTGCTCTCTTAACGGTGCTATATAAATTGCCCCTTTTACTATTATTTTTGCGCAGTGATTTAGTATTTCTATACATAAGTCCATTTTTTTTATCAATATGACTACAGAACTTCCTTTAAGACTAGAACTCCATCATTATCTATGATAAATAAAAAATAAAAATAGTGATTTTACTTCTCTCCACTGCTTGGATGACTTTGTAGGTCCCTACCAACAATACTTGATAATATTTCAGCAAACCTAAATTATCATCTAAGCGAGGAAATAAATATGTAGACTTAATATCGGTGTTCCGATTTTATTTAAATAATTTAATAGATTTTACTCAAAGTGAAGTAGTTATATTAACTTACATGTTATGAACATGTAATTTACAATCATAGTATAAATAGACCAAAACCCGTACGGCTGTCGAATACTTGGATTCTCTCCGAAAGTAATTCAAAATTTGAATCTCGATGGGGATACTAAACGAATTTTAAATACCTAGCTAACAATTTTTGAACCGTTTAAAAGGGGACGATGTATAAATGATATATATATATATATATATATATATATATATATATATATATTATATATATATATATATATATATATATATATATATATATATATATATATATATAATATATTATATATATATATATATATATTATATATATATATATATATATATATATATATATATATTATATATTATATATATATATATATATATATATATATATATATATATATATATATCATATATATATATATATATATATATATATAATATATATATATATATACTATATATATATATATATATATATATATATATATATATATATATATATATATATATATATATATATATATATATATATATATATATATATATATATATATATATATATATATATATATATATATATATATATATATATATATATATATATATATATATATATATATATATATATATATATATATATATATATTTATATATATATATATATATATATATATATATATATATATATATATATATATATATATATATATATATATATATATATATTATATATATATATATATATATATATATATATATATATATATATATATATATATATATATAAACAAATTTTACATTTATGAATATATATTTTCATAAATGTAGAATTTGTTTTACTTCCGTTAATATTTTACGGGTTGCAACTGGTCATAGTATAAATAGGCCAAAACCCATACGATGGTTGTCGCCAAAGAAAGAATACGAGAATTGAATTTTGAATACAAGAGAGCGAGAGAGGAGTACTTGGATTCTCTCCGACAGTAATTCGAAATTTGAATATCGGTGGGTCCGTGATACTAAACGAATTTTAAGTACCTAGCTAACAATTTTTGAACCGGTATAAAAGGGGACGATGTATAAATGATATATATGTATATATATAAACAAATTTTACATTTATGAATATATATTTTTATAAATGTAGAATTTGTTTTACTTCCGTGAATATTTCACGGGTTGCAACTAGTTTAAATATTTTTTCATGATTCTGTGCATTCATAAAAGCTCAAAGGCTTTTGCAGTTATTTTTAATTTGCATTATATACTCGTAGATTATGGAGTTCGTACTGCAATATAAAAGTTTTATAAGAAATATCGAGTTTTCTTAAAGTGCTTAAGGAACATCGATATCGATATCATTAACATACTCGTATATATCACAAATAGAATGATATTGAATGTTTCAAAGATTTACAAAATAAATTGACGTAGAATAATCAGAAACTTGTCTAAAATCCTTAAAAATACAATCAAACGTGCATTAAATATATTTTAGTAGTTTTTCTAGACATATTTTATGTGGATTTTACTCAGTTTTATAAAGAGGGAAAAACTTATTAAAAAAACATGTATTGTATATAATAACCAATGCAAGTTTTTAATACAATACATAGTCAATTTACCCACTCTAGTGATTAGTATTAATACTATTCTAGTCAAAAATGCAATTGTAAGTCAGTATGATAAATCAATTAGTTTGAAGAAATACATTTTCTGATTGAACTGGAAAAAATTGACAGTCGATTTATAAGCGAAAAGTTCTCAGTAGAAAGAATAAATGTAGCATTTATTAGAAGCTGTAAAATATATAGCATTTTGTAAATGAAATCTGCCACATAAAATCGTCGAAAAACACATGTTGTATAGTCTCATCATCTCTATGTAAGTTTTATTGAATTGAAATATTGAACGATTGAACTATTTTTTTTGTATCTTTTTTCAATTTAATTCCATATCGAAGAATCAAGATCAGTTTTTTTTTCCTTTCGTTTTGTTTTCCCTTCAACATATCCGAATAGGTGATCCGGGCTTATTGAAGAACGTGGATAGTATTGGTTTCCGAACATTTGAGTTGATATCCACTGGAGTATACACGTAACACGCGGTTCATCACATCACGCGTTCGTAACACTACCACATGAGAAGAGACAACACACTCGCATACGTACTCGGCGCGTGTGAGTATTGTTACCTGCCAAACTCTTTTACCTGAATGGGAAGCTTTGAAGAACTATCTCGCAAAAATTACAATAGATAATAGTATGCTGGGACCCATTATGGAACTAATTCGTAATATGAAAGATAAAAGTAAGATTAACACTATGGGAGATGCGTGCACTAAGAATAATTTGTGGCGTCAACGTATCAAAGGTAGCGGAATAAAGATATCAGGAATAAGTGCAGGAATAACATTGATGTTTTAAGTGAAGAAAGGAGCTTTAAGATGGTAAGGATTTGTGGAGAGAATGAATGACTAAGCGATACACGTTATAAGTGTAAGGTGTGCGTGGATGAGGTAGACCGAGGAAAATGTGGCTGAATCAAGTGGACTAGATTTTGATAGAAGGTAATAAGTTTTAACAATGGAATACTTTGCATGACGAGGTGTATGAATGTTAAGGCGTCGAAAGTTGTGTGCTTAGTTGTTCTGCGAAAAGTCCATTTTTGTTTAAAATGACTTTTTGATGCCATTTTACTTGAAATTTCTACATATGGAAAAAACATTTATGTCCAAAAGTCATATGGTTTTGCTGTTATGAAAATATGAAAAGTCATAAAACTTGATTTTACATCGCCCTCCGAAACTTAAATTGCATTTATCTCAAAACTCAATATTAGGCCTTAAACGCTTTTCGCAGAACAACGACGATATAAAAGTTTGAAAATCTGCTGTTATTGCTTACCCTACAAGGGATACGGCCTGATGATACTCGTATGTATTAATCGAGAATCAATCTACCACGCCTACTACTCACATTTTGAACTGTACGAGTATATTTGTTTTGTCAGTCTTTCTTTATTTACTCTTTCCACGTGTCCAAAGCATCTCAAAATGTTCTTCTTCATTTTATTCAACACATCAGTCATAAGCTGGCATTCATCCTCAACTACATTATTCCGTATTCTGTCATACATTCTGTCACTATTGTATAATATCCTTACTGTTCCGCTACCCCCTCTTATTCCGTATTCTGACATACATTCTGTCACTATTGTATAATATCCTTACTGTTCCGCTACCCCCTCTTATTCCGTATTCTGTCATACATTATGTCACTATTGTATAATATCCTTACTGTTCCGCTACCCCCTCTTATTCCGTATTTTGTCATACATTCTGTCACTATTGTATAATATCCTTACTGTTCCGCTACCCCCTCTTATTCCGTATTCTGTAATACATTCTTTCACTATTGTATAATATCCTTACTGTTCCGCTACCCCCTCTTGTTCCGTATTCTGTCATACATTCTGTCACTATTGTATAATATCCTTACTGTTCCGCTACCCCCTCTTATTTCGTATTCTGTCATACATTCTGTCACTATTGTATAATATCCTTACTGTTCCGCAACCCGCTCTTATCTCGCCAAAAATATTCAGCGTCTTTCCGATCATGGACCTGCGCTACGCTCAAACCGAGATTTCGTAGTGACTTTCCCAGTTCACCGCATTTTTTTAAGTCATTTATTACTATCTATGCTGTAAAACTCTGGAAACAGTTACAAACTAATGTTAGACTCGCACCTTCGTATTTAAAAAAAACGTCTGAAGAAACTCTTAATTTCAAGTCGGTAATACAAAACTTTTCATTCCTGAATTTCCATTCCTGTCCATCATCCATTCGATTTCCTTTGATTAACATCTCACTTTTATTTTTACTATGTATAGTGTATTGTTCATGAATTTTGTAAAGGTGAATAATGAATAAAAAATGTTTTTTCGATCATGTTACTTTATTTACTGTGGTCTGTAAATAAAGTGTGGTATCTGATAATAAGCCCGCTAGATTGTTAAATAAAATAAATAAATATTACGTCTCCCCATGTATTCTTCTAAGCGCACGCATTTCTACAACATTTATTCTTCTCTTTTCAATATTTTTCCATGTTCATTTCTCTCCCATGTATTTAAATTGGTACTTAAATACTGTTATGGATTATCATCTTAGTAGATTTAAGTAATCACTATTTAGTAAAACAAACATAATATAGATACTTTCCTTAATAGGGTGACGATATATACCAAGGGCTCTCGGATGGAAGGTATTGAGAGTTCCTGGCCACGTCAGGTGGCATGGAGAGATACATCTCCGTGGACGCAGGCGAGCAGTGAACACGTGTCACAATGAGGCACACACACCTGTGCTGCCATGCGATAGTGCTGAAGGGCGGGACGGGGGGCGCGGGGCGAGCTGCACTCTGCAGGCTGCCAACTCAAACACACTTGCTGCCCAACTGTTAAGATGCTTTTGCTATGGACACAATAAGATAGACTATCCCTCGTGAACGAATATGATCGTCAGTCATCTTGTGGATAGAAAACGCTTGTGCATGTATTGGTTTATTGTGTGCAAACTGGACTTCCGTGCGGAAGGTCGTCGGTTCGAACCCCGCGCTGTGCTACTCTCCTCGAACGACACAGGCACTTTTCCGCCTTGTGTTCGATGACATAAGGATACCTATGACTTCGGTCATACCTATTCTTTAAAAAAAAAAAAAAGAAAAAAAATGAATTCCGCCCGCTTAGAGTGAATGCTAATCGTCGGACGACCACCGATTTTTTTTTTAATTACGTGAAATAATTTCTCAAATTTCATGTTGCTCTATAATATTTATTTTTGTAAATGAAACAAAATGACAAACAAGCACCAGACATCAAGAGTGTTTCTTGCTATGTCTACAAAATGGGAAAATATGGAGCCTTCCAACAACCAAAGAAAATATCCACGGCCTAATTGTTAAAATGCTTGTCTTCCAACACAGGGGTGTGCTGGTTCAATTTTCGGTGAAATATTTTTTTAAATGGTTGTATTTTATTTTATCTCACTTCAGTTTTATACATCATAGCCTGGTGGGTTTATTGTCATGTGGCGATGTTTTACAACTAACTAGAAATATGTTGAAATAAGCATTTTAAGAAAACTGGTTTGGAAACCTTGTTTTTTTTTTAATCTGGTTATCGACGTGAATCGAACCCGTAACCTCCGGATTGGAATACGGTCTTATCAACTAGGTCACATAGGTCGTTAAGGGTTCGACTTTGATTTCCTTTGAGATATCTTTAAAATATTTATATTTGGTTGTGAGAGTAAAAAGTAAAAACTCGCCAGGTTGTATGGTATACAGAAAAATATTATATAATACAAAACAATGTATATAGTATTCCTATTCAATGTAACTTACATTAGGATAAGAATATGGATTATGTATTTTTCGGTTGTCCTTTATGTGGCAGATTTAATTTACAAAATTAACATATGAATGGTTGAATTAAAATAGGCCCTAAGTACCAAAAAAAAAACAAAAAAACTAAGTATGCAATTTCGTTCTATATGTCATATATAATATAATGAAATTGCATACTTAGTATTTTTTTTTTGGTACGTAGTGCCTATTTTAATTCAACCATTCATATCTTTGTCACGTCCAATGAATGTTTCTTTTTTCGTTCTACGAATATATTATTCATCCACAGATCTATTGTAATTTTTTTGGAGTTGGATCAGTTGACGGTTTAATATAACGAAATTGTTATACATTTATTTTGTATTCTAAGTTAATTGTTGGTTGTTATAAAATAAAGACATATACTATACAAATTCTATAATTAAAGAAAAAAAAGATAAACATATATTTATCACATTATTTACTATTTACAAACTAAATTGAAAGTCCGCGAGAACAAAATAATAAGATAAAAAGTGTTATAGAATGCCACAGATATAGAATATAATTTTGAATAAGACATTTTATGAAAATGCGTGAAAAAAAAATGTGGAGTCTGAATGAAGATATAATAAAAATGTGAAGTCTGAATGAAGATAGAATAAAGACATAAAAAAATGAATGCATGGATAAAATGGATGTTTTGAAATATTGAGAGAATGAATGACGAAAAATGACTAAACGAGTATAAAAATCAGAAGTGCAAGGTGTGCGTGGAAGAAAAATAGGAAGGAAAACGTCGTTGGATCATGCGAAGAAGATTTTGAAAATAGGTAAAGTGAGAAGTATAAATAATTAAAGATTGTGCATAACATATATGAATGTGAATGAGTGTGTTTGGAAAGAAAAGTTTGGTGAACTATTCTCTTTAGCTATCCCGCAAGGGGCACGGCGTGATGTATATGAAGTTTAATTAAAATTTCGAAAAAAGTTAACATTTCCAGAAATGAAGTGGTTTACAACATGGTGTATATATTTTCCAAGCGGTCAATAGTTCGTCTCGTATCTGTATACAAACGAGTATCGCATTTCTCAAGAACGTAGATAACATTCTTAGAATGGGTTGACCACACTGAGAGCGCTATCTGTCGGCAAATGTGTTCCGATAACACTCACCTATCATTCAGTGTTTTCTTGCAATTATAATTCACTTATTTCATACATAAACAATCATGAACATATTAACAATACAGATCGATATATACAAAAAAATCTAAATCAATTTTTAATTATTTTTCATTTATTATCATCATAGATTCAAAGAAAATTGGATTGCTTCTTAATCATATTAAACCAGAAGAGAATCAAAAACTCTCCCGATAGTTGAGCGAGTCCCAAAAGAGATTCCCGCGACACATTTATTACAAAGAGTCTGCTTTTTAACCATTGCTCAATCGTGAATTGAGATTGTTTTCGGTTCCGTGTTTATGAACTGAGTTATTAGGGCCGTCATCACATGTACATGGAATGACCTTGTTAAACGACATCGTCTTGAATTGATATCTTCCACATCTCGGTGGATAAATTAAGAATTGAGGTCCTTAGTAAACTTTGCAGACATAACTGAGTCACTTTTTGGGGAAGTATGAGTAGCGTTGTTCCTATTGTTATTATATTTAGGATAGACTTTAATTAATTTGATTTAGTTGGTCAAACGTGTATCAAGTATATTTTTAATGTGTGTATGCTTTAATGTATACAATTTAATATACGAAGCACTCTCCTGTTTAACTAGGTATATGCTGGTCCTATGTCAGGTAAGTTTCACAAAACAACAAAAATTAAGAAACAAGTATACTCGTATATCAGTTATAAGAGTAAAAATTACACTTAAACATAAGAGAAAATAAATCCCCCATGATTGCATCACGCCAAGAAAGAGCGTTTAAATCAGAAATATTTAATTTACAAATGATTATTCACTGATTTGTGCAATAATCACCATCATGCCATACCCATATTGGGATAAGCAGAGATAACAAACCTCCATTTTATTCTTTACTGGCATACATTATTCGCTTCTGTCGTGTATATATGTGTCATCATACATATTCGGGATTTTCTTGGATTCTATTCACGATGATGCCCAAAACGATATTTTTGGTTGCGTAAAATAATCGAAAGTGTAATATTTCAAATACCTATAAATTCTACTGACACGCAACCATTCAAACACGAACAGTTTAAAAGCTTAGTATACAATTCAAGATGTAATGTTTAATCATGAACAAATAATAAAATATCGCGAATGTAAAAAAAAAAGTACGGATTTTCGATATCCCCTGTACTGATTATTATTTATTAAACATAATTTAAGTGAGTAAAATTATAATATATTCTAAATACGCTAGAAATTAAGTGTGAAATATTGTTTCGCTTGCTAAATTATAAATTTAAGATAGTCGAATAAAAATCGAAAGTTCTCGACAACTTTCCGTTTTCGACTTGATCATGTTATAATGATTGCCTATTATCAGGCGCATTTTTTTATACTGTGAATCAAAAAATACTTTATTCGTTTAAAAACTATCTTAAATATTAGCCCAAGATGCCGAGACGTGTAAATCTTGACTGTATATTTAGTTAAAACACATTTATTATATTTATGAAATAAATAATACATAAACATATTGAAAGGTAGCAAATATTGTTTGCTGTATCAGATCGCATGGAAGGATCGGAAGAAGGAAAACGTATTTATTACAGAACTTCCGAGATTGATTCCGATCTTACGATAATTCCTACTGCACATATTTTTCGGGTCTGAATTTTTTTTTATACATTAATTATAATTAACATTTTCGTATTTTTTCCATTCATTAAAATCACGAATACAAGAAAGCTTTTAATTTTTACGAAATTAATTTCGAGTAAGTAAGCGAGTAAGAGCCAATCTATACAAATTGTCTATTCAACTTGTTTCATTGTACTATTGCGATGTTTTTACCAAGAAAATTATTGAAAATGGAAAATTAGTGAAAATAATAACAAAACCTTTTTATTTCTTTTAAAATTTATTCTACTAAGAAATGGTTTTCTGGCACAGGCGTTTAAAATCTGAAAAATTTCGTTTAAACGATTCAAATTTGATAAATTACGAATATACCATATTATTAAGAGAAATTTTTAAATACATTAATTCTTAGTCCACTTTCTTGGCGTAATGAAATGTATCAAGTTTGTTCAATGACTTTCAAAGAAAAACTGGAATAGTTATTTGTATGCTTTATTGTTTGGGATGAACCGCTGGATAACTAAATACCTTTTGACTTGCAAATTTTATTGAATCCACTTGCTGTATTTTCTAGTAATCTGATTATTATATACACCGGTCTAATAAAGTGCAAAAAAGAGTTTCCTACCCTTTTGATAGTTGCAAAAATTTAATATGTATAATTTTTTTCTAGATTTTTGGTACTTTTTATGAAAAATTTTCAACTATTTTGAAAAAGCTTTTATTTTTAAATTCTGAACAATTTTACTTGACGTAAGTTGTAGAATTATTTAAAAAATACCATTTTTAGTTTATATGATTGCACCGATAAAACTAATGATAATATTTTATTTCATTAAAGTACACATAAATACATATTGAAATGAGTGATTAAATATACTATTTAAATTTCATTGCTCGATCAAAAGATGCTAGAGAAATAAATTAATTTTATTAATGAAATAAACATAATTTTAACCATCAATTTGTTTTAATTGGTACTTCTTTCAATCACATGTATTGGCAATTAGTGACAGATATATGATTTTATAAA
Source organism: Odontocerum albicorne (assembly GCA_949825065.1). Taxonomy (NCBI): domain Eukaryota; kingdom Metazoa; phylum Arthropoda; class Insecta; order Trichoptera; family Odontoceridae; genus Odontocerum; species Odontocerum albicorne. The sequence continues at coordinate 37,622,577 of OX463844.1, forward strand.
AATTTATCATCAGAGAATAAAAAAACGAGAAATGTGAAGAAAATTATAGTATTTACTTTGCTCATTAAAACGCCTTGAAAATATTTTTCTTGTAAGCTATAAAAATAATAACTGGTAATTTTTAATGCACCAAGTGAGCTTCTTTGTCGTAAGGGAACTCATTTACGATTTAAAGTTCAGTTTATTTTAACATTAACTTAACATATTCAATTTATAAACGAAAGGTGATTTGTATATTAAGTTTTCTTGGATTCACAAACAATAAAATGCAAATAATTTCAGAATATTTCATTTGGAAAGTGCTGCGTAAACCAATAAAAAAATAATTTCACTGTGGTTTTGATTGTAAGTTATGAAATAATAATCTTATTTAAGCAACATGTTTATATTATAATAAACAGAACTTGACAATTGTATTTCTATATAGGAAATTTCTTCTAACAAGAAAGATAGATGTTGAAGAGACCAGTTTGGTCACCATCGGGAATCCAAATCAGAAATATTCAACGGAGGGAAATATTTTTAACATTTACGATATTTATATTCTTTTCGTATGGCCTACTTCACAGGTGGGTTAGGGTTTGAAGTGGATACTTAAAGCCTTTTTTGCTTAATTTATATTATTTTTGCTTTTTGGTATTGAGCACTGCTAAATAGATAACCACCATAACCCCTAATCCAGTGCACCGCACGTCGCGCAAACTTATTATTTATTATTTTATGATCTATTGTGATCTCTCCAAGATGAATTGTTGGAGGCGAATGTTCCGTATCCCATGGATGGCAAGGCGCAACAAATTCTCTACGTAGGAAAAATATTCTTACATACTTTGGGCACGTTGCCACAGAAAATTAAGAAACTTTTAAGAAGCTAATAATTACGAAAACAGTTGAAGGAAAGTCTTCTACAAGATGGATAGACCAAATAAGTTGGTTTAGAAAATCCTCATTAAACGCTGCATTCAACATGGCTCAGGACTGGGACGCAGGGAGAGCGGGAGATGATACTCCGAGGACACGACCCCCAACATTGAGCACGTGATGAAGAAGAAAGATCGTGATACTATTGCAAAAATAATTAAACATGTCCCCGTAAAACCAATACATCAAATAATGCACGTGTACTATTTTTTTATTGAGTATCATCGGAAGTCGAACCTAAAATCTCTGGTCCAGAAGACATGCGATCAACTGACTAAACCACGGTGGTTTTATAACTTGTATTTTATAACGCTTCGTCTACATAGATTCCTTATGGCTAATAATTTTCCCCTTGAGACCTTTTATCATCTTAAATTACAATATAATTGTACTGATCATACTAGCCCTATCACTTTAATTACAAAGTTCTCGCTATAGTTTTTGTAGCTTGTATAACACTTCCGTGGTATACAATACAACCTGGTGGGCTTATTGCCATCTGGTAATCTTGTTCAACTAACCAAAAATGTGTTGAAGAGTATTTAAATGATAACCAGACTGAACCCCCTTTTAAAATAAATTGTGTTCCAACGGGAATTAAACCTGTAACCCCAGTTGGAAAAACAGGCGTCTTACCAACTAGCCCACGGAGGTCATCATAGATTCTTAACATAATAAAAATGTTTTTTCAAAGAAAATGATATTTAGATTTAAATTTAATTTATAATTTGTATTTAAAATTTGATTTATTTATTCTCATATCATACTAAATAAAAAGTGAATATATTTTTCTATCTATGATATATAACAAAATACATTGCTTATTTGAATTATATTGCGAGTAATACTGTTCATTTTTTTGTATTTACATCTTGAAAAAATAAAAATAGTATAATAATAAATTATTATTTACAAAAATATCGTTATCCTTGAACTAAGAACTTCCGTGTATTTTGACATTTCGTTTCGTCACACTTTTCTACCATTTTTTTCTTAAAATCTAGCTTATTTAAAGTTCTATAGAATATTGTATATTTTACCCGTCATTATAAGTCGAGATTGTTGAAACGGGTGCTCATAACCAATAAAGAGAGGATGCACTTAAGTGCTATTCAAAAATTCATTACAGTGGATTGTTTACAAATCATTTGTACCTTATTTATCAAAGATTTTTGAAATTCTTTCAAAATATAGAACTATTTGGGGAGATCATCGTTTCATAGCAAGTTCAAATATGTAAAAATATTTTGGACTCAAAATATTTTAAGTTCTTTATTTAAACAAATAATTAAGTTTGAAAAAAAATGTTTTTTAATTTGTGTAAATTGTTCATTTTCGAAAACTTTGTCGTACTTGTATAATTTTTTTTCTCCGACAACTTACGAATAATAAATCATGTTACTTTGCAAAACGTATCAATAACTTTTTTGTATTCTTTTTTTGAGTAATCTGCTGGTTGCATAATAATTGAAAATATAAGGAGGAAGGCTGTAAATAAATCTTCTTCTTCTCAGTGTCATGTTAGGTCCCCCTCAACGTTGAATATCACTTGAGATTAGATATCTTTGTCCCCGGTAGCCCGAAAAAGATCTCCAACGCCCCGTATATTGCGGAGCCAGGAGATTTGCCTCCTGCCAACACCTCTTTGGCCTTCTATTTTGCCTTGGATGATTACTGCACCTGATCATCCAAGTTAACAAATATAACGTAAAAATTGATAACAATAACAATTATGAACACGTGTATTTGTAACTTAACACAACGTTAATTTGAACCAAATAACTCTTGTGAGGCGTGTGATTAATAATCAGATTTTACTTAAAAAAATATGAAAAATAAAGTTACTTGCAATATAATGTTTTAGCACCTTTTATGTAGTAAGTCGAGATTTATTGTTATTAGTAAGGGTTGTGATGGGGATTGGGAGTTTATGTTTGGAGAAGATAAGGGTAGAAGATACCTGCCAGGGGTAATTAAGATAAGCCTCAAGTGCTGGCCACTTAGCACCATTGTGTCTATCCAAATATTGGGGTTTGTTATTCATTGAGTACTCGAGAGGTTTTCCAAAGAGCCTGTGTCCTAATGGGATATGCCATAAATCTGCAAACCTTAAGCGTCAATCATATCTCGGATGGACCCGAAGATGGTTTCGTCATATTTTTCTCTTCATTTCATTACTTTGTTAAAGGTTGGATATGTCACTAAAAACTTAAGTAATATATATTTTTTCATTTCGAATAATTTTTTTTCAAAGAACTAAAGGAATAAGAAAACAAATTATGCATTCTTAATCTTCGATTGTTCCACGTATACAGATCTGTTGAATTTTGTAAAAACACGGATTTAACCCAGAGGCCAGAACGGAGAGGTTCAATATAAGAGTAGTTGTTAAAACGATTTAATTATATAAATATAATTTTATAATTAAATCGTTTTAACAACTACTCTTATATTGAACTAAATATAATTTTCGCTGATAACTTTCGCTGATAACCGTTTAATGTCCACGATAGAAAGAACACCAGTTAAGTGGAAGACATATATCAGAAAAATAAAAATGCTCATCGATTTTTATTACAAATACTTTTCGAGATGAATAATATAACTGCAATGAATTATCCTCTTATGTTAATAGCAAATATTCTTTTTGAAATAAAAATATTACAAAATAAAGAGTGTTATCAATCAAAAAAATATTTGTCAGTTTACTTTCTAACAAAACTATGAAAATGCAGTAATTACAAAATTTGTATTTTATAAAAAAATAGTAATAAAATGCGTTTCATTATCATAATATTTATGAAAAAATAATATTTTAAATTGAAAACTGTTTACAAATGACAGAAACGATGCATGTGTCACAAAATAGGTTTCATAAAAAAAGTATTGCCTTTTTTTATTTATTTTATAGTTCGATTGAAAACACGAAAAATTCGTTATCTCAATATAGTAATATAATATTCCAATCAACCAGATAGATGTTAAAGAGGTCCTGAATTAAAGCCAGACTGGAACTGTTTTTTTATTTAATCTCGGTTCCAACGGGTATCGAACTCGGAACCCTCGGGCTGGAACGCAGATGTCTTACCAACTAGGCCACCGAGTTGTATTTAGTACATCTAAGCTATTCTTCATTAGAATTAAGATGCTTTCACGCAGTTTTCAAAGCGAGGTTATTACAAAACTTTTTTATCTAAATCTAAATGAATACCAAATACTTGATTTTTTTGTGATCTCCGTACAATGAAGTCAACTCTGTTATAATAAGTTAAATTCCTTTTTACTTTAAAAATGTTTTTGTAAACACTTTCATCATACATAACATTGAAATGATGTATTAAATCTATTAATATCGCGACATTAATATACAATATATATACGAGTATATAATAAATAGCAATGGACAGCGACGATAATATTGACAATTCCACTGGTCCGTCCATTTGCAACACAAAAAATACCGTTCACTCTCTCGGTAACCGCTCACGCTCACAGCGATCATAAATGTTTTTATACCCCACTAAATTCTTTCCTTGAACTGGCCTTGATTGAACCAAATACTCACTATTAATAGCGCACACCTGCAACGGCCATCTTTTTGCTCCGAAGCGGATGTAGAAGGTGATTTCGATCACACGACCGAAGCCAGCACCGGCTCAAGAAGAAAAGCTGTGCTGCACCCGGCCAAGCGCTTCGTCTAACATGACCCCGATGATTTGAGTTGTGTCTAATATATCTCCCACCAGTGTCGATTCACTGATGAATGATACCATCCGAGTTATTGTCCGATAAAAATACATCAAACATAATGGAGGAAAACCTTCCCTATACTTAATCATTTATATTTTTAAAAAATGTACAGGTTCCCTTTTCCCAACATTTTTCTACCACACTGTCATTAAAGATTCGTTGATATCACAATTTATCATACAGAGGTTACTCCTATATGCCTAATATTGCCTGTTATTCTTTTGCTACATAAATTTCGCGCAGTCTCTTGAGCGATGACTCGTTTACGTATAATGGTTTTATGATTTATATATACACGTATAGTTTGAAAAGTAAAAATACTGCAGGGTTTAGTTTCTAATTGATTCAATAATTTTACTGTTTCGCATACATAACTTTCGTACATCTGCTTGATTCCTTTGCTTGAATTTTTTGCTTGATTCCTTCGAATGGGCGAAACATTCGAATTTCCCATATATTATGACTTTTAGATTATGAAATATCGATTAATGAAGCGCCCGATCCCATTATGCAAAGAGCGGGCCCTGACAGCAACACATATTGGGTAACCACCTTACTGGAGTTTGGACAACACCAGCACGATCGTTCTGCAAGTTGCGTTGACGGAATGCGAAGAATCGTATCATTAGCTTCTCGTCTTATGTTAATCGAAGCAAATCTAGAGGGAACTTTCGTTGGCCGTTGAAACCAGATCGGTCCGAGCGAAGCGGCAGCTCCACGAGCCAGTCAACTCGGGCAGACAGTACCTACTGAAGATGGCTGTATGTGCCGTTGTGTGCCATTCTTCGATCTTTTGCAACACGATATTTACTTCAGTTATTACACTTTGTAGTTAATTTACAGGTCAATACCTGACAGACCTTTTTTATATTCACATGTATGGACAGTAACTATTTAATTTGTATAAATTTTACCTATTATTATATTATAAAATAATTCTATGGACTCTAAGGAGGGGGGCTAAGTATGCGGACCATGATTTATATCACCATCGCTAACTGACGAATAGCCCAGAGCTTAATATTAACCCGCTTCATTTATGGTTTACATTCTTTAGATAAACTTATATCGCTTGCCTTCACTTACTTTGTACATTTTCAGATATTTATTACGATTTTCCATTTGATAAGCAACACTTGTACAACTTCTATTTTGATTTATGTTGATTTTAGTCTGAATAATTCCGTTGGTTTTATTTTGACAAGGAGTTAAAGTTGCAATTTGCGAGTTGAACCTGTGTTAATATAAATCGAACATGGCATCCATTATTGAAGCTTAGTTTTTTTTCACAGATTTAAAAAACATAAATAATATTTTATTTTATTATATTAATGCTTTTTACTATATGAGAAAATATTTTAGAAATATTATATTAAAAGAAAATTATCTTCATCCACAGTTTAAGCACATGGCAAGATATTACAAACTATTAGAAATCTATATTTATGTTTGAAAATTAAATAATAATACAACAACAAGGGAAACAAATTATCAATCATTTTAAAACAAATTAAGATATTTTGCGAAAAACCCCTAAAAAGGGAAAATATAAAAAAAAATCGTTTTTTGTATCATAAAACATGACAAAATTTGAATGTATTGTATTATTTCAATTATTAATTAAAAGCGTTTTATCAAAAACTCATAGTTAAAGTCTGATTTTTTTAATTTAAAAAATTACCATTTCATAACATGATATACAGACTTAAGAATTAATGTAAACAAAGTATTAAAAAATATATGTTTTAGCGATAAAATAGTCAACATTAAATCAAGTTAATAGAGAACTTCATCTGAGGATCGTTAAGTTTCACACACGAGTATCTACCGTATTCGTTTAACGAAAGCAAATTATCCATTTGAAAAATTATTTATATAGTACCATGGAGAAACTTCAGTCATTTAAGAAATGCATTGTGCCAAATTATTTATACCATGGAGAAACTTCAGTCATTTAAGAAATGCATTGTGCCCAATTTGTTAATTGTCTAATTTTATTTTAACAGCTTAATTTCTTGAATTTGCTGAAAAATATTTTTTAATTTAAAATATATTAAAATGCATTTTTTAAGTTCAATGAGAACTTTTAAACAAATTGTTTAAATCGTTTATTTTTCTTTAGTACAACAAAATTAAGATGGAGAGAAAATGGAACGTCTTGTAATAAATCTTTAATTGTTGATTATTTTTTTGCACTAATAAAAAAATTAATGAAGTGTTAGGATTAAATGACTACCTTAAGTTTTTAAAACTAAATATTACAGCCAATCCTTTATATTCATATATTAGAATATTATTTTATTTAGGAAAATATGTTGCTAAATCAAAAATATTTCCCGTTCACGTAACATATATTTTACAACATTTCAAAACTTAAAGTACTCCAAGGTTTTTACTATCCTGATCTTAAAAAGTATAAAAAGTCATAAATATGAAATATTGTTTGGAGGTTTATTTTAAGAAATATTTACCAGGGGGTCTAAAATTTAATTTTTTTTCTATACTCACAACGTTTTTGTGTTTCAGATGTCAGGGTCGGAATTAGATCACTTAAAACAGAACAATATTAAATTTGATAAAATTTTCTTATCTTATTCAAATAAGTTATTCAAAGTACATTCACCAGAGTGAATAGTCTCAGTCAATATAATGGGGAATTCGTGTTTATTTTAACGTTTTATTAAATAAATGACGAACTGTATAAACTAACTACTTTTTTACTTTAAATAAACAGTTTTAAATCATACAGGAAAATTGTGAAAATATATGAGTGTTTGTGTAAATACATGAATAAATATAATCGGAACTCGGCGTACTTTTTTAAAGATCATTATAACAAACGAAAAAATGCATAATATTGGGTATAATTGAATTAATTACAAAATTAAAATTATGTGAAAAAATGCATAGAATGAAAGATTTCTGAGTTCTAATTCAAGCGTTTAATAATAACAATAATAAAATGACAATTTACATAACACCGTTTAGAGAACAAACTCTCCTCAAAGGCACCCCAACTCAGGATTTGAACTGACACATAAATTTTGATAACACAAGGTCGTCAAGTGCTTCCTAAAGTTGCATACACCAACCATATCTCTGACACTAGGAGGCAGACAATTCCATGATACAGGTCCAGCAACCGTAAAAGATCTATCATAATACCCCATCCTATTGGATTTTTGGATCAACTAGAAATTATATTATAAAGTCAACAATATCAGAACAAACAAATTGCCTGGTGAGACAGTAAGAGCGCATTTCAATATGAGACTAATGAACAATTATAAATATATTTAAAATAATATAAGTAATATTATTATTGTATGTCAACCCGGCCCTGTTGCATCTATGGAATTGTGCGGCTCTTTATGAGATCATAAAAGAATTGGTTCGTGTTGACAAAAAAAATAACAAAAATGGAAAAAAAAAACATGGCGCCAAGAAGCGCCAAAAGAATGAAAATGTCAAGAACCGGCAAATGAAAGAGATGAAGGGCGCTTTAAAACATTGTCATATATTTGGGCAACAGGTGAGAGAAGAGTCGCAAACGGTGCGGTGCAGTGCAGGTACTCTTGCATACCGAGCTGCATATTCTGCATAATATAGTCTGCAACTCTGCGCCAGCGCGAAGCGGAAGTGGCAGACAGTACTTTTGCAACCTAATTACGCGCTACTAAATCTATAATCGCAGTACCCGTTATCCTCTTACACTCTAATTTTACTACAGGTTTTGGGTTTATATTTTCTTATTTAGTTTTATGTTAGTTCTGGCAATGGGAAAATTCATTGTTTACTAAGAAACCAAGTTACATAACATCCTTGGCAGTTCATTCGGCTCAATTTTAGAATGAACTCATTATGTATATCAGGTATGTAGTAATATTTAGATAAAACTAATTATATACGCATACCAACAAACCATTCCCCCTTTGGGGTATGCATAATAGAGAGATCTCCACGGTTTTCTATTCATGGCTCTTGCACATTTATACATCTCGTCATACAAGCTCTTTTATTTGTCACACTTTTTACCTTTTCCTCTGCTAATTTCTTTCCAAGTTTCTTCTTCAATTCTTTCTTCGCTCTCTATTTATTTTATACACATATTTATTTTGCAAATCATTCGCAAATCAATAACTAATTATTTTAGACGTAAGTTACCTAAAACAATATTCTCGTGATTTTTTTATATCTAAGATATCTTTCGTTACTTTTTAAATTTCAAAATCATTAAAAATAAATTTGTTGTTCATTCAATGGATCAAATATTTACAGTTAAATTTTGATTTTTTGGCGTTGACTGAGAGACTCCTAGATAATAAAATAAGGACAATTTATATTTTAGCATTTATCATAAGAGTGATTATTAATTTTGAGGCGAATTTATTATATTTAAGATACATAAAAATACATTCCAGTTACGATCTTATTTAATCATCATGAATGATTTTCTAGATTTTTTTTTTAATTTATAAGAAAAAACATCCTATTTTAGAAATAATATTGTGTAAATAGTAAAAATGTTGTTATCATTGAAGATAATTGTTATTGAAGTCACTGGTTAAATCTTAATATATTGTGTGGTGATTAAACTTTAGTATAGTTTTTTTGATGGGTGGATAAATTTTGTAATGATATTTTCTTTAAACTTATCGAATTCATATAAATAAGTACATTAAAAAAATGTTTTAGTGATATTCTAAATACGTTTGACTTTTAAAGGTGTACAATGCAACAGTTGTCCTTAAGTAACAATTGAATCCATTCATGCTTACACTCGTAACAAACCGACATTTACAATGATTCACCGGAATTGGTTTTCCTTGACGTAAATAGTAACCATATGAACGTTAATATCCTATTTTAATGATGCTTTAAAACATTGAACGGGGTAAAACAACCCGAGTCTAGACAAGTGCTTTGCAATAATTCAATCGTTGTGCAATACATGTTAGCTTCTTCGTTGAATCACGCTCCAAAACTGATAACAGACAATCTAATGATTGATATATTGAGAACAGTGCTCAGATATCGCATAATTATTTATTCATTATTGAGAAATGAGATCCATCATTCAGAACAAAATATAATTGAGGGAGGAGAAAATACCTGATAGATAGACATTAAGAGAAGGAGTTAAATCACAAAGGGTTCAGCTGTCGAATATACGGGACGATTATAGTTTGGCTCAAAATTGTTTTGGATGGAGGAGTTTTTTGAGAAATTAAGTACTGTCTCGATAATATTATCACCCTAAGACCTGATACACGAATGAAGAAAAAAGACGTTCTTTAAGAAAGCTATATGCTTTTCAAAATATATAATGAAAAATCGAGAGATAATATTGGTCAATCATTGCTTGGATTGGAGGTTGACGAGTGAAGACGATGAGGTCGCCGAAGGAAATTATAGATGGACGGTGTAGAGAAGGACACACACAAGTGCTAGAAGTGGTGAAGGATCGTGTCCACAACAGGCAACTCAGGGAAGAGATAAACTGTAAAACCGACGCCACGGAGCGCGATGAAGAATGAGAAATGTGAATTTGAAAACATTTCATCTCCTGTTTTGACTTAAATCAAACTTTTTGAAATATTAAAAAAAATAGTTTTTTCTTCATCGCGTGCTCAATTATGATCCTCTAGTACTCGTATCTCTGGAACTTGATGGAGAATAAAAGTACCTTTAACTCCTTTATTTGGTCCGTTTATATCATAAGACACCTTCATCTTGCTCGGTTTCCCTCAGCTGTCCCCGTGATCATCAGATTCTCCAGAATTCCATTATTCTTTCTGGCAACATGCCCAAAATGTGATAGAACTTTTTTCGACATTTTGTTGAAAGCGTTTCGGTAATTTCAAATGAATGGATGATGTATATTTTTGTGAGCATCACGATCCACGGAATACGAGGATCCGCCTCCATCACCACATGACGAAGGCACCAATCATGTTTTTCATCTATCATCGCATTTGTTTATCCTCTTGTTTAATGATACACTATTACTTAAAAAAATGGGAAAATGTATGATGTGACACACACATAAAAGTGAAGAATGTTTTGCTCATGGCTTACGATGTTTCACCATAAAGCGCAACTCATTGCCACGCTATATCTAACTGCACAGATAGTAATTTTGTTTTCCTCGTTTTATTATGAATGGAAACATATATTTAGTAATGTATAATTATAACGCGATATGGCAGCGATATGGCAGCGATTGAAAGAAAGACTCGATAAGGTTTGCAGCCGGCAACACACAACAACAAGATAAAATAAACTAAAAACTATTTAATCCATCACATAACTAATTAGAATAGTATCTAATGCATATTTTTGTAAAAATAATGACAACCTCCGTGGCCTAGTCGATAAGATGCTTGTCTTCCAGCTCGGGGTTGTGAGTTCGATTATCGTTGCAACCGTTTTTTTTTTAAAGCGTTCCAATCTGACTTTTACTTTTTTAAATTTGACTTAAGTAGCAAAATTAAATTAAGACATTAAGGAAAAGTGTTGAAAATATGAATTATGAATCAATACTTCACATTACAGTATGAATAGGTAGTTTCAAAATAAGTCACTTAACATATATAACTCAAACAGCACAGTATCGAAGTCTGCTAAAATGGCTGTTCACAACAGTATTTGAGGACCGACTTTTATGTATGCGAGTTAAACGTGGACGAGGAAAAAGACTGAAAGGAATAAATGCTGTAGAAATGCGTGCATTGAGAAGACTGACTACACGGGGTGACAATGTATAACACAATACGGAATGAAGTGATTAGGGATGAATGTGAACTTAAGAGTGATGTGTTGAGAAAGATGAAGAACATTCCAAAATGGTAAAAGCATTTAGAATCTATGAATGGAGAAAATCTACCAACAAATAGACAGTGCAAATGTGAGTTAAAGGAGGTGCGAAGGAAGACCAAGGAAATTATGGTTGGATCAAGTGAATTATATTTTTTAATAAGGAAATGTAAAAAAATCAGACAAGTCATATGAATTATGAGAGAAGGTCTATTTCGCAAACGGAAAGTCTACCCCAAGCCGGGAAACAACTTGATAGTATGAATATGTTACTATACTTTTCATAATTTTGATAATTCATTGGACAAGAAATGACAAACAACAATTATTCTTCTAACAAAATTCAATCGGTCTTGATCTAAAAACAGTATTGGTGTTGTGTTTTCCAGTTAAATGTGACCTAACAGCTTCTTACTGGAATCCACTCGTTCAGTTACCAAACGTTAAGCCGCTATCGACGACACGATCACTTTCAAATTTCTTCGGGTTGGTGGTGTATGTACACCGTATCGTACAGGCCGAACATGCTTGCGGAGCACTGTCAAATGTAATGAAAAATAGTCAACCAGTCCACTCTCCGTCGACATGGTTTTTTTTCCATATTCTAGCTCCAGTAGTACCGTACTTTTTATACTGCAAGTGAGAGTTATTTCATTACACTACTGATCATTATATATTCTTTCGAAAATCGCTATCATCATTTTTAGATGACTTTGAGACGTGTAACTAATATTTAATATTTCGAAACAAATATTAATGACTAGATCTAGTCGTTCAAAGAAGTATAATATTTGAATGTTTTTTCTAGAAATTATTTTTTATTCTTACTAAGCAATATATATATATATATATATATATATATATATATATATATATATATATATATATATATATATATATATATATATATATATATATATATATATATATATATATATATATATATATATATATATATATATATATATATATATATATATATATATATATATATATGTATATATATACATACATACATACCATCACGCCATTTCCCTGTTGGGGTAAGCAGAAAGGACAGCACGCCAGACTTTCCTATCTCTATACACATCCTTCTCCACTTCTACATATATACGAGTATATATAATATTTTCTCATACAACTCCTACGATTTCTGTGAATTTCAACCTTTTTTTTTTCAAAATGTAATTCGCTTAGTTCAATCATACTTTCCTTACTCTTCCTCTACCATACCCAACAATCACATTTGCACTATATATTTGTTTTGTAAATCTTTCTTCATTTATTCTACATGCCCAAACCATCTTTGAGTGCTTTTTTGCATCCTAAATCTTACTCGACACATCACCTTAAGTTCACAATCATCCCTAATCATTTCATTCCGTATTCGGTCATCCACTGTACTCGTATTCCTCTCAGTGTACGCATTTCTACAGCATTTATTTAACACTTGTCTTTTTTCATCTCCACGTTTCACTCTCATACATAAAAGCTGGTACTAAAATATACGCACGATAGTTGGCGACTATCATCTTAGCAGATCGTTGATATTGAGAATATATGCTTAAGTGCTTTTATATTTTCACACATATCGTTAATAAAAATATTATGACGTTTTTATTAAAAAAAATCGTGTTTCAGGGAACTCACTTTTAACAATCAAGAAAATATCGCACCAGCTTCTATGTATTTTAAATTTTAGTCCAATATTTTCCTGATGAAATTTTCCATATCCTACTTGTAAAAATATCATTTTATCTCATCATATTTTTACGAAGTCATTCGGTGCATTTTTTTCTTCATATTAAAATTCTATTTTCTTTGCAGCACGTTATACGCTTCTTAACAAGCTTCATTAAACTTTCACGACATTTTTACACTTTTATTACCCGTAAGCTGTGTTTTTTTCAAAATATATTGTATAGTAAATCAATGAACTTTTTTAAATTTCGTTTGTATGTACCAATATAAAAGTCATTGAAAATGATTAAATATTGAGCAATATTTTAAAATGTCATAAGAGCTGAATTTTTTTTTTCAATTATTTAGGAAACATCAAATATTAGTAAAGAAAAAAATGGGGTTTGCAAAATAAATGCTTTATACGTTGTGCTAAAAAATGGGTTAACTCAAATGAAACGAACTGAATGTTTCTATAAAGCTGGGCTTAAAATACACATCATCACACCGTGTTCCTCGCGAGGTAGGCAGAGAGAACACACCTTCAAGCGTTTCTATCCAAATACACAACGTTCACCTTCTCCCATTCATAAATTTCGTTATGCACAATCTTTAATTATGTACACTTACTCTAAGAGCATATTTGATAATGTGATTTGATGATTAATAAATTATTGCTCCACAATTTGGTGTATTTTCAAGGAAGAATAAATTGTTTTACATTTAAGTCAAACTTAATAAAGCTTCGATAATGAATTTTGAAATAAATTATACGAATATTAAAAATTAACAGTTGAAAAATAATAATTTTTTATCAAAAAAATATTTGAAAAATAATAATTCTTACGTTATTTTATCACTTGGTACATTAACCCCCGTTGTATATGTTTCTACCTCTTATCCCGAGGCTCTGTTCAGGCCTCACTACCTCATAAGAGAGCCTCGGGATAGTAGATGGAATCACGTGTAGTGGAGACTAATGTGATTAGTGGAATAATTAAAAAAAAAAGTTAAATATTCTAATACAGAGTTCAACAAAGTATGGTAGCTTCATATTTTGAATAAATCGAAATGAATAAAAAAGACAATTCTTTGTAAAATCACGAATATGAATGAATAATATTTGCTTTCAGTATTCACACAAATATTTCCGATTCTAACCCAGGAATGCACTTGGAACCTACAGCCAACGCCTTCATATCCTTATAGTCTTTCATTTATGGTAATATTTTCAACATGTCAATAAGAGGATATCCGAGCTAGAGCGTCCTTGGTGAGAGTCTGATCTCTAAACAACACTGTATAAATTGTCATTTTCATTATTAATTATTCACCGCATTCGTTATATATCTTATTGCACAACTATTGCATTATTTGACATTTCAAGACTTCCTCTAGAAAGACAACAGTACCATTTAACGATTAATATTTTAATTAATTAGTACTTTATATGTCGACTAATAGATTATGAATTCATTAAGAAATAAAGTGCAGTAAATGTGATAAACAATACACGTATATAGCATATATAACAGTTTGATGTTGACCGCATACAAGATACGCAGAATGAGACAGGCAGACAGGCATACAGGCATCCAGGCATCGCCATCACCATCGCCTCCGATATTACTGAAAGCGGCTCGCGGCTCGATTTCGCTCCGCTACTAATGTTCGCCTTCACACGCGACTCGCTATCGATAATTTCTGTTAAACTTTGATAAATAATAATATTTTACATAACAAAACTCTTTGTTTATTTATTAGAAAAACCGCTACATTTATGAAGAAACGCGATAAAGCCGCAGAGTTGTGATATAGCGATATTTCCTTACGAACGACAAAATACATCACGTACATAGCACATTTATTTGAGTAAAAAATAATAATTCATATTTTCAAATTGTTTTCTTTAAATCAAAACAAATTCCAAATATGTTATATTAACTGTGAAAAATTAAAAAAAAAATGATTTGATGTGAACTATTTATAACATAATAAATGTACGCGTTTATAGGAAAATAAAGTTAACTGAAAAATCAACGGTGTTTTGCGTGTAAAATATATTTTCATTTTTAATCATACTTTAAATATATTAAAAAAACGTTTTTTTATCATACCTATATTGAATGACTAAAAATATCATACAATTTTAATATAACTTTGTTTCCAACTTTTTTAATGACTTTTTCTAAAAAACAACATACTCATACATACACCAGTACTCCATCTCAGTGTTATTTTTTATGCTGAAAAAATAAATATTGAAACAATTTTTCAGTTTTAAAGAAATTTGTCATTATCTTTGATCATTGAACTTATTTTCAAATTCAAAATTCGATCAGGTTATCTCGAGTTAAGTTATATAGAAATGTTGGAGCAATTGAACTACCCAATGTACTAGATAACTACTATAGATGTACTCGTACTAGAACTATCCAACTACACGTACAATACATCAATATGGAATTAACGTAAATAAATACATTTTGAATAGAATACTTTCATAA
This sequence comes from Odontocerum albicorne, assembly GCA_949825065.1. Lineage (NCBI taxonomy): Eukaryota > Metazoa > Arthropoda > Insecta > Trichoptera > Odontoceridae > Odontocerum > Odontocerum albicorne. The sequence goes on from OX463844.1 coordinate 37,638,251, forward strand.
AAGTTTTACTTTTAGTCTTCACTATAAGCGATGCTTAATAAGTTAGCTTCAAAATATTATCGTGTGTAATATTATAATCTTCAAATCGAGTTTATATTCAAATTGCAATTTGAATGTTATTTAGCAGGATTTTGGTTTCGTGTCAACTTATGTTAAACACGTTCCGTTGCCTAAAACATGATTAAAATTTTATATACCCATCAAACACGGAGTCACATTTCAAAAAGTTAAAATATTTTATGTTTACGAGCGAAGATTTTCATTCAAATGAATCTGGCGGCGATATAACTTCATATCAAAATACATTTATGTTCGGAAAAGAACCTCGCTTCAATGTTCTCATTTTTAAATTGATCTTAAATTTTTATAAATACAACAACTTTTATTTAAATTTTTTCATTATTTCAAATAAAATATATGTATATTTTTTATTTAGCGATTTTATGCTGACATTTTTTTTATATAATTTTGCGTTATTCATACATATAGGAATTGAAGGTGCAAGATGATAACTTTGTAAATTACATTTTTGTGTCAAAAAATATTAGCAGAATAAAGTTAATTAAAAGTAATACAGTGAAGCAGATAATACATATCACTTCACATCTGAATTGGTCAAGTTTGTTTATTAAGTGATTTGATTGAATTTAAATATTTTTATTTCCTGGTTTCATTCTTCTGGACACTTCAAATTTTCAATTTGCCATAAAATTCATTTTCTTTTTATTAAGCCTTTTTTTATTTCATTTTCATCGCTTCAGAACCAATGTATAATATTAGAATTCAGACATAGGTTCGATTAATTTGTACGTAACTATTTCGATATTTTTTTGGCTAATGTAAACGACAGACATATTTTATTCTCATTTTTTGGCTAATGTAAACGACAGACATATTTTATTCTCATTTTTTTGGCTAATGTAAACGACAGACATATTTTATTCTCATATTTTTTGGTCACGTTTATTTATTACGACTAGTTTAGCGAACGAGCTATCCTATTATATTGTATAAGACTTTCGCTGTATAAAATACAAATTGTCGGGTTTATTGCCATGTGCCAATCAATTCATATCTACCAGAAAGGTGTTAATTAAGCCTTAAGTACAACCAATCTTGGTACCTTTAAAAAAAAGGTCTGGTTTTCAACGAGAATCGAGCCCACAACCCCCAGGCTGGAAGACTGATACCTTATCAACTATTCCACAGTGCAATAAACTAACGTAAATAGTAAAGAGATTAAAGGTTTGACAGTTGTCTTAGGCATAATTGAAAAAGAGTGGGAATATTTATCCACCATACATTGTATAACTGCGTATTAATACAATATATGACTAATGTAATAAACATTAACTAGGATAGGATTGCCCGCTGCTATTGTACATTATGCAATGAAGCAAATATGAAACGAATTGAATTGTAAAAAAACGAAATTGATATTTAGGAACCAAAGATATGCAAGAAAATATTAAATATTGGTAATGTTAAAAATCAACTTTACAAAATTAACGTTTTATGAGAACTTGTGTGAGAACGATGTCTTGCAATCACAAGCACAAGTGTGGACAAGTTGTGAATAAGGTGAACATAAAGATGAATCGAATGTTTCTATAGAGCTGAGCTTATCTTCCTTATTTGCTCTATAATAAGTACGTTTAATATTATAATTCAATGACCGACTATCGCAATCTTCACAACCTTTCAACGAGAAACAAATTATTTGCATAAAATACCAACTTAAAAAAGCTTAGATAATTAATACATTTCCATTACTAAACAAAATGCAAGAGTGTTTAATTTTTAATGAATTCAAAAAAGTATCAAAGTAGATATTTCGAGTTTTATATAGAAAAAAAGAGTTATTCAGAAAAAAACCATTGTTATGTTATTTGAACAGCTTAAGTAGAAAATTTCAAGAAACTATTTATTATAAATAATTATTGTTATTCAGTTTGGGATCCGATAATGGAGTATATATTATTTTCGTTTGATTTAGTAGCTTTTCAAAATAAAAAATTACTTTGAATGAAAAGGCATTTTAAAAAAATGTATTCGCAAAATCACGTGTATTTTTTGCCTTCAGTATATACAAGGCTCTCCGATCCTAACGTAAGAACTTTATTTAGAACATACAACCACCGCCTGCCTTCCTATACTTTTTGTCATCTTCTTTATTTGTTTTGTAATATATTTATTAGTTCTATAATAATTAAAATAAATATTTGGAGTTTCATATCGACAAAAATAGTTATTCAGAAATATGAATACATCACAATTTTGTGTAGTGTAAAAAAACATTGACTAGGTAGATTGGCAACTGCTATGAAACAAATTGACTCGTAAGAAAACGAAACGGATCAGGAGCACAAGCTGGAGTGGAGACGCTGTGACAGAGTGTTGGCTGCTAGGAGGGTGTCAGTGTCGATGTTAAGAGTGAGGATGGCGTGCTCCGCAGTCTGTCGTCAAATGTGATTACGCGGTGCCGTTAAATTGCCGCAGTATCTAGGAAACACATTACGGTTTGTTAAACGTCAACTCTCGTCAAATGAATACGGCATCCAAACTATGAGACAACACTCTCCTTGGACTATTCTGCTCTCCGGTAATCTTCTAGTCACTGGCTAATGTTTTTTTGTATCGTTTGTGTAGATGAAATAAATATTTAGCATTTAGAACTGTTCTTTTGCAAGAAATACTCTAAAGATCCGCTACAATGTAACTATTGTTTCTTGGTTAAATTAAATTAAAAATATATTTATCATACTCTACTCTATAATTTGTCTATTTACTGGTTTTACTTAATCATATCTTCAGAATAGAGGATAATTATAATCGTTGAGTGAAACCGGTTAATAGGTAAATAGTAATCTAGTGGGGTATTATAAAATTAACTTTAATGTTTTATTTTTGTATATTATGGAGATTCATCAAGAATTGCCAGTCGATTTTTTTATTATCATTTTGTTGTATACAATACGACCTGGTGGATTTATTGTCATATGGAAACCCTTCAAACAAATCGCAAAAGAGGTCTTAGACGAAAATTAGACTGCAACTCTTTTGAATAAAATTAGGTAACAACGGGAATCGAACCCGTAACCCCCATAACTTACCAACTAGGCCATGGAGGTCGTCGACTTTCGATAAATGTAGAAGAAATTTATTGCGATTGAGACTAAAGTATTGGGATTTATTTATGAAAAAATAGCTTTAAAAATGTGTACATGAATTATAAATGTGACTGGATATAGCATCCTGATTCTGGGGAAGATGTGCAATTGGTGAACACAGCTGATAGCTGGCGTAATCTCGCTGGCTCTCAGCTGTGCCCCTTGGAACTGGAATGCTTCTCTCGAAGTAAGTTGCCTCGTTAAATTTGTAATCAAAATCATTTAGGCTGACTTGAAATATTCTAATAAATTCTGATCGCGGGTCAAGAGATGATATTTTTTTTCTCTATCTATTGGACCTACATTAACTGTAACGAAGAGACCAATTTGTAGATTTCCCAAATTATACCACACAAACCGTTAAACGAAAACCCTGGAGTATCTCGACATCTGACAGATTTCGTTATCTCAGTAAAATAGTATTTCATTCTCAGATTGTTTTTCATCTTGTTTTATTAAAATTAAAATTTATTCCAAATGATTATGGCTGAAGGCCCTTTGGAGATAGTCGTAAGAAGTGTGTGATGTTTAGGTGATGTTTACCCCGAACCACTTAAGTCCCGCGGGAGTACTCCAGGTATCACTTTACACATAAGTACTGAAACAAGCGACAATACCTTGAATAAAAATGTCGTCATCCGTTAGAAAAGTCCTCAATTGTCTGCGCACAAACAGTAAAGATAACATCTCACGGAAACTTCGATACAAGCTTCCCCGTCACAACATCTGCCGATCACCATTGGTAATATTTAGCACCAACACAAGTCACGACTGGATCACCCGCGTTTGTCACATAGGCACACACAAGACGTATTTATTCTTGTTTACGTTCAATTTTTCACCAATCACAATATGTTGCAGATTCGAGTATCGCGGATCATGGAGGCTGCGGGCGGGACATACGCGCACACTAGCTGGCGTTTGGCAGACAACTAAAGCCGAGCGGCGCGCGCGGCGCGCGGCACGGTGGCCCCGCTTGGCGCGGGGCGGGGCCGGGCCGGGGCGTAGGGAAAACGAGCCACCCCCGCGGGGAAAATCGCCCTCCTACCTGTTACGGAGGAAAACTACCCTGTCCCTCTAACGGACACCTGTAGCGTGGTAACATCTTTAAGTATTTAATGCGACTACTTGTGGCGCTTTACCTATATTTTTATTTAACCCATCTACTCTTCCGGAAAACTTTTCGTTTCTTGTTTGCATCCACCGAGTATGGGAAAACAATTTAATTCCTTTTTCAATCAACTGCAACGATCGTACAATTTGCTCTTTATGTGTGTATTGTGCACACTTCGTTGCTGAGAATACTAGTCTATTTCGTTACTCTCATCTGCAGTGCAAGAAAAAAATATTTTATTCCTGAATAAAAACTAAAGAGAATTCATATAGCGCCGTTTAGAGAGCAGACTCTCTCCAAGGAAGCATTCAAGATTTCGGGAAAATAAAACTGCTACGAAATTGTTGTATCTACTAATATTTTGGGAAAAATACATTTAGAAATCACATATTCCTAGAAAAAAATGTGCTATATGTCTAATAACAGTCTTTCCGTTTTATGAACATATGATAAATTTTACATCTCCATTAATTTTGACTTCATCGACTTAATCGAACGGGGTCGAAATGTAGCCATTAACACATAGCGCGTTGTAAAACAATGCATAGGTAATTTATGATACATTAAAACTTTCATGTGAAAACAGGAAAAGGAAATAAATATTTGCGGTTCAAAGAGCTCAGTTAACAAAATAACAGAATATTGGTTGAATTCGTCTATTTCATATTCAAATAAGTAATCAAATTAAAATAACATTAAAATGCTTTTAGAAATTTCAAAAAAATATATTTGTATAATGCATTTCATATTAGTCCTTTTATTTAGCATCACATATTTATATTGAGGGAAGAGCTTCACGTATTAAGAACGAAGAAAGTTTTATCATCACGGAACGAAGAAAAGGTAGATCAAGGGAAGAGTGGAAGGACATAGTTGGATACATTTTAAACTATTTTATGTAAAGATAAGAAGTATGACAAATAAGAGAATATCTAGGGCAAGATATATGGGTGTGCATCAAGTGAGAGATGTATGCATGAATTGAATATCGTAGAGATCTGTCTTCTCTATCTACCTTAAAAGGGCCAATAACCTACTTAAAGTCTTCACCGAAAACGGTGACCGAAAATTAATCTTACATATTTTCTTTAAAAATGGTAAAATATTAACAAGAACATTTATTTAACACTGTCATGCAAACATATCTGGTGAATTTGTTATTGCTTTGGAGCTATTTCTTCAAATAAACCAACTTTTATTTCATAATAATTATTGGTGTCCATGGCCATGTCTTGAACGTAGTGTTTGAAAACAACGTTAGAGAAAAACTAACAATAATCAAAATAAAATATAAATCTCAAGGAAAATAGGGATGAGGAAGAGAATTGTATGGGAGTTAAGGAAGAGGGATTTTTTGAGATAAATGATACCTTTTTAATTTATTATTGTATCGATAAGAATGTAGCGCATCTAATTGGGCCAAGAATATTGTTCCAAAGTCGAGCCGAGTGATCCGCAAAAATGTGTGATGCGTTGATATAAATATAATTCTGCAGATCGAAGAGACAATCTATGCCCAGAAAAGAAATTAAAATTTTCACGCAGATACTGATAAACATACTACTATATATAGCTAGAATTTTTCAGTATTACAAAGATGATAGATAAAATACGGAGATTTCTTTGCGGCCTTATTTTAAGTCTGGCGCAATATTCGGATATATTATTATATTTTTTTAAATACAAAATAAACCGAATAGAAATATTTGGAAACCTATCAAGATAACAAACATTCCCGTTGTCAATCAAGGGCAAGATGAGACTTGGGCTATCGAGATTCTGCTTTGGATAGGTAGAAGAACGAGCAATGTGTTGAGAGAATAAATACTTACGAAGATTTATCAGTTCATCTCGGATATATGACTGGACCATCTCAAAATTGTATCGACAAGGATTCCCAGACCCTCGAAATATCGGAAATATGTAACTACATAGAAGGAAAATTATATTATTTTAAATAAACAGTTCATAAGAGTAATAATTTATTCTAAAAATGATGGCTTCAGGAAAACATATTTATTTCTTGAATGCTATTTTGCTCCCCTGAAAAAACTGTTTTAAGGAAATTTTCGGAAAAAAAATCAACAGTATCAGAGTATCTTATATATACCAAATTAATTTTAAATAATCTAAAATACGAAAATATGTCTATGTAGTGGCAAATCGAATAAAAAAACGGGTTCGTCAAGTTTTATACTCGTAAAATACTAGAACGATTATTTATCTTTTAAAAATTTTACGAACTTAGAAAATGTTGTATTTTGCTATCGACAATCTTAAGAATTTTATTTTTTATCAAACGAATACTTTGTGATCGACTAAAATATTCTACGAAAAACCTTTTTTTTTTCTTGTTATCATGTGTATTTTAATTATAATTGACTCGATTGTTCGGGATGGTGAGAAAAAATGATCCGGTTAATAACAAACGGATAATCTCCGCCAAAAAAAATTATGGAAAAAAAATGAAAACAAATACTCAAAAATATCCTTCATACCCTTTTATTAAAAAAAAATTACAGACAGTTGGTGTTTTCCTTCTGTTCACTTTTCATTAAATGGTGCTGAGCAAATTTTGCAACATAAATTTGGCATGGTGAAATGTAAAATTGATACCATGACTCGAAAACTCACCAAAGAATATTAGTAAGTTAAGAAAAAATACACATACAATTAGAACTCACGGCTTTGTGGCACAAAAATACAAAGTTGTGAATATAAAATACAAGTTTAAACAATAAAAATAGTCAACTGTAAATCAATCGCAAGGCACATGAAATTTTAAATGTATTTTAACGTGATGCGCTTGCCCGCTTGCATCAAATGGCGAATAGACCGAGATTTCTGGTCGACGAACTATTCGCAATTCCACCAGTATTATTAAGTTACACATTACCAATTTCGCCAGTTAAATTTTCTGGTATTATTGTATTCTGCAATCGAATGATTTTTTTTATTCATTTTAAATCTAAATGTTATAAAAAATCGTAAATTTTTACTTCTCCGATTAATTCACAACTCGATTACTGCGGCAAAGGATAATTAAAAGTCTACCGTAGTTATATAACTTTAATTTATTGTAATAATTATAGAAAATTCCCATCATTATTTGCGATTCATGCGTCTCGACTAAAGAACGATCGTCCTAAGTTGTGCTTAATCTGTATTGCTATTCAAGATAAAACTAAAGAAGGATAATTTATCTTAAAATATTCCTCATCCTTAATTCCCAAACAATTTTCATCCTAACCCCTATTTTCTTTGAGATTTATCTTTTATTTCATTACGTCTTCTCAAATATTATTTTCATTGGTAAATTTAAAACACGGTCATGGATACCAATAAAAATTATGAAACCAAACCTAGTTCATTAGAAAAAATTGCAGAAGTACTTCTAAAATAGAGCATTTGTATTAATTTTAGGTTTAGTATTTTTAAATACTCGTAAGATTTGCGTAGGATTCAATAATTAAGTTTATTTATTTGTATGTCAATACTACTCGTACAATGTATTATTTGCAATTTTTTTATGTGATTCTGAAAAGTTTTCTACCTTTTTGAAATTCGATCTCAATGTTTCCAGATATTACTAATACGATACTTATTTGTGTGTCATCAACATTTTTCTTCTAAAAGTACTCGTAAGCTTTTTTTCAGAGCTTCAGTCTATAACACGTATTTTGGATAGCGATACTGAAAGACTATTGTATCGATACTTCTTGGTATGTACCACCCAAGAAGGACGACGGAGAATTATGTAACAAAATTTTACGAGGCAACATTTTTCACGCACGCCAAAATGTACTCTGGCGCCAATAATGAAGTTGTCGATACATATTTTGGCGCCATTACAAAACAAATAGCTCTTTTATCATATCGGCCACTCTCTAACAAGTCCACAGCACGGAGAATTGCCTGAAATATGTGACATTTTGGTATAAAATTTCAAATAAATTACCCCAGACCGGACTTTAGTTTGGCTTCTAAAATATGAAGCGTATTTAACCCGCCAAAGCCTGAACCGAGAATATATTATATTATGTGTATATCTACTATTATGTTTTTGTTTTATATTACGAATTACGTACTAAAACTGAATTAAGCGTTAGATAGATTATGAATTACATACTAAAACTGAATTAAACGTTAGATAGATTTAGTTAAATAGACGAGCGATAGTTTTATTGCGAACTGCCAAAAGTATTTTTTTTTCATGCATAGAAATGTTAAAACCCGAGTTTGTTTACCGAGAATAGCACTTTTTAAACATATTCAAATAATGGAACCAAATAATAATATTTCTGTTATTTTAACTGATCTGCCAACTAAAGGTATACAAGAGTTTATACGTAAAGTACTAAAATTACAATCTTCCATCAAACTCAACTATTTGTACCAATCGACTAAACATAGCCAACTACTAGGCCCAACAATAAATGTCGAAAATAATATTGTATACTTTGAAATAAAAGCTATTTGACTGAAAGAAATTGCTACATCACAATAAATTCGATACTATGTGTTTGAATGAAAATGTAAAATAAATAAAATACATTCATCTCCATCCTCTAACTACAAAACAACAAGACAAAACGTGCTACTTTTTGTTAAAATGTCTGCCTGTACCTGCAAACCAAAAACCATTTTACCAAGAAGTAGTTTATTTGCATGCAATGATTAAGTATTCATTGCTATGCAGTATGTACTAGGTTTTCGTAGTATTTTTTATTTTATAACAAACTATAAAAAAATATTTTAATAATAATGCTACATAATAGGCAGGTAAATTCTTTTGTAGCAATGTTTTTTCTATAAAAGGATCCGACTCAATTTTGCCTGTTATGAGATATTTGAGAAAACATACCATATTAAACGACCTCCATGATCTAGTGCGACTCCTGTTGGAACACTATTTTCTTTAAAAAATGTCCGTAAGAGATTGCCACTTGACAGTAAACTTACCAGTTTGCACTGCATACACCGAAAGCGAAATCGTTTTGTACGAGTAGAATGAAAAAAATATACGATGAATCTGTAATACTCCGAGGGTGGATCAAACATAAACCAGACATTTTGTTTTAATTTTTTTATTTGCAGAAAGAAAAATACCAAGTACACATAATTTTTCTAGATAATTTCCTGCTTTATAAATGCATTTTTCCCAACGTATCGTTAGTTTTTTATCCCGTCATCGTAAAAAGATGTGGGTTGTCAGCAGCCAAATGCGCACAAATCCCTCTACTCCACCGTCGTCGTTGAATCGTTGGCCTCCCAAAGCTTCTTTCAGTGGCCCAAAGAGATGAAAGTCGCAGGGGAATAGATCCGGGCTATAGGGAGGGTGTTCCAGCCGTGTCCAGCTCATTTCCTCTAATTGTTCGCATGTTATTTGCTGCAGTGTGGGGCCTCACGTTGCCATGGAGAAGTATCACTTCTCGTGTCGATTGGCCACGTCTTTTGCATCGATAAGCAAGTTTAACTTCTTTCAAAAGCTCGCAGTAGTACGCCGCATTGATTAAAAAATTTCATGTGCAAAATGCCGCGCTGGTCCCAAAAAACGGTCGCAAGCACCTTACCAACTGACAGCCGAGTCTTGGCTTTCACAGGGACTGCCTCATCCTTTTTTCTCCACTCCGTGTTGCCTTGTTTCTAATCGGGCGTGTAGTGGTGTACCCAAGTTTTATTGCAGATAACGATGCGACTCAAAAATGCGTTCCCTTCTTGTGCAAACCACACCAAGAGCCGCTCACAGACGTGCAAACGTGCCCATTTTTGTTCCGCAATCATAAAACGTGGAATCCATCGAGCAGACACTTTACGGAATCCAAGGTCCTTTGTGATTATGGATTGAGTAATCCCATAATTTATTTCGATCTCAGAACAAATTTCAGAAACCATCAACGTCGGTCGCCTTCCAAAAGATCACGAATGGCGTTAATGTTATGTTCGGTAATGCCGTGGGCGACGATCATGGCTCTCGTTTTCAACCTCTTCATGGCCTCTTCATGAACTCTTTATGCTAGGTAAACATACGGGGCTTTGACAATGTTTGATTCCCGAACTGTGTCATCAGTTTCCGCAGAATTTCGGCCGGTTTTACGTCCTCACGAGCGAGAAACTTGATAATTATGTGTTGTGCAATTGACGGGTGCACCTCTTTCTCAAACATCGTGTGCCATACTAATGTCGGAATCTACCGAGGCCAACCGACCGCTCTCCTCACTCCCGATATCCCCTTCCAACATTCCTCGAGGCGGCCGCGCGCTCCGTTTAAAATTACGCGCTCTAAAACAAAAGTCTCGTTTATATTTGATCCATCCTCGTGTATATTTTATATATGGCTTATTTTTGCAAATGATTGAACATATATTATAATTTCATATATATAAATATTTGAAAATATCTGCCTAGGATTCAAACGGTTAAATTATATTCGATTAGAATATTATTGAAAATTTTATATTATTTTATCGTGAATTTTATTACCAAAGATTTGATTGTAAATTGCAAAGAATGAAGATACGGATCTAAATAACGCTTTAAATGGGAAATCATTAAACTGGGTGAATATCGAATATGTGATATAATCAGAGAATCTTCAATTCAATCGGATTTCCTTTTGATTGACTAAACTGCTTCTGTTTCACTTTTGATAAATCAAATGTTCCTTTAATGATTCCAGCAAATTATAAATTTTTAGAAAATATATTTTTTCTTTCCAATTTTCTTAACGGCGTCGCTTCGACGAAACATCTTTACATACTCGTACTATCATATTATATCATACCTTTCTTCAACAACTAGGAGGTGCATGGACTTTATATATGTATTTAATTTTCCTTCACAAAATATTTATATACGTTAGATTGGAACAAGTCTTGGTGGGACATATTGCTCTAATGTCTTTTGGTTTTGCAGGATGTATGGATTTTAATATTATCGCATGTGCAATTTTTGTCTTAAATATTTTTTTTAACTTTTCAAACCGTTGTATTTTACTTGTATTTTATATTTACTGTATATATTACAACCAGGCGAGTTTATTGCCACGTGTTAATGTCTTCCAACTAACTAGAAAGATTTTAAATAGATCTTAAGAGGAAACTTGACTGGAAACCTTTTAAAAATAAATTGAGTCCCAGCGGTAATCAAAATATGTAACCTTTGTTACGAAGCTGTCAAGTACTATTGGAACGATATATGTATAATGTTAACGTTAATCTCAGACATTGTGTCGTATAATTATTCCGTTATATATTAAATAACATTATCTGATGGGATTATTGCCATGTGGAAACTTCTCCCGTCCAACCAGAAAGATATGTACTCGTATGAGGCCTTATCAGAATAAATCGGTATTGAAGCCTTTTTTGCATTTATTTTTTTATGGAAGTTGATAAGTAGGTATAAATGTGTCGTGTTTCTTTTGAGAGGAAACGATCTTAAATAAGGTAACGTAATTCAAGTTGAAACTTATGGAAATATGCGGTAATTCAAATGCAGTTAGAGTAGGCTTGGATTCTTTACAGCGCTAGATACATAAAATATTGTATTGTAGGTACTGTAATTTTTCTTATCATGTCAAAGGAATTAAAATATTTTCGTCCAGAATGCTGCTACCTGGACACCACGAGTCAAGTCATCTCCAGTGCAAAACACCGGGCTTCTCGGGTACTGCAGCAAGTGTCACATGGACTGTTATCACCGCTGATGCAGAGACTATTCTCACTGCAGATGCAGATACTGTTCTCACCGCAGGTGGAGAGTCGGTCCATCATGCAACATTTCCCATTTAGAAATGCTGTCTTTGGTTCTATCAATTCCTATTTGGAGCTTTCCATGTATCTCAAAACAATTTAGAGCCAAGTGGTAAGACCTCTAAGGAAAAATCCATCCGCTGGGGTCCGATGTCCCTCTCAACTTATTCATTCTTGCAACAGCTAGCGGCTGTTCAAGAGGCTTAGCGGTCTTAATGTAACTGTACCTGGACTTCAATCTAAGGACTAGTTAAGACAACCCGTGAGAATGTATAGTCAGTCATCTTAATGTAACTGTGCCTGGACTTCAATCTAAGGACTGGTTAAGACAACCCGTGATGATGTATAGTCAGTCATCTTAATGTAACTGTGCCTAGACTTCAATCTAAGGACTGGTTAAGACAACCCGTGATGATGTATAGTCAGTCATCTTTTCTACTTTTGTAAACTTTGACCATTTTACAAGTCCAGCAAATACATGCCTTTTCATCGCCTTTTTATCAAAATTATATTACATATTGAGGATTCTTCTTTTAAATATTACAATTTAATGATTCAAATATAAAAAATTACAAGCGAATATTTTTTTATGCTCGATAAATATATTTTTTACAAATATAAAATACTGTAGCATGTATACGTTTAATAGTAAAAATTCTGTGGTAGTTAGTTTTATAGATAGTTTAATATTTATTACGTATCAAAGATTTGAATACAATTTTTAGTGAAAATATGTTTTGCTTGAAAGAAACCTATAATATAACGTAACACATATTCCTTTAACGTACTTGATACGAAAATATGACACGTGTCAAAATTTTGGATTTTGTAATGAAATGACGACCCATTTCGTGAAATGACGGCTTATATGGTGAAATTATTCTTGATATGACAAAATGACGACCTATTTGCACAAATTATGACTTATATGGCAAAATGACGATCTACATGATAAACATTATGTATGTGGCAATATAATGAACTCTGTAACAAAGTGATGACTTGTATGGTAAAATGTTGACCTACTCGTAAGTGGTGAAATGACGACCCATGTGGGGAAAAACGACCTGTATAACGAAACTATGGCGTAATGACGACTTATAAAACTTATATTATTACACCAATAGGTTTTCGGTAAAATTTCTAGTAGTAACACAACTAAAAAAATTATTCACTTTTACACATAATTTAGACCTTTCTTTTTTTCTTGTTGATTAGGAGAGATCTCGTATAAAGTATTAAACCCGCCAATTTGCATTTATATAAAACACATAAATTAAATTATTTTGTATTTAGAATAATTCCTCTTAAAAATATAATAGGAAACATAATTAAAAATTCCATCTTTCCATACGAAAAGGCAACGCATCCGTTGATAAATTTGACAAAGTGAATTTACTTTGTGGTTTTTCTTAGATTATCAATACCATCAAATACGTTTATGAAATTTTATGGAAGAAAATAATTTCGTGTTTCTTAATCTTTTTGAGACGTGACACTGCTAAGAAGTTTTGGTTTTACTAATGCTCATTTTTCGCATTTTGATTTCAACCAGAATGTACCCAAAGATTTGGGGCTTTTGTTAACGCTGTAGTTACTATATGTGCCTACTCAATTTGTATTTCGATAAGTTACTCTATTCATTAATTACTATTAAAAAATCTTCGTGCAACGCACAGTGCCTCGGAAGCTTTTTTAAAGTGATTGTTGTACATTTGTAACGTGTCGTATATAAATATGCAAAAATATTAAAATATTTTTTCTTTTGAAAATATTTCGCGAATCATTCAAAATATATACAGACTCAATTATGTGTCACGACCCAAAGGTTAAGAAACTATGAAATATTTTTTAACATACGTCTTTGATAAAACTGTTTCTGGGAACCTTTAAAATATAAAATAATTTATACTCATTTATGTTATAACTCCTTTTTGTGTCCGAAGTCAGGTTAAGAGCGTTTAATTAACAGATTGCAAATTCTCTTGAAGAAGTTTTTCCAGCTAGGCTTCGGAAACTGTAGAAGAAATATGATAAAACACGCTGTTCCATGTGTGGATGGAAGACGTCTATGAGTGTATCAATTTATAGTGTATATGCTATTGCACTTCAGCAAGCATTCATTTTTGACAGATCAAATTCATAGTTGTGATGGCAAGGAAATTCCAAAACGATCAGTATGTTTAATCTGCCGCAGCCTTTCTCTTTACATCACGCTATATTTGTGTTGTTTAGTTTAGTAGTATTTGAAGAATTTATAAGTAGCATATAGGCTATAGAAAAACATAAATTCAGATGTACTCGTAATACTGTCTAAGAGTAAAACCAGTCCGCAGTCCGCACTTGGAATCGAACCAGGGTCGCCGGCTTGCCACCGTCATAACACGACCGACAAATATGATCCGTTCTTGGTTTATCGCTAGGATTAAATTTGTCGGATGCCAGGGATAAATTACCCCTCCTTGGTTTTTCACATTCAGATATTTTTTTAACGTTTTGATTTCGTTGATTTTTTTTTCAGACAAGCAATAAACTAGTTCGAGTATATTATAAATAAATAAATAATCAATAAAGAATAGACCATACTATCTATATATAGTTTTCTTAGTTAAAAAGATCCAGTAAGAATCCAGCTTCTCAAATATAACATACATAAATAACTAATTCTAGTTGGATATACGTGGTATGTGCATACACAATCCAACTGGAATAATAAAAAGGTTTAATTTGATCTGCATTGTATATTCCACAAATAGAAAATTATTTTCTCGACTAGTTTCCAACTTTTTCTTCAGGTCTTAGTCAGAAAAATAACAAATCTCTATTAATCGACAAACATTTGATGTGCTCGACGTTATGGCAAGTATTAAAGTCCCTAATAAAAGTATTAAAAGCATTCCCACTTGGACACGGGATGTATTGATTGAAAGAATTGTCGAACCCCGTTATTTTCTACGTATCAATTCTACGGGCTGAAGAATTGAACTTCCTGAAAATCTTTTTTGTTATAATAAAACCAATTCAAACGAGAGCACGAACTATTAATGTCATTATTTTAAATTTATATAAGTATCTTTGAGCGTGAAATCTAATTATTGTTATGTTTTTATTTATGAAATAATTCTGTATAATTTAAACTAACACAATAAATAAATAAAAAGCGACTTTAATATATAATTCCTGGTTAAATCTTATAATGGTTTCTCTTTAATAATATTGGAAAATAAAAGTAAATGCGATATATGGGTGAATAATGGAAGATTGGTGCAAGTTGAGAAATGTTGCTTTTTAGGTAGTGTATTATCAGAGAATGAAAGAGTTAAGAGGAATATCGAACGACATGTAGCGATAGGAAGAAAGTCTTCTCCGTCGTCCTGTCCCTCATGTCTGAGGATGGCAGCAGCCGTCGATGGCCCTTTTAATGGTCTTCTTCTATCTGGATTTGTCGTGGGTCGATCGAAGAGCATCGGATATTGAAGATCTCGTCGCAATATTGATCAGGTCACTCCATCTAGTTGGGGGTCTTTCTCAAGATCTCGTTCCTCCGACGCTTCCGACGACCACAAGTTTCTCCAGACTATTCGGCTCTCTTACACAAATGCATAACATAAAAGCATATACTTTTTGGAGTAAATAGGGAGGACCGATCTTTTTATTCATGCTCACAGCTTTCGTGTCGTTCAAATTCATACATCTCGTCATATGTGCTCTCCTATTTTCCATACTTCTTACCATTCCTTCAGTTTAAATTTCTCCCAGCTACCTCCTTCCACTTTTCCCCAGTCTACCTCTTACTCGCCCTTTATTTATTTCTGGCATATTTGTTTCATAAATCTTTCGCAATTCCCTCACTCAATATGGCCAAACTATCTCAAGATTATTATTTTAATGTATTTATAGAAACAATATCTAACAAAGAGTTATCCTTAATCCGATCAATTCTTACTTTGTCAAACATTGTAATTCCATATATTTTACTTAAGGCACATCTTTATTCTGCTCTTGTCACTTCCTTTCAATGCTCAGGCTTTGCTTATTTTTCAAGGTTGGCACTAGTTCTCAACTGTGCACAATAATTATGGATTTTAATTTAATAAAATTCAATAGCTATTAGTTATTCCTTTCAGAGATTGCTTCATTCAGATTGGTAACATTTTAATTTTTAAAGATTGCGCGATGAATTTATTGGAAAAACATTATTAAGTGCGACATGAAAGTGTTAAATAAATTTTTAAAAATGTTTTTCCTTTAAAACCTATTACCTTATTTGCCAATGTTTCGCGCGAGACATGCCATCAAGTTTTAAAAAAGTGATGAAATCATTCGAAGATGATTTGTTACTAACGCATTAGTCGTGAAATACATGGTCTGAAATAAACACATAAAAATAAACAGTAAGGCTAACATTTACAAAGCATGTGAGATGAAACATGACTTATGGAGTAATCTAGAGCAGACACAACAAAAACAAAAAGTATGCTCAGAACAAATTAAATGAGAACCATCAAAGCTGTCAACAAAACATTTAGAGATAAAGTTAGAAACTCCTGTATCCAAAAAATATGTGAAGTAGATAATGTTTTGAGGCGGGTTAAAAACTGCACAAGGTACTGGAAATGTAATCTGGAAAGGATTGATGTGACAAGAGTACCTTAAAAAAATCGGGGAGACAACATCTCAAAATAGGCAGTTCTGAGGACGCATGTCCATATTAAGAAACAGAAGAAGCATCAGTCGCGTATACAATTTAACATACATTTATATTCATAGATCATTGAAACGTCAACTTGAGGGAAATATTTATCAAGTCAGCTGAAATTTAGGATAGTTTTGAAACGAGGGCCACGCGACGAATCTATGTCAGAAGAATCAAATACAGTGATGAACACTGACCATGTACAAATGATGCAGGTCACACGAATTTACAATGTTTTTTTTGCTGGATAATTGGGGAGATCACACCTTCGATGTAAAAAAACATTGGATCGATTCGGAGTAAAAATATGGAGAATAGTTTATATTTTCTTTGTACTAACTTGAGTTCCCAAAAAAAGTTGTTATGTTAATATTTCTCGTCAACATTTCTCACGAAATCAGAGTCCAGATGAGAGCAGGCCATTAGACATTAGCTCCTTGGAAGTTCGCCTACTCTTTGCTTGTACGATATTACTTCAAATCGTTGTTATTGGCACATGGCCGTACTACGCAAATAGTCCATAGTGTCTTATACGTAGATCCATCATTTATAAATGGAATCGCTGTCCCAGCATCGAGTACTCGTTATAGTTTGTTTACTCCACCGCTTAAATTGGAATACACAAAGTCATCGCGCAGTCTGCGAGGACCTTGAAAAAATATACAGTTTTACAATTTTGATAGTTTCAGACCAGTAATGCTTTTAGCCGCTAATGTATGTAGGAACTTGTTCAGTTTTTAATCTGGCTCACTATCCATAAAATATTAAAAATATACTGAGATCAATATGTCCGAAAAACTTATCTCCACGAATATGGGAGAGTAAAAAAACTAGTCCTCTAAAGGCAGTATACTATGAGAAAGGGGATAGAAAATGGTGACCCCAACCATTAGATTAGATACTTCACCGCATCTGCATTTGTTTATTGTAGATAAATATTTAGATAAGAAAATAAGGAAAACATTACCAAAGGTATACAAACTATACTGAAACCTTTGTAGATCTTACGATGTGTGATAGCAACATATTCGCTTTAGAACTCTGACTAATTCAGCGCATGAATTCAAGTGATTAACAAAAGTCCTTCCATGAAAACTATATTTTCACAATATTCATTAATTATTCAGTACCATTTAGGCTGCTCTCATCCAATTAATGGAAATAATCTCTACATCAACAATTAGCTCGCGATGATTCACCGCAATGTATAATACATTGTACGAGTATACTCGTACTTACTGTACACGAGACATATAGTACGAGTACAGGGAACGCGGAGTAGACACCCAAACACACAGTACGGCCGGGACGGGACGCCCACGACGGGCGCTAGACGTTCGACCATGACGCACACAAATCGTCAAACGCAACGATTTTTTACCCCATATTCTATTAATAAAAAACCTAGGGTGGTAATATGTTAGATATTAGCTTATATAAATACAGTTCGATTCATGTGCGTAATATCGAAACCACACTTGGACTTTGGAATTCATAATTTTACTCTCGAAATATTTTTTTAATATGCAATCTGACCGCACTAAGATGATTAGTGCTTCCTCATCAAAGTCAAAAATTATATTATAAGAAGTAATATAACATATGATTTTTTTTAAATAACAATTTAAAGGTTTAACTATTTAAGATTAAACAAAAAAAGTTCTTCGAGGAAAGGAGATACGCAACCTTCATTGCATGCAGCGAAAATATGTAATTTATTAAATCACGTCAAGAACAACCGAAAAACCAAATCTATAGTCTCATTATCCAGATCACACTCACAGCCGGAATCATCGACAATACCCATTCTGTAAAGGTGACTGCCCAGTCACCATGCGAACGAAGTTTGCCGTCACGTATCTGAATTTATTGTCCAGAACTCCTTAAATATTATATTTAGTACTACAGTAGTTTTCCGCATATTTTTACACATCCTCGTTTAATTTTAATTTTGATTAACACAAATAATCCTTTATAGG
This sequence comes from Odontocerum albicorne, assembly GCA_949825065.1. Classification (NCBI taxonomy): domain Eukaryota; kingdom Metazoa; phylum Arthropoda; class Insecta; order Trichoptera; family Odontoceridae; genus Odontocerum; species Odontocerum albicorne. Next base: position 37,656,964 of record OX463844.1, read on the forward strand.
ATGAAACGTCTAATTAACTTATTACGCTAAAACAAATTATAACGTGTTATAAATAACATTTTTTAATATGCAAACCACCCATCAATAGATAACATTAACATGAAATAACTTACGTGATTTTATTAAATTTATAAGTTTTTTTTCCTGAAGAAGTTGGGTGACATACGAATAATAACATATTTACCTGAATATGTGGAGGAGGCAAAGCTGTGTGCGTCGAGAACTGTCCATCTGGCTACCCCAAAAAAGACATGGCGTGATGGTGTGTAGGTACAATATGTAAATGTTTGATACCATATAACATATATAGTATATTGCATAAGCGGCAAATAAAGACGTTAATAAAACGGGCAACTATACAATATCTGTACTGGAGCACAATACTCGTACTGTGGCACAGACAATGCGTCATGTTGTAGCGAGGTTTGTTTCATTTGGCATCGAAATGTAAACATCGATCAGAAGCTGCGTAGTATGAGAGGGCTGCTTCACCTCCTGTTACGAAGTTATTTAGAAATTAGACCTAAATAAACCATTTTGCTACAAACAGTGTAGAGTTTCAAGAAGAGCTACTAATAATAACTCCAGGATGCCGAGAAGAGTAACTAATAAAGTCACCTGTCGATCCATTTGGAACCGGAACTAAACATTTTCATACATGTACGAGGCATATCCAGAAAGTAAGTGTACTGAATTTTTGTAGGCTACAATTTTTTTTATTTAAACAAAAAAATTACGTGGTTACCGTAGTACATATGTAAGCTATTTTTCGACATAGTTGCCATTCCTCTCAATGCAGGTGGTGAATCGGGGTATCAACTTTTTGATGCCTTCTTCGAAGTAGTTTCCCGCCAACCCCTCCGTCCACTTCTCCACCTCCTCGTCGGTTGAAAACCTTTTTCCACCCATGTGCAGCTTCAGGGAGGTAAAGAGATAGTAATCTGGAGGTGCTAGGTCAGGGGAATGCGCGGGATGGTTCAGGACATCCCATTTAAACGAGGCGAGCAGTTCCTTCGTGGCGTTGGCCGTGTGTGGTCTGGCATTGTCGTGCAGCAGGCAGACTCCCTTTGTCAGCATGCCTCTCCTCTTGTTCTGAATCGCCCTCCGCAATTTTTTTATGAGTTGGTGGTCTCCCCTTGAGGCATATATTCAATTAAAATTATGCCTTGACAGTCCCAAAACACGGATGCCATGATTTTCTTGGCTGAAATTGTGGTTTTGAACTTTTTGGCGGAGGGTGAAGAGGTGTGACGTGACCGTTTTTAAACTCGCGACACCACTTGTACACACTCGTACGATTCATAGCTTTATCACCATATGCAGTTTTCCCCTCATTATAAACCTCAACCGGAGGTTTTCCCTTCCAAACGAGATAACGGATGACGCCGCGTATTTCGCACTTGGCGGGAGATTGGATTGACATTTTTCACGAAACGTGTTGTCGCATCGACACTTCTCAACGTACTGACCTCGAACCGGTCTCGTTGCGGAGGGGAAGGTTCAGGCTACACGGAAGTGTAGCCAACATGTCGAAAATAAAATCCATCCGGTCGTGAGAGCCTCAGTACACTTACTTTCTGGATACGCATAGTAGTTGGTACACACTGATAAATACCTAAAGTAGCTCGGTTGTCAGCGGGGCTCTCCGGATAAAATCAAGTAGTGGGTTCGTGTCCCACACGCAAAAACATTTTCTAAGTCATATTTTCGAGGTGAAGAGTATGGACATTACTACATTATTGAAAATGTTTTCCTCTCAGACAATGGATTTTATCAGGGAAATTTATACATGCCGAAGTCAAAAATATAATTTTTATAAACCTCTAACCAACCTCTAACCTTTTATAAAATTCTAACCAGGTTGCACATATGTGCAACCTGGTTAGAATTTTGATTAAAGTTTCATAAAAATTTCTGCTGTCGTTTGTTGCCATTTATTATATTTGGTGTACCTTATGTTTTTTTGCTGTTATGGGTCATTTCAATGCTGTCAAGAAGTTATTGCCAACTTTTCCTTCTGGATTTGTTTATCAATCCAGCACGTATGACGAGATATGTGGATACCTTAAAAGAGGTATGGCGTGATGTTATGTCTGTGTGAATTGAGTGTATGTAGATATTATTTTATAACATTTTCGCTGTTTGCAGTACAACTTGGCGAACTTTTGGCGGCGCAATGTGACAAATTATTTCGACCTATTTATAAGAAAGATACTTTAAATGCAAGAAACTTGATCTGGGCCACTTTATCACCAAGAATTGCCAACATTCGTGTGATACAGTAGCAGCCCTAAACGTTCTGAGTATCCACAAACGCTCGTTCACAATTAGTACAGTTCACCGTTCGGGTCTAAATGACTCAATCATTGCAATTCTCGGATATCGTTTCATATAATTGAGATAAATTCATGTGAATGCATTTCGAACGAATATACGAGTATATTGCTCCTACAAGAAGTCAACAATGATTAGACGCGTCGAAAGTTCATCTCCGTGGCCTAACGATTGTTCTTTTTTCCATCTGGAAGATCGGAGCTCAATCCCTTCGGTGACCAAATTAAAGGGTTGAAGTCTGCATTTTTCACAAACAGGCATTTAAACTCGCTTTACTGTTTGAAACAAATTTGCACAATGCTATAGGTCTGCAGGTTTGATATGTATATAAGGAAAGTGTAGAAAATGATTTTTTTTATAAAGAATATAAGTTTATTAAGCTGTTCTCTGTAATAGGTATAAAAGCCGACGAACCAGAAGATGGGGGTTGTGACATCAGCAAAACACCGTATATGTATAACTGAGCAATTATTTTAGACAGCTTCATAATTACAGGCATAAATTTATTTTAATGACCCCTCTTGAAATAGTGGAAAATGGTTCTATAATTGAAAGATAATTTTTCTTTTCAACTCATCTTTGAGAATGCTTAAGTATGAAAAATCTAAGGATATTAATGTTAACTAGAACATAATCCTCATCACTACCGTAACGTTCCATCACGATCACGAGTGTGCCATAAAACGTCTCCAACTAGCCCAGTCCATAGCCCAACATTTCATCCCTTTCAATGTCATAAAAATAAAGGTCAAATATTGTGTCAAATGACCTGCTCCGAAAAAGGGACGAATAGAAAAGTTCAAGGCGCCCTGTACTTGTGATAGCACAATTGATAGCGTAACTTACTAATTATAGGTAGAAGTGGGTTATAGGATTAAACATGTACCTTTTATATGAACGCATATATGGAAAAAAAATTATCAGTAAAAATAAAATATAAAAATACATAAATATCAAATCAAAATGAGAATATCTGAAAAATATATATTTTGCTGTCCAATTACCCTTAAAGAACCATTATACATTAACTTCAAATTTCCGATACTACATACCGTTTCCCTGTCTGAGTAGGCAGAGAGGAAAGAGTGCCTAACTTTTCTATCACCACACACATATGTTGCTTATTCTACATCCCTACACCGTCTCCTACTATTTCTCTGACTTTTTACATTTATTTCTTTCAATAAGTCATTCACTTGATCCAACCATATTTTTCTTGAACTTCCTTTACAAAGAGTTCCACTTACGTTTGCACTGTTTATATTTGTGTTGTAATCCTTTCTTCATTCATTCGTTCCACATGCTTAAACAGTCTCAGAGTGATCTTCTTGAAGTTACTTAATACGTCAGCTTTAAGTTCACGTTCATCCTTAATAACTGAATTTCGTATTCTGTCTTATGTTGTCACCACATGTGTCCGATATAACATATCTTCAAATACTCGTATATCAAAGCAGGTAAAATGTGAATGGGATAATCTTGCATAAATGCCTCCGTATACATGCCATTAAAATATAGTCTTAAAATATTCCAATTAGGTCTACTTAATATTGTTATTAAATTAATAAAACAAAAAATCGCTGAAATATTTGCTCGTTATTTACATTCTCTTATCAAATATATTTTTAGAATGAACTACTATAAATCTCACAACACATTTAATTAGCGAGATAATGGGATGGGGTGGACACAACGATTATTTCAGATTTCAAAACAAAACGTGGAGTAAGCAGCTGTGGGGATTTACCTCATTGCGTGTGGCCACTATCAGAGGATGCGAGGACAGTAGCGGTGCTATCTGCAGCACTTCCCAGAAGCAGGCCAGGGCTGATAGGGGGATCTGGTCAAGCCAGGAGCCTCTCACAAGGAGCCTGGCCAAGGGCGCCGCAATGATCGTGATCAGTTGAATTCAGTTCGAGCTCACCATCACCCACGTTATGGGGACAACATCTAGCGTAACATAGAAGACCAATCCCCCCCCCCCCCCCCCCATCTAGCGTAATCCAGAAAATCGAAACTTTCTTTTATTTTTTATTTATTTATTGAACTTAATATCAATGTAAAAACAGTCTGACAAGCTCATTACCAGGTGGGAATCTCATTCAACCACCCAGATTTTTTTTTATGAGCGCGACTTCACTTATGCACGAAGAAGGAACTGCCCAAAGTGATCCCTTCTCCAGCTGCGACACTTCGATTCTGTTCCTTCTGCTAGACGTTTCCAACAATATTTCAAGACATTTTGCTTCATATTCTCGTAAATATATTGTTTTTAATAAGTGTCTTTCATGTGATTGTCATTCACTCAATAAGCTTATAAAATTAATCAGATTTGTAAAAAATATATTTTATATACATGTACGAGTATGTATTTCATTTTCCGTCACCTTTCGCATTGAATAGATAGTATTCTTTCACAGTGTGAAAAATATACATCTCATTCATACCATCTCGCCGTTTACCTTTCGGGGTAGGCCGAGAGGAGGGAGCGCCAGATGTTTCTGTCTCGACACACATCGCCTCTTCTACGTCCATACCTTGTGCAACGCCTACGATTCCTCTGAATTTTTATAATTTCTTCTTTCAACATATTGACACTTTCCTTGGTGTTCTTCTACCACGCCTTCCACACACATTTGCCCTGTATATTCGGTGTCTTATTATTTCTTCATTCGTTCGTTCCACATGCCCAAACCATCTCTGAATGCTAATTTCAAGTGAATCGATTTTTATTGTTGTAAAATGTCACCTAGAAAAATAAGATAGTTAAATACATTATTCTTTAAAAAAAAATATAATGTAATTTCATTTAATATTTTGTATGTCTCAAAGTGTTAGAGAAATGGGTGGGGTGTGCAGTTTTAAGAACCACTTGAAGACAACTCTTTTTGGGTAATCTTATCAAATTTATGGTTGAATATGAACACTACACACATACACTACACTCCACATACACCAGAATATGTTACTATCACATATCAAAGATCTACAAAGGTTTCTTTGTAGTTCGTCTTCCATTATAAATTTCCTACGATTTACTAACCAAATAAATTTTTCTAAACATATCCAAATGCGAGGAAGTTCGTATACTTAATGGACGCAGCCACCACCTTCATATCCTTATACTCAACTTGTTTTTTTTTTGCAATATTTTAATCTGCCTACTTTTTTTTATACTGGGTTTAAATCCCAAATTAAAGCGACTTTGAGAAGTGTTCTTTTTTAATTGTAAAATATTTGCCATGGAATTTTTTTTATATTCAATTTTAAATTTTGACCTCTGGGCAATTACTTTAGTTGAATTAGTGAGCTGTCGCCCCATAGGCAAGAGGATGCAAAAACGTAATAGATTATACGTTTTATATCACACAAAAGTGCACGCAGATTGAATGGAAAAGAGCTAAAAATAGCGGCAACCGCGCGTATGTAACTGATACCGCGTATCAACATAGAGTGGCGCGGCGCGGCGCGGTGGGACAGTCGCGCAACCAACAGGGCTCACGGTCGCCATTGTGATGCGAGCTTCATATTCCAGTCAAATATTAATTTATAATAATCTAATTCTGGTAACTATTTCCTACAGTGATGAATATTAGATATATATGGTGTCCTAAAAATATATAATATATACACACTTTTACACCGTGCATTTTACTTAAACTAGCTGCCGACACACTTTGTAATGCCACGCATTCGTGAAGAGTGTAGGAATTATGAAAACTTTTATTACCTCCCTACAACCATCGTGGTGTGAAGGCCTATTTTGATGAAACATATTGATTGGACGTAAATGTAGCATTAAATACCCCTCGCGCTCCCCAGATCTCTCGCTGATGGACTTATTTTATGGAAACTCATCAAAGATAAAGTTTATGACACCAAACCGGCGCTGTTAATGAATTGAGAGGAGCTATTGAAAGATAATGCGCCCAAATACCAAAACAAATTCGTGATGTTTACGATTCCACGTTATTAATAATGCATGGAGTAGAACGACCTTCAATTTGAGCACTTGTCATCTTTAATTTGGCTTATTTGTCTTCTTTAATTTGGTATTTTAATCTCAGATATCTCTTAAAAAATACCGAATGCCATAATTTTTTTTTAATTGTCAAAACCGAAAACACATGAAATAGGAGCAGACGTAGAAGACTACTTGCACAAACAAGTAAAAATAATTAATGCTGTAAGGCTCCCTATCATAGTATAAATAGGCCAAAACCCGTACGTCGAATACTTGGATTCTCTCCGAAAGTAATTCGAAATTTGAATCTCGGTGGGGATACTGAACGAATTTTAAATACCTAGCTAACAAGTTTTGAACCGGTGTAAAAGGGGACGATGTATAAATGACATATAAACAAATTTTACATTTATGAATATATATTTCCATAAATGTAGAATTTGTTTTACTTCCGTGAATATTTCACGGGTTGCAACTAGTAAAACAATATTTGAAAAAAACCAACAAAAAATAAAACAGGAAAATAGGGATTAGGATGGGAACTGTCTGGGGATGAAGGACGAGGAATAATTTGAGATATTTGGTTCATTGCTTCATACGTTTATTTTTAAATATCGATAATTGAGCTACGAAAATTGTTCCTAAATCGACTTTTTATTGTGTTCGATACAATAAAATATATATATATCTGCATTTTCTCTTAGACCTATGGTATGTTATCATCACGACTGTCTATTTTAGGTTAGAACTGTGGTATTTTATCATCAAGAGTACTTTTCCAAAATAAGATATGTAGTATGGAATCATCAAGACTACTTCACTTAAGTTAAACTTGTGGTCTATTATCATCAGGACTTTCTCTCTTAAGTTAAACCTGTGATCTTTAACATCAGGGCATCTCTTATTTTAGATATGTGGTATATTATCATCACAACTGCCTCTTTAAAGTTAGACCCATGATCTGTTGTCATCGAGGCTGCTTCTCTTAAGTAATGTTTGTGGTCTATTATCATCAGGATTGTCTGTCTTAAGTTAGACTTATTCTCTGTTATCATCTAGACTGTTTCTCTTAAGTTAGACTTGTGGTCTATTATCATCAAGACTGTCTCTCTTAAGTAAGACCTTTGATATGTTATCATCACGACGATCTTTTTTTAATTTAGACCTGTGGTATTTTATCATCAGGACTGCTTTTCTTAAGATTGATCTATGGTCTGTTGTCATCAGCACGGTCACTCTTAAGTTAGACCTATGGGATGTTATCATCAGGAATACTTCTGTTGAGCAATTCACTCCCAGCTATCCTTTCATCATTTTGGAAATCTTCCTGGAGGATGACTACCGGCGGATGTTTCATGCATTTTCATGTAGGAAACTCTTGTGTTACACATCCTTTCCACATAGCCTCTTCATTGTTTTTTTTGCACAGTAAAGGTTAAATCAAAATTGTTTTAAAACAACTTCTACCAATCAATCAGCGTTTGTTTCACAATTTATATTGGTATCAATGGCCGTGACATAAATTAAGTGTATGAAAACAACATTTAGAAAATAGTGATTAAGATGAGAATTGGTTGCATTGTAGTCAGAAAGAGAAATTTTAATTTATTCTCAAATATGGATTGTATTACACTTTCGCTGTATACAGTTCAACCTGGCGGGCTTATTGCCATGTGGCAATATCTTCCAACCAAGCATAGAGATGTTAAAGAGGCCTTGAGTGAAAACCAGACTAAAATCTTTTTTTTTTTAATCAGGGTTCCAAAAGAAATTGAACCCGCAACCTCCGGGCTGGGAGACCAACGTTTTAGCAACTAATCCACGGAGGTCGTTGATGAAGAAGAATGGAGCGGATTTGGTTGAGCCTAAGATACTATTTTGATACATTTAATGCATCTATTGAAGAAAATTTGAGTCCTTAGAATTTAATATTTTGAAGCATGAAGTTCATTATTAGTCCCTGGAAATCAATTTGTTTTAGACCAATTTTCATCAAAACTTGGTAATTATTATGAGAAATCCATGTTAATATTTATATAATACAAGTGGATATTATAAATTATAATTGAAACAATAACGCGTAAATACTAACAAAGATAGCAAAGCTGCGTTAATAAAAAAACACATTTATATTTCTCGCTTATCTTTATTTATTCATGTATTTAAAATTGATTTATTATTTTAGCACAATCATTCTTCTTATCCGGGTGTTACAGTTTTGTATACAAAACGTCGTTTAAACATTCGCGTAAATCAATTATATACACATATTAATTAAATAGAATTTCATGATTCGGGATAAATGTGTATTTAAGACTGGTGCATTAAGTAGAATGAAGAGCAATCTGAGATGGTGTGGGCATGTAGAACGAATAAATCAAGAAATACTGATAATACAAATATACAGTGTTAACGTCAATGAAATGCGTCATAGAGGAAAATTAAGGAAAGTATATTTAGTAAGAAAAATATATAAAATGTTAGAGTTATAAAAATATATAAAATGGATATAAAGAATGTTAGAGTTCTTAGAAGCGTGGGAGATATATGGATATAAAGAAGAGGTGAAAGATGTGGCGATAGAAAAATCTGGAATATCTATTTATACCGGCAGAGGAACGGTGTTATGGTGCAAATCTATGTTAAAATATATAATTTTCTAACATTATTTCGTATTTTGGAACGAAATTTTTTGTTCTTTTATAAAACTGTTCATATTTAAGATCACACGAATTAACCACCCTCTTTTATAAAACTGTTCATATTTAAGATCACACGAATTAATCACCCTCTTTTATAAAACTGTTCATATTTAAGATCACACGAATTAACCACCCTCTTTTTATAAAACTGTTCATATTAAAGATCATACGAATCTACCACCCTCTTAGTAAAACTATTCATATTAAAGATCATATTAATCTACCACCTTCTTAGTAAAACTATTCATATTAAAGATCATGCCAATCTACCACCCTCTTAGTAAAACAATTATTTTTAAAGATTACACAAATATACCACCACATTTATACTATAAAATCGTTCAAATTTAATATCTCACAAATTTACCCCCCGCCCCTCTTTTCTAAACTCTTAATATTTAATGGTCTTTTATAAACTGTTTATATTCCTCAATAATGGGAGAAATCTTCGAACCCTGCAATAATGATTACACGAGTATATCCCTGCCATAAATTATTATTTATAAAATAATAATAACAATTGACAAGTTTCATGAACAGACATTGGATAAAGTTGATGTACTCGTATATACCTACACCAGTATTTAATCATAGGCCACTATCTCATGACTATAGTAAATATTTGTTTGTATATTTCAATATTATTTTAATACCAATTTATGGCATAGAAATGCAATTATTGTCGGGTTCGTTCTTTTCTCTCAATACGGAGAGAATTAACTTCTTTCTGTACAACGGCGGCGGGGAAAAAACCTCCACACGTCAACTTTAAAAATCCAATCCTTTAACAACACCATTCAGTGAGGAGACATAGGTGATGCCTCTATAAAAACTGAACTCAACCACCCGACACTTTTTCAAAGCTTCAATAAAAACGCCATGCTATACATCGATAGGCACCCTGCCACTCAAGTAGAAAGAAACTATGTTATACTCGTATACTACTTTCTCAATAGTTTGAAGACACGCTGATATAAAATTTTTAATTGATCCTGGGCCCTATCAAATAAAATTTCTGAAAGAATTCGATTTTATTTTCATCAAAAAATGTCGTATCCAAAGAAACATGTTACATTTAAATAGTTTTATTCCAGATTGTCACTTTTACAAGTATAACAATTAATGAGTATTTAATTACTGTTTTCACCGTCTTTGGACGGGTTTTCCAGCTGGTTTAGTATAAATTATTACAATTCGCAATACTGCACCACAATAGCATTAGTCGGGAGCGCCAAAATCCTTGGTCATCTGCCATCAACTTTGATTCGGCAGCAAGTCACGGAAATAGTGACATTTCGGCAGAAACCACTCATTCTCGGCGGCAATCAGCGCTGGCGGAGTGAGTAAGGCAGGCCAGCGTCCAGCTTGACTCATCGGCGATAAAAACAATTACTTGACTTAATTTCCCACTCCCGAGAACTATGTACGTACCATTGTATGAATTTATTGATTACACTACTCTACAAACTTAATTTTTTTATAAAACAAAAGTATGTTTTTTTAGATTTAGGAGCGCTGAATATAAAAACGTACATACCACCACTCCGTTTCCCAGCTGGGGTACGCAAAAAGGAAAGAGCGCCGGATTTTCCTATTTAACCTCTTTTACATTCATACACCTTCTCACATATCTCCTACGATTTCTCTTACATTATTGATATTTTTAGAGCCAGACTCAACAGTTTTTCGGTGAGGCTATTATTTTTGCTTGTAGAAGACAGCCCTGGTGTGGTTGTCGCACTCACATATAAAGTAATATTATTTAATACACCCGCCTCCCACATCAACTAGTATTCTTCTTCATTATTTCATCAACGTGATCCTAATGGTAGGAAACATTGCCCACAAATGATTGAGCATATTCATGTGATTTTCATGGGAACATATCATTGCCTTCCATACCGCAGTAGATGTTATAGTAATTGTATACATGGTGTATTTTTGGGATATACATAGAACTAGGTCCCAGGTGAAATGTGCAATTGTGGATGTTACTCGTAAGTGGAAGCTGGAGTGTATTAGAAATGTCTTGGAATATATTAATATGGATGGGAGTTGGAACGGTTAGAAGAGATGATAGGGAAAAGACAGAAGCAGAAGTAACCAGTCTCTGTGTCTCTACATCAAGTTTACTATGAGGATCCATGATGATTCCGAAGCGTGACCGCTGTCCGTGCACTGACAGCCACTCAAAGGGGAAGAGTTCAAGATATCAGCGTACCAGGGGCTGAATGGTTTCTAGACAACCCTGGATTGGTCAGTACTGTTCACAAGGTACTACTACTTATTACATATATCGCTACATACCTACAACTAGTATTCAAATCACCACAAATCAACCTTTCATGTTTTCCTTATTTTTATATTTTTGTAATAAAGGTGTAAAATTTGCTAATCTCTTTAAAGTTACATATAAGGCATGTGGTATAATATTTGACAGTGGTTTCAGTAATGTTTTCTTATATAACATGAATAGAAGAGCCAATCAATAAAAGTTAATTTCGTTTTCGAATTAAACACTCCAACATCTATAAAGATATATAGATTTTGGAGTGTTTAATTCGAAAATTCCTTTTGTTTCTGTAAAAAATCACTGTTCAGCGGTGTTATGTACATTTGGGTACATGCGAATCAGTAAGTCGCAAATAACGAATTTATGATATTAGGTGTCACTCATTACACCAGAAGTTGTTGAATGTTCTTTGTACAAATAGTCTTGCAAATCTCTCTCCCTCTCTCTCTCAATCCCTCATTCTTGCTCTGTACCCGCATAGTGGGAAGACTTGCAACATTTTATTACGTCATTAAAGTTCTGGTTCATGCTCCAAGATATGTTATTTTCTCAGTGTCATAAAAGTGTTAAGTTTTTTTTGTTGGAATGCATTTTGTTAAAATATATTGTTCTTTAATTTAAGTCAAAACGAAATCTTTTATTTCTTACATACAGAGCATTTTTTAATTGTGTAAATTTCATATATTATCTCAATACATTGAAGAAGCTACTTTTGACTCATTACAATTAAATATTTATTTTATTTTTATATTAAATAAAGTAATCTATAACACAAACATTATTAGTGTCCCATGCATAGCCCATGGTAGGGTAATGTACAGCCTATGTTGCATTTTTCGTGTCGCTGTATCAATAACTACGCTTAAATGTAAGGCTACATAAAATCGCTACAATTCACGATTTCCACTCAATCTTAAAACTCGTGCCGCATAATACCAGAATCAATATCATCGCTGAATAACTACACTATTAAATAAGCTTCACTGGTTGAGGTATTTATTTATTTAACACTTTTATTGCAAATACAATCTGGCGGGCTTATTGCCAGGCGACAATCTCTTCCAATCAACCAGACAAAATAAATGAAGCATGGTCGCATAAATCATTCAAATGACTATCCATCCCCACGAAATCCATAAACACATATGTGAGCATATGCCCACGAACCCCACAAAGACGGACAATCACCCGAACAGGTATTCTTAAATATTGGAGCTCATGATTTGCCATGGTATTTAAATATTAAAATGTTGGAGTTCATGCTGTGTCTTGGTATATAAATCATTAAATTTTGGAGTTCATGATGTGCCTTACTATTTAAATTTTGGAGTTGATGCTGGATCTTGACATTTTAATCATTAAATGTTGGAGTTCATGTTGTGTCTTGAGATTTTATGTTATGTTGGAGTTCATGATGTGTTTTAGTATGTAAACCTTTGAATGTTGGAGTTCATGTTATACATTGGTATTTAAATATTTAAATGCCGGAGTTTATGATGTGTGTTGGTACTGAAATTTTTGAATGCTGGATTTCATGATGTGTTTTAATACGTTATTTTTTTAATGTTGGAGTTGATGTTGAACATTGGTATTTAAATGTCGATGTTCATGCTGTGTTTTGGTACTTGAATCTTTCAATGTTGAAGTTCATGTCATGCCTTGGTATTTACATATTAGAATACTAGAGTACAATATGGGACTTGGTATTTTAAGCTTTAAATGTTAGTGCTCATGTTGTGTCTTAGAATTTAAAGCTTTAAATGTTGAAGATCATGCAATGCACCGATCTGTTCATGTCCAAACCATCTACTTAAACATCGTTTTTAACTCATCTTTATATTGCTTGGTTTGAGTGTACGTTTTTTGTATATAATGATTAAATATCACAATTTAAAAAAATATTCCATACTAGCCCATACAACGCATTTTACTGTTTCTTAAAAAATCTAAAAACAACAAGAATGGAGCGACCGCAATGGCTTGTTAATAAATTCGATTCCAGTCTAGTTTTCACTTAAAGCTTTTTAACACATGTTGGTTGAAAGAGTTCGTCATATGACCATAGGCCTCACTAGGTTATATGTTATACAACAAAAATGTAATACATAACAATAATACATTGAGGGCTAGATCCTTATGATTATAACATATACCTTCATATGTTCATACAATGCTAATTATAAATGTCTCCCCCATCATCTGTAATATTTAACATTTAAAAGCAGCCTAGTTTCTAAACAGTAATATTTTATTATTTTACCTATTTTTTTGCTTTTTACGCTTTACTGCCTCATCTTTAGTTAGCCATGTTCCCTAAAAAACATCAACGAGCTCGCTAACACAAATTTTCCGAACTTCCAGTGCCTACCACTAATGTCTAAAAGTTTCCAATATAACAAGTTAGAGCGTATATATATGGTACATATACCACGATTTATGAATATAAGGGAATTCTACAAATTTATTTCGAAAAGAGAAACACTACTGGGATTAGCGAGTATTACGCGTCATCGATGTAAAAAATAAAGAATGCCATAAAAACAAAACGCCGAAGAAAGCTGTCACGAGGCGTGAGATTATTGCACGACAATGCGCCAGTGCACACGTCTGTTGTTACAAAGGCCGCCATTCAACTCTATTGTTTCCAACAATTGTTTCAACTACCCTATAGTCCCCTAGTAATTATTTTTTTACTTCCAAAACGAAATCTTTCCATTTGGGTGGATTTTTTTTAGAAGGGACAAAAAAGGGATCTCATTAAACCACTTCGAAAACAAAACTTACGAATATTTTTCCAGTCGTATTGAAAAATTGATTAATTTTTCTCAAATAAAACTATATTTTTTTTTGTTTCATTTTATAACTTTTTTATATCCTTGGGTCAGAAAATTTAGAACCCTTCTGCGTATTTAGTAAGATACATACCTGAAAATTAGATAAAGATATCTCCAGAAAAAAGTATTTCAAAGGAATAGTAAGTAATAAAAAATATGTTCAACGTCCTGAAAATATGAACATTTTTATGGCAAAATACACATACTCGTAGTTACGATTTTTTTAATGTTTTCGAATGTGTTACACTATAGCTATGTTATTAATAAATAATTTATGTATAAATCTAACAAGATTATCACCATTCTTGTTAGAGTTGTTTTTAAAAAATATTTTTAATTTTTGCTAGCATATATATAATATGAACACATTAATATACACAACAATATATTATCTAAAAACCTTGTCGGCCGCCGTGGTGCCGCGGTTAGCATTCACACTACGCAATCGGAAGCCATAGGTTCGACTGCTGTCAGATTTTTTAATTTAAGTTACATTTTTATGCTACTTAACATATTTTTACAACGCTATTCTGCAATACAAAAATAACTCTATCGAATAAAAGGCTGCAGAAGATTAAACCTGCAGAGCTTTAATATCCCTTTCCTCGGAGTTTTGGGTTTGATCTGTCAAGTCTATGCGTTTGCTGAAATGTAACAGTTTGCCCACTTTAAACCAATTTATGCACAGAGTGTTTTATGCACAGAATCCACAAGATGGCTGACAATCATACTCTATACCAATTTATGCACAGAATCCACAAGATGGCTGACAATCATACTCTATCAAGAAAGATAGTATATCGATGTGAACTAAATCTATTTACTTATTTAATGTATTTTCGGTTATTCAACTCGGTAAGAGTAAATTTTTTCTTTCTTCGTTTATAAAAATTATCGTTTATAAAAATATGAAGTTGCTAATTTTATCAATCGGTTCACTCGAAAGAGCGCGACCCCATAATGTGACATCGCTGTGTATAGCGCATTACCATTGCATCTACGATGCATATATGTTATGATATTAGCATTCAATAATACTGTATTTTCATGTCCTTAGTCTTTCCTCTTTCAACTGTATTTAGTCATACGATTATCTTCAGGTCGCTTGACTAATGTTTCCTGCCAGTTTCCTTTTAACCTTCCTTCCAACATTCTTCAATGTATTCATCATTATATTGAACTTTCCGATGTGACGTCAAATAAGTTTCAAATACCGAGACCACGGAATTGTTTAACCCGAGTTGTTATTTTAATGTCAACAAAACACGTATCAAATTAGTCAAGGGAGTGTATCAGCAACATTAGTCAAGGGAATGTATCAGTAACATCGATAAAAATAATTATTCGATTGCCAAATAAAACATTTTTTGGACTTCAGTGGCCTAGTTGATAAGACGCATGTCTTCCATCCGGGAGTTTCAGGTGTGATTTTTGATGTAAACCACAAGAGGTGTCACTCTTGTAAAATAGGTAGTTTGGTTACAATACTTGCACGCGCTAGACATATGCCAGTGTTGTTTCTTCTTCACGTGCAATAGTATTATTAATACGTGCGATAATGAACTGCTAGTTCCGTGACTGCTCCAGTGGTTCTAAAGTCAAAGCCGAGAATAATGTTGTTTCCCTGATTTGCTGTTGTATATGTTTAAATCATCCTTTCGAATAAGTTGAAGAAGGGATGACTTCCTCAACTTATAAAATAAAGGTAGCAATAGGAAAACAAATATTACCTTTTAAACTACACAAGCTCACGGATTAGTTTTACTTTCTGAACTTATTTTATCTCATTAAATTTATTTGAAGCTTATTACTACCCTTGCATTATTAATTCAGTCCTATTTTCAGACGCATTCCATCTGAATTAATTTAGTGTGTGACTTATTAGGTAACATATATACTGTTTATTTTTACACTTTAAAATGCTGGAAAAGTTTCATCGGAGGTGCTTGCGTCGTATCTTCAATATAAAATAGTAGAACAAGCGCTAAAATTTAAGCGTTCTTTTTGTTTTTAATAAGACAGCAACTTCGATGGGGATGATTCACCAGAATTTCACACTATAAAGCAGTTAATCTTTTCTGAACTTAGGTTAAAGAAAAGTGCTCAGGCTGGCCCAATAAAAGATATAATGACAGCCTTAAATCCAATCTCACACTGTGTCGTATACTCGTACATACCAAGAGATGGGTTACAGCGGCACAGGAACGCGACTAGTGAAGACGCATCGTGACTGAGGGGGTGGCACTTTTTAGAGTGAAAAGAAAAAGTGTGTAAAGCGCTTAGCGCCGAGTCGACAAATGCCACCTGAATGACTGTGTCCATACTGCGAGAGGGTGTGCGGATCCAGGGCTGGACTTATTAGCAACCTCAGAGTACACGAAAGGGAATGACAATCATACTCTCCTGTGAGAGATCGCCTGAGTAATCAAAGTAAATAATTATAAATTGGAATAAAACTGTTAAAGTGATTTAATAAAAGTTATTTATTTATCTATGATTTTTACTGCATAAATTATCTATGATTTATAAAAAAATATGTTTATCCATCACTTTTATAATTCATAGAATTGTATCTTGCTAAATGTGGAGACTAATCTTCTCATCACAGTTTGAGGTTGAATTTGTCGACAGTGTATTAATGAAAACACGGGTCTTGCTAACTAGCTCTCTGAGGTTATCCAACTATAAGATAACTTTAAGATAAACTAGAAGATTTTAAGTAAAGATTTTTTTTAATGCAATTTTTAATTAATATCACAATGACTTCATTGAAAGTCATATTGCCTTCTTAATAATTCAGTACGCCCTAACACCCTCTAAAAATTAAAATTGCCTCGTTGGGAATTGCTGATTTACATGATGTATCTTTCTCGATTGTGATGTGATTTCCCATTATATGATACATATTAGATTTCCCATTATATGATACATATTAGATTTCCCATTATATGATACATATTAGATTTCCCATTATATGATACATATTAGATTTCCCATTATATGATACATATTAGATTGCCCATTATATGATACATATTAGATTTCCCATTATATGATACATATTAGATTTCCCATTATATGATACATATTAGATTTCCCATTATATGATACATATTAGATTTCCCATTATATGATACATATTAGATTTCCCATTATATGATACATATTAGATTTCCCATTATATGATACAAAAAAACATGCTATATAGCCAGAAACATTATTCACTACAAATATTTTTTTTAATAATGAAATATGCCTAAAATGCATTCTTATCAGAGCACCGTAATACTTTATCTGAACCCCAAAAATATCAATGAGATTATTAAAAAGACCATTAAACTTTCACAACTCTTCCAGTAAAAGTTATTTATGGTTCTTAAAATTCTGACGAAAATTCTTCATTTATCAAAAAAGATATCGTTTCAAAGAATTAACACACCTATCGCCACCATTGACTGCATATCCACCGTGTCATTCACAATTCTTCTAGGTTTGGCGGCGACATATTTTTTCATATCTTTTATTTTGTAGCAATCAAGACACTTGGCAATAATACAACTTCAGAACCTTCACAATGACCGTCAGGCGCCTAAGTGAAGATTTGTGACAGCATTGCCATTCTACCTGGAAGCCGTTTGCTGTGCATGAATGAAATGTTTACAACGAGTATACGGAAGATGAGATAGTGGTGGAAGTAGACGAGACGTGGCGACAGGGTTTGCTGTAGATGAAAGATATTTTCTGTGAAACTGTAAATCATAAAAGTGGGGAATATATAATATACAACATATACACACAATGCAATCTGAAGGCTAATTCTTGAACACCTATAAATGCATTCATATTTGTTATTATAAAAAAAACTGTTTTGTAATAGTGAAAGATACCATATTCTTATTTTTGGAAATTTACAAATAAATTTATGAAAACGGGAATACACGTGATACAATATATTAATATTTTTTTTCTTTTCCTTTACCACTTAACATATATTTACTATATTAGATGGCATATGTTTTAATTTTTTTATTTAACAAAGTTAAATATAGTACAAACATTTGAATGGTTGAAGTAAAATAGGCACTAAGTACAAAAAAAAACTAAGTATGCAGTTTCGTTCAATGTCATATATAATGAAATTGCATACTTAGTTTTTTTTTTTTTTGGTACTTAGTGCCTATTTTACTTCAACCATTCATTTGCCAAAGACTATACCTACATATACACAAATTTATATCTTTACTTATCTAATTTATATATTATAATTATGAACTAACTTAATTTTAATTTGCCTAAGTGTATTTTATTTTTAATAATCATAATATATTATTTACACATACATACTACTTATAACTAGATAACAATTCTTACAACTATAGGCTACTTGCATTCCATCCCATTCACTCAGACCTTGGTCATCTCAGCTAATACTGTATGTGGACTAATCAGGCAACTACTCGAACTATTATTGAATGTATTGAAGAATTATTTTAATGAAATCTTGTTAAAAACCTGCCAGGTTGGGTTGTATCAAACGCGAGTAATACAATTTATTATGAATTAAGCCATAAACAGGAACCAAACTAGAATACATAAATAGTGTTTTTTTACAAATAATTCAGGATTTCTTAATCTAAGAAAACAGCTGTATACTCTGCATTCAAGACGCAAGCAAAACTATTATTTGGATTGCATAAACAATTTAATAGATTTTAGTGAAAATAAATCAAAAAATCTTTTGAACTGTAGAATTTACAAATTATTACATTCACCCATGAACGTCTTTAAATAATTGTTCCCAGAAAATTGTGTATTCCTAACAACAGATTTAGCTTGTATTTCTAATTTCTCGCATTGCCTAGTCCAAACAACACTTCTGAATATCAACATAACATAAATTTCATAGAATTGAATAATCGAAAATAAGCTGATTCGACGAAACATTTGGAAAAGTTCCAATAATTTTGTTTGTACGGGTTAAAAAAAGTCTTCGCGTCAAATTCGTTAAATTTCCCTGTTTTAAAACTAAATCCTAAATATTACGAGAATCGTATTATATTTAGTGTGTATAGGCAACTTTATCTCCCAGGACCGCAGAAGATGCATTCAACTAATAAATTATAAATATGAATATATGTACGTGAAAAAGACTGAAAGGAACCGATTAAGTACTGTAGAAATGCGTGCATTGAGAAGTATACGAGTACGAGTACATAGGGTGACAAATGATAATATTACAGAACATGGAATGCTGTGATTAAGGATAAATGTGAACTTAAGGCTAATGTATTAAGTAAGATAAATTGAACATGGAAAAACTTTGCATTCTGAGATGATTTGGATACAGAGGAATATATGAAAATAAGAAAAAATAACAAAGCAAATATAACTGGAAAGCGTGGTAGAGGAAAACCAAAGAAAATATGATACGCTAAGTGAAAGAAAAAATGTACAAAGTCAGATAAATCGTAAGAGATGTATAGGTGTAGAAGAGGTGAAATATTTGTGTCGTGATTGGAAAGTCTGGTGCTCTGTTCTGTCTGCTTATCCCGATAGAGAAATTATGTGACGCTATCTATATACGTGTAACATATATAACATATGTGTCGCAAAAAACTCAGCGTCGAGGCGCGGTGGGGCAAAGCGTTTGTTCGAACGCTGGCAGGATGGATGTCGGAAGGCTAAAGCTCTACTCTTGTCTTTGCACTTAGCTTGACTACCAACAACATAAAAAGTTTCTTCAGGGTCTATCTTTCCTTGCCTTGTTTGGATTTATCATTTATAATTATTATAATCTTTTTTTACAGTTTCTCTCTTTTTCGGAGGTTGGCGATCATAATGGCTATATTGACCTTTGAGGCAGCTGCTTTGAACAAAAATATGATGTCAGAATAAAACCACTCCTTTAAGATATTCAATCAACAGATGCGTTTTCTTCTGCGCATTTTTTTTTTGAATCAGTTAAATAATATCATGTGTATGTTCTCGCATCATAACTTCAAAATACTCTCACTTTCTCCTTTTGATGGTGGATAATACTTCTATATCTTTATTCATCCATTTCAAAATGTCACCATTTTGAACTTAGTTATTAACCTGTGAAACTCTAAACACTACTTCCTTCGCCTCTTCCACACACGTATACCTTCTTAGCGATATACAAGTCATCTATTTATTTATTTATACAGTCATTGGAAGTAAGTAAGGAATTTTATAAATGCAATAGTGACGACCTCCTTTGTGTTATTGGCAAGACGCTTGACTTCGGGCTCGATTCCAAATAGTATATACAATATGTTGAATCGTCAATTGGGGTATGTTAAAATACCCTTTAATAAGAAATAATAAGAGCTAGGCCCACTTTGTTGGAAATATCCTTAACTCTAGATATCAATATCAAATCTTTAATATTTTCAAAAAAATTAAATTCCTTCCTTTAATTTTATTACCTAATATATTGTGAATAATATACACTTAAAATAATTTTTCAAGACCAGTCTAAGAAAAAATGTTCGTAGGCGATACAAGAAGGAACTGGAGGAAGCGAGTGGAACGGCCGTGTGTAACTTAGCTGGAAAGGAGCAGAAAAGCTAGGTAGAGATTCAGATAAGTGAAGGTCTTTGCTGGCGAGGTTGCCTCCTAAAATTAATAGGGAAGTTGATGCCGATGAAAATAAACTTTACTAAAAAAATGCATTTACGAAAACTCCGGAAATATTTTAATCAAATATTGCAAATTTTATCAGTACTAGTAACGAATCCTTACAAGAGGAGCCTCTAGATCATGGGTGGCCAACCTTTTCAGCAGCCGGGCCAGATTTTAGAAATGAGATTTCCTACCGGGCCATACAACAAAATTTATTTTATTATTCAAAGCAAACAAGAAATATATTGTTTTTTTAAGAAGATATAACTAAAATGAGATTCAAACATATTTATTAGATTAGAGTTAGGCAATACAAAAAATAATAATAAAAAATAAACAAAATATAATAAATTTTAGTGAGACGTCTGATTTTGTTTGTCAGAACTAAGTGCATCAATGTTGATAACGATTGATGTTGTTGCTACACGCAAACAGTTTTCCAAATGCTCATCAGTGATTCGTGTTCTCATTTGAGATTTAATATGCTTCATTCGATTAAAAAACTGTTCACACGTGTAAGTGTTT
Source organism: Odontocerum albicorne (assembly GCA_949825065.1). NCBI lineage: Eukaryota > Metazoa > Arthropoda > Insecta > Trichoptera > Odontoceridae > Odontocerum > Odontocerum albicorne. The sequence continues at coordinate 37,678,261 of OX463844.1, forward strand.
CCAAATAGCAAAATCATCGATAGAGCATGTTTGTAAAATGCAGAATATTTCTCCTTGTCCAAATATGTTTTGTAAAACTCTTCCAAACCAATCTGATTGAATTTCTCCTTTAACTGTGCATCACCACACATTTCACAATTCCATTTGTAAAATTCCTGGCAATAAATTCACGTCTACGGAGAATGGCGTTGCAAATGCAGTAAAAAGCACACGATGCTTTTTAAAATCTTGAAATCGGTTTTCAAATTCCAGGTTCAAGTCAGATATCAACGAAGCGTATTTATCCGCCGCCATTTGTGTGACGTCTGGCTGCAATAACAATGTAGGAAAGTGAGTGAAGATTTTTGTCCTTAACTGTTGTTCCCAAAGCCCAAGTTTCATTTGAAATGCGGAAATAAGATCATACATGTTATTAATAAGTTGATCTTTCCCTTGTAGACGAGTATTAACAACATTTAGGTGGCTAACTATATCGACCAAAAATGCAAAGTTGCTAACCCACTCCTTGTCTTCAAATTCTAGGATACTTTTTGACTTGCTTGCGAAGAATGATTGTATTTCTTGCTTCAAATCAAACACTCTTTTCAACATTTTGGCACGGGTCAGCCATCTTACTTCTGCATAAAATGTAACGTCATTATATTCTGAATCTAAAGACTTGAGAAACTCTTAGACCTGACGGTGATTCAACCCCTTCGACTTAATAAAGTTCACTGTTTTGATGACCACCTTCATGACATGATCCATTTTAAGGGACTTGGAACATAAATTCTCCTGATGAATAAAGCAATGAAAATTTAGCATCGAAGTATTACCAACTTTGCAGGCTTCATTTTCAATAAATTTCACTAAACCTTCGTGTTTCCCAACCATTACTGGAGTACCATCTGTTGTTAAGTCCGATAGGTTGTTGAGTTGTAACGAAAAGCGATTCAATGTCGATATGTAACAGCTCCTAACAAATCTCGTGAGCAAGTAGTATCCTTAAGTGGATACAGTGCCGCTAATTCTTCTATTTTGTTAAAATGGACATTAACGCCCCTGATAAAAATCGCCACTTGGGTGGTATCTGTTAGGTATGTGCTTTCATCCAATGCTAGAGCAAAAAATATGAACTTGGATGCTCGAGTTTTCAAATTATCTTCAATGTTTTCCAATGTCGTCCACACGCCCAGTAATAGTTTCATGAGACAGGCTTATTTTTGAGAAATTCGTTTTTTTTTCTGGCTACAGAATTTCAACGACACTCTCCAAACATTCCTTAACCATTTCACCATCTGAATATGGTTTCGATGTTTTTGCTAGTATCATGGCTACTGCATAACTAGCTTTTGCAGAGCATGTTGACTCTTGAGCCGCTCTAGTAAATATCCGACGTTGTGCAGAAAGTTTTCTTTTTAATTAATTTACTTGGTCTTGTCGAAATTGCCCTTCGTACTTATCAAACTTATATGCATGTTTAGCCTCGCAATGCCGTTTAATGTTATACTCTTTCAAGACAGAAACATAATTATTGCATATTGGCATTGTTTTAAATTCCACGAAAAAATAGTTTATAGTCCATCTGTCTTGAAAACTCCTCAGTTCTTCTGTGACTCTTCTCTTCTTTGGTCCAACGTCTTTACTACTTGACGCCATTGTGGGTCTTCGTTTTTAACTAAAAAAATAAATAAAATGACATCAGTATTACATAGCTTTCTGACAAAAGGATGAGATGCTTGTGGTGCATTGTAAAAAATCTGTAATGACATTAAGGATCTGATTTGGGCTAATTCATTAGTAAAATAAAAACAAAGTATGTAAAGAAAGTAAAATACTAAAGAAAGGCCTTTTATTTTTTTGTACTAATAAACGAAAAAGTAGGTACTCAGACAAAAACCAGTGGTGAGCACGGTTGGTAATTTGGTTAGATACCCATACTTCAACACAAAACAAAAAAATAGAACTCGACAAAATCAAAGCCAAATATCATAGATTAATTTAAAAAAATAAAAGCTGGGTTTGCTTACCTTCACTGCACTTAAAAAAGTAGATAGGACTCGGTATAGTATTAGACAGGATACTCGGTTATAGCAACTTGTATTCTTATCAATGTGTATTTGAAAGTCGATCGCAAAATCTCACGAGACACATTGCGATAACGCACACAATGGAAGCGACCACACGTCCGACAAAACGAAAATCAATTTAACGTTGTGATTGTTTGTTGACACAAATATACCATAGAAGAAATTGTCACGACAGTTGAATTAATGTACTGAGATAATTCCATATATGGGATATGATATGAACTACGCACGATATAATGTTCTTTTGGTGGTTTTATGTACACTAAAAGAAAAAAATGTGTGCATATGCTCCGCGGGCCACAAGTAGACACCCAGCGGGCCGCACGCGGCCCGCGGGCCGCGGGTTGGCCACCCTTGCTCTAGATCTTTCTTCAAAAGATAATAATAATAAATGGACAATTTACAATACATATATATAGAACCATTTACGGAGCAGATTCTCCTCAAAGGCGCTGCAAGTCGGGATACGAACCCACTAATATTAACATATTAAAACTATTACAAAAATACAAGTTGAGTACAAGGATAGAAAGATTTACAATAGTAAAACTATTACAAAAATGTAAGTTGAGTACAAGGATAGAAAGATTTACAATAGTAAAACTATTACAAAAATGTAAGTTGAGTACAAGGATAGTAAGATTTACAATAGTAAAACTATTACAAAAATGTAAGTTGAGTACAAGGATAGAAAGATTTACAATAGTAAAACTATTACAAAAATGTAAGTTGAGTACAAGGATAGAAAGATTTAGTAAAACTATTACAAAAGTATAAGTTGAGTACAAGTATAGAAAGATTTAGTAAAACTATTACAAAAATATAAGTTGAGTACAAGGATAGAAAGATTTACAATAGTAAAACTATTACAAAAGTATAAGTTGAGTACAAGGATAGAAAGATTTAGTAAAACTATTACAAAAATATAAGTTGAGTTCAAGGATAGAAAGATTTAGTAAAACTATTACAAAAGTATAAGTTGAGTACAAGGATAGAAAGATTTAGTAAAACTATAACAAAAGTATAAGTTGAGTACAAGGATAGAAAAATTTAGTAAAACTATTACAAAAATATAAGTTGAGTACAAGGATAGAAAGATTTAGTAAAACTATTGCAAAAATATAAGTTGAGTACAAGGATAGAAAGATTTAGTAAAACTATTACAAAAGTATAAGTTGAGTACAAGGATAGAAAGATTTAGTAAAACTATTACAAAAGTATAAGTTGAGTACAAGGATAGAAAGATTTAGTAAAACTATAACAAAAGTATAAGTTGAGTACAAGGATAGAAAAATTTAGTAAAACTATTACAAAAATAAAAGTTGAGTACAAGGATAGAAAGATTTAGTAAAACTATTACAAAAGTATAAGTTGAGTACAAGGATAGAAAGATTTAGTAAAACTATTACAAAAGTATAAGTTGAGTACAAGGATAGAAAGATTTAGTATTTTATTTAACAAACTTTTAGTATTTTATGTATAAGTTTTTCAAAATAAACCCACTTTTTTACGAAAGCCCGATTATCAATTTGGCATCAATTATATTTTCTATAAATGTTTTACAGAACTATAACGCTTTTTTCAACGACAATAATATAAACTTAATAATAAATGGGCAAATTATAAAACGCTGTTTAGAGAGCATACTCTCCTCAAGGGTACTCGACTCGTAAATCTGGATTCGAAATTGATGGATCAACAATATTACAAAATAAATATGTGTAAATTGAGTGTAAGAATAGGAAGATGATGGCTACGGCCATTAGATTAGGTACTTTCCCACATCTACATATGTTAAAAAAACATTATTGGTAAGAAAACTACAGAAAATTTTCCTAGGGAAAACGAACTACAAAGATCTCTTTGTTGATTTTTCGATATATGATAGTAATACTTTCAGCTTTGGATATAAAATTTCCCAAAAAAGGTTGTCTTTAAAATACTTTCAGCTTTGGATATAAAATTTCCCAAAAAAGGTTGTCCTTTGCTTAAAGGTTTGCTTTCTAAAACTGCATGCACCACCTATGCATATCTCTAACACTAAGAGGAAGACCATTCCACACCAGAGGAGCAGCAATGGCAAAACCCTTATCATAATCGTCAAACAAAATAAAATCGGTTGTACTTACATCCGTATGTAAGAATATGTATTGTTATAGTAATGATTTTACATTTTAGTTTAAATTTTTAATGTAATTATGATTTAGTATTTTTATTATTGTTGTATTCAAATAAGTCAAGTATCGTCATAGAAATACGATTGAATATTTTTTTTAATAATGTATATAACCAGTCATAGGTATCCTCATACCCCGGAGTAGTAGGTGGAAAAATGCCTGTGTCATTCGAGGGGAGTAACACAGCGTGAGATTCGAACTGACGACCTTCCGCACAGAAGCCCAGTGCGTCACCGCGCGGTCATTCACCTCACTGAATTTAAATGGATCAAAACGAAACTAAGAGCTAATCGCGCTGAATATCTGCACAACTATCGGATACAACAGCGTAAGAGACAAACATCAGAGGAAGCCAACTAGCGTCGTGCTGCACATTCTCAGCAACTGCGAAATTTTCGAAAAGCGCAAGAACTTGAAGAGGAAGCTAGTGAGCGTCCCTCAAGCGGAAGCTATATAGTTTTTCTTGTTTAGCATTTCAGCTTAAGTCCATTTACACACCATGCTTTTTCATGGGGTGTACTCGTAAATGGAGTTAAGCTGAGTTCCATAAAGTTAAAAAAACCTTTGATAAACGTGCGTGTTGTTTTTATACAAGTTACACATAAGTCACAACTCGGCTGAACCACGAGTCTTGAGACCATCCTACGAGAGGATGCAGCGCGTATTCCTAATGAGGAACTATCAGAATGACAAGGGAGAGAGAGGGGACAGCCGGTTAGGAGGGGACGAGTTGTGATGACGTGAGAAGGTGATGACTCCTGAGGAGGAGGAAGACGGTAGGCAGGGCAGGGAGGGCAGTAGGTCCTCGATGGCGGGCAATTAGAGTCCCGTGGGAGGAGCCGCGACTGGGAACCGGGAAGTCGTCAATGGAAGATCTCGTCAACTCCCAACATAAGCGGCACATTACCTAAACGAGTCAAATTCTTTTACTTAACCCGCTGCACGCTAAAATCACTGATTTTGAAATATTGATATTTTACATTTATTTTTTAAAATTATCTTTTTACGCTTTTAGTCAAACTTTTAGTATTTTATGTATAAGTTGTTCAAAAATTTTTTCAATGAAAATAATGATATTATATATGAATAATAAATGAGCATGAAATAATAATTTGTAAAGCATTGTTTAGAGAGCAAACTCTCCTCAAGAGCATACTCTTCTCAAGGGCATACTCTCCTCAAGGGCATACTCTTCTCAAGGACATTCAACTCGTAACTCTGGATTCGAAACCACTATTATTGACATATCAAAATTATTACAAAATGTTAGATACGAATAAATTGAATGTTAGGATAGGAAGATGATGGTTGCGGTCATTAGATTGGTCCCTCTCCCGCATCTGCATATATTTCGAAAAAACGTATTTAATAAGAAGACGAATTACTCAGAAACCATTGTAGATCTTCTGATTTGTGTTATAATACTTTCAGTTTTACGTGGATTGTAATGTGTGGTGAAGTGTTCATATCCATATTTGTTTCACACATACCCATATTTTTTTAAGATTTTAAAATATCAATGTGTATAACTTTGTATTGATGTGCATTTAGTTTTCTCCTTTCGTTTTGCTCAGTTTTGCACGACATACGGTCCTGAACCTTCTAGATCCTGGTTTAATACGTATATACTTTTTTTAGACCTATAGAGGATTTGCTTGTAGAGGCTAACGTTGTCGAGGTGACTGAACCGGGCGATCACAGACTCCTAAAACGTATCACATACGGAGGCAAGCTAAGGGTCACAAGAAGTGCTATAAGGATAATATGTGGGAGTCGCTGACTTTATACGGGCACCTGAAGTTGGAAGCAGGAGGCCCAAGATCGTGGAAGGTGGAGAGCTTTCTGTTCTCAAGTCGATGGCGGTTCAACAGCTAGACGTTTGAGATACGTGCTGCGAACATGCGTCAGCGTGGCCAGAAGGCTTAGCGGAATCCACATGACTGTGAAGCAAAATGTTCTCTAACAAAATATTACATAATCAACGTAGAGGAACAACTCGAGTTTGATATTGAAATGGCGAGGGAATCCCTCGACTACGAGTCTGAACAACGATGATGTGCATCCTTGCAAAAACAACGTTGCGCATCCCTGCAAAAATATTTTTGTTTCACTTTACGATTCCGTTTTCATTTTATACCAAATTTCCATTTTTTTTTATTTTCATTGATATAAATATCAATATATGTTTTATCTGTTTATTCAGTTTCCTACAGTTTGACAGATCTTTATTTTTGATGCTGGAAAATGTTGTCGAAAAATTTCTATATCATTTTGACACTCATCACGGTGCTATCCTTCAATTTAAGATGTGCATAGGGGCATTTTATGACATTTTTGTGTCTTGATGGAATTTATAAGGTGATTATAAAAATGTAGCTAAAAGTAAGAAGAAGATAAAAAATATAATTTCTACGTAAGACATGTATTATATTTTCTTTCAAACATGTATAAAATCACAAAGGGAGGACTTTGTATAATCCCTTCAACTATAGCTTAAAATATCTTTGCAGTTGGGGGGAGCTCTATGTTATGATCTTATATTCGTTCTCCCAAGTAACCTACGCTTTATCATATCGCCAAACAGCCTTAAAGTATATAAACTTAAAAAAAATAGCAACAAGTACCATATACAGTGGAATAAACAGTGTTTGACTGAACAAATTACAATGCCTTTAAACCTGCCTTAATTATAAATAATAAAAATGTGATGTGGTTGAGTGTCCTGAAATATAAAATATAAACTATATCTAATAGAAATTTTAAAAAATCAAGTCCTTCCTCACATAACAACTATGTTTTGGTTATTTCAACCATAATTCATGTTTGCGCTATTTCAAATGTACACATTTCAACCTTAATTCATATTTATATCACGCAATATAAAAATCTGCTAAAACGATGGTTCACAACAGTGTATTAGTGCTGACATTGATGTATGGAAGTGAAATGAATGCCTGGAAACTGAATGAAAGGAACCGAGTAAATGAGTGACTTTTTTATAAGATAGCGCTACACAAATTACGTATGTATTACACGCATGTTAAAAATTTCTATAAATGAAACGTGGCTATGAAAATACAATTCATTTTTATATTTATTTTAATTTATATTTGATACAGGTTCAACCCAATTATATCAAATAACAAGGAAAAAATTATGATTAAAAATCTAATTATATCGAAACAACAGGAACTATGTTACTCACGCTCGCCTGTGAAGTGACTCAGTTATACCGAGAAAGTTCATTGTGGAGTTTAATCCTCTTTTTAAATTTAAATATTGAAAAATGTATTTAACAAGGTCATGCCGTGTGCGAGTTGCGATACTTTTAACAGCTCAGTTCGTGAATACGGTACCGAAATCAATCTTAATTCACGATAGCGTAAATAACTGTCTGGTCATTGAACAAAAACAGTTCCTTTGATGATACGATACCCCCTTCAGAAAGTATGCTAAACATAATATGAAAATAACATATATTTTTTTACTTTTGGTTAAGTTTTTATTGGTTGATGAGTGGTTTTATTGTTGACGTGATTGGTTTTGTTGGTTGGCGATGATGATTTACTCGGTTGATTAGAGTGGTTTTATCAGTTGATTAGAGTGATTTTGTTGGTTGATGAGAGTAAATTTGTTGGTTGATGTTAATTTTTTCTGTTAATGAGAGTATTTTCTTTGATTGATGAGAGGAATTTTCATGAATGGTTAAAATATTTTTGTTGGTTTGTGAGAATGGTAATTTGGTTTACGAGGATGTTTTATCTTGTATTGAAGAGAAGCGTTTTGCAGGTTAATGATATAATAGTGTAGGTTAATAGTGTAAGAGTTATTTACTTTCAAAGTTTCAGTTGCGAACTATCTTTTGCTACACTGTATTTAGTTCCTTTAATAAATAATTAATTCTGCAAGACTAGCGCAATAATATTCATCAAATTCTTGATTGTATTTATTTCCGGGAATATCTAACATAACGTGATATTATGAGCTGTTTGCTATATGCAAAGGGTCATATTAAACAAATAACACGTAGCCGTGATATATTAATTAAAGATGAATACAAAAATCATTCTTTCTAGGAATATGCAGAATAACAACGATAATAATATATTAAATCTATTAAATTGTTAAAATTAACTTGTTTACATTCTTCTTTATTTTCTGGTTTGAATTTGAAGGACGATATCCGTGGTCTAATTGTTAAGGAACTTATTTGAAGGACGATATCCGTGGTCTAATTGTTAAGGAACTTATTTGAAGGACGATATCCGTGGTCTAATTGTTAAGGAACTTATTTGAAGGACGATATCCGTGGTCTAATTGTTAAGGAACTTATTTGATTCCAGTTGGAATCCAATTGTTTAAAAAGGGTCCGAGTTTGGTTTTCACTTGAATATCTTTTTCATTAGAAAGAATTTTTTTTTTTTACCTGGCGAGTTTATTGCCATGTGGCAATCTCTTCCAACCAACCAGAAATATGGTTTTTATAGGCCCTAAGTGTTAACCAGATAGAAATCCTATTTAAAAAAAATCTGGGTTCCAGCGGGGATCGAACCCGCAACCTCCGAATGAGCAGACAAGTGTCTTACCACCAGGCCACGGAGATGAATTATAAATTTATTAATTATAAATTACCAATTTATGAATTATACATTTCCACGTAGTAATAAGATATACAACGCAAGTGTTATAAAGACTGGATGGTGTTATTTTATTTAAAAAAAACAACCAACTTAAAAAATCAACCCACTAAAATAATTAAGCGTTCATATCAAAACATGTTACAACGATCAAATATTATACATGTTGCTTGTACTCGTATAACGCCATATCCCTTGCGGGCTAGGCAAAAAAAACAGATTTTTAAATGTATCTATCTAAGTGCATAACTCTCGCTTCCTCCATACGCATACATCTCGTCAAGCAGTCTTCTTTTATTTATACTTCTCCCATTGCCTTTCTTTCAAAATCTAATCCACTTGATCTAATTAGTTTTTCCTCAATTGATCTAATTAGTTTTACCACGCGCACCTTGAACTTCTGACTTGTATACTCACTTAGTCATTCTTACTTCACTCATTCTCTTCATCTTTCCAAACCATCTTAAAGCTCCTTTCTTCATCTCAAAACATTCATTATTTCTGATCAATTCCACCTTCTGTCATACATTGACATTTCACAAAATACGAACAAGGCATTCCACTCAAGGATGATGAGTGTAGATCTAATACGTAGTCATAGGAGATAATATGGAAATTGATTTTGTACTAAAAATAAAACAATTTAAATTTTAGAGTGCAGAAATGCGAAACGTCAAATCCGTAATATGTGATATATTTTCGTCTAAAAGCTATTTTCGTATGAGATTATGTTTGTGAGAAGTAAATTATTTACATTTCACTAGTTTTTTATTTTATTTTAGTGATACATTTTATAATAGAGACGCATGTTATCCAAACTTAAATTATAAATAACAACCTCGTACCTCAAATGCCAATTTACCACTTATTTTTCTCCAAGCCTATCGGGTACTCGCCGTCTCTTCTCAGCCTCCCTTTTCATCCATCCTTCTTAGATTCTGCTACACGTTATCTAAAAGCCTCTGCTACGACCTGCCAAGTGATCCTCTTCTGTGTTCTCGGGATTACATAATGCTCTTTGTTGACCGTGCCAACAGAGACATTCTTACATGACCTATCCATTCCAACCTTCGTGAATTGAGTCCGAGAGTTGCCCGTGCGGCGAGGACGTAGTGCAGGACGTGCCGCACGTGTTGATGGAGTGCCCAATGCAGGCGCCGAAGCGACAGGTTCTGGAATGCGAACTGGGAGTCCAGAGGATCGACCTTAACAGTCTCAAAGAGGGCCTGACATCAAAAGGGAAAGTAAGAATAATCTGCGAGTATATAGGTAAGGTGATTAGATCGACGCGTACACTTAACACACTGCACAGGGAAGAAAACGCCGAAGGGACAGGTCCCATATCGGAAGGCCGAGGGGCCGTGCATCTCGACTGAGTTTTCCGCGCTTTCTCAGTCTATTAGCGAATGCGAGGTGAGTCCAAGTAAGACGGGCGCGGTCGCCATCCCTCATTCCCAACACGTACAAGCACATACACAATCTAAAAGCGCTGACACGAAACACCAAGGGCAACGTTTGGGGATCACAAACGCACAAGTGACTCTGCAAAGAGCCACTTTTAAGAATAAAATACTCCCGACCCAGCACTATAAACCAGGTGCGTCACATGCCAGGTGTCCTTCCATTCACAACCACCTCCAAAAAAAAAACCTTCGTGAATTTATATCATTATAAATTAATGTTTGTCTCGTTAATTTTCGAGTTTCTTGTTAAGTCCACAGTGTCCACTCTTCCGCAGTATGTTTTGGGCCAAGTATATATCAATGGCGTTTTGGTAAAGAGGTACAAGTCATCAATTACTTATTTGTCAGTTTGAAGTTTTGCAACACTTGTATTCCTGAAATACAGACCTCAGGTAAATTTTAAAGGTAAACTTTGAATACATAAATAATTTATGTATTCAAAGTTTACCTTTAAAATTTACCTGAGGTCTGTATTTCAGGAATACAAGTGTTGCAAAACTTCAAACTGACAAATAAGTAATTGATGACTTGTACCTCTTGATCAAAACGCAATTGATAGGTATATGAGTTACGAATAACTTCATTATAGACTCATTGCAAAAACCATTTAATTTAAAAGAATAGAATGACGTAAGACAAAAACACTGTAAGATATTTAAAAAATACAACTACAGTGCGCTTTCATAAACAATTCTATAAATTTATCTTTAAGACGTGCAACTTGTAGGTAAATATATCTCTATTATGCGAGAACCTGTATCGCCAGCAAATAAATCAAATGACCTAACAATCAAATGGCTAGCGTAAAAACATTTTTGCTTATCTACATATAATTTTAAAAAAAATCAAGAAGCACTAGGTGAGGGTTGAAAAATATCAGGCGTTCTCGATAGGCGGGCTTGACCTTCTATTGGTGAAGGTGTCTCTCGATTGGGAGGATGTTATAGTATGACCCCTCACTTTTTGATGGCTCAAATATATTTTCTTTTCCATAACCTCAACATACATGTGTAATTACATTATATATAAATACTATCAGTAAACTTATTATTTGTACATTCTATTCCATAAATATTGGTTACAGTAAATAAATTAGTTAAAACGTATGTGACAACCTCCACCGATTTCTCATCTCAGAATAAATATCGGATAGGACATTGGAAAATTAAAGGACTTGTTGGGAGGATCTCTTATTCAGGAGGGTCACTTAAGGTGTGACAACACTTTTCGGTTTTCAAATATATCTCCAGATCCGGTTGGGTCAATTTTAAAGACTTATCAGTAGGGATAACTCTGAAGACCGGAATCTTTCTAACTATGAGGCGCACCTGGGCTCAGAATAGGAATACCTGAAGGCGCATAGTCTATCCACCTTAAGATATCGATGTACTGAAAGACCATATGAGGTAGAAAGTATGTTCATTCCTATGTGTTGTAGTTTTCAGTGTGTGTTTTTAGGGAATTTTGTTAATATATTTTTTTGTCATCAATTTAGATTTATTTACTTAAATATATCTATCATATATTGATAACAACAACGTACTACCCGACTTCTTAAATGATTTTATTTATTTATTATCTTATGTACATGGTTATACATACATACCATCAAGCCATCTACCTTTCGGGATAGGCAGAGTGGAGACAGTGCCAGCCTTTCCTAACGCTATACACATATTTCGCCTCTTCTATATCCGTATGCCTTCGCATACAACTCCTACGATTTAACTGACTTTTTACATGGCATAAATACGGCGGGCTAATTATTATACAGCAATTTCTTCCAACCAATCCGCTTATCTTGGGTATATTAAATTGCAGAATTAAATTTTTTATATTTATTTCAAGAATGATTGTTTCAAATATGATTGATTTCAAATTAATATTGGTAGGACTAGCGGAAATGATAGTTTCAAACTCAGTTTCTGTTCGATCCCACGACCACCTACAACATAATCCCTCACCCAGCGCGATCTACACAAGAAAATCAAAATATTTATTTTTTTAAAGTGAGATGTCACTTAGTGACGAAGGCGAAACTGCCCAAAAAACTCTTTCGGCGGCGACACACCTGAGAGTGAAAACAATAATAGTGACGACGGGCTTAATGTCTGACGTCAAGGGAGAAGTTAAATAATTCACAGCACAGTAAATATACTCGTAAAGTGCCTTGAGGCCTGGTGTTCAAACATCCAAGCAAGTTGCTAGTAATTTCTTAGAATAGAAAACTTCGAATGCAGCAAAACTATAATTTGACGCCACTAGATCGGAATAGCCAATCGTTTCGAAGATGTTTTGTCCGATCATTTGACGTGACGACAAAACCTTTCTAATACACATACACCTAACGTAACATATCTGCAAAGAGCAGAGTATGTTATGTTCCGAAAGCGGGTCGAGTGGGCACTCGACTCGCCACTAAGTCTGCTCGGCCTGGCGCTTAATTAGCTTTTTATTAACCTCGTTTACGTAACTTATTATCAATTTCCCAATGTCTAACGGCTCAATACAGTGGCAACTGCTCCAGGGCCGTAATTCAGTGCTCACCTATTGCTGCTCTAATTACCTCATTTTAATGGTAACTCATTTTTATGTAAGATTCATTAATAAAAAAATAAGTTAAAAGGGCTTGTAAATACAGAGTTGTTCATGGAAATCAAATGAATTGAAAAATATATATACATAAATTTATTCTATATAATAATACGATATAAAATGACATTCAAGTATTGCAACATTCATATTATTTTTGCGTTATATTTTATTTATTGGTGATCTTTATTTTTAGTTAACGTTTGTTTTCTCGAGTAATATTTCAATTGGATTTATCTTTGTATGCCTTAAATTATTGGAGATGCGGGTGTCGTGTGAAGCTTTAAGAATTACTTGAAGACATCCCTTTTTGTGAAGCCTTTTCGTGATAATATATAAACACTACACACGTACCATACTATATACTATACTCGACCTAAAACCAAAATATTACTGTGGCAGATCTACTAAGGTTTCTTTACAGTTTATATTTCTTTGGTAAGTTTTCTGTAGTTTTCTTATCAAATATGTTTTTCTTGATATACCACTTTCAGGAGAGCATCAATACATATAGAGCGATTATTTATTTTATTAAAGTAAATCTTCTTCTTGTAATAATTTCACGAGAGCATCAATACATATAGACCGATTATTTATTTTATTATAATAAATCTTCTACTTCTTGCAATAGTTTCACGAGAGCATCAATACATATAGAGCGATTATTTATTTTATTAAAGTAAATCTTCTTCTTCTTGTAATAGTTTCACGAGAGCATCAATACATATAGAGCGATTATTTATTTTATTAAAGTAAATCTTCTTCTTCTTGTAATAGTTTCACGAGAGCATCAATACATATAGAGCGATTATTTATTTTAATATAATAAATCTTCTTCTTCTTGTAATAGTTTCATGAGAGCATCAATACATATAGAGCGATTATTTATTTTATTATAGTAAATCTTCTTCTTCTTGTAATAGTTTCATGAGAGCATCAATACGTATAGAGCGATTATTTTTTTAATTAAAGTAAATCTTCTTCTTCTTGTAATAGTTTCACGAGAGCATCAATACATATAGAGCGATTATTTATTTTATTAAAGTAAATCTTCTTCTTGTGATAGTTTCACGAGAGCATCAGTACATAGAGAGCGATTATTTATTTTAATATAATAAATCTTCTTCTTCTTGTAATAGTTTCATGAGAGCATCAATACATATAGAGCGATTATTTATTTTATTATAGTAAATCTTCTTCTTCTTGTAATAGTTTCATGAGAGCATCAATACGTATAAAGCGATTATTTATTTTATTAAAGTAAATCTTCTTCTTCTTGTAATAGTTTCATGAGAGCATCAATACATATAGAGCGATTATTTATTTTATTAAAGTAAACCCTCTTCTTGTAATAGTTTCACGAGAGTATCAATACATATAGACCGATTATTTATTTTATTACAATAAATCTTCTTCTTATTGTAATAGTTTCACGAGAGCATCAATACATATAGAGCGATTATTTATTTTATTAAAGTAAATCTTCTTCTTGTAATAGTTTCACGAGAACATCAATACATATAGAGCGATTATTTATTTTATTAAAGTAAATCTTCTTCTTCGTGTAATAGTTTCACGAGAGCATCAATACATATAGAGCGATTATTTATTTTAATATAATAAATCTTCTTCTTCTTGAAATAGTTTCATGAGAGCATCAATACATATAGAGCGATTATTTATTTTATTATAGTAAATCTTCTTCTTCTTGTAATAGTTTCATGAGAAAGTCCGAAAGGCTACCAAACGTAATGTAAAAATTCAAACTTATCACATTTGGTTTAATTCACAAATTGCATAGGGTAGAAAGACAAGTCATATTACTCGTTACTCGTATTGCTTCCTCTGTGACAAAGTACATGTATTTGAGTCTTCTATAAAGGTGATAATGATGTGTTTAAACACAGGAATTTGAATCTGCCATCTCATTTTTGTATTTATACTCGAGTTGACTATTTACCATGAACTAAATGATTTAGGGTGCGCTAGGACTAGCTCGACAGTTCTAACTTCTTACCAAAGATTTGACTGACATTAATTAATGTATTATTTTGTTACCACTCAAATACGCAGACAATGAAGTTTTCTTTTCAGTCCTATTGTTTGCCTTCCCTCAATTGTCCATTTAATCACCTACTTCTTCAGTATTTCATCATTTTTTTCTAGCAATATGTCCAAAGTACGTTATGATTCTTTGTCTGCATGTTGTCAACAGTCCTTCGGTTATCTACAATTGTTGAATGATAGAGACGTTGATACTCTTCGCAGCCCTTAAGGTACGGAGCCTTCATCTCTAAAACAATAGTATTTCAAGTTAAATATCGTACAAATTTTCCGTATGAAATGGACGGATCAAATAAAGGGGTCAATAAGATCCTTTTATAATTTTAACATGCGATGAAAGATAAGATTTTTTTCAGAAAAAAATAAGTTAAGATTTAGTATTTAGTATTAAGGTTGGACTATGAATTCGGGCCTTGATTAACATGTAACTCTGGAAAGCGAGGACTAGAAAAATCCGATCCCAGAAGACGATAGTGGGACCCTCTCGCAGTAGTGACCAGCCCTGTAAAATCGATTAGTCTTCCAACTGGGTAAATATAATACTTCTGAGAAGTATTAAATGGAACTCCCTAACAAGAATAATTAAACGATCTGTCAAATATAAAGCGATTAACTGGTCCGTAAAGCTGGTGGGGAGCTCTCAACAGGTTTAAAGTAAATATTTCTCTCGTAACGTGAATAACAGCCATATTTTGTCGAGTAAATTGTATTGGCTTCCAAGAAAATGTATCAGTTGTTCAGATATTTTAATTATCAAACGCGAGCTTTCAAAACAGTGAGCAAACAAAATTGATTAAAGTGCGGTTAATAGTCTGTACAAACGAGTATTTTCACAGATTAAGCAAATGCCTATCGTGGTTTGACAGGTGGTATATAAATTTGCTATTAATACGAATAAAATACGTGTTTTATGAACTCGAAGAAATTAAGAAATAAACTGTAGTATTAAGGCTGATTTAAATAGTAATGACAGTCAACGGTTGTTCCGCTCATGGACTGGTGTTGTTGATCGCGAATAGTTTCATAAATATAATAACAATTTCGATGTTTATAAACAACTAAGTCTGCATTCTTTGTCTTTTAAGTAAATTTTTACTTTTAATGTCATCATATTTCATCTTTTACGATTTTGTTATTTTTATATTTCTCAGTCTAGTTTTTTCCCCATTCAGGAGACTCTATTAAATATTGATTTAAAAAATATTTACATTATATTATTTATTTAACATAACGTTCCTTGGATCTGCAAGATTCTTTGTCACTTATCAAAATTATACGCACCCATGAAAAGGTGAGCTTTATATATTAAACTATCCGTGCAACTTACAAACAATCGCAATTGGATTGAAAAACTGGATGGTCCTCATTATTCAATAAAGATAACATAGAAAATGTTAAATTTCATAAATGAAACAGGTAGGAAAGGTGTTTTTCTGAGTACTAGAAGTTAAATGTATTGTTACAAAAATAATAATTTGACTTCAAGAGAGGCAGAAGAATAGCAGATCAACAGTTCGCCACAAAATAAATTACAGAAAAAATGTCTTCTCAGTCGTAGCTCTGTGTGATTTGGTCTAACTACCTTTCTGAAGATCATCTTTTTTTCTCGAAGCACTTCAACACTTCTTTATACGTTCTGGCGACTTTTCTGAAGTGTGACCATATTCTTTTCCTAGATATCATTAACGGCTTTTTTTGACCTGTAGGTCCTGGAAGATGGACTCATTGGTACGTCTTGTAGTTCATGAGATGCGAATCATTTGGCGTCAACACCAAATTTGGAAAACCTTTTTGTTTGGCGTCCGTGTTTCCACTCTGTCAAGTGTTGTGAAGAAAGTTAGAGTTCTCCCTAGACATATTGTGGTGTTGAGAAGTATACACTGTTTTTTCCATATCTTGTGTAGGTATGTACCTATGAAACCGGAATTTTTTAATACAAAAATACACATTTATTATATGAAAATGGTAAAAAGTATTTTATTCAAAGTATTGCCCATCGCTAGCTACACATTTTCCCCATCTCTCTGGCTTGCCACGCAATTTGTGGATGCCACGCCAAAAAAACAAAAACGCCAAAAAAGCTCTTTTGAGGCAAACCAACCATCGAGCCATTTTCGTACATTTTAGTAAGAAGTGAAGTGCTGCTCAGCAAGTGCGTATCCCATCAATGCAAATAAGTAGTAATCGGATGGAGCCAAGTCTGGTGAGTAAGCCGCATGCGAAAGTATTTGCCAACTAAACGTGTCAATCGTTTCCTTGACCGGTTTTACTGTGTGCGATGGTGCATTATCATGAAGCAATATCACTTTGTGTTGCCTCCTTTGGTATTCTGGTCATTTTTCACGCAATGCTTGGTTCAAATCCATCATCTGTTGTCGGTAGCGTTCAGTATTAACGGTTTCGCCAGGTTTTAGCAGCTCATAATTTAGTTTTAGCAGCTCAACACCCTTCTGATCCCACCAAACACAGAGCATTGTCTTCCATCTATAGCGATTTGGCCTTGGAGTCGATGTCGCTGGTTTGCTTGGAGTTACCCATAATCTTTTACGCTTAGGATTCTCTAAATATATCCATTTTTCAACGCCAGTCACAATTCGACGGAGAAATGATTTTCTTTTGTACCTGGCGAGCAACATTTCGCAAGTGGTTTTTCAGTTTTGCTACTGTCTTTCATTCGGTTCATGTGGAACCTATTTTCCCATCTTCTGGATCTTTCCCATGACTTTCAAACGTATTGAGACGGATTTTGATGTCACATTTAATTGATCCGCGAGTTGTTGTTGCGTTTGAGTGTCATCCTCATCCAACAATGCTTGAAATTCAGCGTCTTCAAACGTTCTCGGTGGGCTTCCACGTTCCTCGTTTCTCACATCAAAATCGCCGCTTTTGAATTTAGAAACCACTCAAAGCGCTGTGATTTACCAAGAGCAGGCTCACCATAAGCTGCAGCAGATTTACCAAGAGCAGGCTCACCATAAGCTGCAGCAGATTTACCAAGAGCAGGCTCACCATAAGCTGCAGCAGATTTACCAAGAGCAGGCTCACCATAAGCTGCAGCAGATTTACCAAGAGCAGGCTCACCATAAGCTGCAGCAGATTTACCAAGAGCAGGCTCACCATAAACTGCAGCAGTTTTCTTCAAATGGTAACAGAAAATCAATGCTGTCCGCAAATCGTTGTTTCAGGCACAAAAACAGACATGTTCAACACTATGAAAACATATGTAGTTGTGTTAAAATTGTATTGTTGTGAGTTAAAAGTCTTTGACAAATGTAAACACAAGAAAAAGGCGCCAATGACGTGGTTTGACAGTCACTACATTGACAACTAGAGCCATCTATGAGCAAATTACGGTTTCATAGGTACAGGCTTGGTATAAGTTTTGGCTATTGTAAATAAAATCTAGGAATATACAATAGAATTGTATTCGCAGTTCCCCTAATTGTGGCTGGCGTTAAATAAATACGACATACTCGTAGAAGACAACTTTATATTTACAGTTAAATCTCTCTACGCGGACTATCTAATCTACAATATGATACATAAGGCTGGGCGGGAATAAAATGGATAATTTTCAACTATTTTCAGGACTAAAGCCGAGGTACCCCTTATCATCACTTCTCTTCATCTTATGCATAGACAACTGAGGACTTACAAATGGGACATACACGTAGTATAATGAGAAGCCTTTTATTCGCTGAAGATGTTATTGATTTACCTATCGACAATTTTTTTGTTTAGTTTATCTGACAATTATTTACGACATCGTGAATTAAAATTGTTTGCGATGCCGCACTTACGAACTGGGTTTTTAAAATTGTCACGACTCTCATATATAATGATTTTGTATAACGAATTTTTCTTCTTTCCTTAATAAACTTTTTAGACATAACGAAGAGACTTCACAAGGATGCATGACTAATCAGTTTTCCCGATTGTTATTGTTTTTATCTATGTAATTTTTTTGTACTAAGCAATTTATTTCATGTAATTGAGATGAATCTGTATCAAATGTAAAATAAATAAATAATATGTAAAAATATTTGTGGCATCTAAAGAGGCTGTGTTACAAGCATCATTTGTGGCATCTAAACAGTCTGTGTTACAAGCACCATTTGTGGCATCTAAACAGTCTGTGTTACAAGCACCATTTGTGGCATCTAAACAGTCTGTGTTACAAGCACCATTTGTGGCATCTAAACAGTCTGTGTAACAAACAACATTGAATAAGTTTTGCAACAAAAGTTACGAAAAAATTGGGGTAAATCTGAAATGATGGCATTAGAAAAGCCTTCACTCAAATATAGTACATATTAAACGTGATGTTTACTCTTTGAAACAAATCTACAAGGATGTCCCCCGTGGGATGACAACTGTCTTTTCTTTTCATATTCAGGTGTGTCACCGTTAGAGGAGTTTCTCCTTCGTCACTAGAAGACGTTGAACTCATAATAAATAAGAATATTTCAATTTACTAGTATTCGTATATATCGCGCTGGATGGAAATTGATTTTATATCCCATAACAGTGTGGGTTGTGGTAAATTTGATCTGAAATGAATCCCAAATAAGAAAGAGAAATGTAAAATAGGAATGAAGGGATTATTTTATATAAAGTACTTGTAGCTTAGTTCGTAAGATTTTTCTTTACTTTTACTATTGAGAAAGATTTCCGCTTCACTTTGCTTTAATTAAATCGCCATGGACTCACTAAAAAGTGCTATATAATTTGTAGCCTAGTTGGCAAGATGCCTATTTTTGAGCCCGAAGGATGCGGGTTCGATTACCGTTTACTTAAATTGTTGAAAACAGCACCTGTTTGGTTTACACTTAATGTAAGTTTAAATACCATCCTGGTTGTTGGAAAGTATTACCACATCGCAACAAATCCGTTAAGTTATACTGCAACATAAAATTATAATATTCTGTAAACAATATGTTGAAGTATAGATTTGTGATTTGGCTGTGTATTTGGATGAATTATGAGTATATTTTTGTTTCTTTTTTTTTCTAAGCAATTTTTTTTAAATGTTATTTCAAAGAATCTTACTTTGGAATACGACTTTGGACCTTCTGAGCCATGGCATGTCGTATGCTTATATTGTATGTATGGTAGATAGTAAATATGTATGTTACTTACTTCTTTCTGATATTTTTGTAAGTCAATGTCAATTTGAATATTTTAACTATTTTAATGGTCGAAATTGACCGTACATGTATACCATCACGCTTTCTCCCTGTCGGGGTAGGCAAAAAGGATAGAGCACCAGACTTTCCTATCGAGACACACATCTTCCGCCTCTTCAACATCTTTACACCTTCTCATACAGCTCCGACGATTCCTCTGATTTTTTAAATTTCTGTCTATCAAAATATCATCGACCGTACATTGTATGCGAATAAATAATTATATAATATTGAAAATCGATTTCTTCATTAGAATTATGACATACTGAAATATTCACTGGCAAAAAAATATTAATTTTTATAAACAATGAAATCCAAAAAGCAAAAAAAACAATGTTTTTTTTTTCAGATAGTAGTTGAACTTAAGATAACGAGGTGTTTGTTGTTTTCGTGCTCGATGCGAGTTAGAAGCGAGGCGGCGAGGTGGCGAGGTGGCGAGGTGGCGAGGTGGCGAGGAAAACAGCCCCAGAGCAGAGCGGTATGTCGCGGCAGTAACTAGCTCTGCCCAGATTTCTCCTGTACGCCGACCATACTGTACTGCTCGGCCAAACTCGGCCGGTCTCGGCTAACACCGCTCTTTGTAAAACAACACACTTCTATTTATGATATATTTATACATTGCTACGGTGATGTATCAATACCATTACAGCGTAAATTACAACATACGCAATAGTATTGAGTTGTCTGGAAATGTATTTCATATTTTTAGATCAAATTCAAAGGCGAAATTGCATCAAATGCTGGTTTTCCATATTTTTAGCATCTCAGCAATATATCGTGTCATAGAACGCTGGTTTTTCTTGATTAAAGCCTTGATTTGGTTGTTATTAGTGGTGATCGGTCTTCCGTTTTTCTTTTGTAGTTGTTAAAAAATGGTCAAGCAACTTATTTTGTTTCATCTTAAAAAACCACTCAAATATTTGGGTACGCAATAGCCGAAAATTCGCTAAATTATTATCTTTCATAATAATATACATTCAGCACATTTAGAATGAAGTTATCAACGAATGTTTTGTTTTAAAGAAATATATCCGAGAAATACGTAACTACAATGCATTTTTGACACCTTTTACATGGCTTCTTAACCTATGGGTATGTTGTCATTTTTATTTATTTACTAGCTGTACCCGGCCACGCGTTGCGAAAAAGAAAGAAAAGAGAAAGCACACGTTTCTAATATGTTTAATATCACAATGCTTGTGGATATACAATATTTTTTATGTCTTTCAGCCACTCTCAGTCTGTCGCGTTCATCGCCGTGCTCGCAAATGATCGCGTCACTCCAAGGGGTCAATTCACGATATGATTTGAATTCAAATGAAAGATCGATTGCACTGAAAAAGAAGAAAGAAAGTTATAACAAAAACATATAAAATTGCGAAACATTAAAAAAGGAAATGAATAATATTGTTAAGTTCGTAGACGTCTTTGTTCTTGGCGGCAAGAATAGCTCGTTCACTCAGCCAATCGTGATTCTTATAATTGATTGGAATGTTGAGAAATACTTTTTCAACCAATTCTTCTTTTGACATCACTAAATTGCAGAAGTTGTAGTCTTCCAACGTTAGTTCTATAACCGTCATTTACAACTGCATCTCGCAAATGAACGTATTCTTCAGAGCGAAGCTTGGTCCGATTCAAACGGATGAATATCATACGTTCTGTTTTCTATGACAGTTGACAAATTTGCCCCAATACAACCTTGTAACGACATTCAGTGATTATAATTATTTTATCGACTTAATTATAAGGCTCGATTCTAATAAATAGCAAGTTATTTAGGTAAATACATTACAAAAAACTAACAATAATGACAAATTAATACATCTTGTTGCAAATCTCCATTTCTACATACGATTGATGTGAGAATATCTCAGCTGATCGATCGTTTTGCAGCTGCACACGCATATTTGTAGTTAATTTCAACGTCATTACGTGTCACCACAAAGTAGAGTATTTCAGGCAACATATAAAATTTCGAAACATAAAAGTAACCAATTAAATGTTAAGGGAAGACAGAGAGATAATTGTAACTAATTAAATGTTAATGGAAGACAAATATATAATTGGGACTAATTTAAAAAAATCTCCATTTCTACATACGATTTGATAGATTTAGAAATATAAACATAGAGATAAAATTAAATTCTATATAAAAAATATACTCGTACTTATAATATTCCTACTGACCTCTTTCAGCCACTATCAGCCTGTCGCGTACATTCTGTTGAGAATGAACCAGTTCTAAATCTGCAGAACGCGATCCCCGTGCATCCTCAAGTCTGGCTACACGTCGTTCTGCTGCTTCCTCGACATTTTGATGAACTAAAGCAGATCGATTGCACGGGGAGGAAGGGGGAGGGGAGGGGGGTTATGTACAACAAAATATCCAATCAAGTGATTAGGGTGAATGTGAACTTAAGTCTAATATTGTATATTAAATTAGATGAAGGCACTCTGAGATGATTTGAGAATAGAACGAATGAATGAAGAAAGGCTAACAAAAGAAAATTCCAATGCAAATGTGAGTGGGAGGCAACAAATATCCAATGCAAATGTGAGTGGGAGGCAACAAATATCCAATGCAAATGTGAGTGGGAGGCAACAAATATCCAATGCAAATGTGAGTGGGAGGCAACAAATATCCAATGCAAATGTGAGTGGGAGGCAACAAATATCCAATGCAAATGTGAGCGGGAGGTAACAAATATCCAATGCAAATATAGTAGAAGAAGACCAAGTAAAGTATAATTTAATCGGATGCAGGAAAGTATAACTGGATCAAGTGTTGAGTGATATATTGAAAAACGGAATTGGGGAAATATAAAAAAAACGGTACAATTTGTATGAATATAAAATAGGCGAAAAATGTGTGTCGCAAGATTAAAGTCTGTAGTTCTATCCTCTACCTACTCTGACACTAAAATGGCGTGATGGTATGCATATACTCAAGTATTTATTTTTAGCAACCTATTTAACGGCTTTTTTTATTATTTAAACATTCAATTATAATTATTAAAATAAAAACAAAATTCAAAACGTAACCAAACAAACCTTAAAACATATCACACTGCATAACTAAAAATCGGCAAAAAAAGTTGAAAAAAAAAACATCTTGGGCACAATTAAAACGGATTACAAATATAAAAATATTTTTATGTGAAAAAAAGTGTCCCAATCACGGGACAAATCACCACTGCGATGGACAAACCTGGTCAAGAATGCAACTAGTAGCTCACTCCTAGAATCTTGTTGAAATGCAATCATTATTTCTGCAGTGTGGTCAATTTGATCGCAAGATCAAATCAAATGATCACGACTGTTCTGTAAAGGCATAATGAATGAACTAGTAGAATTATGGTATAAGGTTGCGGGGTTGTGAAATATAATTAACATACTCGTATATAGTTGCGAAATATTTTCTACAATAACAATAATTCAATATTTTTGCATAATAACATACGACACCTTAAAAATGTATAAAAATCATATCAAAAACCTTCTGAACCATTGCGCATCGAAAGTAAAAGTTTCTCAGTATTCAGAGCTCACCAAGATTTGTATGTGTTATTTTCTTACGCTTTTTACTTTACCCTAATCTACAAAACTAATAACATACCTAGTCACTTTTCAAAAAGGTTCGGAAATACAACAATAATATTTACAGTAACGTCGCACGTTAGAGCAAAAATTACCATAGATATAATAATTAATGACAGAACCATTTATATTGCACCGTTTAGAGAGCAGACTCTCCTCAAGGGCGTGCAAAATAAATACAATATAAAGCCTACAAATACAGGTTAAACATAATAACATACTAAACTTAAATATAAATACATTTATACAATACAATATGAAACACACAAGTTATTTTTTTAGCCGAAAAAAACTAACTCTAATTACACTAGTTAACAAATTCAAATTTTTTGTCTACAACATAGATTAAATTAGCTGATTCTTACTAAATCGACCCTGCTGATTACGAAAATCGCAGCGAAAAGTTTGTAACACGTAACACGCAACACGTTGTGTAACAGAAGGGGAGTGTTTTAATAAAATAAGTACCTATGTTACGTTTTTGCGCATTTCAAAAGTCGTAATTACAACAATGAAAATTAATAAATTCCTGAAATACTAAATTAAGACACAGAATACAATGTTATTACATGGAAAATAAAAAAACAAAATAAAAATAATTACTTTAAGAAAAATTTACCTTATGTACCAATTTTTTGTTAAAAAATAGCCATTTTTTTTTAATTTTATCAAATCAACTATTTTTTTAGAGATTGTACATTAAATTTAATGAAAACTCAAATTAGATAACTTAGAATCCCCTACATTACAGTAAACAGCCATATACAGATTACTAGCAACATTTTTTTGTTAAAATATGAAATAATCACAGCTATTTTTTCCTCTTGTACTTTGTGTTACCTTCTCTGAACAAAAACTATGTTAACAGTAGACCCCCATCATATTAGAATCCCACCTTACTTGATATCGTTGTTCCATTCTGTGAATATCCTGATATAATCTTTCCCCTTGTTCATCACTTACAGCTCCTAAGTTCTCTTGGAAAAAGTCCAGATGGGAATGCAGGAAGTACATTTTCAGTGACATTCGACATCCTAGCTTCTGGTAACTAAGTAAAAGTTCCTGTACAAGCTGTCCATAATTGTCAGCTTTATTATTATCTAGGAAACCACTAACAACTCGTCCAAAGGCTTTACAAGCTTCTGGTTCTTCAGCATTTAATTTTTTATCGAACTTTTCACCTTCCAAAAGTTTTCTGATTTGAGGCCAACAGAAATTCCTTCTTTCACTTTAGCGTCACCGAGTTTCAGAAACTGTTTCACTAAAGGAGCATATCATACTTAATATTATTTTCTCATGGGACGTAGCTTTCTCTGGGAGGCCAGTCTTTCATTGCGTAGTGTTTTTCATTCGCTTTATTGTCCCATAAACAGAGAAAGTAATAGTAAATGACCCCCCGATTGTCACTCTGAACACCCCATCATCGATAATTCCTCCGGCAGACAGTTTACCCCCATAGGCAACCGCATTTCTCACCTTCAATAAACATTTTCTACACCTTAATATATTTATAAAAGTCACACACATTTCCCCACTCATTTACTTATCTACATATACTATATACATTCTTATAATTTATTCACAATTCATTTTTTTTTTTTTTTCACCCATTCAATATAAAACAGTGTGTGACGACACAAATTTATGTATATTTGTATTTAATATTATGTACATATCATCATATTTATATATGTATTTAATCGTTTATAATTTCTCATAATCATTCATAAAATCAAAACAATTACCACAAACCTATCCTTTCCCGATTCCCAAAAAGATCCAAAAATTTCCAATAAATATCTTAACAGTCAGAACTTATCCGATGAAGGAGTAAGGTGTCCTACCATCGGACCGAAACTCCGAACAAGCTATCCATCACTAATAGTATTTTGTGAACCCACCCTGAAGTCTGAGCAATAAGGCAACGATTTTCAAATCTCCGCAGAGTTTCCAGCAGTACGTTTTGTATTGGACTGCATCTAATAGAATTGACAAATTGTCATAAGTTTCCTTCATCTCCGCTGAATACGCCATTGGAATTGATGATTTAGTATTTCCATTATACAACAACACTGATTTTAAACTTGCTTTGGAAGAATCTATGAATAACCTCCATTTCTCTGCGATGTGTTGAAAACCTAGTTCTTACAATAAGTCATCTACATTTATTCACACACATACATAGAATTCTTCATTACAAAGTACTTTGAAAACTATTCGTGTCTCTTCCTATACAATGAAGTCCTTGTATCTGGTGCTAGCAGATTCTATTGTAGTTTAGCCCCTAAAATCTCAGCTTCTTGTTTAGTGAGATTAAGACCTCTTATTAAGTCGTTTAGTTCACATTGTTGAATAAAATGGGGTTCTTTATGATGTTCTGGACTATTTATTGTTGTTCATAGTCCTGAATTGTTTACCTTTTTCAATGTTAGAGTTCCTTCGTTGAATAATTGTCATAGGTCTATTTTGTATTGTAAACAAAATACCTCTAATTACTAACAGAATTCCCCTGTGAACAGAATTCATTTTTTGGGAAATTACTTTGCTAAGATTGCCGATATACTATATATATTTCCATAGTCTGTCGAGCTATAAATTGATTTCCCAAATCTTTATGCCGAGTTAATGAAGTATTGGATTTATACTCAACTATTATTTTCGCAATAATATCAAATTGGTGTGTAAGGTTTGTTTCATTTTTTTGTGTGTCTTTTTTTTTTGCTTTTGTTAAAAAAGTTTTTTTTTTCATTTTTTAATGTTAAGATTATTTGGTAAATATTTTAAATGGAGAACTATCTACTTTTAAAAATTATAATTTGGTAAAGGACATTGCAAAGTTGATGAAAAATAAAATAAAATAAATATATGTATGTACGTGTTTATGTCGCAAAAGAAAAGGCTATCATTCTATTTTCTCTGCTTACTCCAACAAAAAACGACATGATGGCATGTATGAACTCGTACATGTAATCAAACAGTTAATACTACAAATATAATAATACACTTGAACATTATCACAGCATTTATTACAGTATTAATAATAATTCAATATAATTTAAATAACTCAATCAGGAAGATAATTGTTTTGTTAAATTAAATTGGAAATATCCGGTCCCGATTAGATTACGACTGCCGGATCAATTAAATTGAAATAAAATTCATTTATTTTGAGTTAACAAATCATTCTTCAGTTAATTAACTCTATAATAAGTAAATATTTTATATTAAAATAAATGTATTTATGCTTTAAAATGCGTTTAATTACAAAACCTCTTATATTACAAGAAAATTGAAAACAAAAAAATATACAATAAATCTACAACCGCAAATAAAATAGGAATATAACACAAAAATGTTCGATCTCCATGGTTTAGTTGGTAGGAAGCTTATATTACAGCCAGGGGGTTACGGGTTCGTAGTTGGGAAGACACATGTTTTTCAATTTGGGGTTTACAGATCAATTCATGCTGGAACTTTATTAATTTTAAAAAGAGTTCTTCTCCGGTTTTCACTCAAGTACGCTTTAACCCAATTCTGATTAGTGCGTCAGAGATTTGCACATGATAATATAAATGACAGATTATAACATATTCAACGAAAGTGTAATACACATAATACAATACAATAAAAATAATGCTAGTCGAACGAAAAGTTAACACAATTTAACCAAAACATATCAAATTTTTGCTCATTAAAACCGATAAGACGCAATATAATGAATATTTGTTCGTTCTGCCTACCTCAATTTGAGCGCGGCGTGATAGTGATGATAGTGAATGGCTGATAGACAATGAGAGTGATAGTGATGATAGACAATGGTTGATATACAATGAGGGTGATAGTGATGATAGACAAGGGCTGAGGGTGATTCCATCAAGGTATATTTGTTATATTTTGAATAAACAAACTTATTTTATGCGTTAAATACGAGTATATCTACATCCAAATATCAAAATGATGCACATTTTCTATAATCTATAATGTTTTTTTACATGTTTTGTTCTATTTAAATTTGGCCTTATGGGGCATTTACTGTTCTTTTTGTCATGTCAAAGGCACTAAATTATTTGTCAAAGGCACTAAATATGATGTAACATATTAATAAGACATTAAATAAGAATACTTGTACCAATGAGTTGTCCACAAATAGGACAAGCTTAGTCACAAATCTTTCGCACATCCGTCGTCCATGCTGCATATTTTTTCTGTATTATTGCGTAAACTGCGCTGCGCTTGGAGTAAGTGCCCAAGTGGCCGCAGTGGAGAGTAGAGGCGGCGGCAGGAAGCGGCGGGGGAGGGACAACGGGTGCAGAGAACAGAGAAGCCCCGTCTAGACTGGATTTTCCCATTTCTTTATATGGCAGCCGGGGCAGGCAGCGCAGCACGCGACGGTCCTCCCACGCCGGACACCAGACAGCTTGGCGACTCCACTCGGCCGCTCGGCCTCTCGGCCCGCGAAGCACGTTATGCGCCATGTACAGTACAGCTTCCTAACCTGTGTGCCGCAAGATAGTGTTATGTACAGGGAAATTCAACGTTGAATTTGGGGTGGGGACATCTTCAGAAAAGGATATTTATCTAATTAGGACGAAATTTTATTTTTATTTAAACGGTAAAATTACTTTTTCGATATATGTTAAAGATGAAAAAATTACAAGAAATAAAATTTTGCATTTTTGTGTATGATATTCCTCAATATGTTCAAATTAGTGTTTCAATCAGTAGGCACAGAACTCGAGGCTCGACATTGAACGTATTTGCAACACTACCGGCTCGGCACCTGCAAGCGTTGTTACCAGACGAACTATTTTACTAGACTGAAACCCTTTTTTTGGATACCATTGTGAATCAAACCCGAAACCCCCGGGTGGAAGTTAAGAATGTTACATCTATACTACGGATCAATTTAGCATTGACATATAAGCAATGAAATAAAATAGTATTAAGTCGAACAACACTACAAACCAAATCTATACAATTCTATCAATTAATCCTGGTAAAAACAACTTCTTTAATTTACTCCTGTAAGTAAAGTCATACAATGCCCATATTGATTACCCAATATGTACAGTCTGGTTATGTAAAGATTGCGTTATTAATATAGGGGGCATTCAGGGGTTTGATTTACTTCGTCGATGGTCAACTTTTCGAGGGCGTTGCACTCTTCATTCATATTCGGTAATGTTTTCTTAATACTTTGTATGCGAATGGAAAGAGATCGCTATGCGTCACTATTAATCAATAAATTATCGAAAAATAACTAGTCTTTCATAAAAAATGTGTAATATAAAATAATGATGTAATATAATAATGGTTGCTCAGATAGTAATTTCGTATTTTTAAGTTAAATTCAAATGCAAAATTGCATCGAACGCTCGACGGTAGTTTTCAATATTTTCTGTGTCTTAGCAATATTTCGTGTCATATAATGCAGATTACTCTACATCAAATGACTTGAAGTACGATTTTTTCTAGGGTGCCTTTTAGAACTTGAAAAAGATGAAGTATATACAGCAGAAATTGTCAATCAGTGTTGCACGTGCAATTAGGAAGTGTGCCGCGAGATTTGGCATGATAACATTCTGAGTAACACTAAAAATAACGTTATAGAATTTAATAGTTAGAACAAAAAAAATATTTAACGTTTTATGCTAAAGTAGTCTTTGGTAAGATGTTTGACTTTTATTTTTACTTGGTTTTCATGTTTTAATTCCTGGTAGCACTAAAACAAAATAAAAAAGGGCTTTTGAATCTTAGAAAATAATTCGTCTGATGAAAATACTAGCAAACCCCAAGTGCGTATGCGAATGTTATTGTCTCTCACGTGCGGTAGGTGAACTAACCCGTGCGACGACGAACTGAAAATTCGTCTACTCCAGTTTCTTAAAAGCCTAAGGCTCGATTCCTGGGGACAACGATAATATTGTCTCCGCCGTCCACAATCTTTAATATGTCCTAATTACCAATTCGGATATATTTCGGAGTGTCATACGAAAGAAAAATATGATTATAATGATAATTAAAAAATTCACAGAAGTTAAATTATGTGTTTGCTTTACTTCTAAAATAAACAGCTAATAAGTATTAATATCCACTTTAAACTATAATTTTTTATGGAACATGCCATACATGAAAATACATATAGACAGAGAGGACAGATTTTCCTATCTTTCCACGTTCATATACCTTCTTATATAGCTCCTAAAATTTCTACTACTTCTTAAAAAATATAATTATCTTGATCCAACCACACTTTATTGGTCCTCCTCCAAGCCTTTCACACACATTTGCACAGTATATTTGTTTTGTTGATCTTTTTTCATTTATTGGTTCCACATGCCCAAAGCATCTCAGAATGCTCTTATTAAACCTTCAATTCACAATCATCCCTAATCACTTCATTCCGTATTCTATCATACATTATCACCGCCATGTATTCTTCTAAGTGAACGCATTTATTCTTTTCATTTTTAGTATTTTTCCACGTCCACGTTTCACTGTCATACATCATGGTTGGTTCTATTATACATCAAAGGTTTTATGTAAAATATTATATAATTCACTCCCATGCATGCAAGTTTGGATTAATGTTAATTTTAGGTTAAAACGCAAAACATTAATAAATGTTTGTAATAACAAAGTTTTTGATAGTTTAAAAAAGTGTTAGGTTTGTAAGTAATCTTCAGTATGCCGCGAACACTTTGTAATTTGAATAGGGCGCCGTAACGCTAAAAAGGTTGGGAAGTACTGATGTACGGCACTCGCTCGCTCCGAAACTTGAATAACCCGGGCTCGCTCTGCTCATCTTTGCTGGCTCCACGGCATGCTCGCATTTTTTGGAAATAATTTGGTGACTTTCTAAATCATTAAAGGCCTTCTGTAGTATAAATAATTTATTTTTTATTATATTGTTGAATTTAAATCACATCTCTTGTCCGTGGTTTTTGTCCTTATTTCGGTTCCACAGCTATCCTTTTTACACTCCAGTGTGAAACCAGCAGAGGATTGTTTCCCTTCTGGGACAGCACTTTCATCAAAGTATTTATATGTTATATCCAATTTTCTTACGAGTGTACGATCGTGCTGTAAGGGAACCTAATGCATTCCTAGAGATTACCTCCATCGCCTAGGTTGTAAGACGTTTGTTTCCCAATCTGGGGATGGCGGGCTCGACTTCTGTTGGAACCCAGGTTTTTTAAAAGATTTTCAGCTTGGTTTTCAATTAAGGCTTTTGCAACATCTTTCTGGTTAGTTGGAAGATATAACAACAAGGCAATAAAGCCCCAGGTCATTATTGATGCCAATAATTTAATGCTAGTGCCGATAAATTAGAAAAAATGTTATTCATTGTTAACTTCCTGAAATTCAAACTTTCTTTCAGACTCCATTCCATATCAATTTATTTATTAGCGTTTATGGGTTGCCTTTTACAAAATTAAAAAAAAACAAAGAACTCTTAAGGTAAATATTTATTACAAAATAATGTTATACGAGTACAATTCATTTATTTATTTCCTAAATCAATCTATGGTGCTAACACATCATTTTATTAAACACCGTTATGATAGGTGGTGTACATTATTTTAAGACTAAAAGCAAATGATTTCGCAATAGATTGAGTCAAAGTTGTGTTGTTACTCAGTTGAGTCATGACTGAGCGTCGTGGTTCCCTGATGAATCTGGAACTAAGCGGATTATTCGCCTCTACTCTTCCCGGTCTTGAGCAACTGATCTTAGCAGATGATTGCAGAACTTAACTTGAAGAACTAGTATTCTCTTTGATTTGGTCTATCAACTTTGCTGGAGACCATCTTCTTTCTCGCTGCCTCTCAACACTTTCTCCAAACCCTCTTCACCTTTTCTTGCGACATGTCCGAAATATGACAGTATTTTCTTTATTCTGCAGATCCTAGAGAATAGACACATTGGTGAGTTAAATTACTCGACATGTATGGTATTTATTCTAACTTATTGTTTAACAATGTACTTCTTATTCTCGTGTCATGCCATGTCCCCCTGACGTCGATCATTACTTAGATAAAGGCCTCTCTGTGGTGCGCTTTACGGAACAGCTCTTGGATTCTTTGTATTCTGGTCCACACTCGAATGTTGTGGAGCCATGATATTCAGTATTCTTCCAGTTCCACGCCGATTCTTACTTTTTCTTAAATAATGAGCTGCAGGACTTTGTATTTGGAATAACACCGATCATGTCCTAAGTATGACAATTATAGCGTTGGTCAGCAGTTCTTTTGTTTGTTGCAGCTCTTTGAATGACAATCGTGCTGCTAGCCATGTACAATAAGATACCGAATTCAATAAAGCCAACAGGGTACGAAAAATTCAGGCAGTGGATAGAAGCGTGATCGTTAATGTGACAGGAGTTTGAATACTTGAGCTTGCAGGAGGGGGCTGTAGTAAAAATTTGGATTAACTCTTAAATTTAGTAAGTTTTTAATGATTATATACGGTAGATTATGAGATGGACTTTTGATTTATCTGAAATAATAAAGTATACCAGATGTTGACTCGCGTAGAATATTGGACATGGGTGGAGGAAGGGAGACAACTTGTCTCGTGCCTCCCTCCACCCACAATCCCCAACCCGAATGTTTATTGTTAGAAGTGTGTAAATCGGTACCAGTTCAAACAGAATTCAGTATTGTTTGTGCTCTCCTGATGATAAGTTGAAAACCTTGAAACCAGTAGGGTTATACCGTTACTTAAAGTGTAATAAATAATGTTTGATAAAACAAATTACAATAAATAAATATATTTAAGGATTTATTTCATCTTATTTTTCTTCCGTAATTTGACTTAATTGTAATTCGTAATCGCATATGTGACAAATCAAAATATAATTGTGTTTTACAATGGTGTGGTGTTGACAAAAATCGCCGCCATGTTTTGAAACTTGGCCAGTTTATTAAATGATACCTACTGCCAAAAATACACTTTTTAGAATTGCTGGCATTTAAAAAAAACATGTATATTCATGGTGTTTTATTATTCCTTATTTTATCGAATCCGAAACTCCTGAGTGGAATACCAGCGTCTTACTAATTAAGCCACAGATGTACACATAATATGTCTTTGTACCTTTTCAAACCGATTTAAGATGTTAATTCCTATTAATATTTGTATTTTGAATTCTTCACATAGAAAAAAATTCATCAGGTCTTATTTATAACGAAACAACTAGTTCACCACACTCTTCTATTCAAACATGATCCTTTGGATTCTAAATTTATAGGTACGTCTTGTCAAATAAACAGACGACCTCCGCAACATAAAACAAACGATCTCCATGACCTAGTTAGCAAAATACATGTCTTCCAATTGGGGCGTTATGGATTTGATTCCCGTTGGAACCTAGATTTAAAAAAAATATTTATGTCTAGGTATTACTAAAGATATCTTTAATATGTTTCTGGTTGACTGGAAGAGACTGCCACATAACAATAAACCCGCCCGTTCTATTTACAACAAAAATGCAATACAGTATAATACAAATTATAACAATTCGTACTTTTAACTAAAGCTTCATTCTACTTGTTCTAGCCACAACTTTAAGATTATTTCTACCACACATATCACGCACTTTTGACCTGCATATGTTACTGTTATTAAATTAATTTTCCCCACAAGATAATCGCGAGATTTCATTTTTTTTTCTTTATTTTACTATATTGTGATTTATAACACCATATTAGCCAACATTGATATATGGAAGTGAAACGTGGATATGATTTTTTTTAAAGAACCGAGTGATTGCTGTGGAAATGCATGCACTGAGAAAAATGTGTGATGTGTCCATGTATGATAGTATAATAAAAGCAAACATTAAGGAAAAAGACTGGCGTGTTAAGTAGGGAGAAAAATATCACGTTTAGGTGATTTGGACGTGTTCAACGAATGGGTGACAAAAGACCGACTAAACATGTTAATAATGTATAACACGTATGAATCCTGATAGAGGACGTTCGAGAAAATTATGGTTTGATCAAGTGAATGAAATTTCGAAAGAAGAAAAGGCAGGGAGTTAAAGAAGCAAAATAAATTTTAGAGAAGATATACTATATACTCGTAGACATGGAAGAGGCAAAGGAAGTATTTGGTGATAGAGTTAATATGAAGTTTTGATATTTCGAGGGCTAAAGGATTAAAAAAAATCTAAAACATATAAATATTATTAATAATGAATTCCTGTAGTTAAGATACCGTTGTAAAAAAAGAAAATGAAAAATTTCAAAATAATGCTTAAACACGATTTTTTTCTACGGTGGAAGAGGTCAAACGAACATTAGCCAAATCAACAACATGGCTACAATACATCGTCACGGCACATTGTTGTTACAATTGCACAGAACAAGTGGACCCAGTAGTGAGTAACCTTTAGTGCCGAACTGGTTTTGGAGGTCAGCTGAAGTAACCCCGACGACTGGTGAAGCGGTCTCAGGCCAGCGCTAGCACCAGCAGGCAACTCCTGCCACTACCGCTGCCTAGACCTGCCGTGACCTCGATTCCGTTAATTGCCAAAATTACAAATTGTCCTCTAGCAAATTTCCTAGTGAATGCCACGCATTTCCGTTCTCAATTCTCTTTGTAATATGTTTTCTTGATTATTCATTCACTGGAAGCTTTGTATTACAATAAATATATAAACGAATAAATCGGAGTTAGACGTTCATTTAGCAGATTAAAGTTTTTATTTTTTATTCTTGTTCTGTGTAAATTTTAAAGGTTAACAATTTTATACGAGTATATTGTATGTTTTATACGAAACATGACATAGGGTAAGAGAACCGATGAATATAGAAATAGAACCAATATACTGAAATCATCGAATCTAAGAATCGACATGGAAATAGAACGCATGCACTGAAATCACAAAATATGATAATCGGTTGGAAATATAACGCATGCACTGAAGTCACAGAATATGATAATCGATCGGAAATAGAACGCATGCACTGAAATCACAGAATATGATAATCGATTTGGAAATAGAACTCATGCACTGAAATTACAGAATTTCCACATAGTGTTCGAGGGTATAAGGATACCTATGACTTCACATATATTCTTAAAAAAAAATACTGTAAATTAATAAGAAAATTATACCTTATCCATTTAAATTATTTAAGGGCCTCGCTAGCATATTTATTGCCCTGGATCCTGCATCTTCCTGGGGATGATCTTAGTCATTTATGTTATCATTTTATGTTGCTATCTAATACTTTTATGTATTGTATTGCCCTGGGTCCTGCATCTTCCTGGGGATGATCCTAGTAATTTATGTTATCATTTTATGTTGCTATCTAATACTTTTATGTATTGTATTGCCCTGGGTCCTGCATCTTCCTGGGGATGATCCTAGTCATTTATGTTATCATTTTATGTTGCTATCTAATACTTTTATGTATTGTATTGCCCTGGATCCTGCATCTTCCTGGGGATGATCCTAGTAATTTATGTTATCATTTTATGTTGCTATCTAATACTTTTATGTATTGTATTGCCCTGGGTCCTGCATCTTCCTGGGGATGATCCTAGTCATTTATGTTATCACTTTATGTTGATATCTTATACTTTTATGTATAACCTGTGATATTGAAAAACATTTTTTTATCTTATTTTTCGATGCATGTTTTTATAATAAAACATGTAATTGTCAATATAATAAAACATGTAATTGTTTCACATTTGTAACTATTATAATTTAGATTTCTTGTTTCACTTTAATAAATTTATATGCAAAATACAACTTGTCAATATTATTTATTAGATTATTATAATTAACGAATTTTAGAAAAAAAGGGCGCCACATCAATAATTTGCTAAATGAACCAAAACCCCAAAAACGCTTCTGTATAAACGTATAATGTTTTGATAGGAGAACACAAATTTCTAGAAAAAACGCTAAATTTAAAACAATCTGAATTCTTCCTAAAAGCGTATCGGATGAACTCGACGACTGAGCCTTTTATGTGATCACTAAATCTTATGGGTGCTTTTCTACGTAACCTGATACATTCGACAGTACCCATTACCGGTAGTTTCTTAGATTATCCGTCTAGGAGTTGACAAGTCATCTCCTAGACGGATAACCGAAGAATTTGTAAATTGATTTAGGAAGAAATTATTTCTTCATAATGTAATCCCATCAGAATGAAAGCATATATCATATATATCCTTTGAACACACAATATATCATACGTCTACAACTCTACAGCATCACATTTCAGAGGCATTCTCCGCGAATGCGATTCGTAAATTAACTATAAAATCTAACACTGTGAATCACATATTTTAAATTTAAAATTAGTTCAATGTTTACTCATCTTCAATTCTTTTTATGAGTCAGTCATGTTTTTTTCTTTCGAATAATGATTAAATTGTACTCGTATAAATAAGTACCATGAGTGGTCTAATTATGAATTGTACCAAGCGATGAGTCAAAAAATCAGGAATCATCACCGTATCATTTTAGTGGGAAATGCAATCGGGTTAATTATTCGGTTTAAAGTAAATCTATGACTAATATACATCACGATCACGTTATGTACAACCACAACGTTATGTGCAATCACGTTATTTACAATCCCAACCAACATCACGTTATGTACAATACAACTACCATCACGTTATGTAACATTTGAGATAGGTATAGTTTTTCTATTAATACACACAGATCTTGACTAGTCCACATCCTTACACCTCGATATACATGCTGTCCTATTTCACATATTTAAATAAATAAATAAATAAATATTAGGTTTATTGACAGCAACATAGTATGTACAAGATCACACCTGAATAACATTTCTAAAAACACATAAATTGCAGACAATACATCAGACGCAGAAGCTATCAAAAGGTCTGGGCTCATCTAATAGCATCCCCTCGGCCAAAATACACCCCACCAATATAGGGCGAACCCAGCCACGGGGACACCAGATGTTTTTCAGCCCACACCCTTAGACACGTAGAAACAGGAATATGTACAAAAAAATAAACACAGAAAATAAATATAGTATATGACAAAAAAAGAAAAAAAGAAAAAAACACATTCAAGAGAGAGTACACCAAAAGGTCCGGGCTCATCCCACAAACATTCCCACGGCCGAGATACACCCCACCAATGTAGGGCGAGCCCGACCGCAAGGGCATCAGGGGGCTTCCATCCCACACCCCCGCATATCTAGATTAAAGAATAAATATAATAAAAAAGAAAGAAAGAAAAACAAAAACGTATGGCAGAAAACAAAATATAAAGTAAACCCACATATACCACCTCAGATTAACTGTCAGCTAACCTGAGGTCAGCTAACCTATTCTTACCTCTCCTTCAGTAAAAGTGCCTACAACTATCTCCTTTCACTCTTACCTCGGTCTATCCCTTCCTCAATATACATCAATTCTAGACAAATATACTTGTTTCGTAAGTCTTTCGCAACTCATTCTATTAACCTTTCCCTTCCTGTGCTAAAAAAATCCGGCCATTCCGGTGATGCGTATTTAATACACATCAATACATATGTAAACATGAGCTATTTAAAGTCGTAAAAATAAGAATACTCATAGCCAATCGCTTAAATTAATTAAATATGAAGTCAAAAGTGATAATAATTGAAATTGAATTGCTGAAAACATAAAAAAAACATCGGACGACGTTCACAAAACGGACAGAGCAACCACCTCGAACGAAAGCCGGTTGGCTACTAAAAAGAGAGAAGCGAGCAAATTGAGATTTTATTTTTTACGTTCCCATTTACTGAAGTAGAGTGAGAGTGAGACGTGAATAGCGTCGCTTTCTCACCCATGGCGGTTTTTTAGAATGAATATACTACGTCACACACTGGCACACATTTGATTGTATTGGTGAATTTATTCCCGATTTTCACAAAATATCTCTGATGTGGCCGATAAGTGCTAATTATTATTAATATTATTTTTTCATTCAATGCGTAAATGTATTACAGAGGAATACCTAAAATCTGAACCCAGTATTTATTATAGGTATTTATAGAGATATTAAAGTTTTTATAAGCAATGTGTACTAGTTACACATCACCAGACAGGAAGAGTTAATCCGGCCAAAGCATCTCAAGATTCCGGTGGACATCGGTGGACAAGTAATTTAAAATTGCCCCCTTTTTGAAGTCAAATACTTTGTGATCACAATTATAGAGAGGTATTTAATAATCTGCTTTTCGATATTTAAATTCTTGTATATACGAGTACATCTTTCTTAAAAGATCTACTTTTTCGTGATACATCTTCAGCCCAACTCTACCCGTGAAAATTATTCATCTTTCGTTACTTTGGTCCTCTAGGAGTGCTGCCATCAGAGAGGAACATTGTTACGATTTTGTCTTGGTCAGTTCTTCGGGTTGGTGGTCTACCCTTGCATCGTCATCCGGTTAGCATGAGTTTTTCAAAATTCTCTCCTCTGCGTACTATATTGAAGTACTTCATGGACGCGCTGTCCAAGGTATCCTCAGCATGCGTCTCGAGTACCATATCTAGAATTCATCCACGGTTTTCTCATTTTCCCCTTTAATGTCCAGATATCTACTCTTAATAAAAAAACGGAGAACATTAGGGAATGCAATAGTATTTTATTTGGTTGCTATTGAAATTCACACCAAGTTCTTTGTTGTACTCTTCTCTCAATTTTAGGTTCGCAATTCTCGTTATATGTGATACTAAATCCGAAACATAAATTTCTTTACTATATTCCAAAAATAATCATGAACGATTCAAGGTTCGATTGAGTTAAAGTATTTTGAGATCGGTTCAAGATATATTTTGACGTACATAAAGTATTTCACAGGATACCTATGTTGTCAAAAGGGTTAATTAATTATAAGCTATAAACTTGGTTAACGGCCAAATATTACAAGTAAAAGTTCTGCATAGTATAAAAGGCACATGCCATGGTATTTTTATATGATTCTGACCCAGTTTCCTCGTAATATTAGTGTAAATTACGTCGTCAAGTGTAGAGCTAATACGTAGTTCTCCATTTCTGTCTACGTCATCTTTTCCTCTCGTAAAAGGCTGATCAAACGTTTTTGAAATTATACACATAATATTTCGGCGTATTTGCACATAGGCACACCGGGAAATTCCAGATAGCCTGCGGGCCTAGTCCGCCGCTGACGAGCGCAGTCCGCCATTACATGACAAGGAAATATAAAATGGTAGACAGCATGGCGACCGTCCGGAAACCAGTGGCGCAATCTGTAGCATAATTATCAAGTTATTAGCGTTATCAAGTTATTTGGTTTTGAAGTCCTTGATGGAGATCATACTAAATATAGATTAGAAATAAATCTAACATCCCTTTTTATTGATTTTGACTTTTTGCTTTGTACGAATATATCACCTTGAACGCAATATGGTTTAATTAATTTTATGTGCGTGGCTAGCTCGCAGATAGCGGACTCCACCAATGCTCCTTGATTTTACTTTATTTATAAATTTAAACGGTTAAATTACTATTTTACGCAACGTATTACATAAAATTACAATTAAAAGAAACAGTGGCATGTAAATAATGTTATGCAATATACGAGTAAATAACCAGTACAGTCATCCTTCTATGTAAGCGTTCCAGGTAAACATTGCATAAATATTAACCACGTAAATCATTGAATGATATGTAAAATATTATAGATGATATTTAACTATTTCCAAATATATCTGAATTGATAAATAAAGTTTAATTTATTTTTAATAAGTCATTATAAGTGTTACTGATAACTAATAAAATATACATTTTAATGCGAGCTATACAATTTATTTACACAAAGACAAAAAATACAGAAATTACAATTTTTTGTACCTTGTCAAAATCATTCTCGCTGAATGAATTTTACATTGTTACTGTTGTTTCTTCCGATATGTGATAATAACACATTCGGGTTTAGGTGTAATGTAATAGTCTATAAGTGTAGTGTTCATGTACAATCATTTTGTTAAGACCTCCCAAAAAGGGGTGTCTTCAAGTGCATCATTACGGATTTGTTGCTTTCAACTTTAAAGTATTCTTTAAAATCAACCATTGTTTGTTCCATAATTATAGCCGATATTGGTGTACACTTTTTGGTAATTAGTTATTTTTTCATGAGAAAATGCCAAAACCCACGTGTTTCGGGAATACATACGTGTTAAAAAGTGATAAATATATAAGACTCGTTTGTTCTTCAAACGGGTGTTCAAATGATATATTATTCAATTTGATTGGAATGATATGTAACTTAAAAATTATTTTTTTTCAAAAAACGAACCTACAATTTCATTTCCGGCTTTCTCAAAAACTGATATTTTAAAGTAAAAATTAAAAATCTACAGATTTTTTTTGTACATGTTCATTAAAATTTGTCTAGGGGTGAGAATGGAATCAGGAGCTATGAAGTTTAAAGTAAAGACACACATATTATTGAAGTGTTAAAATGTTAATTAATAAAGTCATGACTTCTGAAAACAAACATTTGCTCTTCTCAATCCTTAACTGTGCAGACCTTTTCTTCAACTGAAGCTAATTTAATTACACCTTGGCATATCAAGAAGGACGCTAGACATCTTAGACTGTCTTGTTATCTATCTTCTCACTTAAAATTTTCAGCGTCATCATCAATATACCAAGAACAAGAGTATATCGCTAGATTGATTACAGGTTATTGGAATATCCTTCGAAATACATTTTTTCAATAATTTCCATAGGAGGCAAGTTTGGTTACAAAATAATATACAAGATTATTTCCGTACTGCTAGCATTGTCTTAATTTTTGTATGTTTCTGAAGCTAGAATTCTCAATGATGGAGCCATATTTTAGGAATGTACTCGGCTTTAAAAAATCAAATTAACAACACTAGAGTGCCTTTACCAAAGTTTGCATATTTTTATCGGTTGGATTACCAATTTACTAACTACAAATATTACTATAGGGGTTAACACATAGCACGCCGTAATGAAATGGGCTGGAGAATGAATTTGTCAAAAATAAAATTTATGATTTTCAACAAAGAGAGTACAGGTAAGGAAACTTTTTGATATAAATTATGAAATTGTTGAGCGAGTCTGACAAAACTAATATCTAGGATGCTAGCTGAATGATCTATAGGACTAGTCTCAAGATATCAAAGTAAGAGTGGAGATGGCGCGAAGTTGCTTCTTCAAAATACGAGATCCCCCTGGAACAAGGATTTCGATCTTGATTTACGTACGAAAATTATACGTTTTTACATATTCTCCGTACTTCTCTACGGTGTTGTAAACTTACTCAGACTATCATAAAGAACCTAGAAGCTTTTCTAATGGGGTGATATCGAATAATTCTGAGGGTTGACTAAGTCCAGAATGTTGACATCTTATATTGAATGAATAATAAAGAATATAATATAGAAGTATTATCTCCCATCAAAAGGAGAAAATTAGAATACTCTGGACAAATATAACGCTCTCATTCGTGGTTGAGAAAATGAAAGAAGAGAAAGAAAAGGTAATAAAAAATTTGGAAAATCATGATTTACCTTAAATAGAGATATAGTTTTTAAGTCGTTGTTTGAGGCCTGAGGAGGGTGCGGTTCTTAGATTTTTGTAGCTTTACTGGTTGATGATAAAATAAATGAAGTGGTTTAAAATTTGCCTGAAAGTAACAAATGAATTGCGTGAGGAAGATTTTTTTTTTCTATTAAGTTAAGCCTATGGTATGTTATCGTCAGGACTGTCTCTCTTGAGATGTCGACTCCCAGTTATCCTTCCATACTTTTTAAGATCTTCATGAAAAAATATTTTACAGCTAGTAATGACAAAGTACTTTAAACCTCAGCAGTGAAATAGTAAGGAAAAATGTTTTATACCAGAAAGTTTCAGGTATAAGTGCTGGTGATAACCAAATAAAAAAATTTATAATCGTTTACAAAGGTTTCGACAATTTGATTCCACGATAAATGTAAGAACTATAAGAGGGAGATATTCTGGGATTTAGCCTACCTACATTTCGTTCTTCAGATGTTAAAGCGTCTAGCAGACTTGTAAGTGTGTAAAATTATCATAACTCTGAAAAGTACTTTCTTTTGTAGTTCTAACAGTTGACAGTCTTAGTACTTTAAAGATCATGTAAAATTAGTGTATATGTTTAAAGATGCTTTATTATTGAGGGTTTATAAGAATTTGTAGTACATACTTGATTATACGCAGTGGAATCTGGTTTGCGCATTGATTTGTGTTTTTTTTATGCCAACCAATAAGAAAGGTTACGAGCTCCGTGGCTTAGTTATTAAAACACCTGTCTTCCAGCCCAGGGATTGTCAGTTTGAATTCCCGTTGGAAACCAGTTTTTTTTAAAAGGGTTCCACTCTAGTTTTCCCTTAAAGCCACTTTAACATATTTTTGGTTGGTTGGAAGAGATTACAACATTACATCAAGTCCGCCAGGTTGTACTATATACAACGAAACTGTAATATAATACGATAATGTATAAAAGCTTTCACAAACCTCGCTTTATGTGTAAAAAACATGCTCGGACACTTTTTTTGGACGCCATGCAGAATATAGCCCGCAACCTTCAGATAGGACACAAACGTGTTCAACGATACTCTTTGAGTTCCTCATCAGTTGAAAAATTAAATAATTCATCATCATCATTGTGTTTTTCCTTCATCAATTAGCCGTTTGGTTGATTGTCTCTCAACTAAAGACATTACTCGTGGAAGTGTGTAAACACCGCTCAGTTCGCGCGTAAATATTGTAGTCTGGGAAATAACAAAGAAGGAACAGGAGCACACACGTGCTGTGCGCTCGTGTTCTTTGTTTTTTAGTTCTGTTGCGATGTTCAAAATACCACAGAAAAATCAGTTACCAGCGGAAATCTAGACCACAATATTTATAACGTAGCAAATTCTCCATAACCTTGGTCAGTTCAATCGCCTCTATTTTTTGAAATAGCTCCAAGGTTCTTTTGCTTCAAAATATCGTAATCATTTCGACGAATCGAAACGCTGTGCCTAAATACCTTTAGATTGCAACTTACTTATGTAACTATCATATTTAATCAACGGACAAGACGGAGATATAACACGTTCTTTTTCAAAAGAATTTTGACATATATCGACTTGTCTAAAAATTTATTACTCATTCTAAGTCAAATTAAAACGCAAAATTAAAGGAAATTCTCATGAACAGTGATTTTTTCTATTATAAATATCTCAGCAAACTCTAGTGTCGTCAGACAATGGTTATTCTCGGTCTAAACCTTGATTTGGTCATCATTAGTGGTAATCGGACTTCCAGAATGGACACCACCTTCATCATGATCGCTTACTGCATCGTTGCCATACGCTGCATGTCTTATTTTGGTTTGTGTTTATTTTTTTCATTTGTATTAAAAAAACATCCAGCACCGAAAAAACAATTTATTTATTATCATCTTCAAAATTACGCAAAAAACCGCTAATCTTTCATGTTATATTTTATTCAATACGTTAAGAATGAAATTAACAACGAAAATTTTGACTTAATGACATTAATCCGAGAAAAACCAAACTACTTATCAGACAACATTATACTATATTCAAAAAGGGAACAAACTAACAACGATTTTTTTCGGTGTATTTATTATATCAAATAAAACCTCCATCTCATAAAAATGGAAATATTAATTCAGCAACAAATGTACGAGTATTTTGAGTTAATTAAATTCCATCTTGAATTGAATGTATATTTTTATAATATGAATTCAACACAATCCTGTGTACACAAGTGATGGATAGCTTGTTCGGAGTTTCGGTCCGATGGTAGGACACCTTACTCCTTCATCGGATAAGTTCTGACTGTTAAGATATTTATTGGAAATTTTTGGATCTTTTTGGGAATCGGGAAAGGATAGGTGTGTGGTAAATGTTTTTGTGTAAAGGGATGTGATGTTTTGACAATTATCTCTTAACTTCTAAAATGTGGATTGAATCGTCTTTGCACATACATACATGTCCATTTACACAGCATATTTTTGCACATAGACGTATATCCATTTACACAGCATATTTTTCCATATACATACACATAACATATGTGTATAGTATATGTCCATTTACACAACATGTTTTTTGCACATACATATAAATTCATTTATACAGCATATTCTTGCACATGCATATACGAGTATGTACATTTGCAACAAGATTTTTTAAAAGAATTCCACTCTAGTTTTCCCTTCAAGTCACTTTAGCATATTTTTGGTTGATTGGAAGATATTACAACATTACATTAAGCCCGCCAGGTTGTACTGTATACAACGAAACTGGAATATAATATAATAATACAAAAACGCTTTCAAATATAGAGTTTTAATTATAGATGTGTACACTTTAATAAATAATGAATTTATAATTATTCAAAGTGTATATAATTTTTTTGAAACACGTTATTTTATACCTTCAGATTGTCTTTTAATATAAATATTCTTACCATCGAAGCCTCAGGTTGAATTTGTCAAGGCTGCTTGTCTGTTAAAGTGCACAATAAACACGCAAGGTATCATCCATTCTTCGGATGTACTATAAATGATTAAAACGAATAATTAAATAAACTTTTTAAATTTTCCATTCCAACGTGTCGACAACACCAA
This sequence comes from Odontocerum albicorne, assembly GCA_949825065.1. NCBI lineage: Eukaryota > Metazoa > Arthropoda > Insecta > Trichoptera > Odontoceridae > Odontocerum > Odontocerum albicorne. The sequence continues at coordinate 37,722,688 of OX463844.1, forward strand.
CTCTTCATCGTATCAGACCAAAAAGATACAACTACGATAAGATCGGAGCTTTCCTTCTGCAGATCTTTATCCTTGCAGCCAACGGAGCACAATTAGCAAACCATCAGGTATTACATGGATTGAATGTCGGCACAGTTTAATAGTGCGGCAATTCCTCTGCGGCAATCTTCGATGTGATGATGCAGATCGCATTGGGAGCGTAGGGGATTAAAAGAGCTCCATACTTCTCATAGTAAGTGGTGTCTCCCCTGCAGGCACTTCGCCGACTGTTCCATGTATTTAAATACAAGAATAAACTACAATATTTAAAAATCATTAAGAGGGATGAGCCTTCTTTTAACTTTAAAAGTATTTTAAATATTATAATAGAAGACCCGAATATTGAGACCGAAGACAATATTGTCTCACACTAATTTGAATATATTGAAGGGTGCTATACGAAAAAAAAATCACATATTTACAAATATTATATTATAATATTTCTGTATGCTGATAATAAGACTTTGCGTGATCGTGTAAGGAACACCACAATCCGAGAGGTCTGTGAGGTCCAAGATGTGGTCAGATGGGGACGACATCGTCGACGATACTGGTACCAACATGTACAGAGAATGAATTCTACAAGAATTCCATACATAGCTCTGCATGGGGTGCCGGATGGACGGCGTCCGCCAGGGAGACCCCCGAAACGATGGAGAGATAGCTGGAGCTCAGCATCACAGGACAATCCTGCAGTAACAGACTCTTGAGTCTACAGAAAGTTTAAGAAGAAGAAGAGCTGATAATATGGAAGTGGTAGCAGAAAATGAGGGCGAATAACAGTTTGATAAGTAAATTGTATAAGATACGCGAAGAGAATGATCTGAATATTGTGAAATACAAATACATGGTAATAGAAAGAAGACAAAAGAAAAGTAAATGCGATGTATGGGTGAGCAATGAAAGAAGCTAAAAGAAAAGTAAATGCGATTTGTGGGTGAGCAATGAAACAAGACAAAATAAAAGTAAATGCGGTGTATGGGTAAGCAATGAAACACTAGAGCAAGTTCAATAATTCTGCTATTTAGGAAGTAACATATTTTCTCGGATGGTGGAAAAGTTTCGAGATATATCAAACGGTATGTAGCGATAGAATCAAAGGGGTACTAAAGCATCGAACTGGGCAGTATTAAAATATCTTAAGATGATAGTCAGTCACAATATTCTTGCAGCAACTATGATGTACTCGTATGGAAGTGAAACGTTGACATGCAAAAATACTGAAAAGAACTGAATAAATTCTGTAGAAATGTGAACACTAAGAATAATATCTGGACTGGATGATAGAATGTATGATAAAATACGGAGTGAAATGATAAGAGATGAATGTCAACTTATGACTGATGTATTATTAACTAAGATGAATAAGATAACTCTCCGGTAGGCTGGGTATGTAAATATTTATGGAAAATGTGGTAAGGAGACCAAGGAATGTATGGTTAGATCAAGTGAATGATATTTTTAAAAGAGGAAACGTAAAAAGTCAGAGAAATCGTATGAGTTGTATGAGAAGGCTTATGGATATGGAAGAGGTAAAATATAGGAAAGTCTGGCACGCTTTCCTCTTTACTTACCTCGACAGGGAGACGGCGTGATGGTATATACTCGTATGTAGAGGTGCATGGCTGCGCAGTAACGCACTGGACTTCCGTGAGAAAGGTCGTCGATTCAAACCCCGTGCTATGCTACTCCTCTCGAATGACACAGGTGTTTTTTTCGCCTAGTATTCGGATGCCTATGACTTCGGTCATTTATAATATATTCTTTCAAAAAGAGGAAAAAAAACATGCCAGTGGGCTCAGATGGTCTCGCTTCGGTGGGCTATCGGATCCAGTACAGAGGTGTGTCCGGTGAGTTTACTGGTGTGCAGCGGCTCACTCACTTAAAAATAACAAACTCCACTTCACATCTTTGCTTTCCAACTGAATTTACGTTGGAATGTTGAGGGGATCCTTGACTTAGAGGCCTAGCAACGATCGATATATGTATAATATTCACACTAATTCCTGCTCGAGTAGTGTAACTGTAACGGAATCAAACAAATCAATTGATATATTCATAACAACAATATGGCAGTGCGATAAATATTGTGACACGCAGTCCCTCACCCACACCCACTCGGTCTGCGAGAAGCCGGCTATCAGGAACGTTATCTCTGTGACAAGTGTCAATTGCTCCTCTGATGGCCGGATGTGCCCTCCCGCCTCTCGCCTCTCTCCTCTCGTCTCCAGCCTTTCCTATCTCCCGCGGTCTCCTGGCCGCTGCCGGAGACGCTCGCAAGACGGCCGTGTCCCTCCCACGCGAGCACAATTCCCGCATCGAGGTAAATGCCTCTATTAAGTGACAGATACCGCGGACTCCGTCAGACATTCTGGCATGGGTCATCTCCGCGATGCACGCTGGGGCAATTGTTGAAAACAGTGGCGTAGTCGACAGTTTCGCGAACCAGGGTGAACGTAAATTAATCGAAGACTTCAGAGGTTCCTTGCAACAATAACGCGTGAGCGTTTCTACACAAACGCAGAAACCTAATATCGTTTTGAACAGTCAATCACTATAATTTTATAAAACAACTTACCTTGGTGAGAATCTGGGATATTAAGAGGACTGTGGTGCGGTAGCATAGTATCTTCAAGATTACCAAACCATAAGAGAAGGTAAAAAATATTTTTATGTAATGATTGAGTGACTTATGAAAAAAGTGCGCCCAAAGAAAATTATAAACAGGAGCAAAACGATTTAACTATCGAGATTTGTAAAAGAAAATACTCAAAGAAATCATAAACAGGATTTTTTTATACATGAATTAATTAAATACTTTAACCCTTTTAATACCAGCATATTTTGCATAAAATGTACGAAAAAATTTTTTTTATTCAATACAAAAACTTGTATGAAAACTTTGAGGCCGATGATCAGCCCGTGGGATTTTTCGCATACACCAGTTGGGGCCGATAATCGGCCCCGTCGGATTAAAAGGGGCCATAATAATTCGGTTTATAAAATTAATACTTAAATTATTTTAAAGGGGCCATAATAATTAGGTTTATAAAATTAATACTTAAATTGAAATATTTTTTTATTTCAATTTAATTTTCAATGTAGGTATCATTATTTTGACTAGCTTTGGGAGGTGCTAATGAAACACATGCTCTTAAAGGGGCGGTAGCTCAATAAAATTTGGGAAACACTGCTCTAATCGATTATAGAGTGTATTGCCTCGTTGTCAGTTAGTTCCATAAAATAGTATTAATGAGACATAACATATGTACAACCGAGTTGAAAAGATCAGAAAAGTGTTTTTTATTAATAGAGCATAAGTCAAGTGGAAAATATTTCTTAAAGATGCACTTACTTTTGGATAGGTCATGTGGAAAATATTACTGAATTGTTCGCATTATCATTAGAACATAGATCAAGTGGAAAAAATCTATAAGATGAGTTTTCTTTTGAAACATAGATCACGTGGAAAATATTTATAAATGGTTCGCGTTACTATCAGAACATAGATCAAGTGGAAAATATTTCTAAAAGGTGGACTTTACTAATAGAACATAGGTCAAGTGGAAAACATTTCTAAATTGTGTGCTTCTTCAGTACAGAGATTTGTTAATAAATTGTACACTTTGCCATTATACTCGTAACTAAGCTAATGTGAAAAGTTGCTAAATGGTTCACTTTACTATCAGAGCGTAGATCAAGCGGAAAAAATTTCTTAACGTAAGGGTTTATTATTGAAAAACATTTCTTATGGTGTACTTTCCCAGAAAACAGGAGTTTGTTTCTTAATGGTATGCTTCACTAATACTCGTATAATTCAACTTATGTGAAAAATATTTTTAAATGGTTCATTGAACTATCAAAATAAATATCATGGGATAAATATTTTTAAGTGGTTCGCTTTACTATCAAAACATAGGCAAAGTGGATCTGAGTGGTTCACTTTATAATCAGAGCATCCACGCGTACATTAAGTGGCAAATATTTCTAAATGGTTCGCTTTACTATCAGAACATATGTTAGATCAAGTGGAAGATATTCCTTAGTGGTTCACTTCACAATCGGACATACGAGTATGTTAGGTCAAGTGGAAAATATTTATTGAATTATATACTTTTAGATTGTACTCCTATACAGGTGAAAAAAGGTTTTCAAACGATCAATGAGAAATTAAGCAGGTGAACTAAGCATTATGGCCTGAGTGTAATGTCGAGTTTTAACGATTGGTTGACAGTGGCGGGGCGCGCAATTAGAAATGAGCTCGGCCCATAAATACGAGCGGGTGACAGCTGTTAATTGGGCGCGTAATGAGGGCCGTGACCTGCGGTTCCTTGACCCGTCCGAGCCACTTGCTCCGACCCTGTTCACACCAGACAGGGGCGTACCGTCATAATTGATTTCCGACTTTACACAAACCTTAGAAAAATGTAAGAAAACGCTGAAAAATCACGATTTGTTAAAAACTTTTCAACCCCTTTCTCTACTGTATTTAATTATGACATCGACTACATTTTTTTTGTCAAATTGATTTCAAACTCTATAGACTGATAGTCATATGAGGGGTGTCTTGATTACTAGACCTGTTTTGTTATTTTTAGGTCAAATCAAGTCCAGGATCCAAGAGAGTGTAAAGCAATAAACACAACATATGTATCCACAGACAAATACTAGAACACTTCTACTAGGGTGTTTGGGGTTCAAATTCTGAGGATGGGCAAAAATAATAATTAACCATAACTGTTTTTCCTGTACAAAATTTTAAACAAAATTACCTTTTTTTGCTCATGCTGGGTTTAGAAAAAAAATAAACTTAATGAAAAAATTATAACACGAAAGCTTTGGATAAAAAATATTATGAAATAAAACGTTGTTTTCGCAATCGGTTATATATTATAATCCACTACCAAAACCAGGAAGATTATAAATATTTACTAGATGAAAATTTGTGAATTTTCTATGTATATACTCATACGTAGAAAACACACGAAATACTTGACAGATAAAGGATATTCAGAAGTTTATACCGCGTTTTTTGAGGCTTAAAATGCTGACGTTTCGAGAACGTTAAAATATCTATATTTCTGTACCTAAATAGTTGTCAGTTATATAAAACCACATATTTTCCTAATATATCAATATTCGAGACACTATTCAAAGGGGCATCCCGCTTAACAAAGGAAAAGCACTTGACAAGTTAGTTCTACTTACTGCAAGTCTAAATAGAATGTTTCTATACCTTGAATAGTTGTCAGGAACAGCATACGCTTTGCATACATCATAAAATGAGTTATAATACGTGTACATTAGTGTACGCCTTATACAACCTTGTACATGTTCTGTTAAATAAACAAATACACGATAAGTCCACCTCTGCGATGGCGAGCACGCGCCATAAGAATGAATAGGAATGATTGGTGTAATTAGTCAAGCAATTGAGCCTCGGCTCGAGAAGGTGACGTGGCCAGGATCCAGGAGCCATGAAATGTCCACTCTCTACACCTAGGTCCTCTGCTCTTCTGGTCTCCTGTCCCTTAACTTGATAATAATAATTATGATTAGTAGAAGACTTATATAGCATTTCTACTTATTAAATTTTTGATACAAAGCTTTATGACGTATGCGGAAGTCACAAATTATTTTTACACCGTTGTTTCTGATTTTTTTAGCCTGGCGACCCCCGAAAAGATAAAAAAATAAATTAAAACTTCGGAACCCCCTATAAAAACTTAATATATTGATGATGTATATGCACGTGACCGAATAAATGTTGTACTTGCACAAAGACGATACGCCTTATCGAGTAAAGTTATCTACTGTTTTACGTCACCAACAGGGCAGCTTAACAGTTAGAACTTGTCAATCCGTTAAACCAGTGACTAGCTTAGACACTTTTTATTATTAAGTTTACTTATGATTATTAAGTTTACATTGATTACTCTGCCTACTCCACTCTATCACTAACTATATAATAACATATAATATACTCGTATATGTAGAGGTAACCAATGGCATAAACAATTTATACCAATGCCTTGAACTTTGAATTGTATTTTTTTTAATAAATGTGTTACCTGTTTTGCAGAAAATGTGTTATTCTCCTTTTGTACACGTAAGTTACTTTCATTGTCGCGACGCCTTGATATGTTATATGATAGTTCACTGCAATCCCTCTGGGGGTCGTGACCCGTAGGTTAAAAAACGATGCTCTACACCAACTGAACGACCGCAAGTTGTGAATTATGAATTAAAGGCTAAATAACTGTCTCAGTTTTAGATAAAAATGAGAAGATATTACTATTTTTAAAAACAGCTTGATTGAGTTTCGAAAACGTGATCGAATTATTAATTACCACAAAAGAAAATCTCTCAAATTACATTACATTTCTATTGATTAATTATACAAGGTATTGGGGATTTATTTTATTACACTTGCGTTGTATAAAATATACCCTAGTGGATATATTACCACGTGAAAATATCTTCTTATCAGCCAGAAAGTTGTTGAGGAAGTCTTGAGTGAAAACAAGACTCGCAATAAATTTTTACTCAATAGCAGAGCTGTATAATACGAGTACAATACTCGCACGTGTATATTATATTCTAAAGGAACAGAGATGTCTTACGAGTACCTGTGAATTATTTAGAGATAACCTTTATTTGTTCATATTTTTCTATGTATTGTATTACACTTTTGTTGTATAGAGTAAAACTTAGCGGGCAATTTCTTCTTCCAACAAACTAAACACATGTTAAAGAAGTCTTAAGTAAAATCCACACAGACAGTAATCTATATGCAATAGCGATGTTGTTCAATACAATATGCTGTATTTTAGAAAAAAATTCGATTATTTAGCTGTGAATTATTTAGAAATAACTTTATTTTCTGTTCATGATCATCTTTGCATTGTATTTCACTTCCGTTGGATACCGAAGGACTTAGCCGCTCGGTATCGCACTGTACATCCGTGCGAAAGGTCACCAGCTGGAACCCCGCGCTGTGCTACTCCTCTCGAATGACATAGATATTTTAGTATTCGAGGGTATAGGTTACCCATGACTTCAGTCCTATCTATTATTTAAAAAAAAAAGGAAAAAAACATAACGGTATATTCCGATCGTCTCAATACGGTGTGCCATCGAAACAAGTACAGCTATGCGGTCGGTGAGTTTGCTGGTGTGCTCACTTAAAAACACAAATTCCATGGCACTGCTTTCCGACTGAATTTACGTTGGAATAGCGAGATAATCCTCGACTACGAGACCCAGTAACGACGACGACGGTACAGTACAACCTGGTAGGCAATTTATTTTTCCAACAAACTAGAAAAAATATCAATAGGACTTATGTGAAAGACTGGATCACTTATTTCTTGATATCATATGTATGTATTTATGTATATGTATATAAACAGGGTTGAGTATCGGTCAGTTCTATAATAATTGCCAGATCGATTGTAGTTGCTGGTGCTGGGGATGTCTGATTTATTGACACTGTGTTTAATATTAAAGACTCGGTAAACATTGTAAATAATACTGAGTCTTGCCCGCCATTATAAATCATATTAATGATCATTTCCAATCCGCCTGCGCTGCGCCCGTTCCGAGCAACAGGGCCGTGCCGGTTGGTTGAAAGAAATACAATTATCCTACCAGATTTTGATTGATTAAACGACTTAAGTATCTAAACATCGTTTAATTTCTGCCAGGTATTTCCCTTGTTTTGAAAAACACTTGGTAACCCCGCAATATTCAACTATCAACATTTCATAATATTAGGTCCTTACATATGAAATTGGCGTTTTGCCGTACTGGCAACTTTGATCTCAAATATCTTCTCTTTGGTTAGGAATTCCAAATTCAAATTTATACAGCTATTTACTCAAGTATTTGTGTTTCGAAAATTATAATTCATTTGTTTTTTCCTCAATTGTTTTTTTTTCTTTGCGTCACTCAGTTTACAAAATGGAAAACTTGAAATATCGCGTTATTTACGAGTACGAGTTCCACCGTGGCACCAGTGCTGCAGAAACGGCTCGAAGGATTAATGATGTGTATGGCGACGGTGCCGCAAAAGAAAACACAGTGCGTTTTTGGTTCCAACGTTTTCGTTCTGGAAATTTCGACCTGCAGAACAAGCCCCGTGGACGGCCGGAGACCAAAGTTGATAATGAAGAATTGAAGGCTATTGTGGAAGCGGATCCATCGCAAACCACGTCCGAGTTAGCTGCAGGCTGCGGTGTTAGTGATAAAACTGTTTTAATCCACTTGAAGCAAATTGGGAAGGTGAAAAAGCTTGAAAGGTGGGTACCTCACGAATTGAGTGAAGCAAATCAACAAACGCGCGTTGACTGCTGCGTTGCATTACTCAACCGGCACAATAATGAAGGGATTTTGAATCGAATCATTACCTGTGATGAAAAGTGGATCCTGTATGATAATCGGAAGCGCTCATCGCAATGGCTGAACCCTGCCGAACCAGCCAAACCATGCCCCAAGCGAAAATTGACTCCAAAAAAGTTACTTGTGAGCGTTTGGTGGACTAGTGCTGGTGTCGTTCACTACAGCTTTCTTAAATCTGGCCAGACGATTACGGCAGATGTCTATTGTCAGCAACTGCAAACCATGATGGAAAAGCTAGCTGCTAAACAACCGAGGCTGGTTAATCGCTCTAGGCCACTGCTGCTTCATGATAACGCTAGACCACACACTGCACAACAGACGGCTACCAAATTAGAAGAGCTTCAATTGGAATGTCTAAGACATCCACCGTACTCTCCGGACCTTGCCCCAACAGATTACTATTTTTTTCGAAATTTGGATAACTTCTTGCAAGGGAAAAAATTCAACTCCGATGGGGCAGTCCAAACCGACTTCAAAGATTTTATTGATTCCCGTCCGAATGGTTTTTTTAGTAAAGGGATCGATGAACTACCTATGAGATGGCAAAAGTGCATAGATAGCAATGGTACATACTTTGATTAAATAAATATATTATATTAAAAAAAAATCAACTTTATGTTCCTCCCAAACAAAACGCCAATTTCATATGTAAGGACCTAATATAACAAAACACATATCTCCGCCTATCTTCACAAACTGTTTACAATTTGATTTATTTTCAATTCCTGCCGGCTAAAATTAAATGTTGTCTCTCCAAGACCATCAAGACTCAGCTGACTGTTTTTCCAAGTATTCCTGATTCAACTATTTACAGTCGAGCTTAATAAATAGGACCTGCATTGCGTACTCTTATAGGTTTACTGTCTTATAGGGTTCGAAATCTTTCGTGTGAAAACATGAATTGTCAAAGAAGAAACATTATTTATTCAAAACATTCTTCTTAATTTACATCTTTAAAATGCATGATTATTGCCAATCATAAACATGTTTCTAAACGAAATGATTGAAACATTTATCTTAGCAGTTGATTTTGGCACCCATCACATTTAGCATCCAGATCCGATGACGTGATCCTAGTGTGTTTCGTTTCGACTCTGTAGGGTATCGGCACGATGGCGATGGCGCTCCAGCAGCAATAAATCATAACGCGAACAATTACGCCAGTAGTATCGAGTGTTCCTGAAGCACGAGCTCGGCAGACAGCACCGTTCTACATTGCCTCCTGATGACGATTGCATCTTCATTATCATCATTGAGCGGTACTCCAGATAGTTCTACAGTACTATTGTACAAAATACAACATAAGGGCAAAACCGTAGACAAACATACATAGATGCAGTTGAGTTCCATCCCAACTGCACGCACGCTGTTATGGGATACAAAAGATGTCCCCGGCAAGCGTGATCTGCACTAGAAGATCGAAATCTTCTTTACTTTTTATGAGCACGGTGTCACTTAGTGACGAAGAAGGAACTACCCAAAGAAATTCAAATATAAAAAATCAGAGTAGTCAATCAGTTCGGAGATATGCTGATAAGGCTGAATGGAGATCCATTCGTAAAATATTAACTCAATAATCATGGATAGTAAAATTTACAACATGGATAGTGAAATTTGAAGCGGTATCTCAAATTGAAAGGAGTGTGGAGATATGATTGAAAGAAATGGGCATAGTCGTTGCCTTGCCTCTTTCATATATGAGAGAAAGGGCGTGCGCCTTTTTGCATCCCTTCCTTTCGTAGTTCTTACTGCTCTTAATTTGAGGTTCCGCTCCGTGATGGGTTTCAAAGTAAAGTGCATTTTTATTACTCCGTGAGGTTAATACACAAAGGTCTTTTTTCACTAAATCAACGCTGTAGTCTAATAATGTTTAAGTGGCGTTGTCCAGAATCCAGACTTCTGGTGAATTCCCCTTATTTTCTGGTTCTTTTCTTATATCATACGAGCTTACTGTTTTACTAACTATCTCCATTCACCCTTACATCGGTACATCATTTGGACCTATTGACTACTCCGATCTTGGACCTATTGACTATACCGATCTTGGACCTATTGACTACTCCGATCTTGGACCTATTGACTACTCCGATCTTGAACCTATTGACTACTCCGATCTTGAACCTATTGACTAATCCGATCTTGGACCTATTGACTACTCCGATCTTGAACCTATTGACTACTCCGATCTTGGACCTATTGACTACTCTGATCTTGAACCTATTGACTACTCCGATCTTGAACCTATTGACTACTCCGATCTTGGACCTATTGACTACTCCGATCTTGGACCTATTGACTACTCCAATCTTGGACCTATTGACTACTCCGATCTTGGACCTATTGACTACTCCGATCTTGTAGCGTCAAAGGATAGTTCTGTTGCATTCGAAGTTATCTGTTGAAGTTACTGTCAAAGTACTGAGCTGTTTGAACTCCGAGTATCAAGCTGCTTTATAAGTATATTTACTGGAATGCGAGTCATTTTCAGTCAGACCTTAAATCCGATGTCATTACTATTATTATCGCACTCAGTTGCGTCGTTGCTGAAGGAGTCATTTGAGCAGTGCCTTCTTCGTCACCAAGTTCTTTGTTTATTTATTATGACATCCCGTTCATAATAAATAAAGAAGGTTTTAATCTTTTAGTATAGATCGCGCTGGATGAGGGATTTTTTCGTCCTTATAACAGAGTGGTTAGTGGGATCGAACTGAACTGTTATAATGACGTTTCATATCGGCTTAATGTCTATTCTGGAAGTGGTCTTGGAGTGAGATATATAATATTACTAAACACTGAATAGAACAATGTTAGGATTCAAGACGATTTTTTTTGTTCAATATTATTACATCAATTCTCAACCACAAGAGAGTTATAACATATCAAAAAAAGTCTATACTAAACGTGAAATATTAAAATAATATATAATAAACTTGATATTAAAATACTTCCCAGTATCATCAATTGGAGTGAGATTCCACTTTTCACTGGGTGTCAATTTGTTTATTTGAATATCCGAACTGATTATGCAAACATGTTGAAGAGCGTGGCCGAGAGACAACATTGTATTCACACAGGAGTAGGCATGTGACTCGTAGCTCATCATCATGTGTGTTGGCAACACTACCTCAAGTTGAGAAATATTATTACCAGATGAGTTTTTAAACTACGAGTAGAATGGTAAATATTTTTTGGGTACCATCGGGAATCGAATCCGATGTAGGACAAGAGTCTTACTAAGGTTGTTAGTTATTAGTTTTTCATCTAATGCTTAATATCACGAAAATTGAATTTATTAATACGAGTTTAATAATTAATAATAATTTATTAATCGTATTTCATATTACTTAATCCAAGTATTGCGAGTGGGGTAAAAATCCCCGTTATGCGAGCGTCAAGAAGCAGAACAAAGTCCTGTTTAGACGTATTATTAATTATTTTTTCATATTTATCATATCTGTGATGGTTAGGAACTTTTTTTATGACGTTTTTATTGCATTCTGTAACATGTTGCATAAAGTATCAGTTATCTTGTATTATCCATTGTTTTTATCATATTAATACTCGAAGCTTATCCTAAGTAGCAAAAGACATCCTGTTTTATTTAATACAATAACATGCCAATCTAATCTTCCGAAAAATACTGTAATTTATAGCCCCAATGATTATTACATTTTGTGAATAAGCAATACTTTAAAATAATGAATAAATTCTTTATTTTATTTATTTCAATGACTAGTATATATGATATGGATACGCAATATATGAAAAATAAGACAGACAAAAACAAGTATTATACGTTTTAAGTGGACACTTTCAAATAATATCAAGGTTTCGTCTAGGTGTGTTGGGATACTACCTTCTTAGCTTGAGGAGGGATGTGAGAGTATCTTATTATACCTTTAAATGTCTGACGGGAGCAACTACTAATCCAACTATCTAGGAAAACATATGGTTTTATGTTCCTAACGACTATTCCAGTTATAGAAATATTAATATATTTAGACTGGAAATAAGTCGAACTAACTTGCTAAATGCTTTTCGTTTGTTAGTGGGCTGTTCCTATTGAATAGGCCTTCGGATATTAACATTTTCAACGTTTGAGATAATGTCTTTGAAGAAAGCATTTAGATCTTTCTTAATATTGGAATTAGTTGTTCTGAATACGACTACGTGGAAGGATACCATACGACTAAATTAACGCATTTTCAGTGACACAAATATTTTATTTATATATAAATAAATTTATTCATTCGACTACATTTTTGCAGTTCAAAAATATAATTATTTTATGATTTAAGCGGTAAATAAAAACAATCATTATTTATACCTATAAAAATAAGGGTTGGGGATGCAGCACGTTATCCGTAGCATGTAAGACTCTGAGGACATGGATTTGACATATCGAACGAATGAAGAAAGATTAACTAAATAAATTTTCAGCGCAAATGTGAATGGAAGATATCATAGAGGGAGATCAAGAAAAGTGTGGTAGAATCGAGTGAATGATATTTTCAAAAAAAGAAATATTAAAAGTTTAAAAAATCATAGGAGTTGTATAAGGTGTATGGATGTAGAAAAGGCGAAAGATGTGCGTCGCGATAGGAAATTCTAGTGCTCTTTCCTTTCTACCTAACTCGACAGCGAAACGTCGTGAGAGTATGTATGAATGTAAAGTAAGGTATATATAGGTTTTGGTTTATGGTACAAAGTGCCACATAGAACATTTATAAATTGTAAACAAACACAAGTTCCTAAAAAAACTACACAAATAAAAAAAATTGTTTGGATCGATTATAACACTTTATTTTTAGCTACACCATTAATGATGTAATCAAGTTAAATTATTCCCCAAATTACCATATAAATAAATAGTAAACCCATAACAGGCTTTAACCGGAAACCCCCGCAAGTGAATCTAAATACAAAACAAAATGTATTGACGTAGTCAGTCGAGCCAGCCTTCAGCAACGAGGAAACAGCCTTGACTAGAGAAACTATTGCCCTTAATATCGGCAATCACAGACCGCTGTTGAAAGAGCGAACGGGCATGTTGATGATTGAAATTAGGAGCTGTCGATGGGGGAACAATCCAGCTGATGTTCGGTAGACGTATTGCCAGAGGCGTAACTCCCTTAGATTCGATTGATACTGGGTTAAACTCTTAGTACATTCGGGATTCATTTTGTTTAAATAGATTTTTTTTTATTGTATTCTATTAGGATTAGAGTGTTTATATTATAAAATACAAGGGGTTTACATATTACGTTTCTTTTGTTGATTTAATACTTTATTGTAATACTATGAAGTAACGCATTGAAAATCCATCCGGAAGGTCTCCAGTTCGAGCTCCGCGCTCTGCTACGCCCTCCGAATGAGACAGACATTGTTTTTCCGTCTAGTATTCTGGGGTATGACGATACCTATAACTTCGGTCATATCTATTCTTAAAAAAAAAGGATAAAATGCTAGTGTGCTCCGATCGTCTCACTTCCGTGTGCCATCTGATAAAGTACAGCGGTGTGGCCGGTGAGTTTGCTGGCGTGCAACGACTCGCTCACTTAAAAAAAAAAAAACTTCACGGCACAGCTTCGCTTTCCAACTGAATTGACGTTGGAATGGTGAGGGGGAACGACGAAATATGTTATAAAAGGACAATTTATACAGTGCCATTTACAGAGCACTCTCCTTAAAGGGGCTCTTACTCAAGATTCGAACCCAGTCATAAATTTTGTTGAGACTTCCCAAAAAATATTGTCTTTAAGTGTTTCCTAAAGCTGTAAACGTCACTCATATATCTGACACTAGGAGGTAGACATTTTTATGTGGGCTGCTAGCAATTTTCGAAGTGTAGAGTAATTTTTTTTAACATTGTGTGCATGGTTTTTTTCCCCTGACCCCGGCATTTTGACCCAGCTGACGCCACTGCATGTTACCACAAAATTATTTCTAGATGCATTGCTCTCGCTTAGCATTCAATGTTTCCATTTTACTAGAAGTTTTCTCCCCTCGGCAAAATGTTTTAATCAAAGCAAAGCTAAGCCCAGATGAGCCCGCAGAAGCTCGACTTTTTTCTCCACCTGGTGTGTGTGTGTGTGTGTGTACAGTCTAAAATCTAAATGGAGCTGAAACGGAATAACGCGAGCGAGAGATACTCGGCGCATTACTACGTACATTCGACACGACCAGGGCGATCCCTCTTCCATCCAGATGTGGAACCATTGCAAGAAACTTATCAATACTTCTCATTTTTATTACTTAGATTTTTTGGTTGTTCGTCTTTCGTAGCATCCAATCATACCCTGGCTTCAAGAATCTCTAATTACATAAAACCTTCTTCACGGCCTTCGTGGCCTAGTTGGTAAGATGCCTGTCTTCCAACATGGGGGTTATTGAGTTAGATTCCATTTGTTTATAAAAAGGATTATTCATTAATTTAAAGAACAATTTTATATAGCGTCGTTTAGATAGCAAACTCTCCTCAAGGGCGCCTTAACTCGGGACTTGAACCTACTAGTAATAAACAAATCACGTCTGGTAGCTATAACAGCACCCGAGTGAATCATGTATAACACTTTGTATACAGCACATCTAGAAAGATATTTATGAGGCTTTAAGTGAAAACCAAACTGAAAAACTGGGTTGCAGCGGGAATCGAATCGAACTTTGGTTCGGAAAACAGGCATCAACTAGGCCATGGAGGTCGTCACCGATTACCGTAGGTGTTAGTCTAGTTCTCCCCTAAGACCTCTTTAAAATATTTCTAAAATACTAAAATACGTCAGCCAAGTTGTACAGTATACAGCGAAAATTTAATAAAATGCAATACATAAGGTTTGTATTTTGATCTATCAGAGTAAAAAATCTTTATATAACAAAAATGTATACATTACGAGGTATGTTATATGGACGTGACAGAAGCGATGTGTCTCAAAGTACAATTAATTGGAGATGTGTTCTTTATGCTTACCCCAATTGGGGCATGGTGTGATCGTGACAACGATGATGATGCTCTTTAAATATATATTAATCAAAATATTGTTTCTGAGTAAGTTTTTTTTATTAAACAAAGTAAAATATTGTACAAACGTTTGTCAAGGCTATACCTATATATATACAAATTTATTACTTAACTAATCTTAATTATATGTTATAATTTATGAACTTACTTAATCTTATTTTCCTACATGTCATTTTATTTTATTTTTTACAATCTTAATATATGATTTCTTAGAAATAATTAACACCTACATACTACTTATAACTAGATAACAATTCTTACACTAATTATTTAGCAAAAACAAGTCCACTCGTTCAGGCTACTTGTATTCCATCACATTCACTCAGACCTTGGTCGTCCCAGCTAATACTGTAGGTGGACTGGTCAGGCAACAGATAATGCTTCGGGAGCTTATGCTTATAACGGAAGGGTAGGTCGGATTTATTCTCGTAAGCCCCAGGTGTCTGAGTAAGTGTAATTACTATTGAAAAAAAGTCTATGTATTTGTCATTTCATATAAACAGCATTCCTGTTTAAAAAGTGGCGAAAACTATTTGCTCTCATCAAAGATTTTTTTTTGAGGTTATGTAATGTTATTACTATATATCCCTTTTTTCATTCTCACACTTCCTTGGAATTATTGTTTCCATCACTTGTGAGATATGGATTAATTTTGCTCAAGAAACCAACATTTCATTGGTCATTAGCCATCACGTAAGACTACAAATTTGAACTAGATGGAAGTACAACAAATTGGTCATTAGCCATCACGTAAGATTACAAATTTGAACTAGATGGAAGTACAACAAATTGGTCATTAGCCATCACGTAAGATTACAAATTTGAACTAGATGGAAGTACAACAAATTGGTCATTAGCCATCACGTAAGACTACAAATTTGAACTAGATGGAAGTACAACAAATTGGTCATTAGCCATCACGTAAGATTACAAATTTGAACTAGATGGAAGTACAACAAATTGACTGAGATAAATATAGGCTTATTGATTGTATTTTACTTGTGGGAATGCAAGTCTTAATTTTTATTTCTTAATTTATTCCTTTTTTACATGGCAAGGAAAAATACAATAATAATAACGTAACAGTTTTAAGATGTACACCAATTATTATATTATAAAAAACATATTACCCTACACCATCATCCTTAATTTCTGTATTCAGATACATTAGATCTGTTGACCGACTAACTAGGGATTCCTGTTTGAAGACAACCGTCGCATTACATGTGACATTTGGATACTCTCGTCACTGAAAAGAAAATTAAAAAATTAACTTTTTTTTACTTAAAGGAATAACAATAGCAACATATCACAAAGAAAAAGAAGCCACACTAAATATAAATATGTTATGTCATTAATAGCATATGTTTTTTTAATATGACGATGTGCTTGTAATTGTGCTGCTTCATATAGTCATCGTGTTGTTGCTTCTCTGGAGTCTCGCTTGCTCGTTGTGATTGACGCGATCGTCTCTTCCCTTTAGCATCTGTAGCTTTATTTACAGCCATTTTATCATTTTTATTCATAATTAAAACTCTGTAATACTTAAAACTAAAATGTTAAGAGCAAAATAACGAGTTGAATTTGTTTCTAGAATGAAACTTGAAATCTTTAATAATATAAAATTTGAATGAAACCAAAGTCAGATTAGAATAAATTATATATCACTGAGGTCCAAATGTTTCCAGCCTGAACAAGTTAAAGAGGAGATGGACTCAAATCACGCTCACCACATGGTCAGACAATGTTATTATACAGTTAAAATTTGATACTTCTCGCCTCAATAGTTTATAAAATAGAACCGATACACGACGTGTGGTTTTGTTATATTCTGAAATTTTATAATTGAATATCGAGCGGTTATCAAGTTTCTTTTATAAGAAAGGAAAAGTCCGACAGAAATTAAACGACGCTTACATGCTGTCTACGAAGAATCTTTCCCGTCATATTCCACAGTATAAGATTGAGTTTACCAGTACATATTAGGCAGAAAATCGATTGAAGATGACCCTTGAAAAGGCAGAACAGCAGAAACACTCATTCCAGAAATAGTTGAAATGGTGCAAGAACAAGTGTTTTAAAGAGTGGTGCTTCAAAATCTACACAATCATCTTGGCATGAATAAAGTGAGTGCAAAATTGGTGTCAAAACTCTTGAGTGCTGTTTAAAAACAACAACGTGTTGAGTGTTGCAATGTTTTTTTTATGCACTGTGATGGGGAAAGAAAGAGAAAATAATTATCACTGGGGATGAAACTGTGGTTCTCTACCATGGTACAGGATCATGGTTCTCTGTTAAAAAGGTACCCGATGGAATGGCTCCGGGCCATCCGGGATCATCACAGCCCAAAAAAGACAAGATGACACAAGCTCAAAAAGAATTTCGCTACAAATTTTTGAGATTATCAGGGAGTTCTACTAATTGACTTTGAAGAGAGGAACACTGCGGTTAGGGCAAGTATTACGTGTCATTAATATATAAATTAAAGGATGTCATAAAATAATTAATAACCAATCAATTTATTTACATAGAAACAGTATAAAGTGTGAACCTAATTATAATTTGAATCGAATTATTAAGTGTAAATATTATAAATGCTGGAAGAATCAAATATTCTTACTCATAATATTTTTTTTTCTATTTGTTAACTCTATTTTTCTGTTCTACAGTAAAGAATTTGACATTTTTATTTTGTCTTATAATCATACCAAGACGTCAAATAATTTTGGAACAGTAAAATGTTAAAAATATTACATTATTTTCATTCATTAAATAATTACTATTAAACCGTACCTATTGCAACATCTATAATTACACACAGACATAAGTTCAATCGATTTTGCACTGTTTGATAGTGCATCAAGAATTCTGTATTTAAACGACTCATAGAGAACAACATCCCCACCACTATTCCCCAATGTGCAATAATACTATCTCTGATGCATTAACCTTACTTACGATTTTTTGAAAATTTCAAATATTAATAAAGATTAAAAGATTCTAATGCCAAGAATTGTATTGACGTTAAAACAGACCAGTAGGCTGCAGATTAAAAAAAATTAAATACGACTCCCGTAACCTAGTTGATAAGACGCTTGACTTCCATCCAAAAGTTTCGAGTTCGCTTCCCACTGGTGAATAAAGGGTTCCAGTCTAATACAATAGTACGTCTTGTAACAACATACAAACCCGCTAGGCGTATGAGTATTGCCGCCCCTTGATGTACGGGGTAGTATTGCCAAAACGTTTATTGGTGAACCGCGAGTTATGTACCTATTCCAGTGGCCCTAATCCCGAAAGCTCGATTAATAGGGCCGAATACGTCACGCCCTTTAATATGTCCAAAACTCCAATTGGGATATATTGAAGGGTACCGAACATATGAATGAATAAATTTGTAAAATGTTTCGAATATAAAAAATAGATGTAGACAAGTATTCCCTTGGAATCTAGATCCAAACAAAAGTTTATCAAAATAGATGTAGACAAGTATTCCCTTGGAATCTAGATCCAAACAAAAGTTTATCAAAATAGATGTAGACAAGTATTCCCTTGGAATCTAGATCCAAACAAAAGTTTATCAAAATAGATGTAGACAAGTATTCCCTTGGAATCTAGATCCAAACAAAAGTTTATCAAAATAGATGTAGACAAGTATTCCCTTGGAATCTAGATCCAAACAAAAGTTTATCAAAATAGATGTAGACAAGTATTCCCTTGGAATCTAGATCCAAACAAAAGTTTATCAAAATAGATGTAGACAAGTATTCCCTTGGAATCTAGATCCAAACAAAAGTTTATCAAAATAGATGTAGACAAGTATTCCCTTGGAATCTAGATCCAAACAAAAGTTTATCAAAATAGATGTAGACAAGTATTCCCTTGGAATCTAGATCCAAACGGAAGTTTATCAAAATTCTTAAATCTAATATTATTTAGGTTTCTCAGTTTTTGTTTCTAAAATACATAAAAAAAATTATGTGTATTATTCAGTTGTGAATTTATGATACGAGGTTCCAAGTTCGAATTCCGATGATATCCAAAGAAAAAAGGGGATCCCAGTCTAGTAAAAAGTTTATCTACTCGTAGTAACAATATTCGCATGGGCTGAGTACGTGTGTGATTGTTGTTATATATTCAAGTGTGGTATTGCCTACAAGTGTAATGATAAACCACGAGTTCCATGTTTTTGAAAACCTGAAGGCTCGATTACTGAAGTAGAAACCAATATTGTCTCCCAGCCACGTTCCACAATATGTCCGAATCACTAATTCAGATATGTTGGATGTTACGATACGAATAACAAATATCGGAACATTTATACGAACATTATACTTTCTCAAATTATTATTTGACATATTCTATAGAATTTCCCACATTTTCTTCCACAAGCCATGAACACCTTAAATATGGTCCACGTACACACGTCTCGAGCAAATGTTAGTAAAAAACTGGCCAGTCCACATTCCTACCAATTCACCTGGTAACACCGCGCCGATAAAAAAAACAGCGAGGTGATCGCTAATGGATGTATTAGATTTCGATTTAATGTTTTCATTCCGACTGGACTGAGTGTCGTGTCGTGGACTCACAGAGCTACTGAGGATCTGCCTCGCCTACACTCCATGGGTACCAGGATCCTTCTCCCCCTTTCACAATAATACCATACTTACTCTACCAGTGATGTCCATCAAAAAACATCAACTGGTTCACTTACACAAATTTAAAAAAATAATTGTAACTACCTGTTTTTTTCTTTCAGTTCTAAATTTATTCTATTCAATAAAATTTTAGTAGATTTGTAGATAATATAACTGTAAACCAAGTTAATATATTTTAATGTCGTAAAAATTTAAACATTTTCGTGGTAAAATTATTAAGAATGATTTATTATACAAATAGAATACTAAAACGTATACATGTACCATACTAATACATGTACCATACTAATAGATGTACCATACTAATACATGTACCATATACTCGAACTGAACTGCATCAAAATCTGCTAAGTACCAACTTTGATGTATGGGAGTAAAACGTTGACGTAGAAAAAGACTGAAAACAGTCGAATAAATTTTGTATAAATGCGTGCACTGAGAAAAATACATGGGATGACAATGTATGACCGAATATGGAATGAAGTGATTAGGGATAGATGTAAACTGAAAGCTGATTTGTTGAGTAAGATGAAGACGAACACTCCGAGATAGATTGGACACGTAAAGCGAATGAATAGAGAAAGTCAAATAAAACATAGATAAAGTGCAAATTTAATAAGAAGGTGTGGTAGAGAAAGACCAAGAAAAGTATGGTTGGTTCAAGTGAATTATATTTTGATAAGAGGAAACGTAGAAAGTCAGAGAAGTCGTAGGAGTTGTATGAAAAGGTGTATGGATATAACATAGAAGAGCCGAAGGATGCGTTACGAAATATGAAAGTCTGGCGCTCTATCCTCTCTGCCTACACCGACAAGGAAATAACGTGATGTGTGTATTTATTATAAAAACTGTTATGCACGTATTGCACCATTTTTATCAATAAATAATTTATTTATCTATCTAACAAGATTATTATTCTCGTAAGACTAACTTTAATAACTGGAGAATATTTTGTAAAATTTATCAACCGGTTCGACCAGAAGTGGCTTATTTTATCAACCGGTTCGCCCGAAACCAGCGCGGACTCGGGAAAAAATGAGAACTGGATTGCTTGTCCAGAAAACAAATTCGAAGTTGCCTGGAGTTCGTTCATAACCAAACTGCGGAGTTTGGATTCTCTCTTCCAAGGAGCTGATGAGTTTGAATATA
The DNA here is from genome assembly GCA_949825065.1 of Odontocerum albicorne. Lineage (NCBI taxonomy): Eukaryota > Metazoa > Arthropoda > Insecta > Trichoptera > Odontoceridae > Odontocerum > Odontocerum albicorne. The sequence goes on from OX463844.1 coordinate 37,743,955, forward strand.
GGCATATCTGATACTCAAATTAAAATAGGCCAATTATTCTATTTGCACGTGCGTTGAGGTAGAAATGAGTGCCCAAATTGTCAACGACAACCTCGGAACGTTTAATTATAGCAATATTTCGTTTCCTCTACATATAAATCGTACATTTTATCACGTGGCTCAATACTTATCTTATTTAGTTTTGCCAGTTTGATTGAAGACATTTTTACCTGCCAATAAGCCCTACATAATGTTATATAATGCGGTGTTAAATGAATATAAGTTTTTCCACTTTCCTATTGTTTTATTTGTTCCATCTCCCCTCCATGTTTTCTCCTTTGTGTGTATCAGCGGTTCTAATTAAATGTTGGATTTAGGGTCCCCTTTTGACACGATTTTTAATATCAGGCGAACAACTTCCTATATCTACCAACTTTTTGGATGGCGTCAGTCCATAATGCCTGAGACCTCCTAACATATACGAGTATCTCACTGCGGTATAAGTGAGTGCCCAAATTGTGAACAACAACCACTGAATACAGTTTTATGATAATAATATTTCGCTTCCTCTACACACGTACATTTTCTCAAATAGCGATCTTAATGTCTCTGATTAACAACATTTCTTCAAAATCTGTTTGTTTTATCTTAAACTCTATAAAGAAACTAAGTAGATTTTTCTGTCCGCTTACTGTTTCGCTACTACTAGGGTTCCGTACTGATTTAACTATCAGACCTTTTTTCATCAGAATTTATTGTTGCACTGACGCTTAGTAGCTGCCTAGTATAAAATCGCTCTTAAAACACCAGGTATTACTAACTTCATCTCCTTTCAACGGGTGCGGTAGACTTTTATGCCCCTGACCGCAAATATATGAGAGGCCACGTACGAAAGAAGAAGATGGCAATGAATTTAATTTCATGTACTTTGAAATCAAATATGTGATGACATTTTTGGTTTAGCGTGACATTTTTTTTATTTAAAGAGATAGAATACTTTCAACCAAACATCTTAAAACAGATACTAAATATTGTTTTGTATGACACTTCCGCTGTGTGAAATATAACCTAACGGGCTTATTGCCATGTAATTCATTCTTTCAGCCAACCAGAAAGGTATGCAGGATGTCTTATATGAAAACAGGACTAGAATCGTTTTTTTTAAATCTGGGTTGCAACGTGATTATAATCCGCAATCCTCAGGCTGGAAGACAGTCGTCTTGCCAACTAAGCCACTGAGGTTGTCGAGGCATGGCCGCGCGGTAACTCACTAGACGTCAAAGGTCACGCGGACGGCTCGAGCCCCGCACTGTGCTACTCCTCCCAAATGTCACAGGATTTTTTTCTGTCTAGTATTCGAGAGTATAAAGATACACATGACTTCGGGCATACATATTCTTTAAAAGAGAGAGAGAGAAACCTGCCGATGTGCTCCGATTGTCTCACGTCAGTGTGTCATTGGATTCAGTACGAGCGATGGTTTGGCAGGTGAGTTTGTGGGTGTGTAACGGTTCACTTACTTAAAAAAAAAGCTCTACAGTACGATGTTCCTCGACTTGGGGTCTAGTAACGAAGACGACGGAGGTTGTTGAGTTACTAGCATCGAGGAGTTACTACCGCATTTTAAGATGCTGCCAGTAGAATTGAAAGAGGTTATATAGTAGTTGGTGAAGTAAATGAAAATGAAGTGTTACGGAAAAATATCTACTAAAAGAACTAGATAAAATTGTGAAGAAACTATACAAAATTGTATTTAAAATTAAGGATGGATTTTATGAGAGAAATGTCTATACACTGAAGAGCAGTTTGACAAACGTTGATATAAAAGTCTGTATTAAAAAATGTTTAAAATAAATAAATAAAGTTCATAACTCTACATTCCAGGTATTTAGAGCAATTTCTGAATTCAGAATCCATATTTATCTTTATCTGTCATATGTTTCGTTATTCCCCAATATTTTTATAACATGTTTTTCTACATTTGCGGAAGAAAATGCCAAATATAATAAGAACAGTAGGATAACACCGAGGCAGGGAATACAGAATAATAAAAGAAAAATTGGGAAGCACTGAGGCCGAGAATGCAAAATAACAGAAGAAAAGAACAGTTACTCCATTTCAATGCCTTAGCTCTGGAGCCAGATTCCAGTCAATGCGAGACTCACACCTTTGTTGACATGGGGCAAGCAGCAACTAAAGAATATGACAAGTATGGCCATTATAACACACATCTCCTAGCTTATCTATGTTATTGGTATATTTATTCATTTAGACCTTTTATTGTATTATAAAATATACAAATGGTGATTTTATTTCAACAAATCCTAATTATTTAAAAATCTAATTAAAATGACAATTTATATAGCGTCGTTTAGAAAACAAACACTCATCAAGTGCGAAATATTATTCTCTTTTTATATTTGATTTAATTTGAATAAAAAAATGACGTTTTTATATTATGCACATTTATAGAAAAATAATTTATAATAATCCGTATGTCAAAAGTTGTTGTACGCCAAAAGTTAGCTATAGATACTCGTAGGATGTAATTTTCAAGTTTAAAAGCCGTTTGTTAATATTAAAGTCGAGCACCCTTGAGGAGAGTTTACTCTCTAAACAGCGCTATATATACTGTCATTTTATTATTATTGTTAATCAAATAAGGTGTTATTAGGTCATGTGGCAAACACTCGAAACATCAGTACGATTGCTTAATGTTTTGTTATTTATTCATGATTCCCCCCGGTTTAAAGTATACCTACTTCCAGATATCATTTCACCCTTATCCATTTAGTTGCGTTATAATAATTAAATATGAAGTATTTATTATATCATTTATATGGCGTTATTAAGGCGTTAATACTGTGGAGGTTTGTGTAGTCAACACTGTTTACTCTAAATAGCATAAACAGTGAGACCAAACCACACTGTTTATTCTAAATAGCATAAACAGTGAGACTAAACAACACTGTTTATTCTAAATAGCATAAACAGTGAGACTAAACAACACTGTTTATTCTAAATAGCATAAACAGTGAGACTAAACAACACTGTTTATTCTAAATAGCATAAACAGTGAGACTAAACAACACTGTTTATTCTAAATAGCATAAACAGTGAGACTAAAAAACACTTTTTATTCTAAATAGCATTAACAGTGAGACTAAACAAATTAGAAAGTATTCGTATTTATTAATTCATAACTTTATTAAACAGTGTCCAATATGGCGAGTTTATTACCAAGTGGCAATCTCATCCAACCAGCAATATATTGTTCCATGCGCTCATAAGGCGATAACAAGACATGTTTTATTTATGTTACTGTGTGCAAATTACTGCACTTCAACAAGCACATTATTTTAATACCATATAGATTATACCCAACATTCCGATAGCAAAGGTGTCAAGTTTCAAGACGATTGAAAAGTTTAATCTGCTTCAGCCTTTCGTTCGGCAGATTTTAATAGCACTATTTTGGTGGTGCTTAGTAGCGCAATAATAATTTAAAATAAGTAGTTTAAGAGCTACTAAAAACATTAATTCTTAAAAGAAAAATCAGTTCTAAATTGAATATACCAGGAATCGAACCTGAGGCTCCCGCTTGCTTAGCGTGAATGCTAACCACGACAACGACTGCCCCCTTTTTTTCTTAATACACATTAAAGAATAAAAAATGGCAAGAGCATTTGCTCCTTAAAAAATAAAGAGATACAATAGAACTTGCACCTTAAGGAATAAAGAATGACAAGAGAACTTGCTCATTAAAAAAATACTAAACCATTTTTACTTTAAGGAATACACAATGATAAGATAACATGTACCTTAAGGGATAAAAAGAACAAGGATACTTGCACCTTAAGGGATAAAGATTGGCAAGAGCTCTTTCCCCTTAAGAAATAAAGAATCGCAAGGGTACTTACATCTTAAGTAGTAAACATTGTTGAGCGCATTTGCACCTGAATGAATCAAGTATAACAAGAGCGCTTACATCTCAAGTTTTTGAGGCGCATAGATGCGCTGTAATGCTGGCGCTGGTTCGAATCGCCGGTTCGAATCCGACGCTGTGCTACTTTCCTCGAAAGACACAGGTATTTTTCTGCCTAGCATTCGGAGTTATAAGAAGTACTCTGACTTCGTCCATATATGTTATTTTTTTAAAACATGCCGGTGTGCTCCGATCGTCTCACTTGGATGTGTCATCGGATCTATTATAGCGGTGTGACCGGTGAATTTAAAACATGCCGGTGTGCTCCGATCGTCTCACTTGAATGTGTCATCGAATCTATTATAGCGGTGTGACCGGTGAATTTAAAACATGCCGGTGTGCTCCGATCGTCTCACTTGGATGTGTCATCGGATCTATTATAGCGGTGTGACCGGTGAATTTAAAACATGCCGGTGTGCTCCGATCGTCTCACTTCGATGTGTCATCGAATCTATTATAGCGGTGTGACCGGTGAATTTAAAACATGCCGGTGTGCTCCGATCGTCTCACTTGGATGTGTCATCGGATCTATTATAGCGGTGTGACCGGTGAATTTAAAACATGCCGGTGTGCTCCGATCGTCTCACTTCGATGTGTCATCGGATCTATTATAGCGGTGTGACCGGTGAATTTAAAACATGCCGGTGTGCTCCGATCGTCTCACTTGGATGTGTCATTGGATCTATTATAGCGGTGTGACTGGTGAATTTAAAACATGCCGGTGTGCTCCGATCGTCTCACTTGGATGTGTCATCGGATCTATTATAGCGGTGTGACCGGTGAATTTAAAACATGCCGGTGTGCTCCGATCGTCTCACTTCGATGTGTCTTCGGATCTATTACAGCGGTGTGACCGGTGAATTTAAAACATGCCGGTGTGCTCCGATCGTCTCACTTGGATGTGTCATTGGATCTATTATAGCGGTGTGACTGGTGAATTTAAAACATGCCGGTGTGCTCCGATCGTCTCACTTGGATGTGTCATCGGATCTATTATAGCGGTGTGACCGGTGAATTTAAAACATGCCGGTGTGCTCCGATCGTCTCACTTGGATGTGTCATCGGATCTATTATAGCGGTGTGAGCGGTGAATTTAAAACATGCCGGTGTGCTCCGATCGTCTCACTTGGATGTGTCATCGGATCTATTATAGCGGTGTGACCGGTGAATTTAAAACATGCCGGTGTGCTCCGATCGTCTCACTTGGATGTGTCATCGGATCTATTATAGCGGTGTGACCGGTGAATTTAAAACATGCCGGTGTGCTCCGATCGTCTCACTTGGATGTGTCATCGGATCTATTATAGCGGTGTGACCGGTGAATTTAAAACATGCCGGTGTGTTCCGATCGTCTCACTTCGATGTGTCATCGGATCTATTATAGCGGTGTGACCGGTGCATTTTCTGGTAAGCATCGGTTCTCATATAAAACAATATCCACGGTACGGCTTTGCTTTCCAACTGAATTGACGTTGGAATGGTGAGGGGATCCTCGATTGTGAGGCCCAGCAACGACAACGACATTTCAAGGAATAAAGAAGTTATTTTACTTCAAGAAATCAAAATTGTTCAGAGGATTTGCAACGTAAGAATAAATTATGGTAAGAGCGCTTACACCTCGAGATGCCCAATCAGTATTAGAAGATATCTCCAGTCCTGTAGCTTATATAACGCACAGTTTGATAAATGCCCAATCGAGGGCAAGTGTAAAGTGTAAAGATTAAAAGCATGCCGCGGTACTGATAGCGCGCTACCGCAATACTATCAGGGCTGCCAACAGTCGCGATATTACAATCAACTAGATATAACAATCAATAGAAAGAATCCAATGTGCTAAAAAAAATATATATTTTTAAATTCAGTTATAATTATTTAACAGCGGTTAAGTTTTAAAGAAATAATTTAATACATAATGAAACAACATAATTTAAAAAGAAAAGAATGCAATTTTTCTTTTATTGAACTTCTGTAGTTCAAATGGTATCTATCCCGTCCTGTTACTTTTTAAATCAAATATAGTCAGCGAATATATAAATATATTTTTAATTATTATCTCTATCTATGTTATTGTATTGGTTGCCCAGAAATTAATTTCGTATTTCATATAAAATTTAATTTTTTAATTTTAAATAAAACTTATTTCGTATTTCATATAAAATTAAAATTGCATCAAATACTCGTAAACGTTGGTTTTTTATATTTTCGGTATCTCAATAATTTTTCGTGTCGTAGAAGGCTGATTATTCTCTATCAAAATCTTGATTTGGTCGCCATCAGTAATAAAAAGCATTCCAGAATGAAAAGTATTTTCGAGTATCGTATCATCATTATAGAGTTTTTTAAACCACATTTGTCACACGATCCCATCAGCGCTATACACTATGGATATATTCTTTTTTGGTTTATGTCGCATTTTGCCTGTACACACAGTACTGAAAAAAACAACGAATTCAAAATTATACTAAAAAACCGCTCATGCAATTTGTGTAAACAATGGTTGAAAAAACACGCATAATTGTTATCTTTTATAATACAATTCAGTTCAGTTTGATTCCAGCATCATCTATCTACGCTCTTATGAGAGTTCTCATTCTACGTGATCTATGATATGTCCCATCCAGTGTGGTTCTTTATTATTTATGAGCGAGACGTCACGTAGTAACGAAGAAAGCTCATATGGCGATACACCTGAGTATGAAAAGAATAGTAGCGACGACGGACTTAAGGTTCCACATCACGGGAGATGGAAAATGACTCGCACTGCAGCAAATATATAAAGTGGTTGAAGGCTTGGAGTTCAAATATCCTAACAATTTGCCAGTACTTTCGTAGAAATCTTCAAACGCAGCAAAACTACCCTTTAATGCCACTAAACTTACGAAATTTAATAAATAAATAGTGTGAAACTTAATAATAATAAATACGAAGATATTAAAAACATAAGTTAAAAAACAGTTGACTTAAATTTTTTGGGACATAACTGTATAAAATAGATAAACAAGTGCCTTTTACTACGCATGCTTTCTGTGTGAGCTTGTTGGCCACTTTGTTCTTATTTATATTACGGTGGAAACTCAAATTGGCGACAGCCCTGTTGTAGCTGGTGTTATTCTTTCTGCCAGCATTGCCGTGCTAAAAATAACTCGCGTATCGTAAAATAAAGTGAAAGTACTTTTGAGCAAATTTCTTTTTAATACTGCTTAACACTTGTCAAGGAAACGGAGCCGGAACATGTCGGAGTGACCAACTTATTAGGCGTGTTATGAAACACGCGGAGTAGTTGCCGCGAGAGGGGCTGCTTGACGCCGCTCATTCTGGAAACAATCGTGTAACATTGGATAATACTCGTACAATTCTGGATTGAAAGGGCGGAAGATTGCATAAGTCAAAGTATGATTCAAAATATTGATATTCATGCGTATGAGACTTGACCATATTTATTTATCATTTTTTCGTCGTCGGCTGTGGTTTAAAGGTTAGCATTCACGTTAAGCAAGAATGCCCCCAGAGCAGATGCCGAAAGGGGGCTACTAGACGCCGCTCATTCTGGAAACAATTATATAACATTGGATAATTATATAACATTGGATAATACAATTCTGAAATGAAAGGGCGGAAGATTGCGTTAATCAAAGTTAATCAAAGTATGATTAAACATATAGAGATTCATGCGTGTGAGACTTAGGCCATATCTTTTTTACATTTATTTAATCGGCGTCCGTGGTTTAAAGGTTTAGCATTGACGTTTAACAAGCAGGCCCCCCGAGTTCGATTCCAGGCGTATTCACTTCCAGACTGATTTTATTCTTAGACCGTTATATCATACATCTGAATGTATGTTTTTCTATTGATTTTATACTTAGCTTCAAAAATTCTTACAGCGAAAAATAGCGCTATGTAAAAAAATCCTCTTAACGAAAAACTGCAGCAGATTTAACCTAAATGTCGTCTTGGCCTTTTAATTTCCTTACCGTCGGAACTTTAGGTTTTATATTTCAAGACTGTGTGAAGTGCACCAGCTTGAACAAAATTAACTATTGTAATATAAGCAAAAGCGTCTTTAATAAGATGATGCCTATCATCATCATATTTTTAACGGCTGCAGCTTTTACAAAATATCCAAATAATCAATTTCAATAAAAACAAAAAATCTAAATTCAAATGTAACCAACAATAAATTAAACTTTAAAATATAACAAAAATTTGTAAACGCTCTGATATTCTCCATAGCACTGTATGAAGTGAAAAGATGGACGATGAAAAAGAAGGAAAGGAACATGATAGATACCTCCGAGATGCAATGTTGGAGGCGGATGCTCCATATCACGTGAACCGTAATGTGAACCAACGACTATCATCCACGAATTCGAGATTATTGAGACTTTCGATAACACGCAGGAAAATAGTTCTAAAATACTTGTTACCAGAAAGAATATCGAAAGCCTGGAAAAGCGGGCGATCACGGGAATATATAAGAGGGACGGATAAAATAAAGGAGTTAGCGGGATCCTCTTTAAACGTTCCTTTCAAGATGGCCCAGGACAGGTGGTATACCAAGTTTCAGATATAACATAGGATCAGGACGAAGAAGCGAACAAAAATAAAAATCAACAACAAAACTTGAACACTTAATCAAAACACAAAAAAAATAGTTACAATTACACTTTTTGATTAAAAACTGCTATAAATTCATCATAAATTACAAATCAATATTGAGAACTCTAAAATATTCAAACTTTCATCTATCCCTGAAGCAACTGAAAATTAAATAATAATTGAGGAAAAACAACAATAATTCAAATAATGATAAATCTCAAGGAAAATAAGGGTTTGGGTGGAAATTATATGAGTTTAGGACGAGATATATGTATATTGCTTTGATGAAATAACCCGATTCTTGAAAATGAGATGAGAGAAAACTTTAAATATTTTTATTTACGAGTATTTAACACTTTCATGCAAATACATCTAGCGGATTTATTGCTATAAAATCAACCAGCTTTTATTTAATGATTATTGTCTGTTTCCATAAGAGTGTCTTTAACCTATTGTACACAATATTTAGAAAAAAAAACTAACAAAAATAAGAATAAAAGACAAAGTCAAGGTAAAAAAGGATTTGGATGGAAATTTTATGAGAATTAAAAGAAACATTTTCATGTGAAAAATACAACAAAACGTACAATCAACCATCGAAATCTAGAAGACCAATTGAACGATGGAGACTTCAATGATGAAATAGCGTGGAAAGTATTTAGAAACTTAGGACATCTCCCCATAGAGCGAACTTGGAAAAGATGAAAAAGCTAAGTTTAACAGGCTCATAATTTAACAGGCTCATAAAGAGAGAGAAATGTGAAAAAGCTAAGTTTAACAGGCTCATAAAGAGAGAGAAATGGGAAAAAGCTAAGTTTAACAGGCTCATAATTTCAAAGCGCCGCGCTGTAAAGTCACGATAAGTATGTGTTAGATGAATGTTTATGATTGTTGCATGAATACCTCATTTTTTTATTTAAATCTGAATAAGTATTCCCCATAGTGAGAAGGAAGATCTAGGTAACCAATGTTTTGATAGTTGAATAATGTTTGAAAATTTCAAAAGCTATAACATCCAGCCAGTACAGCCTGGACCTTATTAGCCACTAGCAAGTACCTTATGGAAATCTCCGTACACGAAAAAACTTTCTTAAAGATGTCATCATTCATACTAGAAAATTCAGTGAAATTGTAAATAAGTCCTATAAATTTTGTCCAAAGTGAACGCTCTGAAGAGATATAGAGCATGCTTACATAGCATCCATGCGTCCCGGTACCCCCTCTGTTTTACTTTCAGTGTCTTTTCACCTGGATATACTGAGCTTAGTAGCTGCTAAACATATTTTTGGAGCATAGGTAGTGTCTTAATGACTTAAAAAACTTATGGGAGTCTTAGAACTGAAATTGATGGACCAATTGAAGGACCTAACGAAAAAACACTGTTTCGTAGAACAAAAAATAAAAACTCTTATTAATCTCAACCATTAATCTCAACAGCACTAAAAATATGCTTGGTAGCTATTGAGCGCTTATACACATATACCAATTAATTGACGTCCTTCGTGGCTTAATTGGTAAGATCTATCGACCTGGAGATTATAGGTTTGATTCCCATTGGTACCCAATTTATTGAAAATTAAAAAAAAAAATTGTCTGATTTTCACTAAAAGCCTCTTTAATATATTTCTGGTTAGTTGGGAGAGATTACCACATGGCAATAAACCCACAGAGTGATACTGTACGCACTGAAAGTGTAATACAATACACTATTTATTCACCTCTAATCTAGAATCTATTCTTCAAGCATATTCTATATTTCCTAAGTTGGAATCTTCCTAATTTACTTCCATTTTTGGATGAATTTCCAGGACACTGCAACACCAGTTGGGGAATTTCACGTGTGAATATCAATTTATTCTTCGATATCTACTCAAGGATACAGGTTTTCCTAACTACACTTCTGTTTCGATTTGTTTTGCTTGTAGTTTAAAGAACACAAAACGGCCTAGACCGCATAAAGTACAACTAGTTTAGAAGTAAATCTGCTATGAATAGAATCCGAAACGCTTTGATACCAAGCAAACGTATTTACCACTAACCGAGTTCGATTGACAATGTCCTTTGTAACAGTAAAGGTCAAATAATAAAGTCAACATGGTAATTGATGTCTGTATGTTATGCATGTTTGAAAACAAACTGCGCTGTACTTTTTCAAGTTAATGGAAACTGCGCTCAAATAGTGCGAGTATGTAACGATATATCATACATAAAATATGTAACAAGTACGAGTATCCCCGTATAATACAAGAGCAAATTTAGAATAATGAGCCTGAATATGATTTACGAACTAGTTTCTGTGTTCCTCTAACGTACATAACATATTTAAGCACTATAAATTAGCGTTTTGACCTTTTGTTCTTCACCAATACGTTATTTTTATTATTTACTACGACGAAAAATGGTTGTTTCTGCTAATCTATTAAATGTCACCTTGAAACACTGCAGATATTGTTTATGCATGACAAGGATAGGTTACAAATATAAAAAAAAACTTTTCTTTATATACCATATTCTTTATATATTATTCACATGTATTTTCATATAGACTATTAAAATATACAATGGTCTGTTTATTGATTATATTCTTATCATGTTGAAATATTTAGTGCAAATGTGAGTGGAAGGCGTGGTAGAGGAAGACCAAAAAAAGGATGATTGGATCAAGTGAATGATATTTTCAAAACAGAAAAAGTGTGGTTGTATGAGAAGATGTATAAATGTGGAACAGGCGAAAGATGCGTGTCGAGATAGGAAAGTCTGGTACTCTGTACTCTATAGAAAAGCTCACCAACTCACACAAAGCGCACATCTATAAAAATTGTGAAGATAAGTCTTATTTTACTCGTAATAATAATAAAAGAATATTTTATTTAGCGCTTTAGAGAGCAAACTCTTCTCAAATTTAAACTCTACTCTAATTCAGGATTCGAAAACACTATAAGTAACAGATTGAAAAGGCTACAAAATAAATAAATATAAGTTGGATGTAAGGATAGGAAGGTGATGGCTGAGTCCATTAGATTAAGTACTTTCCCGTATCTTCTACACATGTTTAGAAAAATATATTTACCAAGGGAAGACGTAACTTGTAATTTATGCGTGTAATGTTCATATATAATCACAAATTTGAACATAACTTAGAAATACTGTAATGACCTCCCAAAAAGGGTTGTTTTCTAGAGATATGCACGAAACTCATATATTTCACAATTAGTGGTAGACCATTCCACGCCACAGAAAAACTGCCTAAATTATTATCGACAATAATGCGCTACTTGGGGATATTCGTTTTTAGTGTTTCGAGTTTTGTTTCACTTCTGACGAACTTCAGAGACGAAGAGACACTACTGTGACTTGAAAAAAGAACTCAACTAAATACCACGTGGTTGTTGGATTTGCCAAAATAAATTTGGATCAAGGCCGTGAATAAAACATTTCCCGCCATAAGAACTCACCCGTTTTCGAGCCACTAAAAATGGGTATAACTAATTTAGTTAATTTTTTGGTAATTCTTTACCCAAATTGCTTGAGCTTTATTGGCGTTATTTTGAAGATAGAACAAAACAAGCAATTTTTTGGTACTTGAAGCTTTTTTACTACCGCAAAGGAAAAAACGCAACTTGCAAAAAAAGAAGATATGTATAGTGTATGACGACGATGCAGTAAACGGGTGGTATGTGTCAAATGTGATTTAAATAATGCGTAATAGTGATAAGACGCTGGTGCTAGCTCTGGAAGGGTGATCTGGAATACAGCTGATGATGATCAAATCAAGGTTTTGATCTAGAATAATCTGCGTTTTTCGACGTGAGAAGAAAATATTGAAAACCACCATTCACAATCATTTTGTATATAGACTTTATAAATATTAATTACGAAACGTCAAATAGAATATGGTCAACTGTCAAAATGAGATTCGTCTTGTCCCCGACAGGTTCGCATAGATATTTCTTTTTGATTTAAAAAAAAAATTATATACACTGATATATATATATAAATAAAAATCAAATAACATTTCCGTTGACGAATATTAACTTTACTCAAAATTTCAAAGCGATCGGAAGAGAACTTCCGGAGATTAGCTGCCTTCAATTAACGAACATTTACATTTTTATTTATATAGATTAAAGATTAAAGATTAATGTACAAATGTTAACGTCTATAGTTCGAAAATTCTAGGATAAGTCCTGTGACAGCTCACAAATTTGCCCCAATACAACCTTGTAACGATGTTCAGTAATTTTAATTATTTTATCAACTTTAATATAAGCCTCAATTCTAATAAATAGCAAGTTATTTAGGTAAATACATTACTTTAGGTTGTATTGGGGCACATTTGTGAGCTGTCACAGGACTCATCCTAGAATTTCCGAACTATAATTAACATTATTTCATGTAATATGTGAAAATAATCAATTAATATTTATTTTTAACTATTAAAATTCCTAATATTCTTTCTATTATGTTCATTTTTGTCTGCATAATGCCAAAGAAAACTATTATTTATTTAACACTTCATTGTAAATACAATATGGCGAGTTTATTGCCAGGTGGCAATCTCTTCCGACCAACCAGACAAAAGTAAATAAAGCAAGTTACATGGTCCCAAAAATATTCTAAAGATTATTCATATTTATGAAATTTATAGACATAAACATATTAAAGTAAAAGTGAGATACCATCAATCGAAGGAAAAGGAAAAAATGGGGGAGAGGAAAGAAAAATCAAGAATAAAATACGTTATGTCACTGAGTAGAAATTAAGAGTTTTTTCAGTCGCTTTTTAAAACATGCCAAGGACGAAGCGAGTCTAACATTGGTTTATAACTGGTTCCAGAGTCTCACTGCATGGGCAATAAAGGACGACATAAAAAAGAGGAGCGGTGCACTGGAAAACCCAAACATCTCTGTCTGAGCGCTGCGCAAGTCCATGATCGAAAAGACGCTGAAAATTTTCGGCGAGATAAGAGGGGGCGGCGAGACAGTTAAGGTTGTCATACAATTGAGATAGTATTTGAATATGGCGTCTATTTCTCAAGTTCAACTTTTTACTTGTTTAGTGTATCGTTGAAACTTTCATTGAAAGAAGTGTCAAAATTTACAGGTTATTTTAGTGGCCAGCTGTTCCATTGCATGAACGAAATTTTCGCAATCAAATGTAAGTTTGAAACGCGAATTTGAATGTGTGTTGCATAAAAAAATTTATTCAACACATTTGTATGCAATGTTCTTTATGAAAAATGCTTTCATGTATTTGTTGTATTTTCGGAGAAAAATGTACAATATAAAATATTTGTAGCAATTGAGGATTTAAGTGGGAATAAAGATGGACGAGTGAAGCGATGTGATCTATGCACACTATCTAATGGTTCAACATTTTTATATTACAAAATCAATTTAACATAGAAATATGGTGTATTATAGCGAGATTTAGTTAGTAGAGTTCGATCCCGCTATCACTCACGCTGTCATGGGGTCAAAAATAGTTCCCCATTTATCGCGATCTACACTAGAAGATCGTATTTGTTTTATAGCGCCTTGTCACATAGTGACGAAGAAGGAACTGCCCAAAAAGGACTCCTTCTCCGGTGTAGACCCACCGGAGTGTGAAAAAAATAGTAGTGACGACGGACTTAAGGTCCGACATCACGGGAGAAGGAAAATGACTCGCAGCGCAGATCTTTTTCTTATAAAGCGCCTTAAGGTCTTGAGTTAAAACAGCCTGCAAGTTGTCAGTACTTTCACAGAAAATTTCAAATGCAACAAAAGTATCATTTCACATCACTAGATCGGAGTTAATTAATACAACCTTTTTTAACGATATAACCGTAATATCAGTAGGTATGTATTGGGTGTTAACATAAGTTGTGTCCGTTTTTTTTCCAATTTAAAAATGAGCACCAAAAGTAAAACCAAATGGTATATGTTATATGTCATTCGAAAGAAAATTTTCTGTTCTACAAGACATTGTATTTGCTTTTACGTTACAAATATTATTTTATTTGATTACAAGCTTTCAAAATGGAATGTCGAGTAGACGAAAGTGAGCATTTTCGACACCTCCTTCTGTTCGCGTTCATTCGGTCGATTGTCGAGTATTTGTTGTATTTTCGGAGAAACCGCACACTTCGCAAACGCGAGCAGCTTTGGCAGTTTTATTCTTTCGATTGAACGCGAACAGGAGGAGGCTTCGAAAATGCTCACTTTCGTCTACTCGACAATCTATTTTGAAGGCTTGTAATCAAATAAAATAATATATGCGAAGTGTGCGGTGAAGATCCTATGAATGAAAGGAATAATATGGTTTAAGCGGTCCTCATTTTGAAACGCAAAAACCATCGACGAGCTGTCCTTTAATTCATAGCATCTTCACCGTACACTTCGCAAATATCGCGAGCAACTTTATTCCCTCGATTGAACGCGTACAGAAGGAGGTGTCGAAAATGCTCACTTTCGTCTACTCGACATTCTATTTTGAAGGCTTGTAATCAAATAAAATAATATTTGTAACATAAAAGCAAACACAATCTTGTAGAGCAGAAAATTTTCTTTCGAATGACGTATAACATTTACCATTTTGTTTTACTTTTGGTGCTCATTTTTAAATCGGAAAAAACGGACACAACTTATGTTAACACCTACGAGTAATATTATCAAGAAAACTTAAGTAGCAATGCGAAATATAATATTCGCTGCCAGCACAGAAATGAAGAAAATTCTTATCGCGAGATTTTTTTAATTTATTTGATCAAGTTATCCATGATTCATACATTTGGCTAAGGCTATACCCATGCACAAATTTATTACTTAAGAACTATAGGACTAATCTAGTTTCTATATTGCAACTAAATATAAACTAAAATTTTAATTTACTACATGTAATTTTTAATTTTAATTATCTTTACATTTAATTATAAGTAGTTAACACCTGCATAGTAACTTATAACTGGATAATTCTAATAACTAATTAGTTTATTACTAATTATTTAACACGTTCATTTCCACTCGTTTAATGCATTTCTTACTTGCATTTTATCACATTCACTCATAGCTTGTTCCTCCCTGCTAATACTGTACGTGGACTTATACTGTAGGTGGACTATTCAGCCAACAAATTATGCTTCAGAAGGCTATGGAATTTTAATGGTATAATAATCAACAATGCTTAAACTAATTTTATTTTAATTTCCTACGTGTAATGTTTCTTTTAAATAACCTTAATATTACATTACGAGTCCATCCATGCGTATAAATATACTAATTTAAGAAAATGTTTTTCAATACTGAAATTCTAAAGGCTCTGTACGGATTTGAACCCTGGACATTCCAGCGAGATATCGAGTAATTATCCACTTTGTCAAGAAATCTCTTATGAACAACATGTCAGCATGGGACACCTAGAATCATATGGCCTTCCCAACTTCACAACAAATTCAATTCTATGAAAATCTGCAGATAGGCTATCTATCAATATCGTTTGACACGTTGTCAAAAATGTGTAAAAAACACTGTCGTACCGCAGATACTTATATACTACGATCAACCCAAAGAAAGCTTGTGATCAATTCACAATATGACCGCGGCTGAGAGAGAATGCAGCCAGAATAAGCTAAATTGATTTCATTACGCTCTCCAGCTCAGACAGCCCTGACCGGGTGCCGGGCGGAAGCGGCTATGTCTTGTTGCACTTTAGTGCTACCCGCTGGACTGGCTGCTAGCTCTGGCACTGTCAGCGCCCGCATCCAGCATGCACTCGATCTCTAACGCCTACAATTGCCGATAGTTCTAAGTTCATCCGGACACATTTGTTTTTGTAAAAAATATTGAGAAATTTAGTATAAGATTGGAGCACATATACTTAGTAACAGAGATGCCTCCTTGCTTTAACAACAGCATCGATATGTTTATCACACAAATTTGATTACGTTCCGGAAATTTCTTTTGAATCAATCTTAGTGATCAAATTGTACTAAATGTTCTTGAGTTGTTTTTTGTAATTCGTATTTTTTATTATATTCATATTATTTATCAGCCCTCAGCTTCGAAGCACGATTCTTTGGCTGATTTGAAAAGTGTATAAAGAAAAATAGCTGTCTATTATCTTCCTTTAACCTCCCCCTCCGCACATACTTCCACACCCACTAAGTCACATGCTGTTCATTATGACTTTAGTTCATTTTATTGCTACTTTTAGTGTCTTCTTTCTGTCTCGCCGATTGTTTAGATTTCTAATTATTATCTAGAAATCTATTATTAGTTTACTTTTAAATTCGTTGAAATTCAGAGATATCGTACAATATCGTACAAGATGATGTACTCGTATATATGTGGAAAAGACTAAGGTATGTCGTGATAGGAAAGTCTGGCGCTCTATCCTCTCTGCAATGAAATGGCGGGATTATATGTTATACACGTACATATATTGTATGTTAAATATGATATTTTACTTCTGAATTTTTAAAAGTTCTGTGGTAAAATTTATTTAAACTTAAAATGACAATAGGACAATTAAAATAGCGTCGTTTAAAGATCATCTGCATACACGTATGTTCTGAAACCCATCAAGGAGCGGTCCACAAATTAAAAATATATAGAAATAGCGATTGCCCTTCGCCTTTTATTCATTCGTAAAAAAAGGAAAATGGTCTACGTAGAACTGACTCGTATTTTATCTCTTTCCATTACTCCATTGCTTCTTTTAATTTGCGGGGCCACTCCATGACGAATTTTAACGCGACGCGGCATCTCTGTTACTCTGAAGATTATAGGCTTTCAGAAGAAAACTCTTCTTTACTCAAGGCCTATAAAAAAGTTGACCATCTTATTTATTTTAATTATATTTGATACTCATTAATGTACGAGTACCTTATATAGTATATTACATTAATGAACGAGTACCTTATATAGTATATTACTACCAACAGCACGACTCCTCAACACATCCAAATGACCAATCCACACATGCTGAAGTGTATTATATAAATAAATAAACTACACAAAATTACAAAAGTAATTGTTTTTTTTTAATTATATGTTAATCTAGCATTAGATAATATACACAGAGAAAAATTTCTGCGAACTTACGTGAATGTTTATTTGACGATTAGTTCTCAAGCTCCGCTGTCTGTTCACCATAGTCCAGAAGATAAAACGCCGAGTGTTTATTTGTTTTGACACTAACCAGCCACTCGGCCTCTGCGTGTGCCAAGACTGGTGCTTCAAACGGCCGCGGCCAATAGCCAAGTGTTGGAACTGAAGCTGTCAACAGTCTGCTCAGCTGTCAGCACCCTGCCGCCGGGGTCAGACAGAGTAAACACCAGCTGGAGAAGCGCTTTGATCCGAGACCCGAGAACTGGAGCGTCACTATACTTGATAGTAGTTGCAACAAAATATTCGAAAACTTTTAGTTTTCCTTAGTGTCCTAGTGGTAGAACCGCCGCTCACTGGATGCAACTGCTATTCAAAACTGTTATGTGATTTTATAAACTAGCGCCATTAGACTTGTTACCAAATTTCTCGATTTCAGCTCTTATATCACAGAGAACATTACCAGAGCCAATAATATGTTAGTAATACATATTTTTGTATTTATAAAAATGAAAAACTTATGGTACTAAATAAGAAGTTTTTCTAGCGTTTGTGAATTTGGGAAAATCATATGACCGCGTGATAAGAGACAAGCTATGGAAAATATTGAATGAATATGGTGTTGAACGTCAACTAATACTCGTACGTGGTATTACGGCATTGTACGCCGAAAGCAGAGCATTTACTAGAGTGAATGGTACCTTGACTAAATGGTTTATTATTTCGAAAGGGGTAAAGTAAGGATGCATTATGTCACCCTGGTTGTTCAATATTTATATAGATTCATGTGTGAAGAAACTACGAAGGCCAATTGGTGGCATACAAATGTCGAATGGGAACGTATGCGGATTGGTGTATGCAGATGACATGGCAGTGTTGGCAGAAAGTAAAAATGTATTGCAAAGTTTGATAAGTAAATTGTATGAGAGATGCAAAGAGATCTGAGAAAGAATTATGCGAAGTCGAAATTAATGGTGATAAAAAAAGTGTGAAAGGAAAGTAAATGCCACATATATGGATGAAAAACAAAAGATTAGAGCAAGTTTAGGAATCCTGCTATTTGGATAGAATTTTCACCGATGATGGAAGAGATAAGAGGGGTATCTATCAGAGTGTAGCAATAGGAAACAAAATCAATGTGGCACTTAAACATATATACTCGAATTGGACAGTATCAAAATCTGCTAAGATAATAGTACAACTTTGATGTATGGGAGGGAAACGTGAAAAAATACTGAGGGGAGCCGAATAAATTCTGTAAAAATGAGAAGTATTGAGAAGAATAAATGGAGTGACAATGTATGACACAATACGGAATAAAGTGATGAATTCAAAAGTAATATCAATTTATTAATTCGTTAATTTGATTCGACAGTACAATCGTTAATGAATGGAATTTCAAATCAAATTATGACCCTAATGAGGGCTTTCTATTCGGTGGACCAGCCTCTGCGGTGACAAGGTCGGTGTCGTCATCGGCCAGGATTGGACTCTGTTGGGAGGTCACACGGCACAAAGTGACGTCACCAGCCAAGAATGCACTCCGTGGAAGAAAGTCATGGAAGTTTCTCCGGAACTCACATCATTTTCCTCGTATAGTACAACCGACTCAAGCGAGCCCTCATTATGGTACCTCTATGGAGGGCCAGCGTCGGATGGAGATTCATTCATTATGCAAATGCCTATGTTCTTTACCAAAGGCGCCATTTTTGTTTTTATCATAAACAAAAATTTCTTTTAATCGTAGAAAACGACCAATTACTAATCTTAGACCATTAGGACAAATAGAACAACCTCCGTAACGTTTATGGTACTATATACAGGGTGTCACAAATAAATGTATACTCACTTTGTATAATTATAAATTCATATATTATGAAGGTATGTATATCTAAGATTAAAATCGAAGATTTTTTTAGTTATTGCAAGTGCTCGAATCGATGGCCGTTCTGCTCTATGCACTACTGATAACGTGGAATTGGAAACACCACGAATAGTTTATTTTGGTATTTGGGCGTATTCCTTTTGAATAGCTATTTTTAGTTCATTGACGGTTTGTGCAATAAACTTTATGTTTGATCAGTTCCCATAAAAAAGTCTACAGCGTGAGGTCTGGGCAGCGCGGGGGTGTTCAATGCTACCACTACGTCCAATCCAACTGTCCGACAAATTTTCACCAAGACAGACGATGGTAGTAGAGAGGTGCATCATATTACTGGAAATAAAAGCACTATTTTCCCTATATATCCCCACAAAATGAATTTTTAAAGCTAACAAGCCACATAAAATACAACTTCAGATGAAATAAGGCGTGAAAGTAAAACCAATTTTGAAACGGAAAAATAGTCACATGTTGCTATCAATTTTTTTAAGAACATTTTATTAGTTTTTTTAAGAACAGAGTGAGAATTTCTGCCCACGAAACGATGACCTCCGCAGTCTAGTCGGTATGGCACATATCGCACATCCTTTTAAGGTTTCTTGTCTAGTTTTTATTTGAGGTATTTTAAAAATAGGATAGATATAGTCAGCATCACGAGTATCCTTCAAAACGCTGCAACAAAAATAGAGCCGCTGACAAACATCAAAATTAGGAAGATACAGGACATGGTACATTCGAAGATATTTGAGACGTGCTCGCTTGGTTTTAAATATTAAGTCCTGCAGCTTATTCTTATAGGAAAAATGTAGGGTCAGCGTGGAACTGGAAGAAGACAGGTGTACTGGCTCTGCAACATTCAACAAAGGATTAAAATACGAGGAATCTCGTACAAGGAATCTAAGAGCTGGTCAGGCGCTGAACAGAGATGCCTTAGCCCGAGTGATAGCTGATGTAAGGGGGCCTAACATAGCCGGAGGAAAAGAAGAAGAAAAATCTTTCTCGAGGAAAGTATGATTAGATCAATTCGATGTAATATTAATAGGAAAACAGGTAAGAATATTTTAACGAGATATATGCATGTATGGATATAGAAGAGGTGAAAATGTGACGCTCTGTTATCTTGACCTACCCAAACAGGAAAACGACAAGATGTTATTTAACTTCTGCATTATTTTTTATTATTTTCTTAATCATCTAAGACAGAAAGAAATTTAAGTGGATACGAATGTAAATACATTCCTTATACGAAACTGGATAAATGTGTATTTCGTGGTAAAAATAACATTAATTTACACCATCACACCATTTTCCTGTCTGGGTAAGTAGAGAGGATGCATCACCAAATTTTCCTGTCTCGGCACATACACATATATTTCGCTTCTTCTGCATCCATTACCTTCTCATACAACTTCTAAGATTTCTCTAATCTTTAACATTTCCTTCTTTCAAAATATCGTTACCTGATCCAACTCAGGAGAATTTTTATTCTGCTCACAACAAGCCAATGGTCTGAGTCGAAATCTTCTCCTCTACACACTCTTACATCGAAAACGTTATTTTACAGTTTCGAATGCACGCACACATAATCAATTAATAATCGTTCATCTCTTTATGATTTCTTTTATATGAAAAAAAAAATATTTGACATAAGAAATCACTGTTCAAATATAATATCATCATTATCATTTGTTTGTCTATCAACAAACTTGCCAAGCACTGACTCAACCCCATTATTTTTAACTCCAAGCAATGCATTAAAGTCACCTGCTAGTATTATTATGACATTCTTCTTTATTCTAAAACCTTTCTTATACAGTACTAAATTTCTTCCATGCTTTTGTCAGTTTCGCTGTTAAACTGAGCGTATCCCATTTAATTACAAGCAAAGCACGTTATAATTACTTTAAATTTGATCCACTCACTTTAGAACTTACCAATTCGTATTCTTTCATACATTCCCGTGACCACTGACATTTCAAAAATAATAATCACATATAAGCTAATTCAAATAAATAGTAAGTTTCCTCAAATATCTCAAAACTGATATGAAAATATATTTATTTGTTCAACACTTCATTGTAAAAGAATCTGGCGGGCTTATTGCCAGGTGACAATCTCTTCCAGCCAACCGAAGAAACGTAAATAAAGAAAGTTACATGATCACTAAAAAATATTCAAATGATTATTGACATTTTCAAAATTCATGAACAATATAAATACAAAGTAAAAATAAAAGTGAGATATCATCAATCGAAGGAAAAGCAAGAGATGATAGAGAGGAATGAAAAAAACAGGCACAAAAGACGTTACATTCGTGACTTTAAATTACGAGTTTTTTTCAGTCGCTTTTAAAACATACCAATGACGAAGGAAGTTTAGCATAAGTTTGTAACTGGTTTCAAAGTCTCACTGCAAATACAGTAAAAAATAAGGGAAAGTCAAAAACAATCTCTGTTTGTAACGGAAATAAATTGGACAGATTAGATGCCCTAGAAATTTCTAAGTCAGTACACCGATCCGAACATCTGTTGAACAGTTATTTCCCAAAAATCTCTCCGCTCTTGGCCGAAATTGTCCCATGCCTCCCTCATCCCTCAGCCCCCAACCGTTGAAGCGTGTATATCGGTACCAGTTCGAACAGCATTTAGTCTTGTTTGCGCTCCCCTGAAGATGAGTTGAAAGCCTTGAAACCGGTAGGGTTATACCGTCACAAAAAGTGGAATAAACAGTGTTTGATAAAAATAAATTACAATCTCTGTTTGAGTGTAGCCCAAGTCCTTGATCGGAAAGACGCTAAATATTCTCGACGGGATACGAGTAAGAGGTGGTGGGAGACTTAAGGATATTTATATTGTACAATAGTGATGGAATTTTGTGTATATTTCTCACGTTCAACTAGTTCAGCGCCTTCTGGTATGAAGGGATGTGATCGTACTTTATCAGGTTTAAAACAAATCTCAGACAAAGATTTTGAAGGTGAATTTTACCCATTAATGTTCATTTAGAAAATTCAATAAGAAAAATATTTTTCTGAAAAGGAGCTAACTTATGACATTTATTTTTAATTAAAAGATTTTTCTAATTTCAATAATAAGTCATAAGGACTCATTTAAATAACTTACAGAGTCATAAATAGACCAGGCAACCAGCGATCTTCTTGGGTCTCGTAACCAGTCCGACTTGCTTCATAAGAGCCATCAGCTGTTCCGAGCGCTAGCTGGTTACGGCCCTGGCTGTATGCAGATATTTGCCAGTTGTCTGACGGCATTCCTCGGCAGCTGCTGGAGGGGCATCTCCCATGTCCGCTGGGTACCTGGGCAGGTGGGAGGTGGGAAGTGGGGAGGACAGACAGAAGGAATAAGCTGAAGAGTCCTTCGGCTCTCTCCTATATCCTTACAGAAGACACTTCAATCTCGGAACCTTTGAAACCTTAAGCTATTGATATATGATATAAGTGATTAAGCAATAAATTTAATCATTTTAGTGTTCTACAATTTCACGCAGAAATAACGGTTTTTTCATTCTCCCTTCTCTTAATGTTATCAGAGCCAACCCCTAAAGCCTATACATATTATCTTCGTTTTTAAATTTAGTTAGTTCAAAATACCCCTGAAGATGAGTCGCATATGAACTAAAACTAGTTGGGTTAAATATATATTTTCAAGTGAATTAAACAGTATTTCAATTATTGATTACGTTTGATTGAATATTGGATTGTCCGGAAAGTTTTCCGGAACGTTTCGTATTTCTCGACCTAGTCTAAGGACAAAATTTTCGATACTAACTTAATTACATATGTACATACGTGTACATACCATCACGCCATTTCTCTGTCGGAGTAAACAGAGAGAACAGCGCGCCAGTCTATCCTACCACACATCTCTCACCTCATCTCCTACAATTTTCTTAATAATAATAATAATAAAAGCACAATTTATATAGCACTATTTAAAGTACAAACTCTCCTCAAGAGAGGTATCTTAATTATAATTAAGGTATGCGAAATTATAAGCAAATTTTCTCTAGGTCTCGAATGTTAACACACTTTAATCCAGACGAAATCTCAATGTAATAAATACTGAAGTAACAACACTTTCAGAATGACTAACATTTTTATGTTGAATCGAACAAATTTATGTTATTTTATTTTTCAACGGTCAAGTGACCTTTTTAATACAAAGATTAAAAAACAACAAAATATAGAATTTAACATTGACTGTTCAGTGTTATACAATAGAAAAAGCAACTTTAAGCAGTGTTATACAATAGGAAAAAAACCAGTACAAGTCGAGCAAAACAACAAAGCAAATCTTCGAGTATACAATTCAATCAATTCATTCCGGTAAGAACAATTTCTTCACTTAACTCCTGTAAATAGTCAAAGTCATATGAAAATCCATACAATGCCAACAAATAAAAAATTTTATCGGAGATATATTTTTATCCAATTATGTGGTATTGATAATGGAATTAAGAATACTGCTAAGAAAAAAATCAGTCCAGTCAAAATAACATAATTCTATAAAAAAATTGATGTCTGAATGAATGAAGCATTACAAGAAAAGTATGATGTTAATCTAGAAATCGAGATATCTACCTGGTGAGTTTCGTGTGTTTTTATTAGTGCACGGTGCAGACTCTTATTCTCTTCACGGTGCAGACTGAGTGTAATTTGTACAACTTTTTTATTCTGAAATAAAACAGTTTTGAAATAAAACAGTATTTTTCTCGTATTCAATATAATGAAATATTTTTTACGGTTCCGTAAATTTTGTTATAATGCGATTTACTCGTAACTTGTAGTCTGTTTTATATGTTTACCAAACTGCGTACGGTTTGTAACTTGTAGTCTGTTTTATATGTTTACCAAACTGCGTACGGTTTGTAACTTGTAGTCTGTTTTATATGTTTACCAAACTGCGTACGGTTTGTAACTTGTAGTCTGTTTTATATGTTTACCAAACTGCGTACGGTTTGCCAACTTGTGGAAAAAGCTGGTATTTTATTTCATATGTTAATCGGCAATCGGCATCCTTAAGTTATGGCTTGGTTTTTTTTAAAATGTTATAACTTAAGCTCCGGATTTTACATTCAAACATCTATACACAATCATAAAGTGTGATGACCTCTTTGGCCTAGTTGTTATAACGCTTGTCTTACAACCCGGGAGTGGTGGGTTCTAGACCAGTTGTAACCCAGATTGTTTTAAAAAGGATTCCAGTATAGTTTTCATTTAACATCACTTTTAAAATATTGCTGATCGGTTGAGAGAGATTACTAAATGAAAATAATCCCAACAGGTAGTACTCTATACAATGAAAGTGTTATACGATATAACAGTTAAACACACGTAGAGATTATTTGGTTATTTAGAACGAATTAATGAAGAATGATCAATAAAGTAAATATACATTGCATATACGAGTGAAGTGAAAAGTGTGGCAGAGGAATTCCATGCCAAGTATGATTGCATCAAGTGAATAATATTTGGAAATCAAACAAACATGCAGTGCAAATTAAGTGTAAGCCATGGTTGAGGAATATTAAGGAAAAGGGATTTTATTTTGAAAGGACAGGTAAAAATAAACAGAAATCGTAGACGCTTTATGAGAAAATGCTTGAATATGTAAGAATCAAAATATGAATCTGGTATATCACGATAGGAAAGTCCGGTGGTCTCTCCTTACTACCTACCCCGACATGATAATGGCATAATGGTATGTTTGTATGTAAGAAAATCTAAGAGAAATCGTCTAGTTTTATTAGGTATTATATATCAATGTACTGAAGGCGAATAGTATGTTTCGCGACAGAAAACATTGGCACTCTGTCATCTCTGCCTGCCCCGACAGGAAAGCAGTGTAATTTTGTGAAGGTATGTGTGTACTTACGGAAATAATCAAGTAAACGCAGTCAGAAGATTTGACAGTCTTATTTGTCTACTTGCACGAATAATAACCTGAAGAATACTGTGTGAAGATTTCGATGGACATTTCTTTACTTTGACAAAGGAAGTGGATACGGAAATTGAAGTGATGGAACTAAAGTGAGGATGATTGACGGGCAGGGACCGCAGTTCTGCGCAGACGGGACCGGGGCCCGCCCAAGCTAATAATAATGCGATCACTATGCAAATCAGTTCTATTTTAGACATACAGCGCCATAGTCTGTTGGCATACCTGACATTCTTATCGCCAGTGGCATACTCGTACCTGACAGTGCGGCCTCTCAACTTACCATAATTGAAATTTTTCATCAAATAAAGTACAACACAAGATTTTGTTTACTTCTTACGATATTCTATAACACACATACATTAAGGAAAATACTGATGAACAATAAAGACTAGGAAGGTAAACTTTTCCAATTCCGAATTTATAAACGTAAATTATTTATTATCGTACCCTTCTACGAATATGCGATGTAGACAAATTGGAGAATGTAGCTGGGAGATAACATGTCATTATTGCACGAGTTGGCAGTAACCAACAAAACTGGCACACTTCTAGCACGCATTACTATTGTTACTAGACGAAATCTTCCAGACTGGAACACTTTTTATTTTTTTCGTTTGTGATACCATCGGAAATTGAATCCTTAATATCCAAATGGAAGTTAAGCGTCGTCTTAAAGTTAAATGTAATAACAATAATAATTCACATTTTTATTATGAAAAACTAAGATAAATTTCGAAAAAAGAGTCAACGACTACTTGAGATGTTTGAAAAAAAAAACAATTATTCAGAATTCTCTAGCCACTTGATTGAAGAAAGATCATTCGTTTGACATCGTTCACGGTTCGCGCATTCTACATAAGAGTTGAGAAACAACTGATAACTAATTCTCGAGGGTAAAAAGTATTCAAATGGGTCTCAATGCAGGTTTTATAAATATTCAGATAATTTTCAGTAATCTCAACTTGTTTCCTATTCAAATACCAACTTCTTTACTCCGCTTACACATCTCTTTCCTTTACTACAACTATGTAGCTAATCTGATTCTTTACCAGTGAATATTAAGAAATATATTTTAAACATTTAATTTAGTTCGTCATCATCTGACGAAGAAATCTTTGCAATCGGTAGTTTTCATTGATTCGTTTAATATGCTTCAATTTATCCGAAATGGTGAATAAGACATGTTAAAGAGCGTTACCGGGAGATAACATTGCATTCGGCTCCATTTATTGATACTTTGGACTTAGAACCACTGGAGCAGACGCGGAACTTGTGAGTGCGCTCGGCTTACAGGTACTGACCAAGCAATGCTACATTGGGACAGCGTATCGGCACCATCACAGATCGCGCGGGCCGGGGCCGCAATGTCTTGCCGTCATATCTCCAGGCAATCAAGACCTATCACCACCAGCAATAGTACCCCTGGAGCCTTCTTACCTCACCCAGCGGTCATCCCCAACTATCATAATAAATCAATCGTGTGACAGATACCAATCGCGCGTTCTGGGTCGTGAGGATGTGACTGAGCAAAATAGAGTGCAGCCAACAACCCTGTTCAGGGCCATTCCCGGTTCCCTTGCTGCATTGGATCAGTACAGGAATATCTACGGCCAAGGATTAGTTCCAAAACCACCGTCGTATAGTGCAACTCTCCTCTTATTCCCTTTTGGTTCCGCGTTTGTCAGAGGAATTCGTCTAACGTTGACGTGTTCATCTTTGAACGTTCCAACAATTCGAACCTTCACCTCTGTCACCATCATTCCCACTCCCCCTTAAATTGGTTGAGATATGAGCACTAGGTGCGTCCTAGTGTTAACCTTGGATGCACCTAGTGCTCGATATCACCGCTCCTCGATTCCTACCCTATTCCGTGACCGCGCACCTCCAAGCATCGAGTTGCATTCATCGATCAACGACAGGACAAGTTGAAAAAAACTAAAAAAATCATGAAAACTTCAAGTTCAAATAAATTAAGGAGTTATTTGACTCGACACCACTTAAACCAAAAAAATATCAATGTTATATTGGGGAATACAAATAAAAGTGTTTTAATTTATTTCATTAAAAATCACACAAATAAGTCCGTTTGTATTTATCAGCGCTTCAATTGTTCGAATCGTTAATAATCTCGATACTACGCCACTGCTGATTTTTCGTTGTTTTGCTCCTTCCTACACATACTCATAAGATGTCCTTCGCCGATAAGGGGACATATTTCCAATGAGCTGTCAAACATTCGCGAGGGTATGCCAAATAGTAAATAAGTAACTCAAATATTCAGTTACTATATTGCACTGTTAACGAATTCGTTCCACCTGCTGGCAATGATATGGTGTACAATTTCTTACGATCAAGCAACATGAACGGATATCGCCTACACGTATTTTGGTTTATCGAGTGAATGTTGTTGCACTTGAGCAAGTTAGCATGCTGTATCAGACACTTCGAATTCTGAAAAAAAGGTATAAAAAAATACAAGTTCAATCTACGGTTGCTCCGGTTAGTAAAGATGTCCAGAGAGAGAGGAAAAGACAATAGAAACTTCATAAACGTACTCAAAACAGCTATTAGTTTGCCTATAGGTTAGTGATATCGTTTGCTAGATATTGAAGAGGAACATTTTGGTCGTGCCTTTATACATATTTTGTGAGTATAAAACACTATTTGGTCACTCGGTGAAGCTTATAGATCACTAGAAGCAATATTAACCACGTTGAAATAATGTCTTAAAGAGGGTCCGCCAAAAATCGAAACCTAAACATATTACTTTGAAAACAAACTTTAAACTAGATATTATATTACTAAAAAAGCAAAGAAATCTTAAATTTGACAGAACTAAAGTTTACCAAGAACTTTTAGATATGAATCAAAATATATAAAAACTAAAGGGAGGTATTTGAACTATGACATGATGTTTTTAAGTTTATAAAGCAAAGAAAATAAGTAGTGGCAGTCTCCTCATAGTCGGACCCTTTGTTTTGAGGGTTGTAACTCTCATTTTCATGTATTGATTAACTTTATCCTTTTCGTACAATCTTCAGCTTTAGGAAGAGCCTTACAGAACCTTATAGTTATAGGATTGATTTTGTCTTCAAGAATCGACACAAATGTTTTATGTGCTGTTCAAGGAAAAATCGTCCCAACCACATCAAATCAAACGTATCGATCCTCTCGGGCAGACAAGCATTACTTCTAAATTTATCGGCTATTAACTGCGAATATCTTACATAAATTCATGAAGTGCTCTTTGGTAAGACGGAAAGAAACATGCTAGATATCTTCGAGATGTGGTGTTGGAGGAGGATTCTCCATATCTCGTGGATCGCAAGGCGCACAAACGTCTCAAACAACGAAGAATTAAAGATTACTGAAATACTTTCGACAACATGCGAGAAAAGAATCTTAACACGATTTGGACATGTTGCCAGAAAGCATAACAAAAGTTTTAAGAAACTGATGATCACGGGACAGTTGAGGAAGAAGGAGCAAGAGGGAGGTCTCATATTAGATGGACGGACCAAATAAAGCAGTAAATAAAACATGGTTAAAAACCGGGAAGGGTGGAAAAGGGTGGTGAACTTAGTCTAAGACATAACAAATGACCACGAGCATGAAGCGAGCGATGAAGAATAAGAAGAGTTATAAAACAAGGACATTTTATATAGCACCGTTTAGAGAACAGACTCTCTTCAAGGACGCTCTAACACAGGATTCGAACCCACTATTATTCACTATATAACAAACAAAAAAAAACAACTTGAGTACAAGCAAAGGAAAGTAGGGACTATGGACTTTGCAGCGCCTGAATATGATATGTTTAGAAAAAGAAAAATAAATTGATAAGTAAACCGCAGAACACTTTCCAAGAGAAGACAAACTACAGAGAAAGCTTTGTGATAGTAACACATTCGGTTTTAGGTGACGTGTGACGTTCATATTCAACCATAAATTTTGATAAAGACATCCCAGAAAGGATTGTCTTCAAGTGCTTCCTAAAGCTGCACATTCCACTAATTTCTCTAACATTTTGAGGCACACAAAATGTTAATTGAAACAACATCATGAATTCTAGTTTTTTATGCCTAAATTAAGTACAAACTATGAATAGGTCTCTGCCTTGATGCAAGAAGAGACCGAGTACTGAATGACATTAATTTACTTTAATTCCAATATCCATAAATGCTTTTCAACAGCCTTGGTCTCCTCGGTGATGCTTCTCTACTCTTCACGATCTTGTCCTTTTTGTCTCCAGCACATTTTCCATCACTATACTGACCTAAAAGTCTGACTTCAATGAATTTATTTTTCCCGTATTACTTTTCCGTCATGTCCTCTGTGAATATAGTTGGTTCACGTTGATTGGGTGATATTTAGGCCTCTGGTGTTCTTATCTCAAGATTGTAAAAACAAAGAGCAAATAACGCTTTACTTTTATATTTTAATGTATTTACGAGTACTTTAACTCCTGGTGACGAACCAAGTATCATTCGTTTTGAATAAGTGTGGTAGAAATCAAACAAATACTTCAACATATTCCAATAAAGTGTTTACGAAGTGTTAGGCCTGAAGTAATAATTTGACATTTACACTTAATACTAAATCATAACTTTTTTCTGAAGAAATTAAAGTTGAATTGTATACGAAATTGTGAAAGTTTCCTTAAATAATTACATTATTTCATTACCTCACTTTAAAGTTTGTAACGGACGAGGTACGACTTGGAATACAAAATGCGAAATTTTAGTATTTTGAATGTACGAGTACATTTCAGGTCAGACTATCACCAATCAAAAAAAAATCGTATCACCAATCAAATTTTAAATTATCTTCCCAGTTTGCTGATATTCAAAAATTCGTACAAACATGCTATCACGTAATTTTCCCGTTGGTACAGAAAAAGACGATAAAGCGCCAAGTCTTCCTATTACAACATACTTGCTTCGTCTCCTCCACACCCATACATCTTCTTATACAGTTCGTTCTGTTTCTCTTATTCCTTGCCCTTCTTACAATATTTCATATTATTTATATATGTTTATAATCTTTCAAAATACAAATTACGAAATTTTAAGGTTGAAAGTTAGTGTTAAGTATTAAGCCCAGACCATGAATTCAGACCTTAGATCTATTGAATATATTCATTGTGTAAGAAAATTATTAAATAAATTAAATTTTAGATCCTAGACCGCTCCTCACGTATTATATTCACATCGAAGGTCGTATCAGCCAGGGGTTATTGTCTGAATTTAAATAGTTGTTCTACTATGTGACTATATTTGTAATAATTCCATTTATTATCCATGTTTTAGCTTTCAATTTGTTTTTTTTTGTCAAACTTTTAAGTTTTATAGTGGTAACACCTTAACCATGTTTCAATTATAAGATAAGAATTATATTCAATGTTTACCAACGATACACAATAAACAAAGCTGATAATAAATATACAAAAAAAATGTATACAAAATAATTGAAACTTTTTTTTGAATACGCTCAAATTTCATACAAGGTCTCGATCAAAGACAATATTTTCCTGTCTTGTATGTCGAGTATTTGAATCCGCATCATATACATACATTTTTGCTGGAATAAATTTGTAGGGAAGGCCAGGGAGAGATCCAAGTGTAGAGTGTCGCAGGAGCAGAAGTAGATAATCTATGCGCTGGAGCGACCAGACGAAGAGTGCTCCAAGCCTAGCTTTGCAGCATGTTCTGTAGACTGAGGAATGCCGGGAAGACTGCAGAAGAATGTGAACAATATACAGCAGTATCAGTATGTGTCACATTCCTCAGAGAGTCTAAAAAGTCAAAGACCCAAGATGTACCAATAAATTAACGTTTCATTTAAATATATCGATAGTTCCATATAACCATGCATGAAGATGTTACGAAAAGGTGAAGTTCAAGTGGTATCAGTTATGGACAAACGATCTGTAAAAAGTTACACTGATATCAACTAGGTTCCAGAGTGTGAACTCCTTTATTTGAAAAGATAGGACAATCTCCGCTCTATGGATTATTTGGAATTGGATTCTAATGTACTCGTAGTTTCGGGTGCTTAACATTATTTAAGACTTTATAAAGAAGCACTTAAAATAGTTCTTGGTAAGACTTTGCTCACTCAACAGTACTAAAGGAGAAATAAATACAAATTCAACCAAAATGTTGCCATGGTTTGGGAGCGCATGGACAGCAGCGCTATACGACAGGGATCTGAAACTAGCGGCTCCTAACCCATAAAATGTATTCTTTTTTAATTTTTTATGCATAATATATAAAATAAGCTATAGATACAGTTGTTTTTTAATTAAAATAAAAAGGTTATGGAATTTACTCAAATCTAAAAATGTTAGCAGTGTTCACTGATTTTTTTTAAATTCTCAAATTGTTGAAACAAATGTTATCATTGTTTTGCTTATGGCGCGCTAGATCAGTATCTCCGGATTCTGCAACCATGTAATAACTAACATCCCTGAACACATAACATAATGTAACTCATGCTGTGCAGATGAGAAACCATTATCTTTTTTCAGGGGTATGCAGTTGTCCCTCTTCTGCTCATGCTGAGTCTAGAAACGAATTAGGTTCCCTTATATTTTTCACAGAGACATGCAGTTGTCCATCCTCTGTATACTCTGAAAATTGGAATTAGTTATACTTTCGTTAAAGAGCTACGAGAGCTCTGGGGTTTCAGCTCGCGAGACACTAAATTGGAATTAGTTATACTTTCGTTAAAGAGCTACGAGAGCTCTGGGGTTTCAGCTCGCGACACACTAAATTGGAATTAGTTATATTTTCGTTAAAGAACTAGCTCTGGGGTTTCAGCTCGCGACACACTAAAGTGTGATAAGGATACTGGTGGTACTGACAGGGGGTCAGATACCACGGACGAAGACTATGTTTAAATTAAACGAAAGAAAATAAGGAAAATAAATTACTTAGGGCACGAAGGTCTTTAATTTATTTGTCTAGTCAGATATTTATTTATCTTTAACCTGAGAAAGTATGATAATATCACTTATATAAAAAAAACTTAATTGGTTAAATGTAAGAAATAGACGCCAAATTCACGTACTATCTCTATTGTATAATATACTTAACTGTCCTGCCATCCTCTCTTATCTCGCCGAAAATTTTCAGCGTCTTTTCGATCATGGACTTGCGCTACGCTCAAACAGAAATTGTTTATTGGTTTTCCCAGTTCACCACTCTTCTTTTTTACGTCGTCCATGCAGTGAGACTTTGGAATTAGTACCAAACCAATGTTAGACTCGCTCCATCGTTGGTATGCTTTAAGAAGCGACTGAAAAAATCATGGTGTCGTTATGTGTACCTCACTGTTATCTCCCACCCCCTGTTATCTCGCCAAAAATATTCAACATTTTTCCAATTATCGACTTACGCTACGCTCAAGCAGAAATTATTTATTTGCTTTCCCAGTCCACCACTCTTCTTTTTTCACGCCGTCCTTAACTGTCCATACGGCGAGACTTTGGAACCGATTTCTACTAATTTTAGAGCCACTCCGTCATTGGCAGATATATTTTAAAATTGATTATGTTATTATGTTATCAATATGAACAAAAAGACTAGTCATTTCCAGTCAATAATGTTTGTTTTAATTCCTATGTGTCTCAATATTTTTCTATTTTCCTTTCCTCTTCAACATCCCTTTATCCTTTGAATGATTTTATTTCAAAATTTATTGTTTTATCATGATTTTTTTAAAAAGAAATAATAATTTACATATTTATGGTGATTGCGTTAGTTCTGTTATTAACTTTGTTCTGGTAAGGAGATTGCCATCTGTCAATAAACCCGCCATATTTGCTATACAATGATGTTTTAAATAAATAAATTTATGTATTTAAGAATTGTGACAAATTTTGTTCTTCAGTTCAAAAGTTCATAACCCCTGACTAATTTAATTATTCTAAAATGTTCATCAATAGTCAGTGCTGGCAACTAACGATATGTAGTATAGTCCAATGAGCGACGCGTGCGCCTAGATAGAAAAACCAGCAAAGATTAGCCTCATTAAAGGTATTCGAGCCCATCAGGAAAGTAGGCTGCTTCACTCTCCACACTGTCCAATGCCCGATTGCCGCTCTATACTAGTATACCTAAAACTCCATCGCTACTCTGACCAAATTAAACTACAATAATAATTTGTTAATACTCCACACCTAAGTTGATTACACAAACTATATTAATATCTCCCTAGTTCTTTATCACTGAGGACCATGACGATATTAACGGTAAGAGACGTCTCCACTCCTCTCGGCCACTTACAGTTTGCATGCAATGTACAGGCTTTCTCCAGTCAATTTCTCCATCAGATCACTACATCTTACTGGCGCTTTACCTTTGCATCTTTTTCTGGCATACTTCTTATGGCCATCAATATATCCAGGTTATCTGTCTCATGTATGTATCGATCTGCTTTAGTTCATCAAAATGCCGGGGAAGCAGGAGAGCGACGTGCAGCCAGACTTGAGGATGCACGGTTGCGAGCACGGCGATCGCGTTCTGCACCTTCAGATCTGCTTCGTTCTCAACAGAATGAACGCGACAGGCTGAGAGTGGTTGAAAGACGTCAAAAATATTATATACTCACAAACATTGTGAAATTAAACAATTTGGAAACGGGTGCTTTCTCTTTTCTTTCTTTTCCATTTAACTAGACTGAGACACAGCAACGCGTGGCCGGGTAGAGCTAGTATAATTATAAATTTTGATAAGTCTTCTCAAAGGGGGCTAAACTGCACACTCTACCTATATATCTTATAATTTTAGACAGACAAAGATCGATTCAATTGAAGTATTATCCGAGAGACTAAACTTTAACAAAAAATTAAAATCATGAATTCATTAAATATTACGCAATAATAATATGATTGTTGCAACAACAAAATAGCCAATTTTATCGAAAATATCGGCTTTAAATCTGTGGACCTCATATTAGAGTATTTAACAATAAATGTGTTTATTTATATAAATAAACGGTACAATGTACCTTATGTTATAACAAAAATAAAAGAAACCCGAAGTGAATGCTCAACACATGAAAATTGACAGAATCTATAAAAAAATTAACACAATTGCAACAAAAACAATCAGAAAGAAACAGGTTTTAAACCGTACAAAGTCACATGTTACCAACACAATACGGGGCCGTCCACAGGCGCACAGCCCACACTGCGCAAAAAATTCAAGCACAAAAGAAAAAACATTGAAAAACAAAATACGAATAGAAAACAAAATATAAAAGACGGAAAGAGACAGGTGTAGCTTCGCAAGTCTTCTTCAGCACGGAGAAAAAATCACAAAAATAGTTTAAATAAAAACAATATTCAATTGAAATGCAGTTCAAAAAAATCTTCAAAAGTCCTCGAAAGATACGCGGGATCACATTTCAAGGCTCGGGTATTCGGAAGTGCCTTTTCAGGCACTCCTTATAGGTCAGCAAACTAACTTGAAAAATATTCGAGACTGCTTCGTATTCATTTCCGATACTGTGTAGTCTAAACTACAATATTATTCCACCAATTATATTAACCCCCGCTACACGTGTTTCTTCCTCCGATCCCGAGGCTCGCTTCAGGGGGAAGGATCTTTCCACCGCACACATGTTTTTTTACATTTTGACCTTATTGTCTACTCTTATTATGTATATTTATCGATGGTTAATATAGGTATCGAACGGCGTGTACCGCCAGGAAACAATATCAATAATAGGTCACTAAACCATATGTGCTCGAATCGAATAATATCAAAATCTGTTAAAATGATCGTCTACTACGTATTTTAGCACCAACTTTGATTTATGGGAGTGAAAAGTGGACTTGGAAAAGGACTGAAAGAAGCCAAATAAATGCTAAAGAAATGCGCGTACTACGAACATGAGGTGATAAGGTGTGACAGAATACGGAATAAAGTGATTACGGATAAATGTAAATTTAAGACTGGTGTACTGAATAAGAGGGAGAAGAGCACTCTGCGAATGTCTACTTGGCAAGACGCCTGCCTGCCTTCGATATGTGAATCTATTTCTCACATAAGGTCTCATTAACAATTTATGTTTAGCTGGAAACAATTACCTCATGGCAATAAACCCACCAGATTCTAATGTATACAACGAAAGTGTAATAAAATACAATACAATCTCATTAGCAAGTTTTTTTCAAAAGTATGTTGACAAAATAGCATGTTCAATTATTTTATTTAACCTCTTAAATGAAATGCCATAGCATTTACTTTTCGTGCATGAAATTTAAATTAAAGATTTTATTTGTGGTAATATAAACTTGAGTACGCTAATTTACAATTTTTTATACACGTATGGAAGAGA
Source organism: Odontocerum albicorne (assembly GCA_949825065.1). Taxonomy (NCBI): domain Eukaryota; kingdom Metazoa; phylum Arthropoda; class Insecta; order Trichoptera; family Odontoceridae; genus Odontocerum; species Odontocerum albicorne. Next base: position 37,779,787 of record OX463844.1, read on the forward strand.
ATACATCGATGACTTTGTGGGAGACAATACCTCTACGACTACTTAAGAGAGAATATATCCACTAATATATGGGAGACAACGCCTCTACGACTATGTGAGATACAATATCTCCACGACTATATGGAAACAATATCTCACCGGCTATTTGTTTTACATTTGATACGTTTAGAACCCAATTACCTCAAATAGCAACAAAAATAATTATAATATTAAAAGTTAATATAATAAAATGACAGCAGGAATAATGATGCGAAGTGGATCAGTTAAGCCTGTGAAGTGGATCAGTTATGCCTACAAAGTTAATTAAGGAGTTCAATCCTCAATTTATCCACCGAGATTTGGAAAATTTATTTAACAAGGTTATTCCGTGTCCAAGCAGTGATGCTCTTAACAGCTTAGATTCTGCATGCGGCACCGAAAACAATTTTAATTCACGATAATGTAAATAATTGTCTGGTAAATGAAACAAAGTTTCTCAATCAATAAAGGGTTTGATATTTTTCCTATTAGTACTGTATGTTATACGTGTATATGTATAAACAGTTGTGTAGATCTACATATGTAGGAGACAATATCTCCACGACTATATACGGGACAATATATCGGCGAGTATATGAGATACGATATATCCACATATATATGTGAGACAAAATTTTCACAATCATATAGGAGACAATATATCCTCGATTGTATAGAAGACAATATTTCCACGGCCAAATGGAAGACCAAACTCGTATCTCCACGACTATATGAGAGACAATATCTCTGCCGTTATATGGAAGTCAATATATCCACGCTTTATAGGAGACACTATCTCCACGACGATATGGAAAATAATATACATACGACTATATCGGAGACAATATCTCCACGATTATATGGGAAACACACGGTATTTTCACAACTTTAATCAAATATCAAGTATGATTCACTTTATAAGCATTAAAAAGGAATGGCGAAATGTAAATATCCACTTCTGCAATCAATCTTGCGAACACTCTTTAATTTGATTAAGTCATAATAAAACATTCATTTGATTCCATCATGAAACAAATATAAATATGGTGAAACGTCTAAATTTCGAACGAAAGACAACTGATTCTTCCGGGTGGGGTTTAAATTACATTATCTTCATTGCATTATGGTGGTTTGGAGCAGCACTGTGTCAACATAATTCATTGGCAGCTTCTTTATAACAATATTTTTTGTTTAAATTAAACAGTATAATTTTGGTACAAATAAAGCAAATATATTCCCATTTTGGGATACGCAACAATGTATTGACGTACTTAACAGTCAAATCAATCTGTCCACATAAACAGTTGATGACAAAATTACCCGAACGAGAGGAAAATAAGAAGAGAAATTTATTTTCATTGATGCAGTACGCCAAGGGTTTAACCACGTGATATAAAATCATAATTATGTCTGACAACTTGTAAAGTTCATGAGAATTTTCGAAAAAGAAATTAAATAATAATCAACACTCTGTTAAAAGTATCTACCTATTTTTTTCATATTCATATGCCCTCAATGGAGGAAGAATATTACAAACAAAGGTGGATGCGAGGCTGAGGGGAAAAGAAAAACTAGAATGGCAAAAAATGGGATGTCGAAGCTGTAAAATATATGGAAGAGCAGAACTATCACCATCACGATGAAAATGTGCCTAGTTAAGTCTCTCGTCTTCGCAATATGCATGTATGGTGTGGAGACTTGGACTCTGAAAGCAAGCAAAAGACGTAGAATTTGAAATGTGGTGCTGGAGAAGAATATTACGAATTCAATGGACAGCAAGGCGAACTATCGCCTCCATTGAAGTAAGGCGAAGAATTGAGAATCGCCGATAGATTGTCGACAATATGCCTTATGTCGCGATTGTCGACAATATCCTCCGATTTTTTGCCACATTACTCGTGGCCATGAAGATAGTTTGAAGAGGTTTGTGGTTACTGGAGGTGAGAAAGGACGACGCACAAGAGGAAGAACCCCAACGTGATGGACTGACCAAGTAAGAGACGCAACTGGAATACCCTTACTAACTGCCCTTCGAGCTCTTCGCCTTGTGTCCCCTTGAAATTACTGGTTTTTGTCTATCTTGTGTTTTCATAAATCATTTTAGCATAAAATATATTTAAAAAAATAGATAATATTTTATTAGTTCAGTTTCCATTCTTAAACATTATTTCAAGCAACAGGGTCCCTTTTTATTTTTATTTTTTATAGTATCGGGTATCGATCTATGCCACGCAGGTCGCCTAACTTTATATCTTACATAGACAATGTAAAGAATTTCTGAGATACAGAGACTTCAGGTATTAATAGAATTTAATGATAACAAAACTCCGGTGTTATAATACATGACGAAGAAATATGAATACTCGAGGACTGGAGTATTGGGTGGTGAAACCGCACTGAGCGCCGGCAGAAGCGGACTCCATCATAACACACGATTTAAAAAATAGTGTTCGAAAGCAGAAAGTCTCGTTGGTAGAAAGAAATCGCTACATAGCAATAAATCTGCCAAGTTGTGGAGTATACGAGTACATGAAATTTTAATACAATACAATAAATAAATAACATACAATGCTACTCATCATTACACATTCAACATCTGCACTAGTAATACAAATAATTTACCATGGTGGATATAAGTCTATCATACATTTTCAATCGAGCAGTTTATTTATTAAAATTTTCTCTCGTTTTCTAATCATGATTTTTTACACCTGAATCTAATTGTTGCGCTAAAATATTGTTTGTTCGTGGATAAAATTCTTATAACTATTTGATTATTATTATTAGTTGATGACTTCCGTGAGCTGGTAGATATGACGTCTGCCTACCGACCTGGAGGTTGCTGGTCGATTCCCATTGGAACCCATTTTATTCAAAAAAGATTTAACGCTTGTTTTCACTCAAGATCTCTTCAACAACTTTGTTTAAGATTGCCATATGGCAACAAGCCCACCGGATTGCACTGTGTATAACGAAAGTTTAATATAACACAATACAGTGTTTCAATGGTCTATTTCAAGATCGACACTCAGTCACAGGTCCGCCCCTTATCAAAGATATTGGCGCGAGCTTGTCGCATTTTGCAAGAGCTATTTGTCTCCCATCTCTATGTGCCGCGGTCGTGCGGTGAGAACGGTGGATGCGGTAGCAGCCCGACACCCTCCTGACCGCAAGGCTACCGGCTGCACTCACTGCAGGCAGTTGCACTGACAACCTTCAATCAACACGTGAGACAAGCAGGTTTCCCCGACTTCAATCGTATCATCTTGCCACCGACTGTAATGTTTAACAGTGGCTGTCAAAAACTGCCTCGATTTTTTACAATCTCCGTAGCCTAGTTAGTAAGACATTTGACTTCTACTCGGGGACTTCAAATTCGATACCCGATGGTTCAATTCCCAAAAACAGAATTAAAAAGGGACTTGTATTATATAATATAATACTTCCATTATTTACAGCACAACCTGGCGCGCTTATTGCCATATTACAATATAATCTAACTAACCAAATATATGTTATATGCCTTAATCAAAAACCAAACTGGAATCATTAAAAAAAACCCTAGGTTCCAACGAGATATGAATCCCACTTTATCCGGGCTGGAAGACAGTCGTCTTATCAACTTGGTCACATATGTCGTCTAGGTGGGGTACTACTTATATAAACTAATACTCGTTAGACGTGTGCGAGTGAAGATGAACAGCGCGTTCCGTGTTTTCTCCAGTAGAAGACAACGTTATCACCAATTATTATATGTTGAAGGGTACCGTACGGATAAATTTAAACTGCCTAGATTTTTTAAACTAGCTCCATTGCATTCATCAACCTACTGCATAAGTCGTAATAATCCAATGTCTTGTTTACACATTACAAGTACTTAAGACAGCAATTCGACCGCCAACAAAGATCGGACTTTGAAAATGAAAATTTTGGTAAATTTGCGAGTATTCTGACGAGTGGACGGCCGAAGAGAGGAGATGGACTGCGGTTCTGATTTTTACGAACAATTTTATTCATTGAATTTAGTCCCTTCGTGCTATTGCAATTTATGTGACTACCCATATCAATACGTAGGACACGTTTTGTAGGACTATGAGAAAGTAGAGTTTTCCAAAATAAGGAAGAACTCCGTGCAGCCATACGTCTGACTAGCTTCGGCCTGATTGGCTACTCTGACAGGTTAGTTTTACAGCACTCTACAGTAATAGGGATACGTGTTTATTGTCGCATGCATATAGAAGACAGTTTGTAATAATAACGAAAATAAAAGAACAACTTATATGGTGCCGTTTAGAGAGCAAACTCTAGCCAAGCGGGTTCTTACTCAGGATTTGAACTCACTTTCTTTATATATTACGAGTATTTATAGTTAAGGCATTAACATTGTGGAGGTTTAAAGAAATTGTAATTTGTTTTATCAAACACTGTTCATTCCACTTTTAGTAACGATATAACCCTACCGGTTTCAAGGCTTTCACCTCATCATCAGGGAAGCACATACAAGACTTGTTTGTGCTCCCTTTGCTTCCGTCCTTCGCCTACTTCACATTCATATAGCTCTTAATGTTTTTCTTACTCCTTACCTTTCATTCTTTCAAAACTTCATTCACTTAACTTAGTCTAATCATTAACTTATTCTAACCATACTTTTTCGGTCGTCTTCTTTCGTAACTCACATTTTTTGCTTGTATTATAAATTTTGTGAGTATTTCGTCACTCGTCCATTCAACATTTCCAAATCCCCTAAACGTTCGTTTTTTCATCATATTTAACACATCAGTGCTCACATTGATCCATAATAATTACATTTCTTATTCTGTCATACATCGACATTCCTCATAATATTTTTAGTGCATACATTTCCACTGTATTTACTAGGCTCCTTTGATTGATATCCCACGTTTACATTTCACTTCCATTAATCAATATTGACACAAATATGCATTTGTAAACAATCATTTTAGCAGAACTCGACATTGATTGGTTCTAAAACGTGTTCTAATACCTCCTTTAATTCCATATACACTACGAGAGCAAATTTTAAATAATTAAATAAAAATCTTTTATCAAATTTAAAATACAATATGTTATAATAGTTTTATTTGACATTGAACGAGATTGGCTGAGATTTGATATTTATTATAATACGAGTATTATGTTTTCCTGTAGAATAAATTACATAAACAGGAAAACATAATACGAGTATTTTAAACATAAATATTGAGGAAAAACTTTTAAACAATATTAACCACAAATATATTTTAATACAGTGATCCCTCCATTTACGCGGGTGACTGGTTTCAGGAAAACAGTGCGTAAATGGAACCACCGTCATCATTTCTGGGCCTCATAGTCGAGGATCCCCTCGTCAATTTAATTGGAAAGCGAAGCTGTACCGTGGAGTTTTATTTTTTAAGTGAGTGATCCGTTGTATACCAGCAAACTCACCGGCCACACCAATGTACTGGATTCGATCTCACACTGAAATGAGACGATCGGAGCATATCGGCATGGTTTTTTCCCTCTTTTTTAAAAAATGAATATGACCGAAGTCATAGATATCATTTTACCTCCGAACACTAGGCGAAAAAAATGCCTGCACTATTCGAGGGGAGTAGCACAGCGCGGGGTTCGAACCGACGATCTTCCGCACGGAAGTCCGGTGCATTACCGCGAGGACATGCACCTCTCAAACTGTGTGCTTTGTAAAATATGTGACGTTTTACATATTTCCAGATTTTCTATTTTCACTTAGTTAAAAAAACTTTCCTTACATTTTTTAATATTTATATATAAGTGGTTACTGATAACTTATAAAACACACATTTTGATGAGAGCTTTATAATATATTTATACGATGAAAAAAATACAAAACTTTCAATTTGCTGTACCTATTTATTCAAAAAATTGTTTAACATATAATTATATTAGCTGCTTATTTAATGTAATATTTAACATATAATTATATTAGCTGCTTATTTAATGTAATATTTTTTATATATTATAGTTTATGTGTACAAGGGTATTAGTTTAAATACATTTGATGTCGTCGCGACCGAGCTTGCCGTCTGTTAGTGGGGGTGTGAAACGATTGGGATGATATGAGATAAACCGAGACCTTTTGAAGGTTTCTCTTTAAAATGTATTTTCTATTCAACTGCCTTAGAATATACGCATAATTCAGGATATATATATAATCGCTGTCGATTCTTGATGAATCTTGTATTGTTACTATGACGGTTGTAAATAAAAATAAAATAAATTCGCGTAAATGGAGACTGTGTGGACGGGGGATTACTGTGCTTACCGGTATTTAAAATCTACCAGTTCGAAGTACCAGTAAGCACAGTAATAAGGTTTTAAGTACCAGTAAAACCGGTAGGTTTTAAGTACCAGTGTACTATAAGGTTACTATTATACCTTTACTGTTTTTGTATATCATTATGATATCTTATACTCAATTTTAAAAGAAAAAAGTTAAAACGTTATGGAAAAAATAAGCTCTTACAAAAAAGTTTTCATTTTACAAAAAAAAATTTAATTCTATCGAATGGTACATGAAAAAAAAATTATTTACGGAATGGAATTAGAATAGACTTCAGTATGATACTGAGTAGATATAAATTCACATCTGATGTATGACTGAATGGAATCCGATCAAAGTAAGGTTGAATGGAACCTCATTCAATTCAATTAAAATGGGTGGATGAGAGGAGTGGGGTAGCTACCCCCCGGGTGCAACCCGGATTGAGGCGGATAATTGTATGAATGTGTCATATTGTAATTTCTTATGTTGAGAAATAGTAACAATTTCATTTTCAGAACCATTGATTTACGAAAATATTTTCAGAAGAATTTTAGTAACGAAATGTGAGTACAATTTTTAATTTTCGAAAATATCAAAGGAAGGCGATTTTGTCTAATTATTGATAATTATTTATAAGTACTCACATACCCTTTTTCAAATATCTTTATAATAGATCATCAGCAAGCTTCCTTGCATTTTAATGTATAGTTGATTATATGAAACGTGTTTAAATATTTTATTTAAGCATCAAAGAAAACTTGCCTTTAAGGCCTGAAATAATTTTTATTAATATTTTGTGAAAAAAATCCTATGAATTTTTTTTATACATATATATAAAACAAACTCTAAAGTGTTTTACTTTAAGTAATATTAAGTGTTAGCTATGAAATAATTAACAATGAACCGACAGCCCGTATCGGGTTTACATATATTTAAAATAGAATACTCAAACATATGAATTACGTTTACCTATATTTCCAATAGAACGCTCAAATATATAAATCGGCTTTAACTACGAGTATATTTCCAATAGAATACTCAAATATATAAATAGGGTTTACTTATATTTCCAATAGAATACTTAAATATATAAATCGAGTTTACTTGTATTTCCAATGGAATCGCCAAAAATATTGACTGTAATGAAATTATTGAAACATTAGCGCTTTTAAAAGCTTGCCATGTGAATTTGTGAATTAAGTGTATGTAGTTCGTAGGTACTTCGAAATAGCTACATTACCACAGTATACAATACATGTCGTAGGAGATATATGTTATATTACATTATTTTAAATACATTTGTAATATTTAAATATGTTAAAAGTATCCGAGTACTGTTGCACTTAATACTTGTATCGATGGATTTAGTATTTATATTGTAGAACTCCATTTTAAAATGGAATGATTTGACACTAAAATGTGAAAATATTCTACAGTAACTTAAATTCAAGTGACAGATCTATTTTGCTTTACAAACTGTCTCCATTTTAAAACAGTGATGAAAAGTATCTACACAATAAATCAAATTAAAATGACAGGTCTGTTTCGCTTTACAAATTATCTCCATTTTAAAACAGAGTGATGAAAATGAACATTGTAAAACAGAATGATTTGACACTTAAATGCGAAAAAGTTCTTTACAATAACTTAAATCAAAGCGTCAGATCTGTTTCGTTTTACAAATGCAGTTTGACAATACATTCGTAAAGCGAAACAAATCTGTCGCTTCAGTTTAATAATCGTGTAGATTTTTTTACATTTAACTGTGAAATAGCTTTGTTTTAATAATTTAAGTTATTTTAGGTACATTTGTACATACCTACTTAAATATATGTAAAAGCAAAAAAAAACAATTACAATACAAGTTTTGTATTACGTAAAGGCCGCATTTTTCTTAACTGCCTCAGGCGCATAAACGCCTAGTTTCACCCCTGGGTACCATACAAAACAAGAAGAAACTTCAAATTTAGAATTGCTAAAAATACGATAATTTATTAAACAAATTCAATAAACAAGAGTTTTACCTCTCCCGTCAAAATTGAGTAAAATTCACATTGCAAGTATTGTTATAACAACGAGATGCATATATAGTACTGCCTATATTTTGAAATGTTATGAATATCTCTGCGTACGATTGTGTCGCTTGTTCCGCTCCAAAACAACCTTCGTGTCGTCCAAACAGAGCTTCCATCTCTATCGGGCACAACTCCACTTACAAGTAACAGTACTCTCGGTGATGTAGCCTGACTCGAATTACACTACATTATACATTACGCTGTTTTACCGTGGAATACCATTGGGTCAAGTTATTTATAGCATAATAATCGGTTGTCACAGAAAAAGGAGTTATGACCAAAGCTCCAAGCTTTATATTTAGTATAATTTATTTATAAAACTTTAAATGTGTTTACACAAGCAATGTATAAAATTTAAATAAATGGTATGCGTAATACCTACCTGATTTTTTATAGTATAATAATATGTTGTCCACAAAGTAGTTACGTATGGTATATCTTAGACAGATGTCGTTAGGACAAAAATTTCGTTGCTAACTTCATTCCAAACGTGCCGGATGTATATTATTATAAATGTAATAAATTAACTCATTTACCCAAATGACTAAAGCATTTTTTGGAGTAATTTTTAAAGATGTAACAAATAAATTGGTTCTTTTTCGGAGCTTCATGGTTTTTTACTACTGTAGAGAAAAAAATGAGCTACAAACAAAAAAAATATATAATATTTATAGTTAAGGTATTAACACTGTGAATGTTTAAAAACGCTTTGTAATTTGTTAAGTAAAACTGTTTTATCCATTTAACATAATGGTATAACCCTACCGGTTTCAAAGCTTTCACCTCATCATCATGAAGCACAAACAAGACTAAGCTTTAAAACCAGTAGGGCATATCGTTATATTGAGGGGAAAAAACGTGTTTTACTAAACAAATTACAATGAAAATGTTATGATCAGTGTATGGCGACAATGCAGCCAGTGATCGTGTGTGTCAAATGTGCTTTAAAAATGTCGTAACGGTGATACGATACTCGAAGATGGTATCCGTTCTAAAAAGTCGATTACGACTGATAACGGCCAAAACAAGGTGTTGATGAAACTATAATCAATGTTCTACAACACAAGAAATTGCTGAGATAATGGAAATATTAAAAAAAATTAAAAACCACCGCCCAAGATAATTTAATTATACTAGTTGCAGCCCGTGAAATATTCACGGAAGTAAAACAAATTCTACATTTATGAAAATATATATTCATAAATGTAAAATTTGTTTATATACAAGTATATATATAATTTATACATCGTCTCCTTTTACACCAGTTCAAAAATTGTTAGCTAAGTATTTAAAATTCGTTCAGTATCCCGGACCCACCGAGATTCAAATTTGGAATTACTTTCGGAGAGAATCCAAGTATTCCTCTCTCGCTCTCTTGTATTCAAAATTCAATTCTCGTATTATTTCTTTGGCGACCACCATCGTATGGGTTTTGGCCTATTTATACTATGATTAAGCATTAGAATGTGACCTAAAAATACGAAATTACTTTCCAAACAACCCAATATATCACTACACGGATTCTGTAAAGAGGCAACCCAATAAACTTGGTTTGAGAAAAAGCGTTTGAAGTATTACGAGTACATTATCAATTTGTCGATTGTTAAAATCGGGTGATATTAATTATACCGATAGTCGTTATTCCCCGTGGGAAGACAGACATTTTTTTTCCATTGCATCAGAGTGCCATCCATCGTCTCCTAGTGGACACATCTAAGATATTAGACTTATCAAATTACTTTTTGACCATGGAAGTTTTAACGGCAAACTTTTTAGCTTCAATCTTGTCCGTTTGCCCTGTTATAATTTTTGCGGCCACCTGGATTAATTACATATTGTGGTACTGCGATGTTAATCGAGTCAACAATTTCTCAAGAGATCTCCATTTAGCCTAAGATTAGTATATCATATATTCGAACTGATCGCGATACTGCGATCTGGTGGCGTCTAAAAATAGTTCTGTTGCGTTTAAAGTTTTCTGTGAAACAACTGACAGTTTGCTGTTTGAACTCTACGAGGTAGGTCTTAAGCCGCCTTATACGTGCATATTTATAATATTTACTGCTTTGCGAGTTATTTTCATTCTCCCGTACCCTCGGATATACCATATGTATAGGGTGTTTTACAAATTCTTTATAAAACTAGACAATCAACACGTGTCGTGCACTGTACAACCTGGTAGGTTTATTACCAAAAAGAAAGAAACCTCTTCCAGTCAAAAATAAAGTTGTTCAACTACCTGATAGTGATAACCAGAATCCTTTTTTAAAACAAATTGGGTTTAGAGGGGAATCGAACCCGCAATCCCCGGGCTGGAATCAGGTGTCGTACAAACTAGGCTATGAAGGTGGAGAACAATAAACTCTACTTGAAATCTTCATTAAATAAATGTATACGCAAAATAATATAATTCACTAAGAAATATTTATAAATATTTTAAAATATTTCTTTAAATCATTTAATTTTTTTTAAATATCCATAATATAAGTTATCTCTGATGGGACGATGAGAGACTTATTTGCATACCATCACACATCACACCTCGTTTTACATATATTCATTTGCAGTTCACTCGGCGCGACTGAGTAATCAGATGTGCACCATCCTTCCTTATTTTTAAGAGAGAATTGAAAAAAATTTACATTATTCAGAATTTCCTAATTTAGCTTCGTTTCTTGTCCTTATCTTAAAATGCAGTCTTTTCCCCTAGTTCTGTCATTATTTAGAGATTATTCATTTATTTTTTACTTAAATTTAAACTTTTTTGTATACAATCTGTCATGCATTGAAACAACTCAATGTAGCCAAGATAAACTGAATAAATTGCTGTACTCGTATATTCATAGCAATGATTCCGTAAAATATGCTATGTAACATATAATATAACCGTGTACATAAAAGAATGAATAAAATAAATAATTAAAAAAACCAGTTAGATAAACTAGTATTATTGGGCTATCAATGTAGCACAGATTGAGTAATCAATATGGGCATTGTATGGTTTTTCAAGACATTGACTACTTACAAGAGTAAAGGGAAGAAGTTGTTCTTGCCGGGATGAATTGATTGAATTGTATAGATTTGCTTTGTTGTATTGTTCGACTTATACTGTTTTTTTTTATTTTCGTATCGTATAACACTGCTTGAATGTCAATTTGTAATTCTATATGTTGTTGTTTTTCAATTTTTGTATCAAAAAGGTCATTTGATCGTTGAAATAAAATTAAAAGAATAAATTTTAAAATGAAACAATGTGATAAAGTAAAGGGCGTGTTCTGTGTGAAATGCGTGTCGAGCATATCAGATCGAAAGGGATCGGCCATTGAAAAATGTGTACCGCGCTGGTCTCGTCAGACATCCAGGCACCGGGGGCAACTTTCCAAAAGAACTCGGCTGACACTGTGCTCCTCGCCGGGCAGAGCTCTTGGCTCTCCGCTGAATGCTTGCCCCCCGCTGTATATACAACGCACGGGCCGTGTGGTGTGTGTTGCAACACATGTGGTACCCACTGACCAAGCATTGATATACTCTATAGTTCCATTGAAAATTGATTCAAGCGCCAAAAAGTTCTAAAGTTGTTTCGTTTGTATTATTGTAATTTTATTTATTCTGATTTGCCTGATTTACAAATTTCTGGACTCCAGTCTATTTTCAATGTAGCTGCTAAGCTGATATACGGTGATCATAAATATCATATACCATAAGTCCGCTTCTAAAGAGTTCACACTGGCCTAAGTACCATGAACGAGTAGATTTCAAGCTTTGTCTCTTTGTAGTCAAGCCCCTAATAGGGTGTCTCCATTGTGTCTTTCGAATATGTGTCTTAGAGATGTTCCTTCTGAAAGGAGAACTTCAAGATTGATGTCTTCTTCATCTAATAAATTGGTTGTTTTATTGAGATGAAACTTTTACCGTTGCTGGTTCTGTGGCGTGAAATGGTCTGCCTCTTAGTATTAGATATATGGATGGCATGTACAGCTTTAGGAAGCACTTAAAGACAACCCCGTTGGGGAAGTCTTATCAAAATTTAAAATGTTATATGAATACTATATTATACACGACACTAAACCTAAAGCCGAATGTGTTACTGTCATATATCGGAAGATTACAAAGGTTTCTTCGTAGTTCGTCTTCCCTTAGTAAGTTTTCTGCAGTTTTCTTACCAAATATGTTTTTCTGAACATATGCAGATACTGGGAAGTACCTAAACGAATGACCCCAGCCAACACCTTCCTATTCCTACACTCAACTTATATGTGTATACATGCAAATGTGTATTTATTTTCTAATATTTCAAATCTATCAATAATAGTGGGTTTGAATCCTGAACTACTCCCTTGAGCAGAGATGGCTCTCTAAACGGCCCTATATAAAATGAGGAATCTAAAGGAAGCATCGTCGTGCCATCTCCACTATTACTTTGAGCTTTTGAAACTGGCCCCATTGATCATTCAGTCAGTATCCTAAATATTCATATTATTGGACTCTCTCAACAATTACATTATTTATATCACGATTTACCCATATTTTCCCGATTTACCTTTTACTAATATACGTAAAATCTCTCTGTTTTCCTTTCGTGGTAGACAGAGGGGGCAAAACGTCCGAGTTTCATTGCTCGACACACATATTAAGTCTCTTTCACATATATACACGACATCCGTGGCCTAGTTGGTAAGACGCCTGTCTCCCAACCAGGAAGTCGCGGGTTCAAATCCCTCAAAAACCCAGATGCAAAAAAATCCACTCTGGTTTTTTTCGTAAGGCCAATTTAATATCTTTCTGGTTGGTTGGAAAAGATTGCCACATGGCAATAAACCCGCCAGGTTCTACTATGTACAACGAAAGTGTTATATAATACAATTCAATACACCTTCCCCCACAGTTTTTTCGATTTCTCTTAATTTTCAATTATTTTATTTCAAAATATCATTCACTCGATCCAATTTATTATGGATTTCCATAAAGTTATACCTGAATGATAGATAAAAAAAATATTCAAATCATAAATGGCGCTTATATCTCATATTTTTTAACGTTGACTTCCATAAGAAAACCTTGCAGCATCAGAATCGAGAGGGGCTCCTCTCTGTACGGGTATAGTCCCCCCCCCCCTCCTACCCTGCGCCACTCTGCCCCAGCGGGACTCCAAACTAGTTTGCCACGACCGACCGAATCTTACGTAAATTCACACTGCTACTGGTCTAAGAAGCGTGCAACGACAAGAGAAACTTCGGTTTCTGATCGATTTTGTTCTTCGTCCCTCTCGCACAATTACTTGCCGAAGAAATATGAAGTGTTCGTACTGTATCCAAACCTGACTACCCCTTATTATAAACATAATTATTTTTCTAAATGTAAATAGTTTTAGTGTTGTAAATCTGAGGGAAAATATCAATTTGTAATGCTATTAAGAAAAATTCTAAGATTTTTCATATGTTGATTCTTTTTAGCGTCGAATTCTTCGCATCTTAGCAAGTGTAAAGGCGCGTTCTCACGGTTCAAGTTCAGTTGACCGATTAAAGTTGATCAACAAAAGTTGAATGAAATTTGTAGTGAGAACCTTTGTTTCAATAGAGTTGATCAACTAAAAATTGACCCAGTCAAACTTTATCGTTCAAGTGATGAGTCATCCGCCATTTGCTTTCAAGTTGAAACCATTCAGTTTAGTTAAAAATGGCGTCGAAACCAGTTGTGCGTGAAGTTGTGCAGACAATAACTATTTTGTTAGTATATGGTATGTCCATCCTCTAGGATCTATACTCCTTAGCAGCAAAAAATCAGCGTATCCTTCTCAACACCATTCTTCTGGTGACGACACTGGTTTTCTCTAAGAACAGAATCATGAACGTTAAGAAAAAGAAAAGAGATATGCCAGATGTGGCTGTTCAAGACTGCAAGACGCACTAATGTATCCATCTTTCAGGATCTGCACGATGAAAAACTGGAAGTATTGAGAAGCGGCGTACAAAAGGACGGTATTCAACAAAGTGAACAAACCAAATCAAATACTATAGATGACAAGTTCCTTATTGAATGCTACATTCATCATGGCTCAGAATAGGAAGAAATAAATGTGAATCATCTGCTCAGTTCCACATTAATCAGCAAACCACGGCGCTAAGTCATGAGCAAAATTACTAAAATGAAAGAGGTTCTGTTTCTTGGTCGATTTCTCGTGATCGAGAGTCCTGATCTCTCCGTCCCATCTGCTCAAATCTGCCCACGACAATTGTACTCCCCTCTCTATTTTGGACCTCTCGAAGTTCTACCGTTACAATGGATCTAATTGCGTTTCTGACTGTCAGTCGATAAGTTTAATGATCAACCTCTGTCTCGTCCTCCCTCCTTAATATATATCTATTATCTCAAGTTTTTCCGAATTCTCATCTCATCTACGTGATACATGGACAAAGTGTCAAAATACTCGTCACTGACAAATTGTGGAGAGTCTGTCTTGAATCCCAAGTTGGATGCTGGATACATTGGTGCTCCGCGTCATCCAATGCATCCTCAGTATGCGTCTCTAGCTCTACATATCATACACTACATAGCTTGCTTTCTAGCGTACCACAAGACTAGGACTCGCGTACTATTCGTGAGTGGTACGCGTACCATAGTTTACAAACCGTAGTTGTACCTGCTACGAAATATTTAAGCAAACTTAAACCACCTTGTATTGAATGGATATTTAAAAAATGGTAAATGAGGCACAACACTCAAATGCTAATTTATGACCACAGTATCGTCTAATTTATCTAACTGTTCAATCAAGTCATAAATTGAGATTCGGGGTATGTACAATACTTATAAAACTGATATACTTGTATATACTATACACATCAAATTATATATTTTTTCCTCTTTAAATTTTACTTGGAGGTTAAGGCCTTGTGCCCGTAATTTGTCTAATAATATGATTAGCCAATATTGTTTATTTTTAAACATTATCGTGTAAAGAGCAGACTAACAGTTACATAATCTTATATTATTCTACTGTTCGTATTATCCCCGCAACACATGTTTCTACCATATATATCGAAGCTCTCTCCAGGGGAAATGATCTCGATTTGCTACGATAGCAATCCTCAGGTCAAACTGATGTCATATTTCATGGGAAGTGTGTGGGATATTGACCCAAACGATTTTTTTAAAGAAGGCTAAACCTTTTGCGCTCTATATTATTTTTTTAATTATTTCTTATGCCTTTTTGTATCTCTAATATTGTTTATTAATATTATTGTTGTTATTATTATTGTTGTTGCTGTTGTTGTTGTTGTTGTCGTTGTCGTTGTCATTGTCGTCGTCGTCATCGTTGTCGTCGTTGTTGTCGTCGTCATCGTTGTTGTTGTTGTTATTGTTGTTGTTATTATTATTCTTTTTATTATTGTTGTTGTTGTTGTTGTTATTATTGTTGTTGTTTTATTTAAATTTTATGGTTATTATTTATTATTATTTGTCCTATTTAAATCTTGTAACGCATGTCAAACATTATTTTAACTTTTTTTGAAATAATGATTTATCTCTATGAACGGTTTTCAAACTGTAGAATTGTTCGTAGATAAAGGAGATTTTTGTTCTTACATTCTAATGCCGATGTACCTCTATGTCAGTCACAAGCACATTATATTTCATTTACGCCACTCCTATGTATTGTATTGCAGTTTACATCTCTTATCTTTGGCGTTAAAATATTTTTACCCATACTATTGTTGGTGTTATATGGTATACAGGTCTTAGTTTTTCTAAAAATAATCGTGAAACGATCGGGGTTATTCCATCAAAATGTAAAATAGTATAGCAGCCATCCGATACGAACGTTTTTCCGAGGTGCAAAATTAGCTCGACTTGCCCTAATACTTCGTGTTTCCCTTTTATTTCACACACACACTTTATTTCCTCTCTAAATAATAAAACTACGTCGTTTCCCAAAATTTTCCATTTCCGTAAAAAAATCCGTTTTCAACAATGTGCCTATTTTCTCGATTTTTACATGCTTTCGTTTATATTTAAGCATTCATAAAGTGATCTCACGGGTAGACTTTGACCAACGGATATAATCAACACATTTGGAATGGAAAGTGACGATGGAGAAACTAAACAGAATTTATTTTAAACATATACAGAAACGAGAATTTCCTAATTTATTGCCGCAGTCACCACCTTCCTCTCCTTACACTACACTTTTTTTTTCCTCTTATCTGTCTATAATAGTGGGTCCAAATCTCAAGTTGGAGCGCCCTTGGGGAACATCTGCTCTCTAAACATTGTTTGTTCTTTTATTATTATTAAATCTTTTTCTCTAGCTTTTATGATTTATATTTTTTACTATTTTACAATTTTCTTCTTCGCCCTCTCTCACTTGGAAAATATCCGAAAGAAAGAGCATTGGACATATAGAAAGGCTCTTATTTCCTTCTTACGTTGGTATCATTGTAATGAATATGAGGTGCATGGCCGCGCGGTAAGGCACTCCCGCCAAATGA
Organism: Odontocerum albicorne; assembly: GCA_949825065.1. NCBI lineage: Eukaryota > Metazoa > Arthropoda > Insecta > Trichoptera > Odontoceridae > Odontocerum > Odontocerum albicorne. The sequence goes on from OX463844.1 coordinate 37,796,673, forward strand.
GACAGGCATTTTTCCATCTAATATTCGGGGGACAAAAGAAGCATTTCAACTGGTCATATCTGAAATTTCTCAGCCAATGACTGATTTTTTAATAAAATTAAATATAGCACTTGGTACCGATAGGTTTTGGATTAGAATATAACTATTGTAAATTAGAGGTATAAATCAATCCAGCCATATATCACTTTGAGACCGTGTTAGTATAATAAGAATGAAAAAATGCCAATCATATGAGTATATCGCTTGTGGATAGGCCACTGTATGGTGGGTAGACACCTTGACAGAATAAGTGAATATCTAGGCTGAGAGTATGGTTTGGATGAAGACTTATAGATCATGTGTTTTTCCGTTGTCCTTTACTTGACATATTTAATTGAACTAAATGTCACATGTTTGCCGCATCCAATAAAATGTTGTCTTTCTTCGAAGGAGTTTTCCACTTAAAGAATTATTGTATGATACATGTTTTATTGTATGATACATATTTTATTGTATGATACATGTTTTTTTGTATGATACATGCTTTATTGTATGATACATGTTTTATTGTATGATACGTGTTTTATTATATGATACATGTTTTCAAGTTTAATCAGCCAGCTGTATCATAAGTCATGTTAATTTTTCACACCACATTTCATTTATTATATCGACACTCTTATAATTACATTTTTTGCTTCAACAGTAATGGCGTGAATCCCCCTAGGTGTAGGCGGATTGCCTATATAAAAATAATATTCTTGTCAGTGATATAGAGGACGCCAGGGGGACAGTTGCCATCGGGTGCAGGGTTAAAGGGATACAAACGATGGTAGCTACTCGCAATGTTAATGTAGATTTCGTCATTAAGTGTAGTGCTAATCGTTTTCCGTTTCCCTGCTCTTGGGGAGCTGATCAAATTAAGAGTATTTTGTTTTATCAACGTTTTTTCTTTAATTTGAAACTGTATATGGAATACTTAAGCCCATTTTTACATCGGCTCACCGGGTAATTCTCGATAACCCGACGGCCCAGTTTGCTGCGGTATAGCGTACATTTTGTGCGAGGGAACACAGATTTTGTATCTTGTCCCCGGCTGCAGAAAACTCTCGATACGCCAGTGACTATTATACGGAAAAGTATGCAGCACAGCAACAGCAATAAATATTATAGAAATAAACATATATGTGTATGATACAAAAATGTTTGTCGTACAATACCCACATCATCACACCGCGCCTTTTCCCCCTGTAGAGTAGGCAGATAAGCCAGAGCGCCAGACTTTCCTATTGCGACACACATCTTTCTCCTCTTCTACATCCATACACCTGCTTATACAGTTCTTGCGATTTCTCCGACTTTTTAAATTTCCTTCTTTAAATATATCATACACTTGATTCATCAATACTTAACTTGGTAACCCTACCATGCCTTTCACTCACGTTTGCACTATATAATATATTTGTTTTGTCAATCTTTCTTCATTAATTATTTCTGCATGGCCAAACATGGCTCTGCATGGCTCACAGTGTTTTTTTAATTATTTTTAATACATCAACCTTAATTTAAAAATTATACTTAATCATTTCATATTCTATCTTGCATTGTCACCCCATGTATTATTTTCAGTATACACATTTCTATAGCATTTATTCGACCCCTTTCACTCCTTTTCCACGATTTACTCCCATTTATCGATCTTGCTATCTTAGAACTTTTATTGTTTTGGGCAAGCAAGCTAAACATTTAATCGTCCCATTTTCTGAACACTTATAACCATATAGCAACAACACAAAAAAGTGCATGTGATATCAAAATGCAAAAGATAACATTTAGGTAAAGTTATTTGAAATATGATTATTAATAATAAATTGAGCGGAATATAACGAGAAATAATCAATCTCTTCTCCTTATCAGCGTAATATGCCCTCGAACTGTTCTTATCTCGTTCCAGCCTGACGAGCAGAATATTAACTACCGCTTTGGGTGGACGCTCATGCCAATCAACGTGGAGAGTTATAATCCCTTTACCAAATTTCTGGATGGGCTACACTACCAACAAATTGATTTTATATTCCACCTCGATGTGATTAAATGCTACTCTTTATTCCCATCACCATCGTGTCGTGTAGCTCATGACTGAGCATCGTGACTTCCATTATAGCCGCCGACGACTCCCCTCCATCTATCCCTGCACTCCGCAGCTCAAAGTGCAATTGTCAAGGATAGTCCAGTTGTGTCTCTTACTTGGTCAGTCCAACCCATTGGGATTCTTCCTCTTGTGCGTCGTCCTTCCACGCCTCCAGTAACCACAAACCTCTCCAAACTGTCACAAGTAATGACCCAAAGAATCGGAGGATTCGTCGAAGGCATATCGTCGATACTCAGTTGTTCGAGAACGCAGGCGTTGGTTCGTCTTATTGCCCATGAAATTCGTAACATCCTTCGCCAGCACCACTATTATATTATACGTATCTCGCTTGCTTTCAGAGTCCAAGTCTCCGCGCCATACATGAATATTGCGAAGACGAGAGACTTAACTAGGCGCATTTTCGTCGTGATGGTGATAGTTCTGTTATTCATATCTTTTCCAACTTTGACATCGCATTTTACGCCATTTCAGTACTTCTTTACACCTCAGCCTCGCATCCTCCATTGTTGGAATTTCACGTAAATAATCCATAAACTGGATTATGAACTTGAAAAATTTGTGAAATATTGTGGAAATTGTAGTTTTCGCCCTGGACATAGTACGACCACTGAACTCTCCAAAATAACTTATGATATACAATCTATGGACAATGGACAGCTCAATCTCTTTACACTGCTGGACTATAGTGGTTCTTTCAATTCAGTTGATTTTGACTTGCTTATTGAGTTCATGACACATCTGAACATTTCACTTCGCGCCTTGAAATGGTTTAAAAACTATTAACAGACAAGACAAACCGAGATGTTTCTTCTACTGCTGAAATCATGAAGTATGACTTCAACTGCATCACGCAGTAGTCTCAATAAAACGGTCTACTCGTGGATTCTCTAAAATCACAGTAAATTGTCGTGGGAAGTTGACGTCTCCTATCGAAGGCCTTCCAATATTTTTCTTGTGTTAAAATCGATAATTCTGTGATTCCGTATTCATCACATATCAAAAATCTGGGAATTCTTATTGATGACAATTTGAACTGGCATAATCGTGTCATCTTTGCTTCTCTACGTTCTCTTAATTAGATGTGTAACTTTCTACCTGTTTTGAGTCGAATACTTATATCCCAATGTCTTATACTTCCATTACTTAACTACGGTGACATATGTGTATGTTATTTGGATGCCGAGAAGTTATTGGATAATTTGGAGGGATTAAAAAACGTTTGCATTCGATTCATATTTAACCTAGGGAAGTATGGCCAAAAGTCAATGGCTTAAAATCAACAAACTTCAATGACTGAAAAGCAGGCAGAGAAAGAAAGAACTTTCATATTCTGGTAACATAACTTTGGGTGATTTACAATTCCAAATCTCCATATCTACTCCAAAAATTCCAGTTAATTTCATTACATGGACGTTATCTTCGATTAGTCGATGAAAGACTCCTTTGCAAACATTTGCACATAACACCACATTTTACACATTTTCATTTGCGGTTCACTCGGGACGACTACGGAACGAACTTCCAAGATTTATTAATGTAATTTTTCGTTAATTAAAAATCTCCAATCTCCGAAAGTTATTCACGGATTGCTTTGAAATTTTGACAGTTCCATTTTGATTTTGAATATTAAATATTTAATAATAAATATTAAATTCTCAAACACGTTTATTGAAAAATAGCGCCATCTGCTTGGACGTAGAAATAAATTTTTATCTGCCATTTTGTACTGTGGCGTCGCAATAGCTGTGCGCTTTTAATCCGGTGTTTTTAAACTGTTTTTTATTATTTTTCAGTACAATTAGCGGTGAATTTGAACTGTATCGATTGATTTTCATTTGAATTCATGGTATGTTTCTGTGTATGTTTTATATATTTGAATTATTAAAAGTTTCATGCAACTAACTTTTGACAAATGTCACATTTGATTTTAAGGAACTGTCATATTTTTGCTAATTTGTAACAAGATGTATTCATTTGTCATTATTGTTAGTTTTTTGTAATGTATTTACCTAAGTAACTTGTCATTTATTAGAATCGAGCCTTATATTAAAGTCGATAAAATAATTCAAATTACTGAACGTCGTTACAAGGTTGTATTGGGGCGAATTCTTTCCAGCAATTGAGAATTGTCAACGGCGTTACACATGCCACTTTACGCAGTGCATGTCAAGCTCTGAATTTATTGGAGAACGACCGACACTGGGGTGTATGCATTAATGACTGCATTGTTTGAAATGTTTGCAGTCTTTCCTTAGCATTTAATTAATTCCAATAATCTCTCTCTTTTCTTAACATTTATTTAGTTCCAATTATCTCTGTATTTCCTTAACAATACTCCAATTTGACAAATATTTCCTTAACAATACTCCTATTTGACAAATGCGTGTCCAGCTGCAAAACGATCGATCAACTGAGATATTCTCGCATCAATTGCTGGAAATTGGGAACGGAAAGGTGCCGGTTGATATGACCTCAGGACGATTTTCATTTCCTCATAACTTCTGCAATTTAGTGACGTCAAAAGAAGAATTGGTTGAAAAAGTATTTCCCAATATTCAAATCAATTATAAGAATCACGAACGAGTGAACGAGCTATTCTTGCCGCCAAGAACAAAGACGTCTACGAACTTAACAATATTATTCAGTTCCTTTTTTAATGTTTCGCAATTTTATATTATATGTTTTTGTTCTAACTTTCTTTCTTCTTTTTCAGTGCAATCGATCTGTTTTAGTTCATCAAAATGCCGAGGAAGCAGCTGAGCGATGTGCATCCAGACTTGAGGATGCACGGTTGCGACCACGGCGATCGCGTTCTGCAGCTTCAGATCTGCTTCGTTCTCAAGAGAATGAACGCGACAGACTGAGAGTGGCTGAAAGACATCGAAAATATGGTATACCTACAAGCATTGTGAAATTAAACATATTAGAAACGTGTGCTTTCTATTTTCTTTCTTTTACATTTAACCAGACTGAGCCACAGCAACGCCTGGCCGGGTACAGCTAGTTATAAATAAAAATAATTGGAATTGGAGGGGTTAGTTGGAAGAAATCGCTGTATGGGTAATAAGCCCGCCAGATGTATAATGTTTAACAATATACACAAAAGAGTTCAAATAAAAATAAATAACTATGTATGTTTGTGACTTAGAATACAAGACATTAAGTTTACTATAAAACAGAGTAAATGTATGCGACTATATAGTAATTATCCGGGTAACAAGATTTGTGGAATTAATCCATTCAAAAATTCTGCATCTTTTTTTCTACACAGAAAATAATTGAACTAATTGCATTTATTTTTATTTCTTTTGCTAGATTCTTCACAGACTAGCCACTCTATCTTTATTTGACAGCAAGTGGAATTGTGAATCCTAAAGTATTTGACGTGAAATAATAAATTAGAAACTAAAAATTAATCGGGAATGTGTAAAAACTGTAACTTTCCAAAGATCGATTCAAATATGACTGGTTAATATTAAATAAAAAAGCTCAATGTTTTAAACGCGAAAATATGTGGGGAAAATCCATTTATGAAAAGCAAGTATTTTACAACACATGAATTCACTGTTAAATAAATAATAGCCAGAATTTCCTGATTTAAAATAACAAGCATCGATAAAAAGTATTATTTTAATAGTTCGAAGTGCCCTTATCAATTAACCTCGTTGATTAATGAAATAAACAGCAAATTCGTGGAAACTGTCAGCTCTCAGCACCAGATGGCATATGGTTTTTTCGAAGTTAGGCTTGTTTACCGCCACACAGAGAGGGGTCAACAGAGAGAGATAACTCCTGCATGTGTGTCAACAGTAAACACTTGTAGATAGCTTCAGCAGATGTTTGGCCAGACGGGCCAGACTGCCTGACGCTGGCCTCACTCGCAACGTCATCCGAACAGGTCCACTTCAAGAGGATTTCGACCTTATTCAGACATGACCACTTTGAGGTGGTATAGTTCTGGTTCAAAATCGGTCCCTTGAAGATAATTAAGGTCTAGTTTAAACATAACTAATTTAGTATGATTTAAACCAGGTTTAGACATAGTCAAGATTCCTTAGGCCTGAGTTAAAAGACCTGTTTCGGACTTATACACAATATATTATGGGTTTAATTGTAGATTCAAGTAATGTTACTTAAAAATACTAGAAATTTAACTCAAACAATATTCTCAAACTGGGTCACTTGAAGACCTTTTCGGCCTTCTTTAGAGATGGTAACTATTGGGTTGATACATAAATTCGTTTTTATTACATTTACAAACAAAATACACAAACTAATCAATAATATATCGTCCCGCATTGTTTACGATTGAATCCAAACGTTCTGGCAGTTTTTCGATTCCACGCCTGAAGAAGTCGTGAAGTCAATTTTGAAGAGCAGCGTCGTTATTATGGGAGATTCTTCGGAGATTGATGGATAGAGAGCAGAAACGATGAAACTCTGATGGAGTAAGATCAGGAGAATAGGATGGATGTGGAATAACTTCCCAACCGAGCTCTTGAATAGCCACTTTTGTAATGTTAGCAGTATACGGATGTGTAATGTTGTGTTGAAAAATCCCTTGATGCCGTCTTCTTGGTCATTTGTCCTAAATTGCGGCCTCAAGGCGACGAAATTGTTGACAATAAACTTCAGAAGCGTTGGTTACATTCCTCGGAGGTATTTCATTATGACGCCTTTTTGTTCCACCAGATGCACAACATTACCTTACGTGGCTGGACACCAGCTTTTGCATAGGAAGTTACTTATTCGTTAGGGCTCAGACGTTCCTTCCTGTTCTTGATATTGATGTCAAGGCGATACCTTTCTTCGGATAAAAATGGCCGATCTTGTTGTCGAGTTAAACGATGACGAACAAGTAAAGAAGCACAAATGGTAGTACGCTGATTTTTGTGGTTTTGCTCAAAATGTATGGTACCCAAACACCCGATTTTCAAACTTTACTGGTTGTTGATTCATCACATTGCCCAATTCTCGAGTTGACTGACATGGATCATTGTGAATTAAAACGTTCAAACGGTTTTCATCAAAGTCGGATGGTCTTCCTGAACGTGGAGAACCATTCATGTCAAAATGGTCCTCTTTGGAACATTAAAATTTCTTTCCCCGATGGACCAACGGTACAGATGATTCTATCGGCCTCCGATGTTTTAACTCCTAAGTAAAACTCAAATAAAAGGATACGTTGGAAAAGTTCGTTTTTTTTGTACTTGACACTATTTTCTTTAGCCAACAATTAATACAAACTATCTACAAATTGAAATGTTCAAGACATATTCAATAAAATAATACTATGCCATTAAAAGAATATTAGCAAATGTCAAAAAAATATTTTCAAAGCCCTGTTGCCTTGGAAACCAAAAACGCTACGAACGTAAGCACCCACCCAATACTAGGTGCTTTAGATTAGGCGAATCTTACTTACTTAATCCGGCTTGTATAACAAACAATGATGAGGTATTGACAGAATAAAGAGGTTTTCTCAACATCTGTCAAAAAAATCCAATTGTTCGTCAACAAATGGCATAAATATTAAAAAACATCTTGTCTGCACTAAGAATAAAAACATTTAAATGATGTATAGAGATGAATCTATGGTAATGTATAATGAGGAATGTTGCCTAGGCATAAAGTGAGCACTTAACTCAGCCTTCAAAGGGGGTCATACCACAAAATATCAATTAAAATAGATAGAAAACACAGAAATGTTTCCACTTTTCGAAGAATTTTTATTTTCTGCTGACGTAAACCGGAAATTAATTTCAAACATAATTAGTCAAAATTTAAGGGCATTAATTAAAAACTTTAATCACTACTACCCCGATAATGAGGATCCTCGTAAAGGCAATCTATGGATTAATAATCCCTTCATGGAAGACGTCACTTCATGCGCACTTAATACTCGAGAAAAAGAAAACCCAATCGAATTGTCTGGTGATACCACTCTAATGTCCAGACATAAAATACAAAAATTGTCTCAGTTTTGGATATCGATGGAAGTAGAATATCCATCCCTAAGTTACAAAGCCATTAAAATATTGCCCGCATTTTCGACTACCTATTTATGTGAGAAGACTTTTTCGGCCATGTCAATAATAAAAACGAAGCAGAGAAACAGATTGGATGTCAATGCAGTGCTTCGTCTCTCCGAAACAACACTGAAGCCACGGTTATCAACTATTCTAGCAAAGATGCAACAGCAGATTTCGCACTAATTTTCAAACTTAATATTGCTTACTTAAAATACGAGAAGTTCTCTTATTAACAATTAATCTACTGATCGGTTTCTGATTATTTCAACACACCATTTTATTTCATGTTATATTTGCAATAAGACCGTTATTTGTTTGTTATGTCTACCAGTTATAAAATAAGATTAAAAACTAATAAACAAAATACTACACATATAATAGTTTTTATTCCTGCGTTATTGGTCCGCGAAATATTTCGCCTATTTTCACCGGGCCGCGGGCGTAAAAAGGTTGGGAAACGCTGATCTAGAGCAGTGTTCCCCAACCGGTGGTCCGCGGCCCGGTGCCGGCTTTCCGCCGGGCCGCAATCAGTATGTCAAATTTCAAGAAATTCGCCATGCAAAAATATTAAATATATGATTTTTTCGCTTGTACGTTGACTTGTATTTTTAGTAATTGTTAAATAAATATAATTGGTATGATAATGCGACACGATGGTCGCTGGTTTTCTCAGAATGGACAGTCATAAATCTTCTCAGATACACTTAGGGAGAACGGAAATATTTGCTGTTGGATAGTGAACTCGGATGCAAAACCCTACCTAAATATATTACAATTAAAATTGTTTAACTGTTATATGTATATTTGTTAATTATAGTTACATATGTCCATCTTTCACAATATAAGATTAAAAAAAATATTAAATAAAAAAAAACATTTTTATTTCAGTATTAGTGGTCCGCGAAAAAAAATTCCTTGTTTTACCGGTCCACAGGCCTAAAAAGGTTGGGGAACACTGGTCTAGAGCATGGGTCGGCAACCTTTTGCTGTAAGAGGGCCTAATATTTTACGTGGGTATTAGTGCGGGCCGCACTTGGGCCATATGTCATTACAGTACATCAGGTCTGTAAATATGAAACTGGAATTTGCTCATAGATGGCTATAGTTGTCAATATAGTGACTGTCAAACTGCGTCATTGGCGCCTTTTTATTGTGTTTACATTTGTCAAAGACTTTTAACTCCCAACAATAAGGTTTAATACAACTACATATGCTTTCATAGCGTTGAACATGTCTGTTTTTGTGCCTGAAAACTACGAATTGCGAACAGCATTGATTTTCTGTTACCATTTGAAGAAAAATGCTGCAGAATCGCATCGAATGCTTGTCGAAGCTTACGGTGAGCATGCTCTTGGTAAATCATAGTGCTTTGAGTGGTTTAAAAATTCAAAAGTGGTGATTTTGACGTGAGAAACGAAGAACGTGGAAGACCACCGAGAAAGTTTGAAGACGCCAAATTGCAAGCATTGTTGGATGAGGATGACGCACAAATGCAACAACAACTCGCGGATCAAATAAATGTGACATGACAAGCCGTCTCCATACGTTTGAAAGCCATGGGAAAGATCCAAAAGGTGGGAAAATGGGTTCCACATGAACTGAATGGAGGACAGCAGGAAAACCGAAAAACCACTTGCGAAATACTGCTCGCCAGATACAAAAGAAAATCATTTCTCCATCGAATTGTGACTGGCGATGAAAAATGGGTATATTTCGAGAATCCTAAGCGTAAAAGATCATGGGTAACTCCAAGCAAACCAGCGACGTCCACTGCAAGGCCAAATCGCTATGGACGGAAGACAATGCTCTGTGTTTGATGGGATCAGAAGGGTGTTATTTGCATCTATGGGGCACTCACTTGCTGAGCAACGCTTCACTTCTTACGAAAATGGCTCGATGAATGGTTTGCCCCAAAAGAGTTTTTTTGGCGTGGCATCCACAAATTGCCAGAGAGATGGGGAAAATATGTAGCTAGCGATGGGCAATACATTGAATAAAATATTTTTTATCATTTTCATACAATAAATGTTTATTTTCTATAAAAAAAAATCCGGTATCATATTTACAGACCAACGTACCTTCAATGTTTGTGTACAAATATTTTAGTTTTAAAAATAAAACGCTAATTATATATTTTTACGACATTTATTGTAGTTAATAAAACCACGGTAACTTTCTGGGTTATTCTTTTTTTTCCTTTCTTAAATATCGGTACTGTGATGCTAGTGCACCATTCTACTGGAGTCTCACCATGTGTCAATATTTTATTGAATAATTTCCATAATTAGCTCCTCACCTTCATATTTCATCATTTCATTGGAGATATTGTCTATTCCAGGAGACTTTCTATTTTTTAATTTCTTAACAGCACAAGACATTTCCGTTTCTGTGACGATTTCTGGTGTTGTCACAACTAGGTTCAAGGTTTCGCGAAGTTCGTCATCTCTATGTAATACCTCAAAGTATTTCTCCCATGTTTCGGCACTTATTTTATTAGTCTGTGAATACTCGTTAACAGATTTATTTTGATTCTTTAGCATTTTCCAGACTTTTATCTGTGCTTTGTATAGATCATGTTCCATGTCCTTTGTAAATTTAATCCAAAATTCCTTCTTCATTTTACATATGTCTGCATTGATTATATTTCTCACTTCTTTATATATTCTGTGTGCCTCGGGTGTTGGGTTGCTTCTATAGGTTAAATAACTTTGTCTTTTTTCATTTGCTAGTTGTTTCACGCCATCTGAGAATCATGGTTATATGTTCCATGCATTGCCATGAATGTTAATTTGTATTTTGCCTATAGCTTCATATATGTTTGTTTTCAACTTTGTCTCGCTTGCTCAATATTATCGTCGTCATTTATAGGGTTCTGCGAAACCTTTTCCTTTATTCTTTTTTTGTACAGGTATTTTGTACTGTCATCTTCAAGTGACTCGATATTAAACTTTTCTATCAGTTTTGGAGGTTTCTTTATGTGTTTTGGTTTCTCCATGATAATTTTCCCTATAACTAAGTGAAGAAGTAGAAGCGGCTTCTGGAGGGATCATGTGGACCGCATGGAGGATATAAGACTGTCAAGAATCGCTAAGACTGAAAACCCTAACAGCAGGAGATTACCAGGAAGGCCGCCGAAAAGGTGGAAAGACAGCTGGACGTCATTATCCCAGGACAGCCTACCGTCACAAACAGGTCATATGACCTAAACCAAGAGGAAGAAGAATAATAAAGCCAATGAGATTTTTGTGACTGCATTTGACTTGCAAGTTTTTTTATATTACGAGTAGCTTGCATTGTTTAAGTAGAGATGCGTAGTAACGTGTTGCGTCTAAATGTGAATATGATAACCATGAACAGTGTTTGTTTTTTCGGTAATTCAGAATTGAAATAGTTAGCTCACAAATAGATGTACTACCAAACAAAGAAATTATTTTCTGAGCAAACCTTTTTAACTCCTTGTAGTTTTCAGAAGGCAAACTCCTATAGAAATCCACCAAGCTAGTTTTTTCCTTAAAAGCCATTTTAAGTGTATGATATCGTCCGTCACGTGCGTTGCGGCGAGAATCTTGCGGGCTGAACCAAAACGCCTCGCGGGCCGCGGGCTGCCGACCGCTGTTCTAGAGCATAGCATGCTCTGAAAGTGATTTTAAAAAATGGTGATAGTTTAGTGATACTTCAGTGTGATTTTCCAAAAGAGTCCAAGATTCATATAGAACGTATCCGGTTCCATCAGGTCATATTATCAAGACTTTTTTTTTCAAAACTAAGCTGCTGGCTCTACATTAAAGAAACGTGGCGGTGAAAACTGCACCTTTACTCATGAACATTGCTCCGAGAGAGGCTATTAAATAAACTCGACACCGGTCTGCGTGTCGTCACTTGGACTACCTGAAGTCAACGCTCAGCTGATTTTACACAAATATCTACATCTACACCTGTACAAAATTCAAGTAATGTATACACTACATGATAAAGACTACGAAAACAGAGTTAATATTTACCCGCAGTTTTTACAGTTGATTAATAAAAATCAAGAATTGGTTGAAAAATCATTGATGACAGATAAATCAAATTTTATTTGTTAAATTTTGTAAATAAACAAAACTTCCATTACTACCCCACCATAAACTCTACTGTACTTGATGAAAAACCTCTTCATAACTTCAAAATAAATTAATTGAAAACTTCGAATGCAATTAAACTATTCTTTGACGCCTCTAGATCAAAGTAACCAATGGTGCAAAAATGAACCAATGTAATAAATAAATATATACTACCTTGATCAAAAAGTTTAAGGGTCGGCCACCGTGTGGCGCTGTCAGTCGATTGGAATTCTTTTTTTTTTTGTTAGGTTACCACATCTATCATTGATACTTCCCTTCAAATTTCGGCGTCATAGCTTGACTTTTGTAAAAGTTACGCTGTACTGAGTACATCTACCTTTGTGCGTGTTTTCGATTTTTTACAAGTTTGAAAATGGCATCAACTGTGCATCAACGAGTTTGCATTAAATTTTGTGTGAAAAACGGATTTAACGGTCCGGAGACGTTGGAAATGTTGGAGAAGTGTTTTTCGGTGGCACAAACGCTTCAGAAGTGTTCGTGAGTCGGTCGAGGTTGACGAACGGAGTGGCAGTCGAAAACCGATGAAAACATCGATAAAATCAAAGAAATGTTGGCCGAAAACCGCGAATCGACCATCAGAGAGCTGGCAAAGGACTTCAACATCGCTTATGAATCCACTCAAGACATTTTGGTTAATTATTTGGGCCTCAGACATGTCGCTGCAAAAGTGGTGCCGAAAGACCTCAATTTCATGCAAAAAAAGGACCGCGTTGAAATCGCGAAAGACATGATTTCCATGAGTTTTTAACCAAAAACAACACGAATACTATCCAGCAGCCTTCGAATTCACCTGATCTGGCTCCCTGCGACTTTTTTCTGTTCAACCGACTTAAAAAACCACTTCGTGGAACGCGTTACAGCACCCGAGAGGATGTCATGAAAAAATCGAAGATGGTTCTGATGGACATACCGAAAATTGAGTATGAGGATTGGATCAAGCGCTGGCGTAAGTGCGTTGCAGTCGATGGGGAGTACTGTGAAGGGGACTATATCGATTTTCATGAATAAACTTGTATGTTCGATTTTATTAATAAAGTCCTAAAACTTTTTGATCAAGGTAGTATGTTTGCAACTTTCATGTTTTAATAATCTCGGTTATACGAGTACACTGCTGAATTATTAATTTAAACTCACTGCAATGCCAAAAAGAATGCTTTTATTTAAAATTCTGAAAAGAAAAATAAAATAATGAGAGCATATACGGTATAATTAGGACACTTCGTGTTCCCTTATTTTTTATCCATCCAAGAAATTCAAAATGGAACCCATTTTTAAACACCTGACAAGTTTATGAAAATGCTTATAGGTGTTTTAACTCTCAACGTTTCATCATTTTCGCAAAAATTATACTATCCTAAGGAAAATTATTATTTTATTTATTTAAATACTTCATCGTACATTGCCAAAGGCATCTCTTCCAATCAACCAGTATTATAAACAATACATTTATTACAATCTGAAATCGAAGTCAGGCCGTGTGCTCACAGCTTATCATTTGAAAACATGAAGATAAGTGACATTTTTTTATTGCTTGCAACACAATCCGCAAACGTCACTTAATAAAATGTGCGTTACGTCAAATGTCAGATTTCCAAATTAAATGATATTTGTATAATAATTGTGGAAGGTTACATAAGTGACTAAAAATGTATATTAATTTTAAAAAATGGTAAAAAATCAGTTATGGATGTTTTAGAAATAATGCACATTTTGACCTTAAAACCTTTATACTTATTATTATATGCATTTTCATGTTTTCAGTATACAGACCACCTTTTGTCGACATCTCAGCACTGCGGAAGTGTCAACTGCTTTGAGACCTTTTTATTTCTCTGTACATCCTGACCTTTTCGGTCGATTCCCGGAACAAAGGGTAATTCATTTATAACCAACAATTTCTGGCAGTCTATAATTTAATTTACATTCATATTCTTCCACAGCAACTTTCAAGATTTATCGTTATTGAATAGTTTGTTTTGTTCAACTTACCGCTATGTTAGAAATTTGCTCAAACAAACTATGTTGTAGATGTTTTGTTACACGAGGATTGGCGACATGTTTATTTCCAAAAAAATTTAATTGAAAACAATTAGGAAAATTATTTTAGGATCTCTTAAACATGCTTAAAGGGACCTTCTCTTCTCCCATTTGTCTCACACTTTTAACTTTTCGGCCTTCTTTTTCCCACTGCCAACTCCCTTCCCTGTTCACTTTGAACTTTTTGGCCTTCTCTTTCCCACTGCCAACTCCCTTCCCTGTTCACTTTGAACTTTTTGGCCTTCTCTTTCCCACTGCCAACTCCCTTCCCTGTTCACTTTGAACTTTTTGGCCTTCTTTTTCCCACCGCCAACTCCCTTCCCTGTTCACTTTGAACTTTTTGGCCTTCTTTTTCCCACTGCCAACTCCCTTCCCTGTTCACTTTGAACTCAATGCTACATGATGAGAAGCTGCTTTACAATATTTTTTTACATGCATGCCATCACAACATTTCCTTGTTGGGATAGGCAGAGGGGAGAGAGTGCCAAAATTTCCTACCCTTGCCATTTTGGATAAAATGTGCGAAAAATCCCAAGCATTTTTTGGCAAAAAAACAGTAGTTTATATTTTATTTGTTATCTCAGTTAATATATAGTTTTAAAACATTTTTTTGTGGAGACCTCCCTGTAACGTATCAATCGACAATTCTCGGGACTAACCAACAGATGGCGCCTTTAAAAACAAATCCATACCATTCTCAGTTAGTACCAACCTTTAAAAGTTACGTGTCAAACTTTAATGACATTGTCTCATTGAGTTACAGTGGTTTTAGTGACGCTACTTTTGCTATTTTCAAAATAATGGAAAAAACCGAATTTCGTGTGTTGATAAAACATTGCTTTTTAATGGGAAAAAATACCGTTCAAACTCAGCGATGGCATGAAAAGTATCATAGGGGCTCTGCTCCGTCGAAAACAACCATTTGTCGGTGGTATGCTGATTTCAAACGTGCTCGTACAGTCACAAATGATGCTGAACGCTCTGGTCGTCCAAATTAGGCTGTTACACCAGAAAACATTAAAAAAAACCTCAACATCGTGATGGAAAATCGCAAAATAAAGTTGCGTGAGATAGCTGACATCCTGAAGATATCATTTGGTAGTGTTTACACTATTTTGCATGAACATTTGGTCATGAAAAAGCTTTTTTCAAAATGGGTGCCGCATTTGCTCACAATGGAACAGAAATAACAACGCATCGATGATTCAGAGTGCTGTTTGGCACTGTTCGGTGTGGTATATTTCCATACACTGTTCAAGCTGGAAACTTTTGGACCTTATTACGTATGTTAATAATCTATTCATAATTTTCTAGGCTATCAATGAAAACTCTCTAAAGCAGTTGAGTGCAGTTTTAGAAGCGCAACAAGCGAAAACAAGATTGCCAAATACATCTCTCTCTTTTTATCTCAGAGGAAAAGATCTAAATAAAGGTAAAGTATTATATATATTGTATATAAATGCAGTTTACAAATTTTCAAATTTAAATCGATCCTTTTTATGATTGTTATCGTTTTACTTTTACAGATAAATTAAAATTGATAAATATAATCCTTTCCGGAAATGATGTTAGAAACTCTGTATTGAAAATTCTAAATGCCTGTCAGATATCCACTGAATATGTTGATAAAATATCAAAAAAAACTTCCTCAGGAAAGAGGGAACATGGGTTAGTCATTTTATTCTTATTTACCACATTCATTAATAAATAGGAACTTACGGATTGCTGAGTAACAATGGACAAAAATGCAATGAATCAAATGACTCTTACTTTGATTAATCAAGTTATTTACTCTTAAGTTATATTTGATTGAATTTGAAGGTGAAAATCAGCCATTATTTTCGAAAGAACCTAATATATAAAAAATGGCAGTTGAAAATTATGTAGAATTATGGCTTCAATTTCCTTGCTCTCTTATGATTTTTGAACATCTAGTATTTCTTAACATTTTAGATATTCTTAGAATCACCCGTATCCTATATGCATACATGTGATTTTGTAGTTAATGACCAAATTTTTATCTTGTGGAATAGTATTCCTTTGAAATTTTTCCTTTTATTGTTTATTTCCAAATTTAATTCCATTGCTCAACAACTTGCATCTTTATTTTCAAAATAGATGAATGGTGGCCTATGCTACATTCTGAGGAAATGTAGCATAGGCCACCATTCATCTACTTACCATCTATGCTACATTCTGAAGAAAAGCACACTAATCGAATCATTCTTTATAAGGCTTAGATAACCAACATAAAAATAATGAAAGGACAAAGCATTTTGTCCCATAAATGGATTATCATTAATGAAAATGTTGTGTTTTATAGGACCTTTGGATATAATAGCCCATTTAATGAAAATGATCCCATGTTCACAAGCTTTGTAATGAGAGAGCAGGTACAAACTGTAAAGGAGTTTGACTCGTTAAAGTGAGTAAGTATGGTTCAAATTGTCATCACATAATCTTGCAAAGTTTTTAGGCTGGATCACCACTTGACTGCAGTCATACTGCGAGCTTTTTTGTACAAACATCACAATGAGTAACCAAGATATTTTTTAATAAATTGCTTTATTGATTATTTTTTTTATTTTTATGAATCTTATGTTCGATTCGTAATTTAGTAAAGGCTTAATTTAATTAAACCAGGGGAGTTGGCTCACCAAATGGTGCTGAATAAAAGATAGATTATTGTTATTGATAGTAATATCTTGGATTACTTCAGAATTTTGCTACCTCAGATCTGAGACTTCAGATATTCCTTCATAAAATTATTGTAAATTTTTTATGATATTTCCGTTTATATTTGTATTTTCCAATTTATATAATGTCTAAATGACCCAGATTAGCATTCTACTCATAAATACTTGAATGCATCCTGACTGTTAACAACAATCTTACTTATATTTTTGGTATAATAATATTATAAGAATTCAGATGCACTTGAGACCCTCTTTGTGTAACAGGTGAAATCCGTGCAGTGGATAAAAAAACCTCTAGAAGAGACCTCTAGACGCAGTATGATTTTAGGTCCCTAGTTCTACAATTTCATAAAAAACTAAATACCTCCTTCTATAATATTTTTAATTAAATTCTTGATCATAATCTGAAATAAAGAGCTGGATATCAATAATGAATTATTTTTTTATTTCAATATATTTTTTCCCTACATTTTGTTTTATCGAATGACTTATAAATTGAGAAAATAATCAATTGGCAAGTTATTTTTTCCCAAAAAAAATAATATTATATTTCTCTGAAGTGCTAATAAAGGCTTTTCCCTGATTCGATTTTTATAAGAATGGTTTGATTGATGCATACTAGGGTTTCTTTCTTCTACATTTGGAAATGTAGACTTTAAACCATGTGATACCAAGTATTTGTGGTACATTTATCTAGGATCTTTCTTAAGCATATCACACAAACTGAAGAAGTTCATCCCAAGTCAAGACAATCAATACCCTCATTATAATTAAATATTAATGCTATATTCAGTTGAGGTTCTTCCCATTTTTTCTTTGTATATTTCAGTTTTGTAAAGGCAAAATATATTTGTACGTGATAAATAGCTTCATTTTGAAATGTACTTGTAATTAAATATTCGTGATCTTCACCATAGAAATTACCATGTATATATTTAACTAAAAATAAGTAAATATCTCTATAAGTAAATTTTCCAATAAAATGCTTAACCTTTTGCCTGCCAACAGCACGTTTACACGCTCTACACGGTAGTGTCCATCACGCCGGGCATACAAATTTAGATTGAAGGGAAAAGGTTAAACTCAGTTTTTTTATCATCATTATCAAATTATTTTTCTTTACTTCAATTTAGAATAATTAAATATAGTTTATAATAAAGCGGTGATTGTCAAGGACCTGTGATGTGAGGTCATATAACCGGGTCTTAATGGCAGCCATCCATCTCAATTGTGTAATTATGTTTCTTTTTAAGTTTTTTTAAGAACATTTTAGTCAATTTATTGACAAATTCAACATCATTTAATGCACTTTCCTTTCCTTGTATACAAACTTCGTCTATCAAAAAAAAGTTGAAAATAAATTAGGGCTCTGCGATCGCCTGATTGGCAACACTGTAGTTGTGTATAGCTGATTGCAAAAATGCACTAACCCACAAAAAAAAATTGTCAGAAAAAATAAACACTAGCCGTTTTGATGAACTTACCTATAATGTAAGATGTAAGAGTATAAATGGTATTTCACTATATTCTGTTGAATTTCTGAGTTAACAAAATCATTTTGCTTAAGCTAAGTAAGGAAAATTTGAAATAAATTTTGAAAGTTGTTTTAAGTTTCGAATCTGTTGGCGAATGGCACAGATATTGAAATCATCCAATTCTTTTTTTAGGGCGACCCTTCCATTTTTTGCCTGGAGTTGTGAATTTTCCCCCATTTTCTTCGTATTCTTTAATACATCGTCTAACCGTGCTTTTTTATTTACCTGTAAATAAAAAAAACATTAATGCTAATATAAATAATAATGTATTAAATAACATTTACAAAACAATCCATTAAATAACACGACATATTCGTGATATATTATGGTAACATAACCTTTATGTTCGTAATATAACTTTTATGATGAAAATATAAATCTCATAAAACTTTTCAAAAATATGGCTTATACCATTTGTCCAAGCAGCTGTCAAACTATGTAAACGTAAACATAACCTCAGAAATTATAACTTTTTAACAAGAATGAACTCGAAATATATGTGAATGATTTCTAAACTTTAAAGATTTTTTATAATTATTTAAAAAACATAAATACATACCAGTCATACTAGCAGTTCGCGCGTAAACGTAATAAATAAATGTGACATGACAGCTAATGTTGGTGTTGCCAAGCTATAATTTTTTTAGTTCCAATTTTATTAATTTCTACTCTTTCTTGACAGACTGTATATATGTTTAATTTATGTCGCCCTTTCTATTCCATGTCCCTCTCTCAACTTTACAATTTGAATCAATTAACTATCTCTTCATATTGTTTCTTTTCTTATTATTATACCGAATTTTTTTGTTTTATTTGCATTTAAGTGGGGATTAGTCAAGTGAAATTATTAATTATTCCTACGATTTTTGTGAATAATGCATATAATTACATGAAAATATTTAAACTTTGCTTATTGGAATTGTAGTATATTAATTTATGTATTTCAGATTTTGGTGGCAATACATCAAATTTTAAGTTTACTGTACAATCTCTTCTTGTAGAACATGGCTAAGGAAAAACAATTCGATTGCGAGAGAAAAGCACGAAGCCACAAAAGCCACAAGAAACCACATCAATGAGCTCATCAAAGAACTATGCACTCTATACAAGCTCAAAGAGGTAACATTCGCTGTCTTGAAAATCTGTCCCCTCATTTATGCACAATATTAAAAAAAAAAAAACATTACATGTAAGCCTACTCGTATATTAGAAAGCAAAAAATATGACATATATTCATTCAATACAGCTAAAATAGCCAAAGTACAAAATATATTTTCCAACTCAAAATATTAAATGAAAGTAATAAATAATCATATTTTAATCATTATGTATTTATTATATGATGTTAGACTTGTCAAATATCTGAAACTGTAAGGGCTTGTACATGTAAAAAAAACACTTGAGGAATATTTCATACTCAGCCGAACAGGGAAGGGAAGGGAGTTTGATTCTCATGATATGAATCCTTGATCCAGTTCCACATATAAATCTAAATAGGTCAGGCATATTAATTAGATGGATTTATTAACTATATTTGTTCCAAGCTTTGCAATTTGCAGGTTTTATAAAAGATTTTGTAATATTACAGATAAAATGGGAATCTGGATGGAATGTGAGCCATGTGAGAGGAGGTCTTCAAAGTTTTAATGCTTTGGCTTCACAACATGCAGACAAGATGAATACTCTTAAAGGTATATTTATTTGTGTTATATATCTAAGCTTATCATCATCCTCATCTTATATATAACACATCGATCAATTAGTCCCGGGACTAACTACTAAAACAACATTTGTTTGCCAAAATTCTTCTTTATCCTCATCAACATAGTCTTCTTCAAGAGCGATACATTCATTCCAACGCTTTCGTAACGTTTCTATGCCAGCCATGTAGAACGATTTATCTTTGGTTTCAAAATAGGCGTTAGTTTCGGCAATCACTTCTTCATTGGAGCCAAATCTCTCTCCCTGAAGCATATTTTTGAGGTCTGCAAACAGCCAATAGTCGCTGGGGGCAAAATCTGGAGAATACGGTGGGTAAGAAAGCAATTCGAAGTTCAGCTCATGCAATTTGGCCATTGTTACCATCGACTTGTGACACGGTGCATTGTCCTGATGAAAGAGAACTTTTTTCTTCTTCATATGGAGCAGTTTTTTTGCAATTTCTGCCTTCAAATGCTCCAATAACGCTATGTAATATTCACTATTGATGGTTTTTCCCTTTTCAAGGTGATCGATGAATATTATACCATGCGCATCCCAAAATACAGAGGCCATGACCTTCCCGGCCGACTGTTGAGTTTTTGGTCGCTTTGGACGACTTTCACCGACTGCTCTCCACTCAGCTGACTGACGATTTGATTCCGGAGTATAGTGGTGGATCCAAGTTCCATTCATTGTTACATACCGATGCAAAAACTACTGTTTATTTTGCGTAAACAGTGCCAAACAGCGCTCTGAATCATTGATGCGTTGTTGTTTCTGTTCCATTGTGAGCAAACGCGGCACCCATTTCGAAAAAACTTTTTCATGACCAAATGTTCATGCAAAATAGTGTAAACACTACCAAATGATATCTTCAGGATGTCAGCTATCTCACGCAACTTTAATTTGCGATTTTCCATCACGATTTTAAGGGTTTTTTTTTTATGTTTTCTGGTGTAACAGCCTAATTTGGACGACCAGAGCGTTCAGCATCATTTGTGTCTGTACGACCGCGTTTGAAATCAGCATACCTCCGACAAATGATTGTTTTCGACGGAGCGAAGCCCGGATAACACTTTTCAAGCCATCGCTGAGTTTGAACGGTATTTTTTTCCATTAAAAAGCAATGTTTTATCAACACATGAAATTCAGTTTTTTCCTTTGGTTTGAAAATAGCAAAAGTAGCGTCACTAAAACCACTGTAACTCAATGAGACAATGTCATGAAAGTTTGACACGTAACTTCTAAAGGCTGGTACTAACTGAGAATGGTATGGATTTGTTATTAGAGACGCTATCTGTTGGTTAGTCCCGGGACTTATTGATCTATGTGTTATATATCCATATATATCATCACCATCCCCATCTTATATATGTCCTTCCATCAGGAACACAGGGATGACATTAAACATCTCCATCCAGGTTGATCCAGAGCCCGGTACTCCACATCTTCCCGCTTTAGACCAAGATTGTGAGTATTTCTATCTTAACACCGGTATATGATGTAGGATTGGCATCTGATTCGTTAAGTCTTTAGTAAGCTTAGGTCAGCTCATGGTTGACCCAAGGCAGCACTGGAGAAGCTTATAGTATGGGCATGATTAAGTAAGAATCAAGCCTCAGAGAAAGTGTTAAAAATAACATCAGAAGAGACAAAATCTTAAAATGAACTCAAGTCAAGGAAAGACAGACGTGATCCAAGCAATACTATAGCATGATGTAATCTAGCCCTGTAGAAAGTGTTAGAAATCACATCCAAAGGGACAAAATCTGAAATTGAACAAGCCAAGGATGTGATCCAAACAATGGAAAGATTTAAATATAACTGGGCATATTGCTAAATACAATTGTTTGATAAAGAAACTGCTATATATACAATATAAACCCTAGATGATGACTATTCTGGCTATGAGCGAAACAAAACCTTCCAATGGATATTTTTCAGTTTACAAAATACAAATCTGATAACTCTGCTTGTCTTGCAAAAGATACTCATTTGTTGTTTTGCTGAAAAGGATATTTAAATTATTAACATTTTTTTAATATTTTAGGGCGTACATTAGTCATAGGACAATTTACTGGTGTAAGTCTGGATGGTGATGTTTATCTTGGAAACACAGAAGTTAGACACAATTGGTTAGATGTAAGTTGGAAATATTTGAAATAATATTTTTTTTATTCTACAATATTTTATCGAATTAATTCCCAATCTAAATAATTTGGCTACAATGAATCCAGTGATTTTTTTCAACTCTTGACTCATCTTGATTATTAGTATTATTATTATTATTATTCAACATTTAACCTTTATTCAACATTTAATATTTTTTTCAGCTGATTAAAAATGTTAACAGTCATGATGAATCTCTAAGAAAAATTCCAAATTATGAGAAGACATTATCAACTGTTTTAAGAAATATTCACATTAAACGAAGGTGAGATATTTTACTGTTCAAAAATTTGTTGCTTCCAACAACTGTTGTTAAAAACTAATAGTAAAACATGCCATGTTTGGCCCTACAACTCAAGAGTGGGTCTTGACTTACATAAAAGAGAACTTCCAAATTTAGCAGTCAACTGTAGACACTCGCCAGTCTGAATACCCTTATTTATCCATCCAACTGTAGACACTCGCCAGTCTGAATACCCTTATTTATCCATCCAACTGTAGACACTCGCCAGTCTGAATACCCTTATTTATCCATCCAACTGTAGACACTCGCCAGTCTGAATACCCTTATTTATCCATCCAATTTTGGCTGAAAAATTATCATTTTACTTCAGATTTTACTCTTACTCCAAGATTTGATTTGCTGTATTTGCTTTTTTTATGGTTTAGACATGTTGAAAGAATGAGTGATAAAAGGCTGACTTAACATGTATACATGAGTCAAAGTTGTAAAAGGAAGACAGAGAAAAGTATGATTGAATTTTAAATAATAAAAAATTTAAAAAAACTAGAATTTTATGTGTAATCCCAAGAGTACTCCAAAAATTTATGTTAGGCGGCTATGAAACACCATTATAACCACAAATTCATATGAAGTAAGACTTGCAAGTAAAACAAACCTGGATGATAAGCATACTTGCTAACCACTGAGCCATAGCACCAACACTGAGTAAGGAGTAAGAAAAACTTAAATAACAATATGGAAGAGGTAAAGAAATTTGTTGTTGTGTAGGATAACTCTGTTTCTTCTCTGCCTACTCCGACTGAGAAATGATTCGATGGTATGTTTTTATATAATTTTTTATTTTGTTACATTTTATATACATAACATACTTCATATTTTCCAGAAAATTTATGCCTAAGATTTTAGCGGCAGAATATTGCAATCAATTGAGACGCTTGACTACATCACTTGAGGACATTTACGCAACTGGTGGTAGATTTTCTTCTTCAATGCCAAACTCATTAGCAGCCTATGAACTCGTCGTAGAACCGTAAGATTTTTTATTTGATAAATTAATGTCTTAAAAATAAAGGTGATAAAGTGAAATTTCAATGAATCTTTGATGAATATTTTTTTTGTCAATCAATAGTCACAGCCCATTATAAGAAAGGTTAAAAGTTAAAAGGGTCAAAAAAATATTTCCTGACATTAAAGATGAGGAATCGCGAGATATTTTCTGATACATACTACTAATGTTGTCCAGTGGAATATGCTGATTTCAGTGTTATTGAAACATGCACTTATCAAAAGTATCAAAATGAATACTTTTTTATTTTTTCCGTTATGATGATCCTACAAATCTGCATACTTAACTAATTTTTATGAAAATATCACATAAACTTTGAGGTTTATTATATTATACAAAATGATACTTATTTTATAAAAAATATAATGCACAGTGGTGTGATATGTGTCGATCTTGATCTATGGGTCAAAACAGTAATAAGAGTAGAACAAAAGATAACTCTTTGTTAGAAACGGATGTTATGAATGGAATTTTAGAGATAGTTTGACCACATTGAGAGAGTCTGCTGCTCAAGACTTATTGTTGTCAAATATATTTATAGAGATGTCCCAAAAAAAAGTATACGCACTTTGAGTGATTATAAATTCAGTATTTATTAAGGTATATCTAAGATTAAAACTCCAAATTAAATAAGACATGTAATTTATTTGTTAGTTATTGTGAGTGCTTAAATTGAGGGCTGTTCAATTATATGCACTGCTATATGCACTGCTGATAACATGGAATCGCAAACATCACGAATAATTTGTTTTGGTATTTGGGCGCATTCTCTTTCAATGGATGCTCTCAATTCATTAACTTTTGTCGGTTTTGTGTCATAATCTTTGATGAGTTCCCATAAAAAAAGTACATTGGTGTGAGGTCAAGGGCACAGGGGTATTCAATGCTACCTCTATGTCAAATCCATCTGTTAGGCAAATTTTAAACAAGCTAGGCCCACGATGGTAGTGGGAAGGTGCATCATCTTGCTGGACATAAAAACCCTCCTCATCCCTA
This sequence comes from Odontocerum albicorne, assembly GCA_949825065.1. NCBI lineage: Eukaryota > Metazoa > Arthropoda > Insecta > Trichoptera > Odontoceridae > Odontocerum > Odontocerum albicorne. Next base: position 37,821,404 of record OX463844.1, read on the forward strand.
AACTTCTCATGAATGTGTGGTATAACAAATTCCTGCAGCAAATTCAAGTAAATGGCACAAACTAAAAGTGTGTAAACATTTTTTTGGGACACCCTATATACATAATCATAGATGTCTGAGATGAATGGGGAATGACGAATTAGTAGACAAAGAAAAGAATGGAAGGTGATAGTTGCAGAATTTTTTAGAGAGAAAGGTAGAAGTATGGGACACCAAACTCCATTTACATTACAGGTTTCCCTAATTCATACAATGACAAAAAAATATATATAAAAATAAAATTTCACTTTACGAAAAAAATAATAATAAAAAAATAAAAATAGATTTTTGAATTGTAAATAAAATAAAATTAATACCTAGTTCCATTAGAGGTGACAAGACAAAAAAGTATTTGAAAACAATTAATAATACTCGTATTAAGATATGAGGAATGAATATTAAAAACAAGGAAAGAATAAATATGTATCTTAATTTCCCTTGAAGAAGTTTAGCGACACATGAAAAATGTCTTAAGGCAGCGGTTCTTGACCTTTTCGAAGTCATGGAGCATTTTTGATTATAAGAAAAATTTGCGAGTACCAAAATCATCAAGGTCATAAAACTAACAATAAAAATGCATGAAAATTACTTTTATTTATAAATAAAAATTACAAAAAAAAAACATAAAAGAATCCAAAGAACTTCGATCAAATGTTTCATATTTGACGGAGCACTTGTGACTTCCTCGCAGAGCACCGGTTAAAAACCACTGATCTAAGGGGGCACATGGTTAAATAGTGTAATTGCTCTGATGGAAGAACATGTAGACAAGATGTATGGATACAGACAAGGCCAAGTCTGTGTGCGTGGATAGAAATTTTTTGGAGATGGGTTGTCTCTGCCTACCAAAAATGGGCATGGTGTGATATGTATGTGTGTGGAAATGTGTATTTTATCAACTATGTTTCTGAATTATTTTTTCAGAGAAGCTGGCCCCTTAATGATATCTCCCACTGGACAAATTATTACTCCTTCATCGTGTCCAGGAGACCAGCTGATTAGCTTTATTGCCACTCATCTTGATGAGGCAATGGAAGGTCTCACTAAATATAAAATGTAAGTTATAATCTCTACATTAATTCTAGAAATCTAACTATTAGCATGTTTGCTAAGCAAATTGACACCCCAAGTTTGAATTATAGAAAATTCCGCTTTCAAGCTAATAAAACTTTCAAACCTCTTGTCTGATTTTTATACAATATATTTTTATTATTTATTAATAATAATCCAGTTTACAGAACGAAACAATGCAACACAAGTCTTAATTTTAAACAAGAAATTCAATCAGTCAGTTATCAAACAAAAGATGTCCTAAATCATAGTATTTAGTTCATAAGAAACAACAATAATTCAATAACTGCTTTTATAGCACAATGTATTAACCAAAATGGGGCTCTTTAAATTTACTCAATTAAACCCAGGTGTGTCATGACAACATCAGGTTAGATCTGTCAACACCTTGCAAGCACTAAACCAATACAACCACAAACATCATTAGCACATACACAATTCTAACTGCATCATAATCTTAACAACCACATCAAAATCATGTCCAACAACTACTCATCACACGTTCTACATACAGTCGTTCATTCTGATGCCTATGTGGAGACCTCCAAAGATTCTGAAAAAAATTAGATGCTTATGTTTGTTACTCCAGCCTTATAATCGAACTTTGCATTATGTTGTACAATTATGTGAGTCGCTAACAAAGCAATTCTTATGATTTGGGGATGAGTTATCTCTACTTAAGTTGTTAATAAATAATTTTTTATGATTCAAGGATAAGTTATCCCCAAAGAAATAAAAAGGTGTTGGGAAATATTAAATAATTGGCCGCACTTATCGATTATAATCATTAATGTCATAATTGTTGTAGTTTACTCAATGGAAGATTTACACAACATGCTATTATCCCGGTTAGTTGTACAGTGGAACCTCAATTTTCGAACTTAATCCGTTCCAGAAGGCTGTTCGAAAACCGAAGCAATTTTTCCCATAAGAAGTAATGTAGATTGGATTAATGTTTCACAACCCCAAAAATACAGAACCCGACAACACAATAAATAGATTAAATAAATGAAAATTTAACTGCACTGAAGAGAGCTGATGGTGTAAGGTGGTGAAGCAGATGGAGGAAGAGAATGTTATTGTTTGTAAAGGGAGTCACTTTGCATAAAAATGTCAGATGACTGTCTTGGGATTCTTTCTCTTTTCTGTCTCACTAAAAACCTGTCCAATGAGTTTGTTTTTGCCTGTGTTTTAAAATTGTTGTGAAGTGATACATGACATTGTCTTAGGAAACGTATATTCGAGAACCGAATTATGTTCGAGGACTGAATTAAATCAATATGTTTGAGGTGAAAGACATTAGAAAACCGAGGTTCCACTGTATTACAAATTCTTGATATTTAATTGACCCCAAATGTTGAAACTGACAAATGTTTCACCAAACTTTCCTTTCATGATTTACCTAAATTCAAAAGATTCATTGTGTATTTTAAACATTTCAGAAATAAACACACTGAACGATCTCTACATTCAGAGTGCATATCAAGATTGGGAGTTCTGGAATTAATGAAAGACGATTGTGTTACACCTGACCGCATGATACAATGTTGTCAACAATTGCTTCAACGCTCGGAGGATATAAAAATGGTAAAATATCTTCAACTCAGTTTTACCCTCAGAGTAATAGAGATGCTTGCTTTGAATTCTGTCATCGAAAGTCGGACACAAGAAAAGTAAAGAGCTGTTATGGGAAAAGATAAAAAATACATGTAGGGGACTTTTTCTGAGAACTCTCTTTCTGAAACTAAATAACACTCAAACAAAACCTTTTTTAAAGAGTCTAAAAGCTAAATGAAGTATCCAATAACAAATTTGACATGGTAATAAAATATAATAACAAATAAATGCTGATACAATGGATGACAAATATCTCATTAATATGCCATGGAGGTTGCTGAGTAATTGTTTATTAACAGAGTTTCATTTTTCCATAATATGTAAGGAATCATTCTGTGTAATGTTGACTGAATGGTTTATTGATAAAGTTTAATATTTCCATGATATGTAAGGGATGAACGGTAATTTAATGTGTGTAATAAATATGGTATGAAACATGTGGCATTTGTGTTTCTGATAGAATGTATCGAGTGAAAATTATGATGATGAATAGATAAGATTTAATGTTGATCTTAAATTATTTATTTATACTGTTTTACCTTTGCAGGATACGCAAGGTGTTATTCTCTTTATAACAACTTACTACTCAGTACTGTCTGATGGTGTCATGTGTATCCCGTGGGATTGGAAATGGTGACTACCACATCTTTCCACTGGCAGCTGTGTTATCTCAGATCATATATTTTTTAAATCATCTTGTTGACAATAACTTCCAAAATAAATTATATATATTTTTAGACTCATCTCCAGTTTTTTCTCTCTCAAAGCCTTCAAAAGTCACATATATGTTTAATTATCATGCTGATGAAGTGCCTCTTAGGATTTTTAAAGACGCAAATTATAATTAAATATATATAACAAAAAATTATTAATATAAATAAAAATTAAATAAAGCTACAAAGTGGGCTGTAATTTGCCTAGGGCCAAGTTAGACACACCAACTTTTTGCCACGTTTATGAATTTGCCAATTTTAAGGATTAGGTCTAACATAAATAAAGAAGTGGGAAAATCAATAAATAAATAATTTTGTGTAAAAAATATTTATTGAGTAATAATACACATTTTTTAATACATTTTTAAGTCACACAAATATATTTGAGATCAAATGTTACAATATTTCATACGATTATTAAAAATATCCGATTAATCAAGATACCAGGTTATTATAGATACCAAATTATTAAATACTGTAAAAGTCCATTAATTCGAAATTCAAAGTACTTAATTTTAAGGAAAATCAAATTATGAGTTACACGATCACTAAAAAAACAAAAGAAATTTGCGTGGCACTTCCCAATGGCTGGGAATACCATGACCATATTTTCTTACTGTAAAAATAATGTAAGTCAAGTAAAGTTTTGTCAAAATATATTCGCAATATTGAGACAACATATTTAATGGTTAAATCAGTTTTAAAAATATGTACTATTTTTCATAGACAGCGAATGTGTACGAATTAGAAAAAAACAGTATAATTGTCACTTATTTGATTTTGACATATTCATTTGTTTACACAGATTGACTTGTTTAAGTTTTCATGCGAAATATAAATATGATGTCCCTCCGCCAAGGCTTCTACGTGGATAGTATGTGGATTCTGATTTACGTGAAAAATTTCGAATAATTAGAATTCATAAATACTTTTTGGGGAAAAAAACTCAATAAAATACACATTTTTTCCAAGTAACTGTAGAATTTATTACACAATGACGATTTCGGGACTTTTGCTTTATAAAAGTCGATTAATGGACTTTTACTGTATACCAGATTATCAAGGATCCCAGGTTATTAAAATATTAGATTAGGTACTTAATAAAGTTAGCATTTTAAAGGTTAATTAAGTACAATTGGGTTAAATTAAGATTTACTTGAATACACTTACCACATTTAAGTATTTCCATGAGAAGTTTCAGAAATATACTGCTTCGTAAGTTCATACTTTTCAAAGGTTTTATGTAGTAAATGTAGTGACTTCGGTCACTAAACTAAATAAATTAATGTTTATGCACTGTGGAGATATTTATAAATATTACATCAAACAATGAAAAAATATTTGTCACATTTATACGTTCATTTGTATTAAATTTTTTATCTGCATTCAGTTTGTTAACGTTTATTAATAAAATAATAAAGCTGAATATAAATAATATTATAGATCCATACATTATAATTCCTAAAAAAAGAGATTCAAATTTATAAAGATATAAATATATAAAAAAATCAGACTCCTATCACACAGTTTATCAGTCCTTCGACTTAAATACAATTAATACTTACTAAAAAATACATGACATTTTTCGCCACCAAAAGTCCTAGACTTAATTAAAGTGACCCTTCTGATAAAAACACACTTACAACAAGCTAAAGATGATAAAACCCAGAGAAACTCAGATGGTTTATAAAATAAAAATGAGAAAAAAATCATTTCAAACACACTTAATATTCATAATTATTCGGAAAAAATTACTCCTGAGGACCTCCGTGGTCTGTTTGGTAAGATGCTTATCTTCCAACATAAGGTGCGGGGATTCAATTCCCATTGAAATCCAGATTTAAAAAAAAAACTTATTCCAATTTGGTTTTTACTTTTCTTTACCACCTTACTGGTTGGTTGGAAGAGAAATGGTAATAAGGAGAGAAGTTGGAAGAGAAATGCCACGTGGCTGCCAGGTTATAATGTATACATTGAAAATGTAATACAATACAGTAAAAAAATAAGTTAAATCAATGAAAAATCTCGAGTTATTGTATCTGAAGACTTTATATTTAAGAGAATCTAATTTATGATTTTTTTAAACAAAATATAATAGATTGTAATATATAAAATGTCATTTTTCTATTATACATCAAAATATAAAATATTATATCTATATTATTTATAGTTAAGGCATTAACATTGTGGAGGTTTAAAGACATTGTAATTTGTTTTATCAAACACTGTTTACACTTAACGTAACGGTGCTCCCCTGATGATGAGGTGAAAACCTTGAAACCGGTAGGGTTATACCGTTACATAAAGTGTTTGATAAAACATTTTACAAAATATTAAAATTTAATTTTTTTAATCGATATAAGCTCCATCTGTTCCTATTGTTTATTCCCAATGTCCAATCAATGCATATATCCCACTTTTATAAAAATCTTCATTTTTAGAGACTATAAACACTTAAAAGTATTTTTAGACCTCTCTGATTTTTATATACTTTGGTGCTTAGAAATAGTTCTAGATGGTAAAAAAAGATGATAAGTCCGGTCTATATGGTGGGAGCAGTATGACTTCATATCCCAACTGTGTTTATTTATTGATGGTTAATTGTGAAGAATGCGACCTGGCATTGTTATAACGCAGGTTGAGTCCATGTATGTTTATTAACACTTCCCTTACTGTGCTAAAAAATTACGCCAGTAACGGTGTTGGACACTGAGGGTACAGTAAACATGTATGTTTTAAATTAAAATTATACAAAATCTATTAGTTTTTTTTGTAATTAGCTATAAACATCATTTTATTATGTAATAAAATGTCGAATAATATAAAATAAGTGTAAGAAATGATAAAATAAGAGTTCAAACAGAGAGGTGACATTTCTATAAGAATATCATATTTCCACTGCGTCGTTCGGTCTGCGCAACGTTCAGAATGCGCATGACTGAAAAGAGGTCTCCAACCTTTTAAAAAAAAATTATACAAAATGTAGCGTGTATTTTTTGGCAATAAAAATATAATTCGAATTAAGACAATAATTAACATATTAACAAAATATAAAATGAATATATAAATTCAAAAATAATAATATAAAAACAAACACGAAATTCAAATCAATAAAATATGCCATTTGGAAAATATAAACACTTTGAAAATAGGTCAAAATTTGAAAATAGGACAAACATATAAAATCAAAATTTAATCCTGTGGAGAAAGTCTATCGCAATTGGGGCATGAAATAACTTTTGTTTCTATTCTATGTACTAAACGCACAGGTGTTTGATAAAACTGGTAACCAATCCCTGGAACGAATGTACTCGTAAAATATTAACTGTCAAAAAAGAATGAGTCATACGGAGTGTTTTGACATTTCGTCAATTCTCGATTTAAAATCATTAATTTCTGTTGATATTTATGAATGATTTTATTTCGTAATGACATCATTCAAATCATAGAGGTTTCGATGAGGAATACATTAAGTATGAAGACCCTGCAAGCAGTATATTTCGAGAAATTAAATAAAATATACGTCTTGGTCACTCTTGTCCGATCACAGATCGGCAAGGGTTAATGATGGCTGTTTTTTTTAGTTTTTTATGCATTTCACCAATTTCGTGACAAACGGCATCCGCAGTTATCGATTCCCATGGTTTTAAAAATGAATAATAAATAATTCCTTTAGCAGTTCACTAAACAGTCACCATTATATTATTTTGGATCATTTTAAAAATGAATAATAAATAATTCCTTTAGCAGTTCACTAAACAGTCACCATTATATTATTTTGGATCATTTTTGGCTATGGAGTATTTTGGAGATTCAGTAACGTCCAATCATTGAGTTATTGTCAATAATCCATTTTACATCACAATCTTATTATAAGAGTAGACAAATCTCTGAATGCCTCAGTATTTGCTATGTGAATTCGTGAGGTACCCGTGTTTTTAATTTTTTGACTTTGCCTTTTACAGCCGTAGTTTTAACAACTGTAATTTAATATTGTCAAAGCTGATAAATGTGCTACTAAACTTCAAATAGTAGATCTCAGATTAGCTTCTGCCATTATCCTTAATTCTTTTTCATTTAGCTCATTATCGGGTCTTCCTCGGAGTTCATTTTTCAGATCGAAATTTCCTTAACCGAATTTTCGAAACCAGCTCTGCACTATTATAGTGTTAGTAATTCTTTCCCCGAATGATTTGTTTATAATTTTACCTGCAAAGGTTTGCAGTATGTCCCAACTTGACTACTAGTCATACTAATAAATTATCCGCACTTCACTTGACAATATCATTGTTTAGGTTGGGGGTAAAACCTGATGGATAATATACTCATATACCTGCTTGGATAATTGTCAGTTTTAAAACACTTAACTATTTAATTATAGTAAATAGAAATTATCCGCACTTCACTTGACAATATCATTGTTTAGGTTGGGTAAAACCTGATGGATAATACTCGTATACCTGCTTGGATAATTGTCAGCTTTAAAACATTTAACTATTTAATTATAGTAAATAGAAATTACGGCGCATCACATAACCTTTCTCTACGATGAACAAAAATGTACTAACAAAATACGACATTTCATACATTACAACCTAATATTATTCAAGTTCTGCAATAATTATCTAAATTTAAGATAAATTTCAACTTATAAAGTTATAAAGCAACTTATAAAGCATTTTAGCATTCACAAAAGTCAATAACTATTATTGTAGTTTAAGTAAAATGTTTGGATAAGCTTAGCGAGTACATTGAGTTTTACTCTTGTACTAAAGCATTTATTAAAAGAAGACGTGTATCAATATGCAACTCAATGAACATGAAATAAGATTCCTCATAGTTCAACTACGCACAAACAACATCTTCAGATTGTTATACGAAGAACATTGGCCTGTTCTTACGGACTGCATCCTTGACATTCAATCGGCACTGCTCTGAAGCCAGATTCTTCATGTTAATTCTATACCTGAAACATTAATTTATTTCTTGGTATAATTAATAACTCACACCATAATAAATAAACAAATAAAAAATTTACAATTTTTTATTCTTTGTCAGATTGGGCGTGTAGACTTGAATGACTTTCTCGGATTGGGCGTCTAGACTTGAATGACTTTCTCAGATTGGGCGTGTAGACTTGAATGACTTTCTCAGATTGGGCGTCTAGACTTGAATGACTTTCTCAGATTGGGCGTGTAGACTTGAATGACTTTCTCAGATTGGGCGTCTAGACTTGAATGACTTTCTCAGATTGGGCGTGTAGACTTGAATGACTATTCAAATTAACCAAATTTTTGGATTTAATAAAGGCTCCTTAACTCAAAATATTAATAATATTCTCTTTCATACTTTAACTGTGTCAACAGACATATTGACAGCCAATTTATGCATACATACATACCATCACGCCGCCTCTATCAGGGTAGGCAAAAAGGAGAGTCAATCTTTCTTATTGCAACACGTCTTTTGCCTCTTCTACATTCATACACCTCATACATCTCTCTCATTTTTCCCATTTTTCAAAATATCATACACTTGATCTAACCATACTTTCCTTAGTCTTTCTCTACCAAGCCTTTCACTCACATTTTCACCATATATTTGTTGTGTTAGTCTTTCTTCATTCATTCATTCCACGTGCCCAAACCATCTCCAAATGCTCTTTTTCATCTTGATCAACCTTAAGTTCACACTCATCCCCAATCACTTCATTCTGTATTCTTCTAAGTGTATGCATTTCTACAACATTTATTCGGCAATTTTCAGTCTTGTTCCACATCCACATTTCACCCCCATACATCAAAGTTAGTACTAAAATACTGTTGTGGATTATCTATCAACTTGGCCGATTTTGATACTGTCTGGTTCGAAAATGTGTTTCAGTGCCTCATTGACTTTGTTTCCTATCGCTACATGCCATTAGATATCCGTCATAACTATCCTATCATATAAGAAAATACTACCTACATAATAGAATTCTTCAATTTCTCTAATCTTTCATTACTCACTCATATATCACATTTACTTTTCCTTTCCCACTTTTCTATCACAATGAGTTTGGATTTCGCAACATTCATTCTCAGATCTTTCTCTTCGCATCTCTCATACAATTTGGTGAACATGTCATTAGCACAGCAATTTCCACACATTCCCATTCAACATTTCAATGCCACCCATTGACCTCTGTAGTTCCTTCACACACAAATCTATGTAAATATTAAACAACCAGGATGACATGATACACCCTTCCTTAACCCCTTTTGAAATATTAAACCACTCAGTCAAGGCACCGTTCCCTCTACTACATGCTCTACTTTCAGCATATAATAACACAATACAACATATTAATTTACATTCAACACCATATTCATTCAGTATTTTCCATAGATTTTCTTTTATTACTTGGTCAAATGCTTTTTCCAAAGCCACAAACGCACAGTCCAGTTTCTTATTTTTTGTCATAAATTTTTCCACAACCATACATATGTAATGAGAAAATCTGATCCATGCATCCTATTCCACTTAAGAAGGCATACCACATTTTGTTTTCAATCTCTTTTCTCACCCTATCAGATTTTACCATCGAGTTTACTTACTACACTCATTCTCAAAGTTCTATAAAATGGGATATTTTAACCCAATTAAATTCAATATTCAGGACAATGATGATGATTGATGGGCCTTAAAGTTCCTTTTGGTGACAGTCGCAAAAGTCAACTATCAATGTGTAGTAAATTTGAAAAATAAAGCTTACCCTTCAATTAAGACTTTAGCCCTAGCCGCAGCTTGATGAGCATAATAAGTCGGTGCAGGATAGGAGACAGATCGAGTGCACCGGGTGTAGAGATGGCACAAATAAAAAGTCAATTCCTCCACTTCAGCCTCGGACATGTCATGATCATCCCACAGCAGGTGATAGCGGGTTGGGCGGGCCGTGCCTTTAATGGATGAATGTGACAACTGAATTGAGAAAAAAAAAAAACTTTAATCTGTAAATTAAAAGACCTCATCCGTGGCCAAGTTGGTAAAATGCTTCTTTCCTTATTAGCTGGGGGCACCCAAAATAAAAGGGAAAGGGTCTCTTTCTGATAAATATATCATCGGCGATGTTAATGTCACCTGTCCATATGCGGTAATACTTCACAAAAGCCAACTTCACAAAAGGCACTGCAGTCCAAGAAGAAACCTAGTGATGTCTGTCTTGTTTAATTGCTTCCTAGTTTTCTACACCCAGAAACTCCATGAGATCTTTCCTTACTTTATAAGCCCAAGATAGTCTGGACCTTTTAAATATTGCCAACATATACAACAAACCTATTGAAGTGGTTCCCTAAACCAGAAAGATCTATTAATAAGGTAAAAGGTAATGCTGTATCTTGTCTTTCGGCCATGCTCTTCAACATATCTTCATTTCATATGAATTTATTTAATGATGTTCATAAGTTGACTTTTGTAAGCTTAAAACATAACTTTTATGTTGAAACAGTTATACAAGTAATTTACTTGTCATTCCTAGTTTTTTTAAATGTGCTGAGATTCCTTAAGGAAAGATTGAATTTCAAACCACTGTTGTAATAGAAAATGCCAAATAGAAAAAAATATAACTATATAATTAACATTCTCAAAAAATGTAGCCAACTTATGATTAAGTCAAAAAAGCTGCAGGAAATCTATCTGTCAAAAAAATTAATACATCATCTCATGATCGATCCAAATGCAGCTTGTAAGCAGCTAGCACTGAGAGATTGAGTGGAAATTGTTCCTCTCATATGCTTTCCTTCAAGTGCAAACGTTTGACTCTTTTTCAAGTTTTTTCATTATTTTGATCATTGTAATGCAGGGTCAAGTTCTTTAATACAAGAACTATAGAACTATCAGTAATTAATTTTGATTGTTGATGGTATTCCGGCTTTCTTAATTATTAAAAAATGGTTCATTTTATGTACTGAAAAATTTATTACCAAGGATCATCAAATAGCTTTGAACACCCAATTCACTCACAGTAAATATAACAAATGGCCTTTCAATTAGTATGCAGGTATCACTTGCATTGGTTCTGGAAAAATCGCATAAAGTGAATTGATTTAAATCTAGGTGAAATTGGTACTAAATGAAAAAAAGTAACTATTATTTATTTTAATTTAAAAAAAGATATTATTATTTTATTTTCAATTAGAAGACCTATATATCAGGTCTGTTAATATGAAACCGGAATTTTTTTATAGAAAATACACATTTATTGTATGAAAATGGTAAAAAATATTTTATTGCCCATCGCTAGCTACAATTTTTCCCATCTCTCTGGCAATTTGTGGATGCCACGCCAAAAAAACTGTTGCTCTTTTGAGGCAAACCAATCATCGAGCCATTTTTGTAAGAAGTGAAGTGCTGCTCAGCAAGTGCGTATCCCATTGATGTGAATAAGTAGTAATCAGATGGAGCCAAGTCTGGTGAGTAAGCCGCAGTAAAGTATTTGACAACTAAACGCCTTAATCGTTTCCTTGACTGGTTTTGCTGTGTGCGATGGTGCATTATCATGAAGCAAAATCCCTTTGTGTTGCCTCTTTTGATATTCTGGTTATTTTTCATGCAATGCTTGGTTCAAATCCATCATTTGTTGTCAGTAGCGTTCAGTATTAACGGTTTCGCCAGGTTTTAGCAGCTCATAATAGATAACACCCTTCTGATCCCACCAAACACAGAGCATTGTCTTCCGCCCATAGCGATTTGGTCTTGCAGTCGGCTTTCAAACGTATGGAGACGGCTTCTCGTGTCACATTTAATTGATCCGCGAGTTGTTATTGCGTTTGAGCGTCATCCTCATCCAACAATGCTTGCAATTCGGCGTCTTCAAACTTTTTCGGTGGTCATCCACGTTCTTCATTTCTCACGTCAAAATCGGCACTTTGAATTTTTTAAACCACTCAAAGCACTGTGGTTTACCAAGAGCATGCTCACCGTAAGCTTTGACAAACATTCGATGCGATTCTGCAGCAGTTTTCTTCAAATGGTAACAGAAAATCAATGCTGTCCGCAAATCGTAGTTTTCAGGCACAAAAACAGACATGTTCAAAGCTATGAAAACATATAGTAGTTGTATTAAACTTGTATTGTTGTGAATTAAAAGTCTTTGACAAATGTAAACACAAGAAAAAGGCGCCAATGACACGGTTTGACAGTCACTACATTGACAACTAGAGCCATCTATGAGCAAATTCCGGTTTCATATTTACAGACCTGGTAGATAAATCCTTTCAATCGGATAAATTCAAATCAGTTTTTAATAAAAATATTTTTTTGTTTAAATTGTGTTATAGCGAAATCACATAAGGTGGGATCGCATATAGCGAGAGATACCTGCACAGAGAATTTGTGGATTCAACATGTTCCACGCTGGATGTGTAAGCAAAAGCAATAGCAGTAGTATCAAAAATACTTACTAAATAGAAATCCATTTCAGTCGGGTGAGTAATGACCGAATCAACACATGTGCCGACTGGTACGTTCATATTTTTATCCCCATTCTTCGAGTCAGTTGGGAAGAACCTATGGAATAAAAACAGTTTTCTCAATGTGTTTTACGTAGTAAGATCCAAAAGTTTTCAGTCTAAGAATATAAATAAATTTCAGTGCCAAGAGCACAAATATAACATATAACACATCGATCAATAAGCCCCAGGACTAACCAACAGATGGCGCCTCTAATAACAAATCCATTCCATTCACAGTTAGTACCAGCCTTTAGAAGTTACATGTCAAACTTTCATGATATTCCGACATTGTGTCATTGAGTTACAGTGGTTTTAGTGACGCTACTTTTGCTATTTTCAAAACAATGGAAAAAACCGAATTTCGTGTGTTAATAAAACATTGCTTTTTAACGGGAAAAAATACCGTTCAAACTTAGCGATGGCTTGAAGTGTTATCCGGGCTCTGCTCCGTCGAAAACAACCATTTGTTGGTGGTATGCTGATTTCAAATGCGCTCGTACAGACACAAATGATGCTGAACGCTCTGGTCATCCAAATGAGGTTGTTATGGAAAATCGCAAATTAAAGTTGCGTGAGATAGCTGACATCCTGAAGATATCATTTGGTAGTGTTTACACTATTTTGCATGAAGATTTGGTCATGAAAAACCTTTTTTCGAAATGGGTGCCGCGTTTGCTCACAATGGAACAGAAACAACAACGCATCGATGATTCAGAGTGCTGTTTGGCACTGTTTACGCGAAATAAACAGGAGTTTTTGCGTCGGTATGTGACAAAGGATGAAACTTGGATCCACCACTATACTCCGGAATCAAATTGGCAATCAGCGGAGTGGAGAGCCGCCGGTGAAAGTTGTCCGAAGCGACCAAAAACTCAACAGTCGGCCGGGAAGGTTATAGCCTCCGTATTTTGGAATGCGCATGGTATAATATTCATCGATCACCTTGAAAAGTCACTCTGGCACTCTGTCCTCTCTGCCTACCCGACAGGGAAACATCGTGATGGTATGCATATAAATCTCCATTTTGAGTGATTTTTTACTTTTTTCTAGTCTTTCAATGAGCTTAAGATGAAACTTACCGAGTATGATGTCTTTTTTGAACAATAAAAAAAGTGATGTGAGGTTGATAGTCTGCTTCAATATCTTTGCACGCAGCTCTTATAGCAGTCAGCTCTGCATTCAGTACCTGTAATAAAAAAATGTAGCTGAATGAAATAAGTGAGAGACTTTTCTTCTCTTATTCCTAGATAACATGACATGACTCTGAACCATATAATAAAATAGGCAGAATGCAGGCGTCAAATAGACTTCGTCTTCAGATCAAAAGCCGAGGATTCCTAAGGCATTTTAATTCTTAAAGTGCTGCCTAACTAACAAAAAAGAAATATGTATTTAAATTAACCCAACTGAGGCTGTAGGGATTGAATCTGTTTATTTATTTGGAAATTGTACCTCCTGGATTAAATGTATCAAGATTGCGCGTGCTCTGTATACATGCTTAGTGGAAATTGTTTCGACAGGTTTTTGTGAACTCGACAAATTTATAGTGACAATTTCTTTCTGCGTGTGGCAGTCATAGGCAATATGTCTTTCCTGCCAGGTCAGTGTCCGGTGTAAGATTGTGTTGCTCCTGCACGCCTCCAGGACATACAGTGAGCAGCTGTTTAAGATGTGATCCAAGGACTCTCAAATGTTTAAGTTGTGGATATGTAGAGCAAACCACTCTACATCTGATCCTATTCAGAGTGCACCACTCCTAAGGTAGAGAAAAACTAGGTCACCCCATTGACGGATTGCCCAGAAGATGCTCACGTTTTACGTCATGCTCCATCCAACAGGACAATCGTTAATCGGTGATGGGTCTGCCATCGATTTGCTCCAGTCTTCATTGGTCGACGGGAGGTGAGACGAAATAGTGGTGATTCTTTTATTACTGTAATAACAGGCAGTCGGTCAATTTGTGACATAGTTTTCCAATTTGGTGACAGTATTATGACCATACTGTCTATCACATTGCACATTCCAACTTGGGTAAAAGATTTCATTTACATACTGACAAAGTTATTTTGATCTCACTAAAATATGGATAAAAAAAACCAGTTCACATATTGCTCTATTGCTTAAAATTGAAATAGAATTACTTAAAACAGTAGATGCCAAGGGATTGTTTGCATGAAAACAGACATTCATAAAAAGTTTAATCATTGTCTTCCGTTTTCTGTCTGGCTCATACTTATTGTGCACATTACAGTAGGTCTCAACTTTTTACAATAGTTGAAAACCTTAAGATAGACTGTTTTGATTATGACAATAATCAAAATTTTGGTGAATTTATTTAACAAAAAAAAATTTCAATCTGCATTATTGTGTGTTAAACGATTTGTACTGTAAATAAATATTATTTAAATCTATGGGAACTTTTCTTAAATTCTTATTTTAATAAAAATTTTGATAAAATATATAAAAGAAGATGTACAAGTTAGTCGTACCATTTCAAACTGTCCGTCAGACACACCGTCCCGAAACATGATGAGATGTCTGGGTTTACATCGAGTCTTCAGTTGAAAATATTGAAGCTGCTCTTTAATCATACTTCTTAAATCTTCAATAATCTCCATCTGAAATTAAGAAATCTTTATTTTATTCTTTACTTGGTATCATAGATGTGTTTAAAATTAAATATAATAAAAATAATACAAGTCAAGGCACAAACTGCAAAATGTGAGATGGACAATGAAAGCAAACTATTATTATTATTATAGACAGGCAGCATAAGTAATCATAATGACTGCTCAAGAGTTTTTTGTGTAACTGTTATTTTTAACCTTAGCAAATTTTCTCTCACGAAACCATAATTCTGACATTAAATTAACGTGGTGTGATCTTTGATGTTTATATTCTAAATGTCAATCGGTTATTTGTTGACATATCCGAGAATTACTTTGTTTACCTTCAGTAAGAAGTCGTTTATAAATCTCAACAAAGGTTTTGTGAAATTTGTCCCCTGAATTAGGAATCAAGATACTTTTACTATATACTATTTGCAACCCGTGAAATATTCACAGAAGTAAAACAAATTCTACATTTATGAAAATATATATTCATAAATGTAGAATTTGTTTATATATATATATATATATATATATATATATATATATATATATATATATATATATATATATGTATGTATGTATGTATGTATGTATGTATGTATGTATGTATGTATGTATGTATGTATGTATGTATGTATGTATGTATGTATGTATGTATGTATGTATGTATGTATGTATGTATGTATGTATGTATGTATGTATGTATGTATGTATGTATGTATGTATGTATGTATGTATGTATGTATGTATGTATGTATGTATGTATGTATGTATGTATGTATGTATGTATGTATGTATGTATGTATGTATGTATGTATGTATGTATGTATGTATGTATGTATGTATGTATGTATGTATGTATGTATGTATGTATGTATGTATGTATGTATGTATGTATGTATGTATGTATGTATGTATGTATGTATGTATGTATGTATGTATGTATGTATGTATGTATGTATGTATGTATGTATGTATGTATGTATGTATGTATGTATGTATGTATGTATGTATGTATGTATGTATGTATGTATGTATGTATGTATGTATGTATGTATGTATGTATGTATGTATGTATGTATGTATGTATGTATGTATGTATGTATGTATGTATGTATGTATGTATGTATGTATGTATGTATGTATGTATGTATGTATGTATGTATGTATGTATGTATGTATGTATGTATGTATGTATGTATGTACGTACGTACGTACGTACGTATATATATATATATATATATATATATATATATATATATATATATATATATATCATTTATACATCGTCCCCTTTTACACCGGTTCAAAAATTGTTAGCTAGGTATTTAAAATTCGTTCAGTATCACGGACCCACCGAGATTCAAATTTCGAATTACTTTCGGAGAGAATCCAAGTATTCCTCTCTCGCTCTCTTGTATTCAAAATTCAATTCTCGTATTATTTCTTTGACGACAACCATCGTACGGGTTTTGGCCTATTTATATTATGATGTATGTTATACACGTATATTTCAGAATATAAAATATTACACTTTTCTAGGACTAGAGGACATTCCAGATGCATCAGTCAACAATTACATATCTCAAAATTTTCCTTTTCATCTGGAATTTTTCATATACAAGGCATATTCAGAAAGTAAGTGTACTGAATTTTTGTAGGTTACAATTTTTTTTATTTAATTAAAAAAATTACGTGGTTACCGTAGTACATATGTAAGCTATTTTTCGACATAGTCGCCATTCCTCTCATTGCAGGTGGTGAAGCGGGGTATCAACTTTTTGATGCCTTCCTCGAAGTAGTTTCCCGCCAAGTTTCATCTCCAGTAACGATGGAGCGGAGAAATTCATCTCCATGGAGTTTGCAGCGCCTCAAAAACTCTTGCCCGGCCTCCACTCGATTCAACTTGTGTTGGTCTGTCAGCTGTTTTGGGACCCACCTCGCGGACAGTTTCCGATATCCGAAGGTTTCTGTGATGGTTTCGTGTAGTAGAGATCTGGAGATTTGCGGAAACATCGCAGAAAGTTCATCCAGTCAATCTGCGATCGTCACGGAGCGCATTTTCGATTTTTTCCACAATTTCGTCAGTCACAATTGAAGGTCTTCCGCTCCTCTGATCATCATGCACAGACGTACGACCGTTTTTAAACTCGCGACACCACTTGTACACACTCGTACGATTCATAGCTTTATCACCATATGCAGTTTTCACCTCATTATAAACCTCAACCGGAGGTTTTCCCTTCCAAACGAGATAACGGATGACGCCGCGTATTTCGCACTTGGCGGGAGATTGGATTGACATTTTTCACGAAACGTGTTGTCGCGTCGACACTTCTCAACGTACTGACCTCGAACCGGTCTCGTTGTGGAGGGGAAGGGTCAGTACACTTCCGTGTAGCCAACATGTCGAAAATAAAATCCATCCGGTCATGAGAGCCTCAGTACACTTACTTTCTGGATACGCCTCGTACTTAAAGCAAGAAGTAAAAACCCCCTTCCTACCTTTGCTGGTTGCAGTCGAACAGCAATGTTGTACCGGAAAGCCATAGGACAATGTGATGATGCCACTCCAGCAATACTTGGATCTACATGCTGAAACAAAAAACATGCAGTACACAATGATTCCTGCTTTTATGAAGAAAAAAAGGCGGGTCGTGAGAAATAATGTTCCATAGAAACAACTTGATTAGTTGAACTTATATTCTCAAGAATGAGATTTGACATAGGACAAGGACAAGGTTTAACTAATTACAATACAATTACTTTGTATTTATGTATTTATGTCCCACAAAAAAAATATCAAACGATTCCAAATTTTTAGTACTCATCTACGTTTTAATATTTTCCTTTCAGTTCAAAATTATTTCCATTCACAGTATTCTAGATGTTAATGCTAATGATTATTGAGAAAAATAATTTTTTGTTTATGACATGTTTTGACTTTTTCAGTTAAAGAATATTTGATTCTTTAACTGAAAAAGTGTAAATTTCATGTTCAAGTTTGTTTTTTTTATACTCTTCTCAGTGACAAGAGTATTTAATTCATACATGTGATAAACTGATTGACTTAACCTCTTCAGACCTAAATTAATTCTAAGGTTTAAAAAAATATTCTTGCTTGTGAGTGTATTATTTACATTAAACGCAACATTATGTCGTATTAGTTTAAATGGCACCCAAAATGTTCAAAGTCGATAATACAGTATCCTGTACTTTATTTGTTATCATTGGGAACAGAAATGCTTATACCATAAACTCTGTGTTCATCTGGTCTATGGTATCAGAGTATAGAAATTATGCATGATGGGGGAAGAGCAATATGTTTTTTTATATAATTATTGAAGTGTATATTTTTGAACAGTTGATTTGTTATTATAATACCTTTCCTTATCATGTAAAATAATAATAAATAAATATTAGGCTGTGTAAAGGTTTGAATTACACATTTGAACACATGACATATACATGTAATATTCCATTCTATGGCATTCACTGTACATTACATAGAACCCTATGGTATTCACTACACATTACACCAAACCCTATAGCATTCACTATACATTACAAGTGTATTTGATGAGAAAATTGTGGAAAATCTGTCATAAGTATTGAAAAAGTAGATTTTGTAATACAATATTCAGAATTTTATAACTATTTTTTTGTATAGGTATACAGTACAACCTAGCAAATTTATTGCCATGTGGCAATCTCTTCCAAGCAATCAGAAAGGTGTTTAACAAGCCTGAAATAAAATCCAGACTGGTAAGAAAATGAATTCTTGAAAAATCTGGAGACCAGTGAGAATTGAACCCGTAACCTCTGCGTTAGAAGACAGACGTCTTACCAACAAGACCAGGGAGGTATTCTATGATGCGTAGTGTTCATAAATTTTGAAGAAATATTACGAAAAAAGTGGTCTTGAAATACTCCTGAAACTGCTCATTTTCCATTTTTCTGTTTTTTTTTTTTTATTCCAGCTTATTGACTCAGCTATAGCAAATACCTTATCAACAAGCTAAAAAATGACTTGGCTACCTGTCCTGGGGAAGGGTGTGTGACATCTGCTCCGATAATCATGCAGGGCACATTCAAGCAAGAAGGCTTATTCAGTAGCGAATAATTCACATTATCCAACTTTGAATTTATCTTTAATAGTAACTGTTCTACAATACTCTTATCGCTTCGCTCAACAGTCTTCTTCTTGATGCACTGAGTCAACACGCCATGAACAAGCTCTGCTTGCTGCTTCACCTTTAAAAAATTTACAAAATTACAATGAATATATGTATAACAAATACTTGCTGTACTGTTCAGTTAGATCCCACCACCACCCACGCTATGATCGAGACAAAATAAGTTCCCATCCAGCGTGATCTACTCTAGAAGATCAAATTTTTATTTTTTATGAGCTCGATGTCACATAATGAGGGAAGCACGAACTGCTCAAAAGGACTTCTTCTCCGGTGGCGACACATCAGAATGTGAAAAGAATAGTAGCAACGGTGGACTTAACTATTTAATATCTAATTATATGAGCTATTTTTTTAACTATTATGTGAGACTTTTAAGGTTTATATTCTCATATCCATCTATCCGTACCACAGAATGCAATGAAAATTTTGCAGACATTGTATTCAAAGCTCACAAGTTCGAAATGTTGAAGTATACATTTACAATAGATAAAGATTTTCACTGAAATGTGAATAAAATTTTTCAAAATAAACTTAGAATAGGTTTGGACCTGTTTCCCCCTCTGTAAACATTTTAAAACTGTTTTGTAATGCTTTCACAGACCTTTTGTTAGTATATATTTACTTTTTTGTACATATTATTGAATTTTAAATTCTTTTTATTATTCGTCATGCTTTTTCCAAACCAGTCATGATCATTGGACTTCATCTTACGAGTTAATTGACCGCACCACATTTTTCATAGTAAGTAGCATTTCTACTATAGTCTTGGAGTGAGCTATTGGTTACATTCCTTACCAGGTCTGTGTATCACGTTGATGATCTGCTCAGAGTTTTTTTATCTTCCCTTGGATCATCATTCTCTCTATTGTATCTTGCCGTTTGATAATATTCTTGAAGTACCAAAGAATTTTGAGTCGTATTCTTAAAGATAAATGCTCTTTAATTTATAGTTCTTCCAGATTTCTAAAGTTTTATTTAGAATACTACAATATAAGGAACAAATTAAAACTAAAATATTTGATAGATGTTTTTAATTATTTAACACTTTATTGACAAAAGGGCAAAATAAAAATTAACAAGATATCAAAAGAAAATACATTCTTAATTCTAGATGAAACGATTTTGTTCATTCAATGTTATTTGTACTTATTCATAATATTAGCTTTCATTCATGAAATTAATTTTTATAAAAGAAAATGATTGAACAGTTCACCACGTGTTTTTAGATCAGTTCATTTGTTATTTGAATTTAAAAGCTACATAGTTTGTTGTATATAGATGATAACTTAAAAAATGAAATACTATTTCAATGAAAAACAGCCATAAGTTGACATCATGAGAGATGGAAAATGACTCTCAATGTAGTATACTTGTAAATTAGCTTAAGGCCTAGTGTTCAAACAGCCTAGAAAGTTGACAGTACGTTCACAGAAAAATACAGCAAACCAATTCTTTGATCCTACTAGAGCAGAGTAGCCAAATAGGTCGAAAGATGAACAGGTCGAAAGAAAAACAGCCATAAGTTGACATCATGAGAAATGGAAAATTACTCTCAATGTAGTATACTTGTAAATTAGCTTAAGGCCTAGTGTTCAAACAGCCTAGAAAGTTGACAGTACGTTCACAGAAAAATACAGCAAACCAATTCTTTGATCCTACTAGAGCAGAGTAGCCAAATAGGTCGAAAGATGAACAGATGTAAGGCTGAATGGAGATCGCTTAAGTAATTATTGACTCAATTATCGAGTGCATATGGGGGAGATTGCTGCATAAATACTAGTGTTGAAACACTTGATTTGAGGATAAAGAAAGAAGTAATTAAACAATGAAATTTTTACAAAAACAAAAATAGCCATTTTCAATAGATTTAAGAGTGTAGAATTCGTAAACATCACTGACTTTTGTTTTATATTCATGTCCGAATAATTTTGAAATATACTGCAGACAAACAATAGTTTTTTTTTTAAAGAATAGATATGACCAAAGTCATAGCTATCCTTATATCCCCGAATATTAGGCAGAAAAAATGCCTGTGTCATGCGAAGAGAGTAGCACAGTGCGGGGTTTGAACCGGCGGCCTTCTGCATGGAAGTCCAGTGCGTTACTGTGCGGCCAACTTCTCCCATCTATTGATACTCAAGGAAAGGAACCAAAAGTATTGGCTGGTTTTCAAACTTTTCATTTCGTAGCGCCCTTGTGTGTAAAGATTTCCATCACTATACCCAAAAAACCTGTTGTTCATCACAGTTTCTTCAATCTTCGAATCAATATTTGTATGTGATGATGATGGGATTTTTTTTATACTGTCAACTCTATATGTATATCTAGTTTATATTATCTTCTCCCTGGCTCCATCTGTCCACCTGGCTCCCTGGCTCCACTGACAACTCTATATATATTTATTTAATTGATTTTGTTTTATACGAGGCATATCCAGAAAATAAGTGTACTGAATTTTTGTAGGTTACAATTTTTTTTATTTAAACAAAAAAATTACGTGGTTACCGTAGTACATAAGTAAACTATTTTTCGACATAGTCGCCATTCCTCTCAATGCAGGTGGTGAAGCGGGGTATCAACTTATTAATGCCTCTTCGAAGTAGTTTCCCGCCAACCCCTCCGTCCACTTCTCCACCTCCTCCTTTAGCTCCTCGTCGGTTGAAAACCTGTTTCCACCCATGTACAGCTTCAGGAAGGTAAAGAGATAGTAATCTGAAGGTTTTAGGTCAGGGGAATGCGCGGGATGGTTCAGGACATCCCATTTAAGCAGTTCCTTCGTGGCGTTGGCCGTGTGTGGTCTGGCATTGTCATGCAGCAGGCAGACTCCCTTTGTCAGCATGCCTCTCCTCTTGTTCTGAATCGCCCTCCGCAATTTTTTTAGGGTCTCACAGTATCTTGCAGAGTTGATGGTCTCCCCTTGAGGCATATATTCAATTAAAATTATGCCTTGACAGTCCCAAAACACGGATGCCAGTAACGATGGAGTGGAGAAATTCATCTCCATGGAGTTTGCAGCGCCTCAAAAACTATTGCCTTTTTACAAAATTTCGCACTTGGCGGGAAACGTGTTGTCGCGTCGACACTTCTCAACGTACTGACCTCGAACCGGTCTCGTTGCGGAGGGGAAGGGTCAGGCTACACGGAAGTGTAGCCAACATGTCGAAAATTAAATCCATCCGGTCGTGAGAGCCTCAGTACACTTATTTTCTGGATACGCCTTGTATTATACTAATTACCTTAATATGGACATACCCGTATACCTAGTTCAACAGACTAGTGCTTTCTATATTTCATTTTAAAAATATAAAATAAATTTTTAAAAACTAAACACGGCTACACTCATTTACACGAATTTCGAGTGATATCTAGTTTATATTACAGCTACAACCAAAACCCCAGCATGGCAAAGGTAAGTTGTCACAAACCGAAGCAGGATTTGCTGATCTATATTATCCTTTACTAATATCCAAAATTCAATCAGTTCCTAATTGACAAATTTTGTTTTTAATGTACTGTCACAAAACAGCTCATGATTTGTGCCAAAATTTAAATTCCACAATAGAGTGCATGGGCACTAACAACCTGGCAAGAATACAAAAATATTCATAGATGTCACAAGTTTATCATTTGTTAAATTTCGAATTATGTCAAATTGATAGGGTTTGAATTAATGGGGGGTTACTGTATTATGAGCCCAGCAATGTTTGGTCAGAAAAAAATGTTGTCGATTTACATTTTACAAATTAAAGTGTATTTTTGAACAGTTCCTAGAAGCGTAAAACTAAGGACAAATTTTAACTTACCTGCGAATAATGATTACTTATGTCTTCACATACAAACATGGCTAGCTGAATTTTCTTTTTAGAGGCATCTTTCAAAACTGATTGAAGCTCTTGAAGTCTAATGTTCAAGACTTTTGGTCTTAAAATTGTCATACCTATGCGCTCTCCACTTCTGATTAGCTGTAAAAGCAACAATTTAGATAATATGCATAATCTCTAATGCTGAAGCATTTTATAGAGTTAAGGAATTCTGCTACATAGGTAGTATTTTTCAGATCATGAAGTTACGAGAGATTTTGAACAGTGTAGCAATCGGAAACAATGTCAATGGGGCACTAAAATATATATACTCAAACCAGATAGTATTAAAATCTGCTAAGATAATAGACTACAACAGTATTATAGTACCAAGGGCTCGAATGTCCCCAATCACCACTGATAATCGGCGTTCTACTGTACTATTGCGCATTGTCATTGTATTTATTATTACAATAAATAATTTTATCCATAATTATTAGAGTTAACAATTAAGTCAATACAAATTCCAAACTGAAATAGTCCAAGAGTATCAAAGATGCATTTTCAGTTCCCTTAAAGATGGATTTTTAATGTCCAAGCAAGCAATCAAGATATTTAGAATATTTCCTAGAATGCTTGACTTACCTTTTCAGCAGATTTTACTGGCAGGATTTTCACTGGACAAGCAATTAACAAATCAATCAATCAACTTTATCCTAGGTACCTTTAGGAGCCATCACAATTTCTGTCTGTGTGGAGCATCTCACCTTCAGCTCCTCAATCCCAGGACATAAATATCTGCCTCCACTCCATCTTAGCAATCATCCAATTTTGATTCGGTATGTACTTTTCTAATCTTTGTTCTCCACTTCACTATATCTTGAACATCTTGTTCAGTCAACTTTGCAAACTCTCATATCCTTCCTTACCACATCAAGTCATCAAAGTTTGGGTCTAGGGACTAAAGGATACAGCAGTCCGTCTCCACTTCAATGAAACATCTTAATTTCGATCTGCCCACTCTTCTACGCCCTATTGAACGTAAAAGAGTGGGTTGACCAAAGTACTAAGCAGTGGGCACTAAGCTGAACTAGTTTTATTGGCTCCTGGCCTTCCGAGCGATGGAGATGTCAAAAAATAAGAAAAGTAAGCTTATAAAATATTCATAACATTTTCTCTCTTGCTCTGAAGATCTCCAAATACACAAATAGAATAAGCTGAAATTATGCACATGAATGTTGAGTGCATTTATTTCATAGACATAATAAGGTTCAAAAGTTTCCAGCCTAAAACTGTCAGTATGTATATGGGCAGATACCATGCCAGTCAAATGGTTTAACAAATACCATGCCGGTCGCGTGGATAAACAATATTACAGTTAAAACTTGATACCTCTACGCTCAGTAGCATATCAATAAGAGCTGATAGAAGATATTTCATTCCATTATATTAGAAAATGTTTGAAATTGAATATCAGGCGATTATCAAGTATCTTTCATATGAAGGAAAAAGCCTGGCAAAAATTAAATGATGTTTAGATGCTCTATAAAGAGAATCCCTTCCGTCATATTTCTCAGTGAAAAATTGGGTTAAACAGCTACGTTTAAGAAGAAAATCATTTGAAAATGGCCATCGTCAAGGCAAACCAGCAGAAGTAGTCACTTCACAATGATCAGAATATGTTTTCAGTAGTTTTGAAAAATGTATTTATCTTTCTTAACTTACATATTGACTACAGGGTGACTATATTGAAAAATAAACATTTTTGTTCCATTCTATCCCCTTTTTTAGAATATATCCTTGAGCTGGAAACTTTTGGACCTTACTACATATCAAAGATTTCAAGTTTTAAATTTAACATCCTTGATATATATATAGCAGAACACAATAGTATTTAACTAGGACGGTGCAATTGACAATTTGAAGCATACTTGGAAAATGAGCTATTTATTTTTGAATCAGAAAAGAAAACCAAATTACCTCGCTTATCAAATATTCGATAGATTTACCATCTACATAATTACAAAGAGAAACAAATATCCAATTGTTCAACGGAGCGGATGATTTAAACTTTCCAGTACGCCATAATCCATTTCTATAAAAATAAATAAAGCATGTGAGTGAATATCTTAGACCAAATAATGTAAAAGAGGGACTCGAAAAAATCACGTTTTGTTCTAAAGCTGAGGATCTCTAAAATGAAATTCCACAAACGAATCAAGGAAATATTTTTAAATTCATTAAAAGTAAAAATCCATTAATCCGATATTCGAAGGACCAAATTTAAACAAAAAAAAATCTAATAATAAATTACACGATCACTAAAAAAACAATTTCTATTTGAGTATAACTTCCAAACGGACGGGAACATCACAGCCAATTTTTTTTTCACTGTAAATATAAAAGTTAAATAAAGATTTTTCGACAATATTAAGCAATATTGAGACACAAAAACATAATAAATGGTAAAATAAATTAAAATTACATACTATTTTTCATGGGCAGCCAACGCATACGAATTTAAAAAAAGACACTATAATTGCCACATATTTAATATTGACATGGTTATTATTTACACAGATTACCTTGGTTATGTTTGCATGCGTAACATAAATATGATGATCTTGTCACTGATTTTTATTTGGTCAAGCACTTGATTACGATATTATAATCTACGATTCAACATTCTTGACAAATTTATGTTCACAGTTGTGAAATTGAAGAAGAATGTTCACAGTTGTGAAATTGAAGATGAAATTTAAAAAAACTTAATAATACGTAATAATTTATATGAAAAGGATCCGGTGATTTCATGGAAAATTTTTGGCGAAAAAATATTACGAATTACCAAATATGTGATTTTCAAATTAACAGTAGAATTTATTACTAAAAGCCCATTTCAAGACCTAGAAAATGGTAAAAAAATGCGATTTACGAATTATCATTCATTAACCGGTTCACTACCACGAGCGCTTTGACGCGCTCTCCGATTCAGTGCTCGCCAGGCCGGCCATACAAAATGAACGCGTAAACGCGCTCTCCTTTGATCTTGTCGCAAGTCAATATCAAATCCAATTGTAGTAATTTATAAATTATAACACATAGTGACATCTATTGGGATGGTCAAGAAATACTTAAATATTACAATTTACCGATATTATCAAAGTTACAGTCATCTTTCTAAAAGCTTTCACTGACAGTCAATATGTGTCTCTGATACAGGATTACCAACTACAGTTTTTTGCGACGTAATTGCGATGATTTATAATGACTTAGTTTGTAGTTTTGTTCAGTGGTTGATTTTTAACTTTTGTGCGTCATTTTTGTTAATTTTTCAAAGTATTTATTTACAAAGTGTGTCTTCATGTATTTTTTGGTTATTGGCGGTAGTTTTGCGGCATAATACGACGTTTATATAGACTTTTTACGGTTTTATTTTATAGTTTATTTATCTTTTGTGCTTTATTATACATCATACAGACAATTTGTTGATTTTAGTTTACAAAGTATATTATATGCCACTATATTTATAAGTAAACGTGTTTTCTGTGTCAAGTTGTGACAGCCCTGACAGCTCAGACGCCCCACGGTGTATATATTTAGTAAGTTTTCATAATATCCTTTATATCTGTATACAAAAAGTATAATTTTTTTAGGTTTTATTTTTGTTGAAAAAAATCCCGGCCTGCTGGGTACGGCCATACTAATAACTTCCGGCACTTAAAGGGTTAACAGACTTTTACTGTATTCAACTTGTGATATTCAACTAGTTTGAAAAAAACATCTAGACAGGATCTTAAACACACAAGAGTTTTCACTATCACTAGCGCCGTTTCATAATATACAATATTATCCCCTAAAGAGTGCCTTATTCAATAATTTATAAAAGGCAGCTCAAAAGCGCCAATAAATAAATTCAGGTAGAATGATGTCTAAAAGTATATTTAAAGCCAAAATGACAATAATTAATAACAAGACTTCTATTAACCACTAGGCGTTGGGAAGGTTTCGTATTAATTTGCTATCTGGAACGGCGCGAATCTCAAAATCACTGTCTGCATTTTGTTGTTGTGCATTTTGCTGCATCGTGCTTTACTTTGTGGCAACACATAAAAACGTTGAAATTAACTACAAATATGCGTGTCCAGCTGCAAAACGATCGATCAGCTGAGATATTTTCACATCAATTGCTGGTAATTGGAAATGGAAAGGTGCCGGTTGATATGACCTCAGGACGAAATTCATTGTCTCATAACATCTGCAATTTAGTGATGTCAAAAGAAGAATTGGTTGAAAAAGTATTTCTCAATATTTAAATCAATTATAAGAATCACGATTGGCTGAGTGAACGAGCTATTCTTGCCGCCAAGAACAAAAACTTCTACGAACTTAACAATATTATTCAGTTCCTTTTTCAATGTTTCGCAATTTTATGTTTTTGTTGTAACTTTCTTTCTTCTTTTTCAGTGCAATCGATCTTTCATTTGAATTCAAATCATATCGTGAATTGACCTCTTGGAGTGACGCGATCATTTGCGAGCACGGTGATAAACGCGACAGACTGAGAGTGGCTGAAAGACATCAAAAATATTGTATACCCACAAGCATTGTGAAATTAAACATAATTGAAACGTGTGCTTTCTCTTTTCTTTCTTTTCTATTTAACCAGACTGAGCCATAGCAACGCGTGGCCGGGTACAGCTAGTATTCATATAAAAAAAGTTTATTTTATTTTAACTAAGTATAAATAGAATATCTGGGAATATATAGTATATGTATATAAGATCACTTATTTTACATAGAATTCAATAGCTCTATTTACAGTTATCATTTACGTGTTGTTTTCCTAGAACTAACTACTCGCGTAAGTGGAGGGATTACTGTATATAAAAGATGAAATCTGAAATCTAAGAGAAATTTTTGGAAATTATTTATTTCATAGTTCAGGCTCCTGACAAATTTGAATAAATTTTTTTAACAAACAAGTTCAGTTGAACATGCGTGTCCTTGATTCACAATGTCAGTTGAACATGCATGTCCTTGATTCACAATGTTTTTAAACAATTTATAACATTTTCATGCATTATTATTTCACTATTCAAAAAAATACACTTGAACAATAATTTTCAAGCGGTGTAACAATGGAATTATTTTTTAACTTTCAAGTATTTATATCAAATTTGTTCTTTATGTTTCCAACAATCGTAACTTTTTGGCCATTTTTACGTTTTCTAGTTCAAGTGAAATTTAAATTTATTATCTATATCTATTATCTACAATAACATTCAAATATTTGATTTCATCTTAATTTTGTTATATAAAATAGATACAAATTGGTGCCACCACTAAATAAAATGCTGGAAAATTCCTATCAAGTAATCATATTAAATATTGTATTGTATTACACTTTCGTTGTATACAGTACAATCTGGCGGGCTTATTGCCATGTGACAATCTCTTCCAACCAACCATAAAGCTGTTAAAGAGGTCTTAAGTGAAAACCAGAAAGGAATCCTTTTTAAAATACTTGGGGTCCAACGGGAATTGAACCCACAACCTCCGGGTCGGGAAACAGCCATTTTATCATACCATGGAGGTTGAATAAACAGGGTAATAAAAATGTTACCTTGGTTCAACGACACATCCATTTCTGTATGACAATTTTGGAGCATCAATAATTCGACCATCCACTTTTTGAAATTTATCAGAAATACTCAAACCAAATTCTTTCAATTCTGGTTGCTCATTATATTTCATCTGAAATTATAATCAAATTTTAATTATGCTTATTTTATATTTTCGGTTATTAAAAATATTATATAAATAAAGTAATTCAAACATACGAGTATATTTATAAAGTAATTCAAACATACGAGTATATTTATAAAGTAATTCAAACATACCAGTATATTTATAAAGTAATTCAAACATACGAGTATATTTATAAAGTAATTCAAACATACGAGTATATTTATAAAGTAATTCAAACATACGAGTATATTTATAAAGTAATTCAAACATACGAGTATATTTATAAAGTAATTCAAACATACGAGTATATTTATAAAGTAATTCAAACATACCAGTATATTTATAAAGTAATTCAAACATACGAGTATATTTATAAAGTAATTCAAACATACGAGTATATTTATAAAGTAATTCAAACATACGAGTATATTTATAAAGTAATTCAAACATACGAGTATATTTATAAAGTAATTCAAACATACCAGTATATTTATAAAGTAATTCAAACATACGAGTATATTTATAAAGTAATTCAAACATACGAGTATATTTATAAAGTAATTCAAACATACGAGTATATTTATAAAGTAATTCAAACATACGAGTATATTTATAAAGTAATTCAAACATACGAGTATATTTATAAAGTAATTCAAACATACCAGTATATTTATAAAGTAATTCAAACATACGAGTATATTTATAAAGTAATTCAAACATACGAGTATATTTATAAAGTAATTCAAACATACGAGTATATTTATAAAGTAATTCAAACATATGAGTATATTTATAAATATATATATTTTTTGGGATCTCAGTGACAGTATGGTTGGCTTAAAACTGAAATTTTGAGTTAGTCAATCAGCAAGTATCCAGTTACTAAAAACTATAGGGAAAAAAAATTATAAAATTTAAATATAAAATTTGTTCCATAAATATATTTATTATTTTTATTACTTTTCTCTTTTAAAAATAAATAAATAAATTTAAGATCCATTTGCACTAAAAAAAACAAATGTTGGCAGATGGACAAGGGACTTGGAAAATGCACGATAATCTAAATGATTTAATTTGTGTCCTAAATTGGTATGCATTTCTCCAAAACTTATGGATTTGTGGTATCTAAGGGTGAGTACATTAGGAAAGAATTTGAACCAGTAAGATAATATTCGTCAAAAAAACAGTATGAATAGAATTAAGAAAGGAATCTTAAAATAGTTTGGTCACATTGAGAGAATGAGTTTGAAAAACTTACTAAATATGATTTACTAAAATAAACATTAGGTCTACCGGAAAGTTCTGTCCGATATTGTCATCTCAAGTTTCAACACGTATGAACGTGTTTGTTTGAAACACATATAGCTGCCTCTTTTCACCATTGTATTTCTACATATGTGCTCTTCTAAATTTACTGAAACGAAAAGAGACCGGCGCTGATCAATAGAAAGCAAATCACACTGCACCATGACAACGCCAGGCCATATGCTACTATGGCGACTCGCAAGGAAATTGCAGAGCTAGGCTGGGAAATTCTGTCACATCTACCGTACTCTTCGAACCTAGCACCATCCGATTATCATTTGTTTCTCTCCCTGTAAAATTATTTGGAGGAAAAAAATTCAAAAATGAAACAGATGTCAGCCAAGCACTACTTGAGTTTTTTACCTCCAAAGATGAGTTATTCTACAGAAATGGAATTCACAAATTACCATTACGCTGGAAAGAGATCATTGGTAACGATGGAAATTATATTGTTCAGGAAATATTAATAAACATATTGAAAATTAATTATTTTCTTTTAATTCAAAAACGGATAGAACTTTCCGGTAGACCTATTGTATATAATATATGACTTACATATATATGACTAAAATAAATGGACAGTGAGGAAGAAGGAAACCGAGAAAATAATGCATGAAGATAGTTGGAGAAATTTTAAATAAGGGAAAGGTAAGAAGTATGAGATATAGAGGAGCATGTATGGATGTGGAGATCTGTCCTCTCTGCTTAATCCAAAATAAACATGGTGTGATGGTATGTATGTACCAGCAGCAGCTGTAAAACCCACTTTTGTGAACCAACAAGGGATAGCAGCCGTTAAATACAATTTTATGAACCAACTGGGACAACAGCTGTAAAACTCACTTTTGTGAACTAATCAGAGACAGCAGCTATTAAAACAAATTTATAATTTACTTTTCACCAAATACTATCTATTCTAACCACCTAATTTTCACATTTGTTTATTTATTGACAAAATGAATTACAATTTAGTATCCTTTACATATCAGAGTAATAATTATAGCACAAAAGAAAATCTTCCCAAAAAAAACTAACAAATTATGATACATACTCGTATGTGTTTCAAAACATGATGCATGAAAATAAAAATGTATAGTTCAACACAGAGAGTAAAGAAAACTAATCTAATGTAATGAAATTGAATCAACACTTCAGAAGGAAAAATTAAAATAGCTTACAAAGGCAACACAAATACGAAATCATAGAGGAAACTAAAAAAATAAACAGAATAACCAGTTAACACATTCACTGCGATATGTATTTATAGAATAGTGTAGAGGTACTGAAAAAAATCATATTTTCGAAACCTTAAAATCTTACGGAAACCTTAAAATCTTAAAATATTCGGTACCATACAAACAAAGAGAATTGAATGACGCGCAATGGGCGTCATCAGTGTCTCTACAAAGAATGTGTTGACGCCCCAGGGGCGTCTTTAGCAGCGAACGTGTTAATTGTGGAAATGCTGGAGGATATTAAATATTATAGGGGTGGGGTATCTACTATCTACTATGTTTCAACTGTAGTATCCTGGGAATGGAAATTACATAAAGATATTCTTGACCATAGCAAGTCTTTTAACGCAAAATATCAAATTTGGACAATCTAATAAAACCCAGTGATGACTTGAAAAAATATATTGACGCATTCTTTCCTAGAAGGGCCTAACAAATAAAAAAATTAATAGAAAAGACAAAATACACATAAAATTTCAATAAATAAAAAATAAATGCAAAGGAACAATCATAATAAAAAAAAATAAACAATAAATATGCAAGTACACACGTCGACACTTTCACAAGCATCATTCATGTGAAAAAGAGAATATAGATGAATACAAATAAAATAAAAACATATGCATAATTTAAGAGTAATTAATAGTCAAAATCATCCCCGTAATACTAAAACACGCTAATATTATTGGGTGTAAAAATTAGTTCGGTCCGTTTTTTTTTGTTCAAAAATGCATTTATTTCTAAACAAAATGAATGAACAAATCAATTAAAGTATTGTCCATCGCTGGCTACTACTTTTTTCCATCTCTCAGGCAATTTTCGAATTCTTTTGAGGTGATCCAAGTTTGGAGCCAATTTTCGGTTTCTACGAAAGAAGTGAACCGGTGACCTGCCAAATCGTGCTGCATCCTTCGGAACAACCAGTGATCAGAAGGAGCAATGTCCGGGGAATACGGCGGGTGCGGTAAAACATCCCATTTGAGCGTTTCCAAATATTTTTTTACGACTTTTGCAACATGAGGCCGAGCGTTGTCATGAAGAAGAATAACTTTATCATGTCTGCTCGTATTCCGGCCGTTTTTCTCGCAATGCACAGCTCAAACGAATTAATTGTAGCCGATACCGATCGCCCGTAATGGAATCGCCAGGTTTCAGCACCTCATAGTAAACAACACCCCTTTGGTCCCACCAGATACAGAGCATGATCTTCGAACCATGTATGTTCGGTTTTGGTGTTGATGTTGAGGTCGATGGCAACGATTGACCGGGCTTAGCGTAGTATTTTTTCTTCTTGGGATTGTCGTAGAATATCCACTTCTCATCTCCAGTTACAATCCGATGCAAAAAACCTTTTCTTTGTTGCCTTTGAATCAGCTGCTCGCAAGTGAAAAATCGCCTTTCAACGTCTCTCGGTTTCAGTTCATAAGGCACCCAATTTCCTTGTTTTTGAATCATTCCCATGGCTCTCAATCGTACGGAAACGGCTTGTTGAGTCACTCCCAATGATTCTGCAAGCTCCTCTTGCGTTTGACTCTGATCTTCTTCGAGTAATGCCTCTAATTCTTTGTCCTCGATTTTTTTTGGCTGTCCAGAGCGAGGCTTGTCTTCGACGCTGAAATCGCCATCCTTGAAACGTCGAAACCATTCCCTACATGATTTATCAGTTGGAGCAGCGTCACCATAAACTTCGACAAGCATTCGATGGGCTTCAGCTGCACTTTTCTTCCAATTAAAGCAGAAAATTAAAACCTCCCACAAATGCTGCTTGGTTAACACAAAATTCGACATTTTCAACACTGTACAAAACAAGGTTTCTGCATGAAACTCAAAGCGATATAAACTGAATATTATTGGCAGATGTCTAACCTCTCTGAAACCGCCAAAATCGGCTGTCACTATGAACCATTCATAACAGCCAGCAATCTTTTGGAAACGGACCGAACTAATTTGTACTCCCAATATATATTGCATGTGTATATCTTTCCTAGCAAAATCATCCCCGTAATACTAAAAGACGCTAATATTATATATTACATGTGTATATCTTTCCTTGCAAAAAATTTAGATTTTAAAAATTGATCATTCGACAAATTGAAAACTGACTGACTATAAAGGAAGAAATCAGATGAAAATTTAATGTCATTCTAACACAGGAAAAAAAAAATCAACAAAAAAAATCATTAATTAAAATTCATGTTTTAAAAACAAAAAAATTGTGGAATCCATCATTTTGCTCTATCATAAAATTGCCAAATCACTATTTAGGATATTTTGCCTAAAAGAGTAGGATATAAATAACACATAGTGGAAAATACCTTTTTCAAAGCATCCATAATTTTTGTCTTCCTTTCATCAGTTGGGGTTGCAGATTTTCTGATCAAAGCCGTTGTTTGCATTCCATCCAATTTTTTTGCAAATGTCTAGAAAATTTAAATATACATAATTGGTAAACTAAAAAACCCTTTTAAGGCGTTCTTCTATTCTATAAGACATTTCTTACCAAAGATTTTTATCCTGCACTTACAAATAAGGCCATATTTAAAGACATATACCACTGATAATTGATCATCCTGATCTGGATAAAGTTGTGTGACTCCTGACTCTTACATCTGCATTAAATGCATGTGTTGTAAATTTATCTACTTACATTTTGTAAGAGAATTTAACTGACTGCTTAATTTTATGGTTGGGGGTGTGGATCCTTGAGGATTATTTATGGATATATTGGGTTATTACATCATAATCGGTTAGTAAGTTAATAGAACGGTTGAGGTGGGTGTGAATGTTTTCATAAAAACGCTTGGACTGACGGATCTAATCGAATTAGCTGCCCTGCTATGGATCAATTTTGTGACTGTGATGCACCTAACGCAAGTCTAAGGACCTTATTCTGCAAAATTTCCTCTGATGCGTTTTTGATGTGGTTTCTTAAATGGACATGGTGTGCACCATGACGGAACAAATCATCGTTTTTGTAAATCAGCAATTTGTTACCCATGCTAAGTGTGCTTTTCCTACCAAGCATCGAGTAGAGAACGGCCGTTACATGGGAATCATAATTTACTCTTTTTTTCTATGTGCTTAACCCAGCGTAACTTTTGACAAAAATTACTCCTAAAAATTTCACTTCCATGGACTCCATCCATGGAATATCCTGTCTAAACATTTTTATGCTTGATAGCATTCCAGATTTTCTCCACGTGAATAATGTGACTGCAATTTTTATTGGAGTTAAGTATGATGCGCCAAACTATGCATCATTTTTCAGATTATACTATTTTCTTTCATTTAAATTATACTGTTGCATGCCGAAAAGGGAAAACAACATTTTAATTATTTTTTACCATTTTCATTGAACTTTCCCACTCCATATTTCCCGAGTATAGGGACTAAATTCCAAGTTTGGTTCCCACCGTGGCATTAAAATCGCCTAGTATTATCAAGTAGTCACTTTTTTACAGCTCTCGAGGTGTTTAACATAATTCTTTTGCACTGGATATATGTATCCTAGAAGATACATGAAGACTCTTTTGAACAACTTACAGCCAGTAGAAATATTTAATCTTACTTTCATTTTGCATTCACAGACAGCAACTTGTGTATTTAATCAACTGAATAGATAAGATGTCATTACCATATTCTCTTCTCTCTGAAATGAGTTTTCCATGCCAAAAGAACCTATAAAAAGCTTCCTTAATTGAGCCAATGTCGGCCATTTCGTATACATTGGTTTGGCACCCCCGCACAACACTTATCGCAATGAACCCCCTGAAGAACTAACTACGCAAAAGGTATAAAATCAATCACCTGTACAGACAGAATGGTGCACAGTTCAATAGGATAGCAAATCCTTCGATCTAAGTTGGTGCCACCAACCCACAGGCAAGGCAAGTGTGTATATTTAATCCTGAAAATAGAAATATATTTAATACAATGTACAATCAAACCTCGGGTCACGAACAAATCGGCTTACGAACACAATTTTCGAACAAATTTTGACTCGACCTGCATACAATGCCTCGGCTCACGAATTAGTTGTAACGGCGCATTACGCATTAGTTGTTCTCAGGCGCTGTGAACATTATTTGTCGTTGTTCTTGATACAAT
This sequence comes from Odontocerum albicorne, assembly GCA_949825065.1. NCBI lineage: Eukaryota > Metazoa > Arthropoda > Insecta > Trichoptera > Odontoceridae > Odontocerum > Odontocerum albicorne. Next base: position 37,857,341 of record OX463844.1, read on the forward strand.
TTTGTTTGCTTTACATATATATAATATACAGTATATATAAAATATATTTTGCATTAAATTAACCCTCATTATGGCATATTATGAAAAATTGTTTCGGTTTGCGAACATTTCGGCTCGCGAACGGAATCAAAGAACGAATTAAGTTCGTAACCCGAGGTACCACTGTATGTAGTTAAAAATTCAAAAAACAATGACTATCAACAGGTTCCAAAGAATCAATTTTTTTTCAAATGACTGAGTTCAATTTCGAGAAAGATTTCAAAGTTATTTTGGCTATTTTTTTAATTTACTGGGTTACTCATTACATATTCTTATGTCATTAGATGTGTAATGAAGTTGGGCTATTTGTCTTAAAGTTTGGGATCTTAATATTTAATTTCCTTCTCAGATTACTTCTGTATGTGTCCACTTTGCTCCTCATTTGGTGTTGATCTTCATGGATTGATTTTGCAACAAAAATCTAAATGTTTTCAGCATAAAATTTAAAGTCGAAAGTTTTAAATTATATTAGTTTGATAGATAAATTTTATTTAAAATTGAATTCATTACATCCACCCCATCATACACATATGTTCCCATATTGCAAGTAAGATTAATTCCTAAAATGGTTTTAACTGGCTTAATACTAATCATAAATATTTTAACTAAAAGAGCTCAAAATGTTTACTTATATTTCCGTTCTGTCAAGAAGAATTCAGTGACAGTGACTTGTCTGCCAGTGTCCAATTTGAAATGGATATTTCCTGGTGTCTCCACAACGCCGTTAACTCTATACGTTCTTCTAGTCATTGGTTGGCCGGGTATTTCATAATCAATCTTAAAAAAAAGTAACAGTAATGATCACCTCTCAGACCTTGTGGTAAAACACTTTTTTCAGCTTCAATTCTTAATAGTGACAAAAATTCTGATCTAGTCCGAGTTTTTCACATTCAAGTTGCAAGAGATTGTCAATATGAGTGTGACAAAACTGGCTGAAAAGATTTTTGATTACAGTTGTGAAATCAAACCTGAAACTCTCGCAAAATTACAACCATTCTACCACTAGACCACAAACGATGTCAATAATAGGCTTAGATTTAATAATTTGTTTTGAATAGTATAAATATATGTCGCTCTTCATTACTGAGGGTCATAATAATAATAATAAAAGGACAATTGAATGGTTGAAGAAAAATAGGCACTAAGTACCAAATAAAAAACTAAGTATGCAATTTCATTCTATATGACATATGGAACGAAACTGCATACTTAGTTTTTTTTTGGTACTTAGTGCCTATTTTACTTCAACCATTCAATTTATATAGCCCTATTTAGAGTGCAGACTGCAGACTTTCCTCAAAGGCACTCTATCATTTATGGTATCCACTCAGTCACTTGCTGTTTACATGGCAGTATACCAGGTCTGTAAATATGAAACCGGAATTTGCTCATAGATGGCTATAGTTGTCAATGTAGTGACTGTCAAGCAATGTTATTGGCGCTATTTTTTTAATGTTTACATTTGTCAAAGACTTTTAACTCACAACAATCCAAGTTTAATACAACTATATATGTTTTCATAGGGTTGAACATGTCTGTTTTTGTGCTTGAAAACTACAATTCGCCAACAGCATTGATTTTCTGTTACCATTTGAAGAAAACTGCTGCAGAATCACATCGAATGCTTGTCGAAGCTTACGGTGAGCATGCTCTTGGTAAACCACAGTACTTTGAGTGGTTAAAAAAATTCAAAAGTGGCGATTTTGACGTGAGAAATGAAGAACGTGGAAGACCACCGAGAAAGTTTGAAGACGCCGAATTGCAAGCATTGTTGGATGAGGATGAGGCTCAAACGCAACAACTCACGGATCAATTAAATGTGACACGAGAAGCCGTCTCCATACGTTTGAAAGCCATGGGAAAGATCCAGAAGGTGGGAAAATGGGTTCCACATGAACTGAATGAGACAGCAGGAAAACCGAAAAACCACTTGTGAAATGCTGCTCACCAGGTACAAAAGAAAATCATTTCTTCATCGAATTGTGACTGGCGATGAAAAATGGATATATTTCGAGAATCATAAGCGTAAAAGATCATGGCTAACTCCAAGCAAACCAGCGACATCGACTGCAAGGCCAAATCGCTATGGACGGAAGACACTGCTCTGTGTTTGGTGGGATCAGAAGGGTGTTATCTAGTATGAGCTGCTAAAACCTGGCGAAACCATTAATACAGAACGCTATCGACAACAAATGATGGATTTGAACCAAGCATTGCGTGAAAACGACCAGAATATCAAAAGAGGCAACACAAAGTGATTTTGCTTCATGATAATGCACTATCGCACACAGCAAAACAGGTCAAGGAAACGATTGAGGCGTTTATGTACGAAAATGGCTCGATAATTAGTTTTCCTCAAAAGAGCAAGAGGTTTTTTGGCGTAGCATCCACAAATTGCCAGAGAGATGGGAAAAATGTGTAGCTAGCGATGGGCAATACTTTGAATAAAATATTTTTTACCATTTTCATACAATAAATGTGTATTTTCTATAAAAAAAATCCGGTTTCATATTTACAGACCTGATACAAACATTCCCAAGTCAATTCCTTCACAAAATTCCTCCATCTTCCTGACACTCTGCCACTGCCTCTCATTCGTGGCACACTTCTCATAACTATCAGTTTCTCCAGATTATCTGGCTCATGTCCAGAAATGTGGCCAAAAACCATAGAATACGCTGGAAGCATATTGAGGGCAGTCGTACTGTCACATTTAACTCCTGGAATATGGAAATGTTAGCTCTTCTAAATAGTAAATTTTTTTAATATAAAAAAGCTATAATATTTATATTTTGATGATTGTTGAATTTCGCTATAATTGAGTTTTATTTAATATAGAAATTGTTATCCTATATACTCATATATTGTACTGTTGAACAATCAATTTTAATAGAAAACTTTGCAGTAATATAACTACTCTCAAGTTATATTAAGAATGAGATTATTTTACATTTCACGGGTAGATTTAGTAGAAACTATGACTCTACTTTGTTCTAAACTTCTTATTGTGATTTCTTGCCTTCCAAAAAATACTTTTTCAATGATTTTGACTTAAGACAAAAAAAATCTAAACTTGCCCATGGAGGTTGTCAATTATATTTATGATTATTTTTCTAAAATTTATTTTGCATTTATTTTTAACATATTTGCTTTGCTCTGTGTACATTTAAATAGAAATATAACCTATTTCTTGTATGTATACTGATTTGTTTTTTTTTTATATGGCTTACTTTACATTGCACATCCCTACTTTCCACTCGCTGAAATAAACTATTATTATTATTATAAAGCATCAAACACATATTTTTAATAAATTGTAAACATTACTGTAGTCCTTAGACCAGCCCAGAGCAAATACAGACCCGTTGCTTGCAAGCTAGAACTAATTTTTATTTATATTGACAAATTATTTGTGTTGTTTATACAATTAAATATATATACAGGTGCGTTTTATGTTCCAGGCTGATTTTATTTGCCCAAAATTTCGATTTGGCTGTCATTTGTCAATTCATATTTGACAGTTGCGGAGAGTGGTCGATAACAATTTATTATGGAGCATCTTACTCTGCAACAACGTGTTGAAGTTATTAAAACATTTTATTTAAATAATTGTTCAGTTGTGAATATGTGAAAAAAATTGCATGTTTTTTTTTTGGTTTAAACCATGTGCCAAGCAAGTCAACCATTCAGCGTGTAATGAATAATTTTGAAAATTTGCATACACTAAGAGATAAAGCAAAGTCTGGGCGACAATGTAGCCAACGAACGCCAGAAAAGATTGATGCAGTGAGGCAGTGTTGATGAACGTCCATGCACTTCTCATCGACGCCATGCACAAGAATTGGGAATGTCTCCATCATGTTTGTTAAAAATTATCAAAAAAGATTTGCACTTTTATCTGTATAAAATTCAATTGACACAAGAGCTACAGGAAAATGACCATAAACGTCGGCGAGATTGGAGTGCTCGGGTTTTACAGGTCGGTATAGACGACCACCATTTTTGGCAAAAAATGAGCGACAAGGCACATGAGAAAATGTGCCTTGTCACCATGAGCGACAAGGCACATTTCGACTTGGTTGGCTTTGTTAATAAACAGAATAGCCGCTATTGGGGCACTGAAAATCCTCAATTGATACACCAACGACCATTACACCCCTGTAAAGTGACTGTATGGTGCGCCATTTGGGCCGGCGGCATCATTGGGCCATATTTCTTAGAGGCAATGCTGTAACATATACTGGTGATCGCTATCATGACATGTTGGTAAACTTTTTTGTGCCCGAATTGGATCAATTTGACCTACAGTACATGTGGTTCCAACAGGACGATGCCACATCACATACAGCTCGTGCTATGATGCAAATTTTGTGAGAAACTTTTCCCTGCCGAATAATGTCAACCACTATTGACTGGCTCCCACGATCCCCTGATTTGACCGCCCCCGATTATTTCCAATGGGGTTACTTGAAGGGAAAGGTGTACACCAACAAACCAACCACAATCCCGATGCTTAAGGACAACATTCGAAAAGAAATTGCTGAAATAACACCAGAAGTCTGCGAGAATGTTATGAATAATATGTTTGAAAGAGCTCGCGTTTGCGCCACAACCACTTGACCGACATTATATTCTATACATAATGGTAAAGACCATATAATCAATCAATTAAATATAAATTATAAAATTGTGTTTAATTTAAAAGTTATTGTATTAAAAAAAACATCGGCCTGGAACATAAAACGCACCCTGTATTAGTTTAATTATAACCTGTGTCAACCCAAAAATCGTATTTTTTAGCCCCGAGTTACATTCAAAAAGTGAGTGTGTAAGTACAGCTTGTGTAAGTTATGTAGTCATGTATGATGCACAGCCGTCTACAATGCCACAAATGTAAGCCATACTCACCAATACACTATCACTATAACCTCCGCGTTCATTTTTTTAAATTATTTTGGCCACATTACACGTATTTTACACCTAAATTTTTAATGTGACCCTTCTGACAAAATATTTGCTAAGGTCTGCCTAGAGAAAATACAAAGGAAACAACATCGTGTACTGGCCATTTCTTTAACCTTTAACCGGTGAAGACAGTCACTAGGTGAATGTGTCTAACAAATGTACAATACTCATACTTGCCTGGAATGAAAATTTTATGAGCAGCCGCATTAAATCATATTACATCCTACTAATTTAAATAAACTTCATTAAAGAATTTCAAATGAGAGATGACAAAAACTATCATAAATGTGGATCCACTTACCTTTAAACCTTTTATAAACCGATTCAAACTTTCTATTTGATGCCTTAAAAGCGGGCGGGTATCTCTTGTGACATCACAACAAAACAAATCTGCACACAGTTGAGTGACATTCTGCTTTTTAGGAAAACCCTTATGTGTAACTGAAAAAAAATATTACTATGAACAATATAAAATTTCATACAAGAGCTATTAAAAAACTGGATTGGAGTTATTAACAAAATTGATAGATCTATAACATATTATAATTCGGCATTGTATTGTTTTACACTTTTGTTATATACAGTACAAGCTGGCGGGCTTATTGCCATGTGGCAAGCTCTTTCAACCAACCAGAAAGATGTTTAATAGGTCTTAAATGAAAACCAAAATGGAATACTTTTTAAAAATATCTGGGTGCCAGCGAGATTCAACCCGCAACCTCCGGGTTGGGAAACAGGTGTCTTACTAACTAGGCCACAGACGTCATCATTCATCACTTTCTAACATTCATCACCTTTAAAATACTCCTCTCCCACAACTACACACTGATGTATGTGACTTTATCCATCAGCTTATTCAGTAGGTCTTCCATTTCAGTTTTAAGCTCTTCCAAGAATTGACCTTGGATTATTTTCAATAGTTATACTTAGCAAAAAAAATGTCACTTGGTGCTGAATATGGCAGACACTCCAATGCTGGAATGTATGGGGCGTATCCAGAAAGTAAGTGTACTGAGACTCTCATGACCGGATGGATTTTATTTTCGACATGTTGGCTACACTTCCGTGTAGACTGACCCTTCCCCTCCGCAACGAAACCGGTTCGAGGTCAGTACGTTGAGAAGTGTCGACGCGACAACACGTTTCGTGAAAAATGTCAATCCAATTTCCCGCCAAGTGCGAAATACGCGGCGTCATCCGTTATCTCGTTTGGAAGGGAAAACCTCCGGTTGAGGTTTATAATGAGGTGAAAACTGCATATGGTGATAAAGCTATGAATCGTACGAGTTTGTACAAGTGGTGTCGCAAGTTTAAAAACGGTCGTACGTCTGTGCATGATGATCAGAGGAGCGGAAGACCTTCAATTGTGACTGACGAAATTGTGGAAAAAATCGAAAATGCGCTCCGTGACGATCGCAGATTGACTGTGGATGAACTTTCTGCGATGTTTCCGCAAATCTCCAGATCTCTACTACACGAAACCATCACAGAAACCCTCGGATGTCGGAAACTGTCCGCGAGGTGGGTCCCAAAACAGCTGACAGACCAACACAAGTTGAATCGAGTGGAGGCCGGGCAAGAGTTTTTGAGGTGCTGCAAACTCCAAGGAGATGAATTTCTCCGCTCCATCGTTACTGGAGTTGAAACTTGGGTTGCACACTACACGCCTGAAACCAAAAGGCAGGCTCAAGAGTGGCGTCACACCTCTTCACCCTCCGCCAAAAAGTTCAAAACCACAATTTCAGCCAAGAAAATCATGGCATCCGTGTTTTGGGACTGTCAATGCATAATTTTAATTGAATATATGCCTCAAGGGGAGACCATCAACTCTGCAAGATACTGTGAGACCCTAAAAAAATTGCGGAGGGCGATTCAGAACAAGAGGAGAGGCATGCTGACAAAGGGAATCTGCCTGCTGCACGACAATGCCAGACCACATACGGCCAACGCCACGAAAGAACTGCTCGCCTCATTTAAATGGGATGTCCTGAACCATTCCGCGCATTCCCCTGACCTAGCACCTTCAGATTACTATCTCTTTACCTCCCTGAAGCTGCACATGGGTGGAAAAAGGTTTTCAACCGACGAGGAGGTAAAGGAGGAGGTGGAGAAGTGGACGGAGGGGTTGGCGAGAAACTACTTCGAGGAAGGCATCAAAAAGTTGATACCCCGCTTCACCACCTGCATTGAGAGGAATGGCGACTATGTCGAAAAATAGCTTACATATGTACTACGGTAACCACGTAATTTTTTTGTTTAAATAAAAAAAATTGTAACCTACAAAAATTCAGTACACTTACTTTCTGGATATGCCTCGTATTTTGTATCAGAAACAGGGATGAAACCTAAAGCACTGAACTGCTCATTCATGGTCCAGCCCGCGGTCTTGAAACATAATTGCCCGCGGTCTTGAAACATATTTTCTCAAGAGCACTTAAAGTGAGAAAATATTTTCGCAAAAAATATTTATTTTATGAATTCGAGAAAAAATATGAATTATACATATAATACTATATATTTCCAAAACTAAAACTTAACTCGAAGTTGAAATACATCTAGGGATCATGCAACAATGAAATTGTATCACTAGATTTAAAAAAAAATATTGTAACAAATGTATGCACAATATTGATTAAAAACGGTGATGCCAGTGTAAAAAATTATTTCTGAAAAACTATTAAAAATGAACCACACCTCTTGGATATTCATTCTATACTTACTGTCAATATTAACAAAAGGTTTCCACCCTAGGACAGCACTTTGAAATACTCCATGCCACATATCTATCCCTCCGCCCAACGAAAACAGTGGAGGCTCTTGAGGGGGGAAAAAAGTACGCCCAATCTGTCAACAATGTTAAATAAGTTGAATCAATGTGTGACTTTATTCGAGTTAATGCTGTTCCAGGTAAACTGTACCAGAACAGATATTTTCTGTCAGTATCACAGCAATTCGTTATAATGATAACGCAAACCCCAGAATAAATTGAAATTACATACATTATGACCTTGATTATCCGGATTGGGCAAAATAAAGGAGGAAAAAAGCAGATTACACCTATGTAGTTACAAGGCATATGCACTTGTAACTACTTGTGGCTATACATCAGTGAGTAGCCGTTTAGGTTCTCAATCGCAATTTAAATATTTATTTTTAATATCAGTATACCATCGCAAAGAAAATGTTGGATATAATCTTATTTGAAGATGTGTAGTATTATTATATCCATAAAAATTAAACATCGTAACTAGACAATAGTACTTGATAAATGTTTTTTTCCTCCTCTTGAATACCTGGGTTTTTCGTTATATGGAGCACATTAATTCCCATTTAATCTGGATAATTGTGGTTCTATTGTATATCCAAATAATTATATAATTGTATATCTGTGCGTTGGTGTATTAACGTGCAACAATGACATTTTTTGAACATTTTCTTAAATTCGAATTGTCAATGATGGTCCAGGCCGTAGATCATCTTCAATGCTTTCTCTACCATCACGAAATCTTGCATGCGCCACTTAAAAACGTTCTTATGACTCATTGCTTCACTACCATAAACAGTTTGAATCATTTAAAAAGTTTCTGTGGCACTTTTACCCAATTTAAAACAAAATTTAATGTTGACACATTGCTCCATTGTTCATTTTCCGACTAAGACTCTGAAGGTACTGTCAATTGTTACGTCATTACGAATGAGCCAGCAATGCCAGTACTTTAAAACTTTTATAGAAGATAGTCGAAATGGGTCGCTAGTTAACTCTAGCGACACATTTAGACTATTTATTTATCCACAGATGGTGCTGATGCTTATGCAAAAATAAAATCAGTCACCTTTCCCATTGGGCAGACTGTGTAGACATACATTTGGATGTTCTTCAGATTGTTTTATTTTGTGGTTTGGCTTGTGATGACGACATTTCGAAAACATTGCAGTTTTTATTTTCAGGGCTTGTTTGTAGTCAATTTCGCCATACTGAGCTGGCCTTTGCCGATACAAACAGGCCTGTGGAAGCCTCAAAACATACTTGATATTTACATTTCTAAATTTTTTCCAATTAAAATTTGTATAAAATACGTATATAACTAAATTGCTGTGTTTATAACTAGCATTGAAGAATAAATGATATTTAATTATATAAAAGAAATGGCAAGACGTGAAATCACAATATCACAGTAATAGAATCCCTCTTTCCAGGGGGTACTGAGCAGTGAAATAAAATTACACATTGACTATTTAGTCAGTAAGACAAAAATACCCATTTATGTACATTTTACACCACAAAGAGTATGATATCAATAATCACTCATAAAATTAAAATTAGGTCAAATAGAGAGTTAATAAATATCGAACACGCACCTTAATAAAACGGGTAAGTGGAGCATGCCTCAAGACTACATCTAAGCACTGAATCGCCTGTTGAGGAACTTTCATTGAAGTACCTTCTTTCATATAACTAAAAACATAACAAAGTAAATTATATGACAAATAATAAATTATTATTACTATTAATTATCATTATAGACAGGCAGCACAGCACATATGCTGTTAATATCTACTTATACCCCAAGTAGAAAGTTGCTTGAAAAATTCTGTTTTAATTAATGACATCCAAAGAAATTGGCATTTGATCATCCAAATGTTGAAATTGGGTTTTTATCATATCACTCATATATACCACCATATCACTTTTGACGAAGTACATTGCCTGATCAACATTAAGAAATCAATTACAATAACAAAATAAAAGGATGTACAATCAACAGAAGCAGTTGTTAAAATCATGTTTTCCTTTATTTTTTTACTTGCTGCGTGGAATAAAATATTGCCGTTTTAACGTAAAGTTATAACCGCTTGCAAGATAATTTGCTTGACCAAAACTTTTTCATGTTCGACAAATTGACGAAATCAACTTCATTATGTTAGTAAAAAAATATATAACATTGTAGTTATGCAAAAATATACCTACTCTCAATTTAATTTATCACTGAAAACAGAGACCAAATTTAAATGATACTTTATCGCATAAACATAAACAAGCAAATCTAATTTGTCACTTAACGTACATTCTAGGCCAAAATGAACTAAAAATTTTGAGAGTGGTTTTCAGCTTACCGATAAAATAAGATCTTATTAAATACTGAACCCCTAAAATATTTTGAACCAAAGTTCTAAACACATGTAATTAATTAAAATCAAGTCCTTGGTATTCCTAAAACCATTGATTCAGAAATTTTTAATTAAAGATATGAAAATTTTAATTCGAGGTATGATGATTATGTAGCATTTTATGGCTACTGTAGCAAAAATGACTGAAAGTGAAAGACACTCAGGGCATGAAATCGGCCAACAACGACCCTATTTCCCTCAAAAAATCCTAATATTACTGTGGGTGTTATATGTTAGCGGTTTCAGCGGCTGAGGCATTTCTCAGGAGCACAATGACCCGCAAAATGTGAAAGATTACTATATTTCAAAATAATTTAAAATTAAAATCTTACTTGTACCTTAATAATGAAGTAAAATTAAACTTTGTAGCGTATTTTACAATTATTTTGAATTTCAGTGGCTCCTTCTTATGTGAATCAAAAATTTCAACCTGAAATAAAAAAAATTGCATTTATGAATAAAATTTAAATTGGAACACTAAATCTTCTTTGCTTTAACAATCATCTAGTCCAGAGACAGTGACTCTTCTTTCTTATTCTTGAGGTGTCATCCCTTATCGAAGATTTAATCAATGAGCCAATGAGGCAGTTACACAATATTATTTTTTCCCCAAAATTCTTTGCAGAGGGTCTCATCTCACAACTTCCGGAATATTTCGGAAAAGTACTTCGAGGAAGGTATCAAAAAGTTGATACCCCGCTTCACCACCTGCATTGAGAGGAATGGCGACTATGTCGAAAAATAGCTTACATATGTACTACGGTAACCACGTAATTTTTTTGTTTAAATAAAAAAAATTGTAACCTACAAAAATTCAGTACACTTACTTTCTGGATATGCCTCGTACATACACATACACATATATACATATATACATACATACATATATACATACTCGCATACACGCGCGTACACGCGTTCACGCGCACACGTGCATACATGCATACATACATACACACACACACACACACACACACACACACACACACACACACACACACACACACACACACACACACACACACACACACACACACACATACATACATACATACCATACATACAATACATACACACATATAAGCGCACACGCACACACACACATATAAGCGCACGCGCACACGCACACACACATACACACATGCATACATACCATACATACCATACATACAATACATACACACATATACGCACACGCGCACACACACACACACACACACACACACACACACACACACACACATACATACATACATACCATACATACAATACATACAATACATACACACATATACGCGCACGCGCACACGCACACACACACATACATACATACCATACATACAATACATACACACGCGCACACGCACACGCACATGCACGCACACACACACGCACGCACGCGCGCACACACACACGCACGCACGCACGCGCGCGCACATACACACACACACACATACACACATACACACATACACACATACACACATACACACATACACACACACACACACACACACACACACACACACACACACACACACACACACACACACACACACACACACACACACACACACACACACACACACACACACACACACACACACACACACACACACACACACACACACACACACACACACACACACACACACACACACACACACACACACACACACACACACACACACACACACACACACACACACACACACACACACACACACACACACACACACACACACACACACACACACACACACACACACACACACACACACACACACACACACACACACACACACACACACACACACACACACACACACACACACACACACACACACACACACACACACACACACACACACACACACACACACACACACACACACACACACACACACACACACACACACACACACATATATATATATATATATATATATATATATATATATATTATATATATATATATATATCATCTTGCCATGTCCTGTACGGATTAGGCAGACAAATAGATATGTAAACTTTTCACTATCCATGTACAAAATTTAAGCCTCCTCCATTCATATATCTCGACATGCACAATTATTTATTATTCATACTTCTTTCTCACTTTACCTTCTTTCAAAATCCAATTCATTTGATACAGCCATGTTTTTTTGGAAAACCGGTTCCAGTTTCTGAGATAACCCATATATCGCCCACACTTTTATCACACCTCTATTATTACGTATCTTAGGGTCTTTAGTAACTTATTATATTATATTGGTTCCAGATATGTTGCTTACATACATAACACTAGGTTTTCAAATAAAAATCAATCCTCTTTGGCAGAAGATAATATGGTGCTAAAATTAAAAATGTAAAGCATTGAAAAATTACTTACATCATCATAATGGGTCCCAGAAGGGAATGGCAGAGGTCCACAGCTAAAGAGATTATTCATGCCGTCATATACAGGATATCTTCCAGGAATCTTCTTTATAAATACCTGCATTACTTGAGGGAAAAATCTTTTAAGACTTTCGGGAGTTATGATTACACTGTAATGATACTGTAATAAAGTAAAAAAATTATAAGTACACGTATATACCCACTAGCTTATAACATCATATCAAAAATAGCGTTTCTGGAATTCATTGATATTTCAAAGCTTTTGATTCTAGTCAATCAATTATCTATTTTTTCAATAATCTTTTTTGAACACTGTGGATGGCGAGTAAAATTTTGCTCAAGAGAATATGGTCATCCATAGAACGTCTGCAACCATATATATGTGGCGTTATAGCAGAAGTTGATATGTCCGTTTTACCTTATTTTACAGGACAAGCAATATTAACTTTGATAAGCTGTTAAAATCAGTACAAATAAGCATTTTTTAAGTTTTTCCAAATGATATATCTTTTGTTTGGATAATGACTGATACACCAAGTTTTGCCACAACATGCTGAGAAATATTTTCTATAAATTGGGAGAATAAACACAAAATGACAAAAAACGGATATATAAACTTCTCCCATAACGCTACAGTTATGATAGGTCTCATACAGCAGCTCGGTCAAAACAATGAAAAGACTCTAAATATATTACATGATTTATAATTAGGGTATTTTATTAATTTTTTATACTATCATACAAAAAAAATATTATAAAACAGGCTGCATTTATAAGTTGATAATGTTTTAGAAACTATTCAATGAAAACTTCAATCTAAACATCAATATAAATGGACAGATCATAGAATCAAAACAGCATTTAATTACTTTGATAGCATTGTGAATAACAAAGCAAATATAGAAGACAAGATTCAGAATAGATTAAACCCAGTTAGCGTTTGAGGCTCTTTGTGGGCAAGTGTTTGATAATCACGATCTAACACTGAAAACCAAAAACCAGTCTATAAAACTGTAATCATATCATCTCTAACGTATGGATGCGAATCATGGGTTCCCTACAGACGACATATTAGGGCACTTGAAAAATATCAGCAGTCACCTCAGGCAAATAATGAAGATTCAATAATATCATAGAATATCAAATGATGAAGTTTCGAGAAAAGTTAAATGCTGTAGCAGCAAGATTCTGGTGTCACATGAACACTTGCGTTGATCTGAACACATGGCTTGCATATCTGAGTACAAACTCCCAAGAAATGTTCTCTTTGGCAAACTGATGGAAGTTTTTACATTATATTTCATAGCTTATGATCCATTGATTCCAAGACAAAACTTGGTTGACATATACAAAAAGGAGAAAGATTTTTTTATTATTTAAAAATGCCAGTTTTTGAGAAAATTCAAAATTAAATTGTTGGTTCAGTTATAGATTTTTTTAAACTATCAATTTACATATTATAAAGTACTTTTTAAGAGATTTAAAATTTGCTCTATGTGATTTCTCTATTATATACATATACAATTTATTTAGTTATTATTTTCTTTCTAAAACACACTTTTGTTTTTATTTTCAAAAATTGAAAAACAAAATCATTAAAAAACATTTTAAGTGTACTTCTCATAGGCACAAATAGTAAACCAAAAATCAAGAAAATCTAAAACAGGAATTTTATTTAAATTGTGATGATTTCATATGGAATGACCCATTTTTATAAGTTAAAAATCGCTTACCCCTTCTTTATTTGTTGAAATATTCAATGGCAAGAAATTGGTTTCAAGTGTGATCTTTTTACCGCATTTATTACCTACATTTGATTTCCTTTGAGGTATCTTAAAGCCAAATTGCACTAGTTCTTTTTCTTGGGATAGCTGCATGCCCTTTGGCAAATATTTACTTGGTGCAATAATGGGAGATTGCACTTTCAATTTCGCTAGTTCTTGAAATTTGCTCTGTGAAGGAGATTGTACTGTAGTTTGAGCTACTGGTACATTATCTACGCTTTCAAACTCTGTTGCTTTTTTACAACCTTTCTTGCAAGACTTGTTGGGGCATTGAGCACATTCAGGCTGTATTGGAGAAGTCAAAGTTGTGACAGATGTACTTTCAAGCTGTATTGGAGAAGTCAAAGTTGTGACAGGTGTACTTTTTTGAACACTTTCAAGCTTTATTGGAGAAGTCAAAGTTGTGACAGGTGTCCTTTCTTGAACACTTTCAAACTGTATTGGAGAAGTCAAAGTTGTGACAGGTGTACTTTCTTGAACACTTTCAAGCTGTATTGGAGAAGTCAAATTTGTGACAGCTGTACTTTTTTGAACTGGTATATTTGTTTCATCAAGAGGTGCAATACGAGTAGATGTGTTCTCTTGAGTTTCAGATTGAAGCGCTATATTTCTCTGAACCCAATAAATAGGTTTGCTTGATCCAGCCGAAGATAAAGAGCACAATTGACCTGGTCGTACATTACCTGTACTATCCAGCATCAAAGGAAATAAAAGGGGCTCTTTTTGTCCTTCCTCAGAAATGGTCAAATTTTGAAAACATTCAGGAACATTTATTTGTGACAAATCCAACTTTTTGAATTTCCGTTTTCCTTTTTTAACATGGGCAGGCTGATTTGAAGCTTCACTCCCAGTGGAAAGATTACCACTTGAAGATGGAGTGGAAACTGTACTTGAAGAAGCCTCATTTTTTGATCTTCCAGCACCCTTTTTCCCTGAAAAAAAATAAGTATTCAAATTTGAAAAAAAATAAGTATTCAAATTTCAATTCTAAAATACGTACTCTTTAACTATTCATCAAATTTCTTCTATATTACAAAGGGAATAAATACATAATATTTTTAATAAACCATGACCACTATAACGACCTCCGTGGCCTAGTTGGTAAGACGCTCGTCTCCCAACCGGATTCCAGTGTGGTTTTCACTTAGAGCCTGTTGTACATCTTTCTGGTTAGTTGAAAGAGATTGCCATATGGCAATAAGCTCACCAGGTTGTACTGTATACAACAAAAGTGTAATACAATACTTCATATATGTTTTGAGGCTCTCGCAGTTCTTCATACCAATTGCATAAGGTCTTTCCAAGTGTTGTACAGTACCCGGCGGTAAGTAATACACATCGTTTGTAAAGGGTCGTCTCTGTCGTACGATGCGCTAACAGTTCAGTATTTTAGTCACGATGCGGTTAGGGTATTGTGCAACAGAGACAACACTCTACAAACGACATGTATTATTTACCGACGGGTAGTGTACCACGTGGTTTGGCTTATGATACTGACGTTTGGAGAATGTCGCAGTTTTCATCTTCAGGGCTTGTTTGTTTTTATCAACTTCGCCATAAGTGAATGCATGCCGGATATTGCTTGGCCAACAGCGGAGCCTCAACCGTAACGTGAGTACATGGTTCCTTTCCCGTTCTTAACCGTAACGTTAGCGGTTCCATCCCACCGTGGGAGAACAAATGGATGGCTTCCACAGAGGTTGAAGTTATTAGTTGTCGCTTCGATTTGATTATGGGGCACCATGCTGAGTTGAGGTATTATCTGTTGTTTCTATTAATATTGTTTGGATGTTCATGTATTGCTATTGCCTTTTTGATTAATCGGGCATAACTCTTTGGTTTGCCAAATATTTTTTATTCAAGTGAAAAATGGTGGCCTGACAGGATTAAATGTTTGGCAAAAGCTGAATATTGGGAGACAGATGTCACATCAACTAGGCCACGGAGTTAATCTTTTTAGTTGGTTGGAAGAGAATGCCACATGATAATAAGCCCGCCAGGTTGTAATGTATACAACAAAAGTTTAATACAATAAAATACAAATAGACATATCATTTCATTATATTCTAAAATGATAAAAAATTAAATATCGTGCTGTTATCAAGTTTTTTTCAAAAAAAGGATAGCTTCGCAGAAATGAAAAATGTAGATGCTGTACATGGAGAATCTTCTCCATCATATTCCAAAGTGAAAGATTCGGCTGAACAGTTTCGCTTAGGCAAAGAATCTATTCAAGATGACTCTCATCAACGCAGACCAGAAGAAGCACTCACTCCGGAAACTTCAGTTTAATTTTTCAGTGGTATTGCAAAATTAATCCATTGTTAAAAAAATGTATTGAGCTACAAGGGTGCTTACATTCATAAATATTTTATTTATTTTCCTTTTTTTACTCTTAGGCCGGAAACTTTTGGACCATACTACCTAGATGCATTAAAGATGTTGCATTGCGTAAAATAAACATTTGTAGGAGAAATGTAAGTAAAGGCTCAAATAACCAGTAATTGTGAGTAAATGTATTGTGATAAGTTTTCGTTGTGTTCAGTACAATCTGGGTTATTGCTGTGTGATAAACTCTTCCAACCAACCAGAAAGATGTAAGGTCTGAACTCTTAAATGCTGACGAACACTCTCGATGGATGAATAACAAAAAAACCAAGACAGAAAATAAAAAAGTACCCTTTGTAAATCCGCAACGTAATTTGTGCCCGCAACCAGTGTTGTGAAGTCGGCAAAAAATTTAGACTATAGAAATTTTAAATATTTGATTCCGACTCCAATTCTAGTACACATATTGCTAACCATATGGTATACTTAATTACGTGGTGTAACTACTTAAATGTCGTTTTTTTTTTAAATGTCTAGGGTGATTCCTCATCATAGTACACACTTTTAGTACTAAGGTGGTACATACTCGTAATTCATAATGTAATTTATGTAGCCTATTTTATTTTTTTTTATTTAAGTCGAAGTCGATTTTAGAATAGCGTCTCCCAACTGCGACTTTGATTTTGACTCGACAAAATATCAACCGACTTCGATTCTACTGCAGCCCTGCTCGCTACCCCCCGTCGGAAGGCACGAAATGTCTGTGGATGTAGTTATAAATATTGGATTCATCATGAAAAAAAAAAAATTAAACTGTTTTTAAGCCAAATTTAAGAAGTGGGGAGATTAATTTTAAAATAAATTAAGTAATTCAAGTTTATTAATCACCTTTCCCCCCCATTTTTAATAAATTCACTTCTTAATAGGTAATAAAAATAGCTTCAAAAACTTTCACTCTGAGCGCAGTCACCTGAAGCTAACAATCAAACAACAGCCGCCACAAACAATCTGGTTTACTAGAGGTATTGACAGGTATATCCGACAATTTGTATATGTTTGTATTTGTATATGTAAGGAAAGAGGGAAAACAATCACAGGTGAGTGAAATGACGCTTGTTGTTTTCTCTATCCTCTCTCTTGAATGTGGACTCCGTTATATGAAGGAGTATACGCCAGTGTCAAGTAATGTCTACTTCATAAGATATCAGTTCAATTTATACTCGTATAAGGGGCATATTGGTGCATTTGAATTATTGAGTCCAAAATTAATATTTTTTAGGATTTTGACGGTTTTACTACTTTTGGTAAACCGGTCTTCTAATAAAAATATAAAAAAAAATGGTTTTAGATTTTTTTTAAATCGGTTAAAAAATACTTCGGCCTACTTAAAGAAATACATTACAAATTGTTTTATAAGTATCAAACTACAAACATGTAACAATATTTAGTAAACCTTACACAAAACTAAACATAGTAAGCTAAAATAACTTTTATTTCATTAGAATTTATCTTCAGTCCACTGAACGACTATTTAATTTTGTTCTTATTCTAGATACAAAAAACTGGCTCGGTTTAATGTAATGGCTTATTTACAGAAAGTCCGTGCAAAAGCTATCATCCCTTTATAATAATAGGAATTTGTTTAATCGTTATATTTTATTGTTGATGTCGGGTTAAAACAGGGTCTGGTATAATTTTCTTAATCTTTTCAGCTTCCGACACCCATTAATTTTTCAAAACGTGTTCTCGCGCCCCTCCATTAAAAAAATCAATTTTGTAACATTATGTACATGTAAAATAAATGGTAAATGGAAACGTTGTTTATTTAATAATTGGAATCTTAAATGTATATCGACTACTAGGAAGAAATGCATTTACCTGTATGTAATAATAAATTATAAATTTTACAGTGTGTTATTATAAATTGTAATACTTTTGTACAAAAGGCTTATAATCGCTAGGATAGGTAATAAAGTTTAGATATTAACTATCGCACCCACAGGAGGAGCTTTTTACGCCCCCAAGGGTGCGTGCACTCTGGTTAAGAACCACTGTTCTAATGGATTCTTTTGTCTATCAATTTTTATTAGCAGCGATAGGACAATATGCACGGCATGAAAAAACCATGTATGGCTGCATAATTTTTAAATTAAGCCGCGAATCAATCATTGCCATCGAGAAAAATCGCCTAATTCCGCCTCTTGGAATAATTGGTCGTGACTTTTGTATTATCTCCGACAGTCAGACGATGACAGCGTTATATTTTATTAACATTTCTACTTTTTTACAACTAGCAAACTCGACTGTTACGCATGCGCATTACAATTCAGATCGTGTGCATCGATCTGTCAACTTTGGTCGGTTTTGACCTGTCAAATTCGGGAAGCTAGTATTCGATGGGCAATTAGTTATTTTTTGCAAATATTTTAATGGGATCTGGAAGTGTTGAGTGGATTAGCTACAATGTTCACAATAATTTATTGTTCACAACATTTAATCATGTATTAACTAACTAAAATAAGTTAATTCTGTGTCAGTGAACTTTATTCGTCCATATTGTCCTGTAACTTTAGTTTCGTTAGTATAATATTTAAGATTATTATTTCAATATGGCGATGTCTAAAGGATTCAAAGTCTTGGAGAAGTCGTGTCCGCCCAATCCACACAGCATTCTGCTAGAACACAGAAACAAAGATGAAACTCTTATGTTTGAATCTCAAGCCGTAGTCGTGCTTACACCCCAAGAAGCTGAGGTGATAAAGAAGAATTATACGAAAATAGTGGATGCCTATGGTTGCTTGGGAGTGTTACAGTTAAACGCAGGAGATAACACTTTGCTTTATCTCGTCCTGGTGACAGGTTGCTGCTCTGTAGGGAAAGTAGGAGATTTGGAAATATTTCGTATTACTCAGACACAATTTTGTCCACTGTATTATCAATCTCAAAATGAAGATCGAGTGGCAGAAGTTCGTAAACTGCTAAATTCAGGAACTTTCTATTTCTCATGGGCCAGTGGTAGCAACACTCAACCCTTGTTGGATTTGACTTTGTGCGCTCAACGTAAAAGTAGAACCAACTCGACAGATAACAGATTCTTCTGGAACAGAACACTCTTCATACACCTCATGAGATTCGGTGTGCAGTGCGATGAATGGCTCTTAAAAGCGATGTGCGGATCAGTGGAAATTAGAACCATTTATGTGGGACACAAGCAGGCCCGCGCTGTGCTCATCTCGCGACTCAGTTGTGAGAGGGCAGGCACCAGATTCAATGTCCGTGGCTCTAATGACGATGGCAATGTGGCAAACTTTGTTGAAACAGAACAAGCGATTTATTTGGATAATGATGTCACATCGTATGTCCAGACCCGAGGATCTGTGCCTATCTTCTGGGAACAACCGGGAATTCAGGTAGGCTCTCACAAAGTTAAGATGTCAAGGAGTTTTGGAGCATCTCAGTGCACATTTGAAAGACATTTCAATCAAATGAAACAAAATTATGGATCAATTATACTTGTTAACCTTCTCGGTTCTAGTCTGATAGGTAGTAGTGAAGGAGAAGCTATTCTTAGCAATGCGTATCAAAAGCATCTGTTGGAGTCTAGCCATGGGAAAGACATAAACCAAATAATATTTGATTACCATCAAGAAGTTCGAGGTGGAATGCCAGGAGCTTTGGCTAAATTGAAAAATATTATTGATCCATACTTTAGTGATGTTGGTCTATTTTATAATCAAAATGGTAGTATAAATTGCAAACAGAAAGGAACTATTAGAACAAATTGTTTGGATTGTTTAGACAGAACAAATTGTGTACAACTGTTCATTGGAATAGAAATTTTAAATGAACAATTGAGGCTTCTGGAAATAAGTGACAAAAAACAAAATATCACTCGGTTCGAAGAAGTATTTAGACAAATGTGGATCAATAATGGTAATGAGATTAGTAAAATATATGCTGGGACAGGTGCAATACAAGGAGGATCCAAAATCATCGATGGAGCGAGATCTGCAGCGAGAACTATTCAAAATAACTTATTAGACAACTCAAAACAGGAAGCTATTGATGTTCTGTTGTTGGGCTCAACGTTAAATACAGAATTAGCCGATAGAACTAGAATTTTACTTCCTAACAATATGCTTCACATATCTACTCCAGTTTTACGAGAAATGTGTCGAAGATATACTGAATATGTAAAACCCATTGGAATTAGACTGACTATTGGTACTTACAATGTAAATGGAGGAAAGCATTTTCGAAGTGTTGCCTATAAAGATGTTTCCTTGGCAGATTGGCTTTTAGATTCACCTCAAAGTTCTCTCGTGGCAACTGCTGATATTAAGGACACACCCACTGATATTTTTGCTATAGGTTTTGAAGAAATAGTTGATTTAAACGCAAGCAATATAATGGCTGCCAGCTCAGATAATGCAAAGGCATGGGCAGAAGAGTTGGAAAGAGTTTTATCAAGAGATCGCCCTTATGTTCTTCTCAGTAGTCAACAATTGGTAGGTGTTTGCCTTTATGTCTTTATAAGGCCAGAGCTAGCACCTTATATAAGAGATGTTGCTGTAGATTGTGTGAAAACTGGTTTAGGAGGTGCTGCGGGAAATAAAGGTGGAACAGCAATACGCATGGTTTTACACGGAACATCATTGTGCTTTGTTTGTGCACATTTTGCCGCTGGCCAATCTCAAGTTACAGAGCGAAATGCAGACTACTCTGAGATTACACGGAAAATTGCTTTCCCAATGGGTCGAACTTTAAATTCTCACGACTATGTGTTTTGGTGTGGAGATTTTAATTACAGAGTAGATATGGATAAAGATGAAATTAAACAATTTGTTAGAGAAAATGATTTATCGCCTATTTTGGAGAGCGATCAACTAAATAAGCAGAAAAATAGTGGTAATGTTTTCAAGAATTGCTTCGAAGGTGAAATAACTTTTCCCCCTACTTACAAATATGATCTGTTTAGTGATGAATATGACACCAGTGAAAAATGCAGAGCTCCTGCGTGGACAGATCGTATCTTGTGGAAGAGTAGAAAGGCTGTCACCGAACCGGACACCGTGTCTGAGAATGGAGCTGGAAAATTGATACATTACGGACGAGCAGAGCTGAAACAGAGCGATCACAGACCTGTGACTGCCATTCTTGATATAGAAGTGTCTCAAATTGACTCAACATTACGGCAAAAAGTATTCACTGAGGTTGTTCAAGATCTTGGTCCTCCGGATGCTACCATCATAATACGGCCTTTAGTCAACCGAGATGATGATGAGTCAGGAGTATTCAATGACACGCTCATGGCTGCCCTCTTACAGGATTTGAACTCCTTTGGTGAGGTAACTCTTGTAAGATTTGCTGATGAGAATACTTTGTGGATCACATTCAGGGAAGGGCAGAGTGCTTTACAAGCAGCAAAGAATCAAGAGCTCAAAGTATGCTCTGAAAGGTTAACTATTACACTGAAGACCTCCGATTGGTCACAGATCACGCAAAAAGAAATTGAGCTATGTACTAATAACACAATACCTCTGTGTGAGGATGTCTGCCTGAGGGTAGCTCCGCCTCTGCCTGCCCGTGCCCCCCCCTCTCCCGCAAGACAACCTCCTCCAAGGCCGGCTCCACCCCCAGCTGCCCCACCTACTGCCCCTCCCCCACCGCCGCCTGTGCCATCCCGCCAACCCGTCCCACCACCACTACCCGCTAGACCGAGACCAACTTAAGGTTCTTTACGTAATGATTATTCCATATCTGTCACAGTTTAATATTTCGTACAAGTGTGAAAAGTGATTTTAAATGATTAACATATATATGTCATTTAAATAACTTGGGCAGGCAATTAAAAGATATTTAAAATTATACAATTTAGTATAAAAATAAATCACTGTTAGTGTATTATAAAATAAATATGGCTATATAATTCAGTTTATTCATTTTAATAAAACGTTTGCAGTGTTATATATATGATGCTTCCACACTAAGCCAATTGACACTGATTGGCAAAGATAATCAAAACAACTGACCATCTGTAAGCCACATGGCACGTCCACACTGAACACATAGGTTCGACTTACTTTGAGTAAGACAATCACAATTCAGTTAACATTCATTAATCAGCTCTACGTCTTTTGACCAGTCAATACAAGCCAACCAATTCAACATTGCCCTATGTTTTTACCGATTGGCCTAGTATGGACTGACCTTTATATTTGCTCATTGATCTTTTGAAAAAAAATTACATTTGTGTATTCGTCGAATTTCGCAGGCTTTAAAATTAAAACGTTTTTGCACTTTTAGCAGCAATAAAGTTTTATTAATTTAAACTTTTTTGCATATTATCAAAAAAACAGATTTGTTTCTAAGATGTTCTCATTTGATGCTAGAAATATTTCATGAGCATCGCCAAGTATGAGAAATGATATAACTTCCTTTTTTTACATTATGCTAAAAACGTGTTCACTCTGTCATAATTTATTTGTTCCAAAATGTGAGTTCGCCTGAGACGTTATGTAAGCTTGTTACATGCCACTATTTTCTTAAAATGTTACCAGCAAGTACCACAAACTTAGTCCTCACAACGAATGTTAGTTTCAAGTTAAATATGACAAGAAAAAATGTGGAAAATGTAGCAAGGGGCAAAAGTTACTTTAATTAACTTTGTGTTATTGCCGTGATGTGTTAGACCCCCCCCCCTCACCCCCTGAGGTTAATTTTTAAGATTTTTACTAGACATTTTTCAAATACAGAAATGTAATTTTGATACAGGATAGCTTTACTTATCTAACTTTTGCAATAGCATTAATGAAGAGCTAAATACAATTAAATGTAAATTAAAACATCTTTAATACAGATATTTTCAGAACAAAAAAGTTACGTAGCAAAAAAAGCACAGATTGTATTATACATATTTCTTTCCTTCATATAGGCATTTGTCATATTTTTTTATTATACCATTTGGACTTGAAGCTTATAATTGAGTCAAGGACTTGAGTAAGTGACGGGAAAAGACTAGCTAGTTCGTGCAATAATATCAACTGTCAAAAATGAGGAGTCCTCAGATCTCTGCGTGTGTTTTTCATATCACTATGTTAACAGATAAGCTTAAATGTTTGATAAAATAAATTAATATAATTTGTGATACACGTTCATTGAGATTTGCCATCTGTTAAATGGTCGGTAATATGTGTTAACAAGCCTGCATGTGTTAACAACTTCGGACAATTATTAGGAAAATCAAAACTAAACACTAGATTAGTTCTTTACTTAAAAAACTTATTTGCTTTTTGATTTTTCATTATAAAAGCATACACGTATATGCCCCTTTTTGTCACTCAATGAAATCAAATCTTATGATAGAAAAATGTCTCATTTTTTTACTAAAACTAAGTTTACAATAGTTTAACAGAAAATTAGGCATTTATTTAACCATTGTACAAATCATATATTAACATTATTTTAATATTTTAGGTTACAATCTGGATCTAGAGACTTTTTAAGTTAACCATATGTATAAAAAAGTTATATGCATCTTGTTAGAACATATTTCACCAATCCTTATATTAAGGATGTAGTTTTTGCTATTTGTAAACAGGATAATACACACTGTCATTAAAGCCATTATAACTACTTTCCAATATTGAATAGCATGCTTCTCAAGTAGCTAAGTAAAAGGCGGTAACGGAGCTAATTGTATAGTTATTTTTTGTACAAATTGCGCTACTTGAGTGTTTCTTAGCACAATTGATAATACACCATGTGTTTCAAATGTAATTCTGCAATCTATATGCCAAAATATTATTTTCATAAAACAAAAAATGCTTTAGATACAGATGAACATTAATTAAATGAACTTGATAGTTATCAATAGAAAATAAGACATTATAAAGCGAATGAGAACAAGTCTTTATTTATTTCCAATATTTTAATCATACATATTTCATACTTATTTAAGAGTGAACAAATCCATAAGTTATAATATAGTTTAAATACATATTTTTAACATAAACCGATTTATCAATCCTTTAGTGACTGTCAAAGGTATTTTTTGAGGGCTTAAAGAACTTGCATTTTTTTATCGTAGTTAAATTCACCAATAAAAATTTAATGAGTTAAATTTTAACATCATTTTGTTAAATAATGTGTATTTTTTTTAAAGTATCCCTTTACATGCTTCTAATACTGTATTTTATGTAACAGTTTATTTGATGCACTATGGTTTAATGTGTATTTTAAGTTTTTAAATTAAATCTTGTTTTGAAGAGATTTCTAATGTGGAAATACCCCTCTCATATTGTATTAGTATCATTAAAAAAATAATAACACAGTAAATAAATGAAAATGTATGTAGTAAATAAAATGTTGTTAACACAATTAAAATCGTTCATAAATAAGTAAGTGGTGGTATAACAATGTTTAACATAATTTATACATCAACATAAATTTAATAGGTGGAAATGTTTAAAATATGTTTTATCTTCAATTGTAAATATTTAACTATTGTTGAATTGAAATGCTTTATAAAGTGTTTAATTATATACTCCTGTTAGTTGATTATATAAAGCTTATTTTGGTTTTTCTTATATATAGGCCAAATTGACTGTTGTGAAAGTATTTGTTGATAATGTATTAAATACGTCAATAAAGTGATGATTTTTTTTATTGAATTTTTGAACCAAAGATATGTGTTATTTCTTCTTTTGGTAAATAACTTGTTACTTTATTATGCATAGATTAAGATTTATATTCTTCATTGACTAAAACACAGTATTCATATGCTTATTGAAGTATTCATATTCCTATTAAAATATTGAATATCAAAGTTTAATAGAAAATAAATTTAAATAAAAGAAAGTTTTTAAAAATCTCAAAGGATGTCTGATATGTGTATCTCAAAGCTGAAGATTTGTTATTGTCATTCAAGTATAGTAACCGCAAAAACTTTTTTTTTATATCAAACCATTGTCAACATTCCCCTTCTTTATCATTTGGTTGGATTCGGAAAGTGTTTTTGAGCATGAATTAAAATTTCACAAACATTACTTGTTTTCAACTCCATACTGCAGTTTTCTAGTTGAAATGTTATTCTACAACCCATTAGCTAGCACTATTCAAGTTCCCTGAATTATCCGGTAGCATTCCGTCTTTTTGGTTAAAAGAATATGAATAACTATCCTTGCCTATCTTACAAGGGAGGTGACAAGATGATATTTTTTGGTTAAATTGATGTCTTAAATTTCGTATTTTTTCTTTGAACACCTTAAATGCCTAAATATTACATTCAAAAACATATTGTTCACATATGTTCATTTAATTTAATTTTTGTACTTTCTGGATATAACTTTTTTTCATTCTTGTGAATTTAAGATATAAAAAATCTATGTATTGAATCAACAATCTTATGAATAAATATTTTGCAAAATTAATAAATTGATCTAGTAAATATTTAAATAGTTTTTTTAACTTATCCAGAATTTTTTTTAAAATTTATTTTGGAATATAAGCCTCAACGACATATCTATTATATATAAATAGTAATTTAATACAACGAACTGTCACATATTCTCATCCATATCACTGTTATATATTATTCGTTTTCAATTTTAGTATCGAATTTATTTTGCTAAAATTAATGCTATTTCAGAGAAATTTTATTTTCTCCAATTTTATAACACCTACATTATTTTAAGATTTTTTTTCCATAATTTTCATAAGCTATTTGTTATGAAATGTGTTATTTGCAATCAGTAAAAATGTTAAAATTGTGATTTTATTTGAGGGATCATTTTGTTTGCGGGCAAAGTAGATCATTTTTCATATCTGGTCCACAACTGATATGAATATTGATAAGTATTTTTGCTTAACATTTATTCTTTATTGGTTATGATAAAAATTTGATGGGAAATTGGATGTAAATCTCGAACACTGATTTTGTTACATATTATACTTAAATTGAATAACATACAGTGATTAAGTTATGATTACAAAGCAGTTATCTCAATGAAAACAGTATATATACTCATATACCATATATTTAGCAATGTTGAAATGCCTTAATATTATTGTGTAACAAACATTTATGAAAATATAATTTCTTTGAAATTAATTGAAAAAACAGCCATTTTCTACTGATACGCTTCCTTTTTCTTACATGTATACATACATATTTTATAACATATGTAAGATGGAATGCCTAATTAACTAATAATAACATATGCAAGCCTCATAGAAAATACATATTTTTTTCATACAGATATATTTTTCATTACATAATCATTGTTGTAATTTTATGTATAATAATTGATTTCATTTTTTTAAACTATGGAGTCTTACTGAGACACTGTAATTGTTGAAATTTGGAACAAACTTCTATCAAAAAATTTATTCAAATTTACAGATTGATTCAAAATTGTTAGTAAATTTATTATAATATAAGGGTTTTAGTGATGTTTGCATGTGGATCACAACATTTATATGGGCACAATTTATGAAAAACTTTGACTATCATTTTAAATGATTTTTTTTATTAAAAGACACATCCATACGTTAAGCGCTGAAGTTTGTCTATGAACATTACTATGACGGTATAAAGTTTTAATGATATCGAAATGAGTTTTTGTTGGATGAAAGTGTGTGGTCTTGGACAAAAATCTGATAAGTGCAAAATTCTAGTTTTTTAGTTTGAAATTTTTGTATTGTAATGTTTTGGTTGTATATAGTACAACCTGTCAGGTTTATTGCCATGTAACAATCTCTTACAACAAACCAGAAAGATGTTAAAGAAGCCTGAAGTGAAATTTGACTGAAACCCTTTTCATAAAAATTGAGTACCATTAAGCCAACAACCTCCGGGTCGGAAGACAGGTATCTTAGCAACTAGGCCATAGAGGTGGGAGGAGGATATCTAAACATAGAGGTGGGAGGAGGATATCTAAACAACGAAAATAATTCAGCACTAGTTTGACTGGCACATGAATAGATTCAACATTAACTCGAATATCTTTCTCGTGAAAATTGTTACTTTTCCACATTTTGTGAATGAATAGTTTCATATGTTTTTGATAAGCCTATTTTATATTTTATCATCTTTATCATTGCATCCATTATTTATCTTTTAGGTCTCTCCTAAAAATAATGCAACCTTTCATTACATCCAGGGGCAGTGGATTTTTTCATGTCTTACCAAAAACCTAAATGATCGTACTATGAGGATTTAGGTGATTAACAATGTAATTTAAAAAACATTGTTAATCACCTAAATCCTTGTGGAAATAAATGTGTAAAAAAATATTATCCATCCCAATTTAACTATTTTTGAACTAAGACCACAGAAGTTATGTAGTAAATATTATCTGACTACCAAATCACTATATCACAAAGATTTTTAAATTGTAGCTAAAAATATAATTTAATTTTCCTTAATTATCTGCGAGGATCATGTCTCTCATTTTGGAGTTTTATTTTGTGTATATGTACAATACATACAAGGGTAATTGATTAATTTTGAAGAGTTGATAATTTTCTTTAAAAAATACTCAATTTTAAGTATAAGATTTCTTTTTTGTTTACTTATTTAATGATGCCATTGTGATGGCAATTTTTCAGTTTTTCTTAAGCACAGTTAGCTGCAAGATGTGTGTACTATCAGCAATGTAAATTTGCTAGAAATTTTGTTGTATATAATGTGTAGTATTAATTATAAGTATCTTGTCACATGTGTTAAATTAAAGTTCACCTAAAATTTTACAAAACAGTGTTATAAATAATTACAAAGTATTGGTATATATAATTACATATGTTAAAAAATGCATATGACAAAACAATGTTATATATAATTACATATGTTAAAAAAATGATGTTTCAGAATTTATTAACTGTTGTAGTGACAAACGCATAGTAGTTTACATGTTTAAAAAGCCAATGGAACAAAATATCTGTTATTTTAAGAAAAGTTTGCTGTGAATATTTAATTAGTTTTTAAAAGATTAAATCAATTCTAGTTAGGTTTGTTGAACCCGTTAATTCAAATTGTACTGCTTTTATTGTAATAGGTATATTTATCATTCATAAAGTTATATATTATTTAATGTATTGATGTTTGTAAAAACAGCATGTAATCATTTAGATCAAAATATACGCTTATTCCATTCCAATCTTTTATTTATTAATTTAGTTTTATCCCTTTTTGTTTTGAGTTTGGCATTTTCATTATTGTATTGTCATCTACTTCAGTGCTCTTTTAGAGGATCTGGAGTTGTATTGTAACTCATCATGGACACCGAATAGTAAGTATGAGAAAAAGATTAGCATGTGCCACCAAATAAATTATTTATGAATGCTCCAGGAAGCATGGATGTGTTGTCACTTTGGTTATTTAATATTTATATAGATTCATGTGAGAAAGAACTACAAAGGTCAGTTGGTAACATTAAAACATGAACGGATATGTGTGCAGATTGCTGTATGTTGATAAAAACTTGTTTTCTAGTTTATTTCTCTGTTTTGTCAAAATTTGGAATCTTATTTTATCTCTTTATGCTGGTGATGAGTTTGGGGTTGTGTGAGCATGCATTTATAATAATTCCGTACATATTTATTGAATGTATAATTGTATTAGCTGCTTTTTATTCATTTATTTTTTTGTGTTATAATTTATGTGTACAAGGGTGTAGGCTGAAAATAATCTGATGTCTTCACAGCAGAGCTCACCCCTATATTGGTGGGATGTATCTTGATTGAATATTATGAAATAAACCCAGACCTTTTGATAGATTCTCTCTTAAATTAATTTTCCATTCCATTGCCTTAAAACATATGTGTAATTTTAGGATATATCTATTCATACTATGTTGCTATCAATAAACCTATGTAAACTAAAGACTGATGTGTTAAGTAAGATGAAGAGTACTCTGAAATAGTTTGGGCATGTCAAATGAATGAGTGGTGAAAGACTAACAAAACAAATATACAGTTCAAATGTGAGTAGAGGGTGTAGTAGGGAAAGACCAAAGAATGTAAGGGGTTGGATCACATGAATGATATTTACAGATTCTACAGTTCTTCAAGAGCTGTATGGGAATCGAACGTAAGATAAGCTTTCTGTAACAGTAAAATTATTATTTCATCAAGTTATCAAAAAAGCTGATGACAAAGATTTTTAAAATAAAATTTATAAGGGTATTAAATTAAAATTTAATGAATACTCAATTTATTCAAATAAATAACACCAAAATGTATCTATTAGCCGATTTGATAAATTCTGTCATATTTCATTTTCATCTAGGACAATCTGATAATTTGTTTGTCGATCTGTTGTTTATCACATTCACTGCATATAAAATTTTACTTAAATATGTGCCGTGCTGAGACATTTAGCAAAGACACAAACATATTATCAACAGAACACGTCTAGTGTGCGTATGTTTGTATGGACACGTGTCCTTAGTACTAAACGTATTAAGGAAGTTTTTTTATTTTATTTTAAATAATCAATAAAATTTATTTTCTATAATCACTGTTTTTTTTGGATATTGTTTATCCACTGATATTTTAGCAGTACTATTTTTCTTGGTTACATCTTAAAAAGAAACAAAAAAAATGGGTTTTAAAAATTTACTAGATGATATTTACATTTTTTAAATTACATTAACTTTTTTAATTACAGCTAAAATGAAATTCATTTCTTGAAATTTTTTATTTAGCTTGAAATTATCTTTAATAAGTGTGGTTCCTCTCTCCCTCTCTAGTCGTCAAGAATGAGGATCTTAATCTTCATGATAAGGCCTGCTCAATATTTCTCGAACCATTTCTGTCTCCGGATAGATGTGAAGCTTCGCACAGTGAAGTGGCTAACGATCTTGATTTGGTCGGTCTAACACAATGGGACACGCTCTCCTACCAGAAACGTTGTCCAACATGACAGTCTTTTCGAAACTTGTATCATTGTGTCTCAATACGTGCCCAAAGAAACATAATGCTTTTTGTTGACAGATTGTGGAGCGGTGAGTGTTTGTACGGAGTTCCAGTAATATACACTTGTTTGTTCTTTTCCACACAAAATATTTGCAACATTCGTCTCCAGCACCACATCTTAAACACGTAGATCCTCCTTCTATCAATATATATTATTGTCCACATTTCTGCTCTATAAAGAAGACCAATGCTTTATGAGTCTTATTTTAATATTCCTGTCTTGTCATAATATGTTGAATAGGTTTGTCATTGAGTTACACGCAATTCCCACTCTGCATTTTATTTCTGTAGAAGAAACACCGAACTAGTTACAGTGTGGCTTTACTTGCCTATTAATCTGCCATACATATTTTTTTGGCATTATTATGAAAAAATGTCTGTGTGGTATACAAAAAATTTGATTTCCTTAGAAAGAATCAAGCAAAGAAAGTATCGTGAATAGTTAAGATGACGCACTGATTGCACTCCCTTTTATTTTCTGGACTAGTAATTCTCCTCTGTTTTGCAGGAATGTCATATGAAGATATATTGATGATAATCACGGAGATTGGAACAGCTTTACCTGTTTATGTTGCTATAATACATTTGTCAAATCTATAAATTAATTTGAGAAATGGACCGAAGATATCGAACAAAAAAAGCACCTTTTATAGTAAAATGTCAGTCATGAAAATTCATTTCTAAGCATTCTCTCAAACATTTTTTCTTTGTTCATCTTTTGAACTCTTTGTCTTTTATTAAGCGTTTGTTGCCGTTCTCTTCTGCTATTGATTGCACTAATATCACGAGCTGAAAAGTGAGTGACCTTTGAATCATAAGGTTTAGATCCAAGGCCAAGGCGATCTGTTTTGAGTGCTGTTCTAAGTGGAAATTTACTCCCTGAACCATCTGGTCCTAAGCCAACTTCCTTATCCCACCCTTTCTTAAGTAATATTTGAAATCCTTTATTACTCTCAGGAATTCCATAGTAAGTAGGAAACTTTTTTTTGTTTGAACTAAAAACATGTAGCGTAGACGTTTTGTGTTGTTTCTCTTCATTTGAATTATAGTGAACTTGACAACATTCACAAAACATACTTTCAACTGTTGGGTTTCCATTGTGTTTTATTTTTTGAGTTATATTTTTACTCTCACTCAATAAATAGACAACTTCTTGCGATCTAGCCAATGAAAAGGCTGTTCTTCCATTTTTATCTTCAATACTTTTATCAGCTCCTATGGTGAGCAAATATCGAATAGACCCTAAAGCCTTTGATTGTACTGCGCACATGAGTGCAGTCCATCCAAAAGAATCCATACAATTAACTATTTTAGGACACATAGAAAATATTTCTTTTAAGTCAACAACATTATTATTTTGTGCAGCTAAAAGAAATTTTGACACAGTTCTTTCACTTGGATCAAATGTTTCCAATTGCTTTGACTTGGGTGAATTGCCAATTTTAGAAGGTGATAATTTTTTTTCATTGTATGTTTCTTTATTGTTTGAAACTAATTCTAGATAAAAATCTTTAACGGCTTTACCATTTTCCGGCCGTTCTCGATCCTCTTTGTTTTTGGATATCTTATTAGTTTTTTCAACAATCTCTTTCTCACTAACAAATCTCTTCCAGGGTATATAAACTGTAGAAAGAGCTACCCAATTAGGATGCAAATCCATGTTGAAAATAACTTTAGTACTATATAGTAAAAAAAACGAGATTAAACTTTAAAAAACTACAAATATTCACGACTGTCTATAACTTGTGAAGTTCAACATTTCGATTTTCGCTACCAGACTAAATATCTCAATGAATGCCGAATAACCAAATATGTTTTAACTATACTAAATCGTCACAATATATATTTATGCAGACAAATATTTTTTTTGATCACAACTTCTCTCTCCTTGAATAATGGCCGTAAACTCGATCACAACTTTCCACCATTATTCACTTTTTTAGTGTCAGTTTGACAATAACATTAATCCATGATGTTCTTCTCTCTCTCTCTCTCTCTTTGAATAATGGCCGTGAACTCCTATATATGAAGGAGTATACGCCAGTGTCCAGTGATGTCAGCTTCATAATATCTAGGTAGTTCTATTCATATGGGCGACACGGCACATCAAGCAACTCGGCCCAGTACTACTGTTATCTAGTGAGATACTATGGAGTTAAACTATTTTACAACTAAACTACATAGTTTACAACTAAATGAATATTTACAATAAGATGATAGTTAAATGTATATGAGCGAGCGAATGATTTAATTTCCTATCGATATTTATCATATATATTATACATATATTTTATTACAGGTTAATTTTGTTTTTGTTAATAAAATGAGTGATGCTATTCAATATGGAAATTTTATTAAGGCTCAACAGGTGGGGAAGATTTGCGGGGAGTAATATTTTTGTTTGTTTTTTAAAGATCAAAGGGAAAGTATTCAGAGAACAGGAGAAGAAGATATGTTCAAGATCTCCCTCCTCCTGGCCACACTCACATAAAGAAGAGTTCCCTATATGTAGTCTGGCCAGGTGGACAGGGGAACAGCAATGTCCAAAGCGTATTCGGCTTATAGTTGTCGCTTCTCTCCGAGTGCTTCTATAATTGGAAAACCAGGGTTTGATTGGAATGTAGGGTTGAATTGATGCATATCTTTTTCCCCTAGTGCGGTTCGAGGCATTCCAGTAATTTGTCCACTCCTCCATCATCGAAGAGCGCGACAAAGGTAATAAGTCTTGTGCAGATGTGTAATTATATTTGTCTGTATTTCCTATAGAGGTTGCCTCTTTAGCTAGAGTATCTGCTTCTTCATTACCCGAAATGCCTCGATGACTAGGAACCCAAGCCAGGGCGACATCAAGGCCCACCTCTTCAAGGTTGTATATAGTTTCCCTTATATTAAGTGTTATACTATTTGGGGATCGAAATGGGTTCTTTCCTATTGCTTGAAGGGAACTTAGACAATCTGATACAATTAAAGTGTTTGGGATACTTAATTCTAAAGATGTTTGTAATGCTTCCAAGATTGCCAATGTCTCACCAGTGAATGTAGTTGAAAATTTGGGTAGTTTAATTTTTTTCTTGATATTTAAGCTTTCGCAATATATTGCTATTCCTACATGTTCCTCATTAGCAATCTTGGATGCGTCTGTGTAGAAGACAGTCCAGTCACTCCAATGGGTGTTAATGTGGTTGATGAAATCATAATTGGCGTGATAATTCGACTTATCAATACCAAAGGATTCAACAATGCGTGGATTTATAATTAAAGCTTGAAACGGGGTGCAGTATAAAGGAGGAATAGGGGTTTTTTGGACTACCACATTCAACGATGAGAATTTACGATAACTTTGTATTAAAGGGGGGAGTGTTTTGTTTCTCCAAAATATGTTTGTGGTAATGAGATCTGAAAGTGATTTCAATTTACGCAGAAGGGGGTGGGATGTTGTTTTGTATATATTGAGGAAGTATCGGGTACCTAAGAACTGTCTTCGGAAGCAGAGCGGTGGGTCCACACATTCAACCTGTAGGGCATTTGTCGGCGTAGATTTCATAGCTCCAACTATAATTCGAAGGGCCTGAAATTGAATAAGGTCTAGTTTATGGAGGATATATTTGAAGGTAGGGTCCAATAAGAATGACCCATAATCAAGGTGGCTTCTGATGAGGGCGGTGTATAGAAGTCTCAAAGTGGTTGGGTGTGCCCCCCACCAGACTCCTGATACTGCGCGAAGAATATTTATGTTTTTTTGGCAGGTTGATGTTATGTTCTCAGCGTGATTTTTCCAAGATAACCTGGAGTCGAATGTCATTCCGAGGAATTTGTGTGAACTGTGGTTAAGAATAGGGGCATTGTCAATATAAATATTAGTGGTAGGCAGTTGTCTTTTCCGCGAGAACACGACAATAGAACTTTTGGAGGGGGAAATATCTAATCCATGGTTTTTGAGCCACTTGGAGAGAGAGTGGAGGGAATTGTTTAATATTTTTTCTGCTATTTTAAAGGATTCATTGGACGCGTAAACCACGATATCATCTGCATATTGTAATACGACGGTATTGAGGGGAACCAGGTGAGCAAGATCTGCCGTATAAATGTTATAAAGGAGGGGGCTAAGGACTGATCCTTGCGGGAGACCCCTCCAAACGGTTCTTGTGAAAGACACCTCCTCCACTGATAGAAAGATGGAGCGTTCTGATAAAAGGTTAAATATGAGGTGGGTGATTTTGTTGGGTATTTTTTTGTGTAACATCTTTTGTTTTAAAATATGTAAAATGACATTGTCATAAGCTGAGGTAATATCTAAGAAAGCGGCTATAAGTGGTTTTTGATAAGTAAATGCGGAATGAATATCAGTAGTGAGAATAGCTAAATTATCCATAGCACTACGTGATTTACGGAAACCAAATTGATTAATATCCAGAATTTTATTGTGTTCTACAAACCATTCAAGGCGGTTTTTAATAAGATGTTCTGTGATTTTTCCCAAAGTTGATGCAAGGGCTATTGGTCTATAGGAATTTCCATCTGAAAGATCTTTACCCATTTTAGGTATTGGGATAATTTTAAATATTTTCCAGGACTTGGGAACTTTTCCTGTATTAAAAATGCAATTGACCAGTGTTAGATAATATTTCCTGGTGTAGGGTAGGGTTTTCACTAAAAAGGAATATGGGATGTTATCCAACCCTGGGGAGGAGTCCTTTAGGCTGGACAAAACCATGTTGAGTTCACTTTCTGTGAAGGGCGCATCTAGAGGATGATTATGAGAGGGGAGAAAGTATGTATATGGCACGTCATATTGGGTTGGCGATGAAGAAGGAGCAATTTTATTCAAAAAGGTGTGAACCCAACACTCTGTTGGTATTTTATGTAAGCGGGTTGAGTAGATGGACCTAAATTTCTTCACATTCTCCCACACTGTTGATATTGGAGTTTCTGGCGAAAGGGTGTGACAAAACCGTATCCATCCATCTTTCTTCTTCTTAGAAAGCAAGCGTTTTGTGACGGCTTGTACTTTACGAAAAAGGAGGAAGTTTGTCTCTGTCATGTTATTTTTATAGGATTGGTATACTTTTTTCCGGGATTTAACTGCATTTGAACACTCTTCATCCCACCATGGAGGGGGTTGTGGCTTAAAGAAGTGGGGTTTTTTAAGGGGGATCGAGTAGTGAGTCGCCTGGATCATCAACTCCACGAATTTATCATACAGAGTATGAAAATTTTTATGTGTCGGCCATTCTAATTGTTGTATTGAGGCATCGAGGGAGTGGGAGAATTTGTTCCAATTGGCTTTACGGGTGTTAAATTTATAACAAGTGGGGTTAATGAAGGGGGGGTGAGGTGATGGAAATGTAATGATTATGGGGAGGTGATCACTCCCGTGGGGATCAGGCACTACATTCCACGATAGCGTAGGGGCTAATGTAGCTGAACATATGGATAGATCTATTGCGCTTGAACTTTGATTCGGTGGTGTTAAGCGGGTGGGTGATCCGTTATTCAGTACGCAAAGTTGAAAATCGTCCAGAATATTCATAATTTCGGCTCCAAATCTATATGCTCTAGGTGATCCCCATAGCGTGTGATGGGAGTTCATATCCCCAAGTAAGATAATGGGATGAGGTAGTGTTGATATTATATTTCTAAGTTGTGAAATGATGATGGATGACGGGCGCGGGATACAAACTGATATATACGTAATATTCTGGACTCTCGCAGCGACTGCATTGAAGCTGGCGTCCCGAGAACCCAGAACCACTTGCGTAAATGGAATGGATGATAAGATGAAAAGAGCTGCTCCACCCCTTCCATCCGCCCTATCGTCCCGTAGCCACGAGTACCCGGGAACATTAAATAATGTCCCCGGAGATAACCATGTCTCCGAGGCGGCGGCCAAAGATGGGCAGAACTCACCAAGCATCAGAAGAAATTCAGCCTTGTTGGAGGGGAGGCTACGACTATTCCATTGCAATATTCTTGATGATAGGTGAGATTTTCTTTCGGCCATTTTTAATATTTAATTAAGGGAGGTCGGTCCGGACCTTCCTTGTATTGCATCTGTTTCTTCAAATGTATTGATTTGGTAAGTTAAATTTTGTGTTTCGTTTAGTATTTCTTTGGCAACGTTGGACGGTATATGAGGAGAATTGTATAAGAAACCAGAGATGAGTGAGATGAGTTTATTTAGTGTTGAAGAAATGTTTGTATCTAGTGATTGTGCAGTGATTGGAGTGTCTCGAGGGAGGCCACATCCATTAAGAAGATTTGTGTTTGGACGCCATAAGAGGCTCTCAATCTCCCTCTTCGTCGAGGGAGTGATATGAGGGCGAAAAGTGGGACCTGATGGTTTGGTAGCATTTATCATTTTTGGTTTCCAGGACTTATGGTGGTTAGCAGAGGGTGTATTTTGGGAAAGTGGGTGCGAGGTTTGTTCACCGTGTGCCGTAACTTCGGCGAAGGATTTCACAGAGGTTGGGGTGGATTTTGATGCTTCCTGGTAAGACATGTTCTGGTCAGTCATAAGGCGTTTTATATTTGTTTGTCTAGTGAATTCCGGGCAGGATCTATCCACTGCCGTATGACGCCCCCCGCATGTAATACATGTTGGAGCCGTTACGGAGCAGGTTTCACCGAGGTGAGATTGGCCACATTTGAAGCAACGTGCAGATGATCTGCATTGTTGCTTCGTGTGTCCAAAACGGAGGCACTGGAAGCACTGTATGGTTGGGAAATAGTACTTTTCTACCACTAAAGAGTTGTAGAAAGCATAGACCCTCTGAGGTAGGACCTGTCCGTCAAAAGTTAGTACCACTGTTTGTGTAGGGACCCATGTCACACCATCTGAGTTTGTAATTTTGCGGTTAAGTCTTCTGGCTTTCTGGACTCTTCCATAGCCATCCGGTACTTCCAGGTTTTCTATAATTTCCTCCTCCTTCCATTCAACCGGGATTCCTCTTACGAGGCCCATTTTGGTGACCATGAAAGAAGGAATAAATGATTTAAATCCATACTCGGCAATGGCTCCATTTTGAAGGAAATTATTAGCTGAGGGGAATTTATCGAAAGCTACAGCCAATCTACTTCGGCCTATTAATTTTATGCCGTTTCTTGGCGAAATGTCCGGATTTTTTTTTTTTTTAAGAAACATCCCAAAGGAAATTGAGTTGATGGATGTTCCTGGTGACTCTGAAGTTTTTTGTACATGTACCACGTAAGGGGATCGGTCATGTTTGCCGTATTCCCTTACCTGGGGATGAGACGGGGTTGTAGGGGGTATAGGTGAGGATGTTGTAGGGGTTGTGACTGTTTGAGGTATTTCAGATGGTACATTAAGAGGGGTTATCTTTCTTTCCGGTGATTCTTGGCGGCTCCCTGGCTTTAGGTTCCTCGTTCTCTTTCGTTTGGTTTTATTTTTCACTTCTGTGAAGGACGAAACCGGGATTTCCTCTTCTGTCAACAGCTCACTATCAGAGTTTAAATCTGGTGGTTTGGGATCAGGAGGTTTGTGTGGAATCATTTTACCTACGTACTAAAAAAAAGAAAGAGAAGAAAAACGAAGCGAGGAAAAAAAAATTTGAAGAGAGAAAAAACAAACTACCTACCTTCGGATCTACGATGAAATCAACCACAAATATGTACACAATCTAAGTTAAAATACAATACGTATATGAATAATGGTAGTATGAACGGTTATTTGTTATATGATTTAAATTAAGATGAATTTAGTGTAAAAAAAGTTAGTTTTCTTTTTAACCAAAAACGCACAACTTTCCCGGGCCGACGACCAGAGACAATCCCCATGTTCTTCTCTCTCTCTCTCTCTTTGAATAATGGCCGTGAACTCCTATATATGAAGGAGTATACGCCAGTGTCCAGTGATGTAAGTTCTTCTTCTCCTTTCTTGAATAATGACCGTGAACATATGAAGTATACGCCAGTGTCAAGTGATAATCTATAGATATTGCATTCGCATATTGACCGTGAACTCCTATAATATATAATGTAAGTTATATATCAGTGCACATTCAATAACATATTCTATGTTATTGCGATTGAAAATGAGGTTACATTAAAAAAGTTTTACTTATTTCTATATAAACTAAACTCAATATTTACAAAAGATTAAGTTTAGTGGTACGTTTAAGATTTTTTTTCTTGACCATAATTCACGAGAGAAGACCACTTGGTTAATGTTAATAATTCGCTCGTAAGGAGCACGCCGTAATGATTAAATAGGACTTGTAATATCAAAATGAAATGTCTGTACCGATTATAGGATGAACTTAATTTTATTTTCAATGATATTTTTCAAGTTTACAACGTATTTTTATAGCTTTCTTTTTCTATTGCATTTTTACTTTTTTAGATGGGTAATGTGTGTTAAAATAAAATGGAATCAAAACAAAAATACATCAAATCTGTTAATAAAATCAAATACATAATGAACTACGCTTCAGTAGGGTAGATGTAATTATCTTGTATTTATGTACCTTTTACTGAATTGATACACCATAAAAAAAATGTGTGCAAGATCTGTTGTCATGTGGACCATTACTTTACGATCAACGTATATTCGGTTTGCAAATAACTTATTATGTGAATGGGATCAATGAATCATGTACACGTTGATATTATTTATTAAATATTTTCTATTTCGAATGCCATTAGACTAGATTTCCATATCACCGTACCATACCACGTGTACTTTTTAGTGATCATCACAAACTTCAGGTAAATATTCTTACTCAACGTGACACACAGTAAAAAATAAGTAAGTTCTGTCGTACTATGTAAATTCTACAATCAGCTCATGATTAAAAAGCAACTCGTGCTACGATCCTGATCTGATGATTCAGCCTTAAAATTGACAATATTTTTTAATAATATTAAAACACACAATTATGTTTTGTATCTTAAGAATTTAAATAAATCGCTTTCATATTTTATTCCTTCTCTCGACAAAATACCCCGTGTGTGCTATTATTATGAAGAGGTGTTTAAAAACAAAAACACGCTAGAAGCAAGTTTTTTGAAAAGTAGACTTAAAATTCTACTTTTTCTTACAAATATGAAAATTATCAATGATTTGATTATTTCCTCTTCTGTTGAATGATATATTAGTTAAGTAGAAAATTTTATTGAAATTTTCATTTTTGTTCTATTTACAAGAGATTATTAATAATCAATACACTGTTTTAGTTAAAATACATCGGAATATAAACTTGTTTTAAAGTAATATGTTTATAAAGTACAATGTCTATAATTTGCAAACAAAAATACAGATAAATTAAATTGTGATAAACCCAGTTGGTATAGGGCCGTATATAAAAAAATAACCAATATATTTAAACCAAATACACCCTAAAACTTTCAAAATACTGATATTTGACCAATATGTTTTTATCAAAGATGACCTGTGATGCCTAGACAAAGGAGGACATGCACAAAATAGGGGTAGTTCAGCGTGCAATGGAGTTAGGCATGCTAGAGATATTCCACAAAAACCATAATGTAAAAATTTGAGCAAAAAAAAACGAATATCGAGAATATTAATATAAAGTTACCGAATTCAAATGACGATGAGAGAGCACACATGTGAAAGAAGTTATATAATATGGGAACGCTTGGTGTTTGAGTAAAGAAATATTGGAATACAGTCAGTTAGATGGATGAATGACATTGTTTGCATTACTGGAGCTGATCAAAGAATTGCAGACGGCCGAAAAAATACTGTCACGATAGAAAGACTTAAATTCAGCAGTGATTGTAACAGATCGGATAATGATGGTCTTCACGATTTTAATTGTTATAAAGACAACAATTATTCTGTGCTGCTTTCCTGTAAACTTTTTATTTTGTAAATATTTTTTATTTATCAATTCTTCAAATTAAATTCACACTTGTGAGTGTCGGGGTACCTATTATTGTAATAAGATGACGTTTTCACTGAAGCTTTGAAGATTTTTTTGAAGTGAAACTTCTAAAGGCGTGGTAGGGCAAATTGACCTGAACGTCACGAAAAGTGAAACGCGAAACCCTTCTCCGACTCCAGAAGAGAGGAGAAAGAGGGAGAATCGTTTCTACTCTCTCCGTCGCATACGCCATAGGCTACGCGCAACGTGACGCTTCTCTTTCTCCGACTCCAACCAGCAGTTGAGAGGAAAGAGAGGGAGAATCGTTTCTACTCTCTCCATCGCATACATCATAGACACGCTACGCGCATGCGCCGCGTGTACTGTGTGTATACGTAGCATAAGGCAACCAGTAGACGCTTGCGTATTATATATTACACAAACACAGCTTAATCGTTTAGCTAACAATTTCCACTGCATGAAAAGTGAAATGGAGAAAAATATAGAGAGTGAACCTTTAGAGAACGGAAGAAAGCGAATAAACCGCCAAGAAAAGTGTCAACAAATACCTTGGAATGAAGTATCGACCAGGCAAAGGGCGTTAGAGAAACACGGTGGACAACATAACCTTTTTATTATTATTTCCCCTGGCGAGTTTATTACCATGTGGCAATCTCTTCCAACAACCTCAAATACACTGGGTGAATCGATACCGTCGTTAAATGAAGACACAGTGAGTGGTATAGATAATTTGAATGTCACTGATTCAGGCGTGCTGTCTACACGTGAAGATACACGCGGTGTGAGAGATCAACAAAATTAATCTGATACAGCTGAGCCATCGACAAATAGAAATGTACCCACTAGTGCATCATACACAAAATTTACATTCTTTCAACCTGCTCATCGCGAATTTGATAAACAATGGTTCAATAATCCGCTAGGTACAGTGTGTTCCATATGTGATTGAATATGGTTGAAGAACGATGTGAAACCTAAGCACGAGCAACTTTTATATACTGCGTTTCCAGCCATTATCATTGAAGATGTGATAGTGAGCAATTCATACCGAAATGCTCTCACTCGGAATGCCATTCCAATGTTATCGAAGTCAAATGGTTTTGTTTGCTTATTAACTAATCCTAAAAAATAAAATCGTTAACAAATGGAAAAAAAGCAAAACATAAAATCAACATTTCCTAGGAGCTAAGAAGTTTTCACTTCTACCGCGCGAGAATCTCACGCATCTGTTTTAT
Source organism: Odontocerum albicorne (assembly GCA_949825065.1). NCBI lineage: Eukaryota > Metazoa > Arthropoda > Insecta > Trichoptera > Odontoceridae > Odontocerum > Odontocerum albicorne. Next base: position 37,899,104 of record OX463844.1, read on the forward strand.
TTTCGTGTTGGATGGTTGGTTTTTATTTTTGTAGAGATATCGTCTACATTTTCTCTCTGGATTGTGTTTTTATGGATGTAGGAAAAAGTTATTTTGTGAGTTAAGCAAGGATTTTTCAAGTTGCGTGGAGAAGTTATTTTTCTCGCTGAGAGGGGTCGCTGGCATTTTACAGAAATAAATTAACTCTCCGTAATGTGAGAAACGTATGAACTTAGCAATAAGAATTATATTTCCATGCCACAAATGGTTGTTGAATGATAAAAATAAAATAATAATTCATGCTTGTTTATTATGCCACTGGCAATAAGGACTATCGTATCCTTGCCATAAACTGATAACAAAAATAATACTTATTGTTTGGTAATTAGAGTGTGATCATCTTTGCTAAGATACCGATTAGATTTCCCATTCCCATGAACAATTCTATGCAATGCATGTATTATTGCCATATATATAAAAGTGGGAAACGTCAGGTCTTACGAGTTAATACAAAAAGGGTAAAGTCATTTTTGTGTCAAAAAATACAAGTCAAAGATATAAACTCATATTTTTATGCATGAGTTATTAAATTTTATGATGACCTCAGTTTACCTATAATTATATATAACACAGGGAGAAAAAACATTGTTGACGTGACATCTAAGATTCTATTGACGTTCAGCTGTTTTTTTTCGCTCTGGAAGTGCTGTCGTGTTATATAAATTTTAAATAAGGATTTGAATTAAATGAAAAATGAGGATCACCAATCTCAGAAAGGATCGAATTGTGCGAGTTCTGTGTGTTTGTACAGGGATTTTAGTTGTACTGTATTTGTTATTCTCATGGAATAATAACTACAAACTATTGCCGGCTCAAGAAAAAGTTTTTAATAAGCAGACTCCTGTTTTAGTAGAAGGTAACTTCTTTACAATCAATTCTATGTTTGAACATTTTTTTTCGTTTTATAATAACTCACTAGAACTATATTTGTGGCATTAATTGCTTTAAAAATGTCTAGTTTTTTTTATTGGAATATAGGTCGAGCTTTCGTTAACTCTAATATCTTCAACTATTCTAATCGCACTCGAAATATCTGCTTATTTTATAATTTAATATGTTTTTACAACGTAGTTTCATGTTTTGCAAATTTTTGTTTGTGAAAAGTGCATTCAGTGGTGTCTTAAGTGTTCACCTTGGTGTATGGAAGCGAAGTCTGAGCAGTGAAAGGGAGTGATAAGAGCAGAAAAAATGCGGTATTACAATGTATGATAGAGTAAGGAATGATAGGATAAAGGATGACCGATTGTAAGAGACGGATGGTATAAGTAGAATTAAGAAAATAATTGAGAAATGGTTTGGTCACATTGAGAGAATGAGTTACAATATATTTAAAAAAGTCTAATGTGTGAATGAAGTGATTGGGACAAATGTAAACATAAATCTGGTGTGTTGATTAAGATGAAGATCGGAGATAGTTTGGACATGTAGAACGAATGAATAAAGAAATATCAACAAAAATATATAGTGCGAATGTGAGTGGAAGATGGGGTAGAGGATGACCAAGCAAAGTATGGTTGGATCAAGTAAATTATATTTTGAAAGAAGGAAACAAAGTCAGAGAAATCGTAGGAGGTACATGAGAAGTTGTATGAATGTAGAAGAGGCGATTTTTTTTGTATAGATAGGAAAGTCTGGCTCTGTATCTTCTCTACCTACCTCGACAAAGAAAGCATGATGGTATGTATGCAAGTCTAATAGAGAGCAGAGGAAAGTAGAGCAAGGAAAGAGTGGAAGGAGATAGGGAATTTTGCACTGAGGGCAAGGTAAAAAGTATGAGAAAGCGAAGAGCATGTATTATGAGATGTATGAATGTGGACTGAGCAAGAGCTGTGTGCATAGTTAAAATCTTGGAGATCCGTCCTCTGATTTTGAAACATTTATAAGAATGCAGTATTTGAAATAAATTAAAAGTGGATCATGCATTTTTTACAGTAATTAATCACAGAGTTTAATAACAGACCATATAATTTAGACATTCATCTTTAGTTTAATCCGAAAATATGTCTAATTTCCATTCCTAAATGGAACCAATTGTCACTATTAAGAAAATTTAAGTTAAATAAATAAAATCTTCAAAAAGCTACTCAATTGTCACTATTGAGTAGTTTTTTGAAAATGTTATTTATTTAACATGATATGTATAAATAATATATGTATACATAAAATATAAGAAAGTGGACACTTAAATTATATGGATCTGGGTTTGTTGCTTGTCATTTTTTGTACCCCCAGTAAACTAGGCTTTTGGTTGTATCTTACTGAAAGCATATAACATGAAAAATAGATTGATACTTTTACCAATTGTTGATTATATTATTAAATTCTTTTTGTCGAAAAATCTTATTAAATTACAGACGTGGACAAATTATTAGTTAGACTCAAATTTTTTTTCAATGAAAAGTAACTTTATAAGTCTATTACAAAATATTGTTAGTCAAATTTAGTATTTGGTGTGCATCCCTTTAGCATCTTTGAGCATGTTAATACGATTGGACATGGATTCTATGAGACTTCTACACACTTTTTAAAAATCTTTGTCATGACGCCAGATTTTGATGAGATTTTCTTTCAGGGATACTTTGGTGTAGATTGTCAATTTCTTTAGTTTTTTCTTCACTATCGCCCACATATTCTTAATTGGATTCATTTCAGGGCTATTCCCTGGCCATGACAAAGTGTTTGTTTGGTTTTCTTCCTAGAACCTTGTAAAACTTTTAGCTTTATGGCAAGGGACCCCTTCGTGCATGAAAATTACATCTTTAGCTGGAAACCACGCCTGCATTTGGGGCGATAATCTGGTTTCCAGGACTTATTTATATTGATCCTGCAGCATTGTGCCCTGAACAATATATAATCTACCAGGGCCTTTAACAGAGATGACAATCTAGACTATAACTGATGGATGCTTAACCGTTTGCTGGATGCATTCTTCTTTGAACCACATTCTGATCATTTGTCTGAACTTTCACAGCATTTTCCTATTGAATTCGGTATTTTATTGTATGTCATGGGGGTCAGATAGGCTAGATATATTACCTTTAGAAAAATATGTTCACTCTAAGGATAATTAATATATTAGGTTAGTTGCCATTCAAATGATGTATCTCAAGTTATGTGTATTTGTTGAGTTTGTATTTTATTTTTGTATTGATGGTAGTGCCTAAGAATTCATTTGGGATGTAGGTTAATTATTTTAAGGACCTGATACTTCTTGAATAGTTCTACTGTGGGATAGTAGAGAGTATTTACTATTTATATGATTATTTTTTGAAAGACCTGAAATAGGTGTTTCACAGAGTATCCCCTCGTCCCAAACTTCTATAACATAGGAAAGTGATCAATTGATAACTGTAAACCTTTTAAGTATTTTTATCAAGCACATTTCACATGGAAAATATACCCAAGTTTTCTGATTTATGTTTGGTTGAAATTTAGACTTCCAAATTATTTCAATAAACTTTGCCAAACATTTTATTAACTTGTTCTGCCGAAAATTAAGTATATTTTCAAATAATCCAATTCCTAAAGTAATCAAATTCATGCTTAATATCTTTCGTTAAAATTCTAAAGAACTTATTTTAAATATATTAAAATTCGTTCCCTGCAATTGTATTAATTATGTATGTTTTATTGTTTACACAGATCTTGGAAATTTCGAGCCACGGGACTTGCCTAAAAGAACAGGTGCTGGTGAGGATGGGCGTGCGTATGTTTTACCCGAAAGCATGGCTAACGATGTAGCAGAATCTGAGTCACAATACGGCATGAACATGGTTTGTTCTGATGCCATATCTTTAGATCGGTCTGTCCTGGATACAAGATTGGACGAGTGTCGCCACTGGGACTATCCTAAAAATCTTCCGAAGACATCCGTGATCTTGGTATTCCACAATGAAGGATTTACCGTGCTCATGAGAACAGTTCATTCTGTTGTGAATAGATCACCGCCAGAAATGTTACATGAAGTATTGCTTGTAAGTACTGCCTTTTCTTGTTTTTATAGATGATAACTTTGAACATTTTTTTAGAAAAATGTTTTTTTTTGCCATACTTGAAAATATCTTGCATCGCATTTTTATTTTATAGCTTGTAAGCAAGGCCCGATTGTTGAATCTTTGAAGATGGTGTGTTCAAGCAATTATAATTAGATTTACGGGCGGGTTTCGCTTTAAGCATTTTTACTTTTAATATGAGATACGCTATATATATACCTACTTGGCCAATGTGAATTGATGGAATACACATTCATAATATGGTTTTATCCATAGTATATAAAAATATTTGCTTACTGTGGGTGGTATGATAGCAATGAGAGATGTATGTTTAATTAACAAAAAGGCAAAATATACATACATACCATCATGCCGTTTCCCTGTCGAGGTAGGCAGAAAGGACAGAGCACCAGACGTTTCTATCTCAACACATATTTTGCCTCTTCCATATCTATACACCTCGTATAAAGTATAATAATTTGTACATTTTCTTTCAAAATATTATTCACTTGATCCAACCATGCTTTCCTTGGTTATCAAGCTAATGACCATGTTATTTACTCCATATTGAGATATTCTAGATGAAATAATTAGTATTTCTGTTGGAAGATTGTTCTCTCCACATTGCTAGTGACCACGAGTCTTTCCATGCATCATATGATGGAAGAACTGTAGAATGTGTCAAGTGCATAGTATTGATAGCCTCTCTGAGATATTAATTCCTAAATCTATTTTAATGAAAAATTTGATCTTCGTTTTGTCCATTAAACACCCAACTATCGCCTATAATACCACATCTCAAAAAAGTTTATCTATGATCTTTTTCAGAACTTCGTTGTCCAAGTTTCTGAGGTATACTGAGACAATTAGGGTTTTAACAAGATGTATTTTCACTTCTTAAGAGATGTGTCTGTTCCTCCAAATCAGTTCTAGCCTCGACATAGCACTCTCCACCATACTCCTCCTGATTTTGATTCACTGATTTTGATTAAACAAAATCATGTGTGAACTTCAAATATTGTGGATGCATTAATTGTCTTTTGTTGTTTCGATCAATAACCATAGACTTGGTCTAGTTGGTAAGACGCTTATCTCCCAACTCCCGAGTTGGGCATATAGATTGCCACATGGCAATAAGTCCATCAAGTTCTACATACAACGAAAATGTAATACAATACAACTATGATTTTTATTTATTAATTTTGAGTCCCAATAAGTTGTTTTCTTTTTTTACATGGCAATGCAGCACAGACTCATTTTCTCAAAGGATTTGGCATAAAGTGTAGTATTGTCTGTATAACATAAGTTTGATATGTGGTAACACCCAATCTGCACTCCTGAGTGACCCATGTCAAAATGAAATAAGCTACAACCATAGTGTTTTTTTTCCAATTCATATGCATTGCCTGTCCATGAAAAATAGTACTTTTTTTTATATTCATTTTATCATTAAATATGTTATTATGTCTCAATATTGCGGAAATATGTTGACAAAACTTGACTTGGCCTACATTATTTTTATAATAAGAAAAAATGACCTCAATGCTTCCAGCCATTGTAAAGTGCCGCGCAAATTCAAATTCTTTTTTTAGTCATCGTGTAATTCGTAATTTGATTTTTTTTTGTTGATATCTGGTCCCCTGAATTTCGAATTAATGGACTTTTACTGTATTCTCACGTTAGATTCTTCATGAACAAATGGTCAATAAAATTAAAATAATATTATATAGTGGCTGTTTATTAAAAAGTATTTGTTCAAGTATAGTACTCTTGTAATTTATGTTATATACAGTTTGTTTGACAAGAATGTGTACTGCGAAAGCCGAAAAACTGTTTGGGATAAGGCATTAAAAAAAATACACACATTACTACATGATATAAACTGTGATGCTTTATTATTAATAAGTTATCCAGTCGCCTCCACTAGTAATAATTGCCCGGCATCTCCGAGGCATACTTTCTACTAATTTTATAGCATAATCTAGGGGCAAAGACTTCCGTATAAGTTGAATATGTCGAAATAACTGCTTGACATTCCAGATCTTTTTCCCTCGGAGCTTGAACTTCTCGAATGCCCAAACATTTTCTATGGGATTTGCATCTGGTAACTGCGACGGCCAATCCATTACATCAATGTCATTTTCCTGTTTCCACGCAGTACAAAGACGACTCCGATGTTTTGACATTTTCAGTCTTTTCGAATGTGTACACAGATACACAGTTTCGTAACGTGATGCGTACCTTCTAACGGTTTCCAGGAAAAAATATAGCTGTACACGCTCTTGTCAAACAGGCTGTAGCTATTGAGTTTTGCTGTTTTGATAATTATACGGAATTATCAAGGCTTTGAGCTTATCTTAATAGGGGATATTTATGGCATCCCGGTGTATCTAATGGAACAGAAAGGTGGTTAAAGATAGTTTAGATAAGTTAAGATAAGATTTTTTAATAAGTTTAGATAAGTTTTAGTGGTTTAGATAAGTTACTAAGCACCAGTTCAACATGAATATCAAATTAAAAAGATCTTATAATGAAATCAGTCCTAAACCCGTTGCGAATTTGATTCTTAAATACTAGAATGCAAATTTGATTCTTAAATAAGCAAGCTTGCTATCCACTGAACTAACAACACAGAACACAATAGTAATTTTTTCTTGGTTGGCTCCTCATGACTAAGGGTCATGATCTCTCTAATCCATCTGCTTATCTCTGTCCATGACCTTTCGGAGTATTACCATCACAGAGGATCTTAGTGCGTTCCTGTCTCGTACAATCCATCAGGTCGGGGGTTTACCTCTGCCTTGTTGTCCCTCTACAGTGCCTGTTAGCACGAGTTTATCCTTATTTTCATCTGCAAACTATATGGCCTAAGTATTGGAGTACTTATTGCAGAAAAATCTGTCCTGTATCCCGAATTGCTGTATGATGGTTACATTGGAGCACTGCGCCATCCAAGGTGTCCTCAGCATGCGTGTCTAGTACCATATCTCGAATGCATCCACCATTTTTGCTCCCTTTGTCTCCCTCAGGTCTCTGTTTAATATAAGAAAATGTTTTTTTTTGTTGCTATTTACTGCAGTTTTGCCACCAAGTTCTTTATCATCACAGTTCTTCTGAAAATTTACAATCCCTGTTGTCTATTATGCAAGATCTTAGATATATTAATTGCTTCACTACCTCAAAATCCTGGCAAGAATTAATTGTTGGTAGCTGATTTCCTTGTTCAATTGAATCATAAATTTTATAATAAATTTGTTTATTTTAAGACAGAGTTTCTCACTCTTAAACTCAACCGACTATAAGAGATAATAACTATAAAAAAAAATTGTAGTAAAGTGGCAGAAATATTTTTATCTTATATTTGAGTATTTACTTAAATATATATGAACAATTCACAGCTATTGTTATTTATGACTGCATCATGACAAGAACATTAATGCATAATAAGAAGGGTAAAATATATTTCAGGCCTGAACAATGTGATGACCTCCATCATCTAGTTGATGGAACGCTTGACTTCCATCCTGGGAGTTTTGGGTTCGGTCTTAGATGGAACAATAAAGATTTTAGTCTGGTTTTACACACCTGAGCCTGCCGTGTTGTTCAGTATATAATGGAAGCTTAATACAGTACAATGTGCTAAACAAAAAGAAATTTTGTATCCAAAATAATCTTCAATTTATAATAATATTTTTTTTATATATAAAGTAATTTATTATAAAACAAAAACAATTTTTTTTCACCACAGAAGGCCAAAGTTTAGCGTAAAAATTTTAAATAAGATATTTTTTTATTTTTCAAGTAATGTTTTTGTACACCCCTAATAATTTTGGAAATCATTTTGTATGCGATATATAAGGCTACTATTCAAAAGTATTTCACAATAAAAAAAATTACGAAAATTGGGATTTGTACACAACGCAGCACAAATCTGATGCAAGGTAGGGATTTTACGAAATTTTACAAAAGTCCGAATAACTTAAAAACGGTAAGGTTTTTACTGAGGTCAAGTTTTGATATTCTGGTAGGTCTTGACCCAATCTATCAACACCCTAAATATGATTCACTCAATATGAGACGGGACACCTTGTAGATATATGAAATATTCTGTTCCTTCTAAAATATGTAGAACACGACCTAAAAATAAAAACATACAGCGAACACATCACTGATATTGGAAAAAGAGCCAACACACAAGTTTTGTTAAAAAGCAAGTAAAATACATTTTTTGTGAAAAAAACTTTTATTTTTTAAAAGTCTCCTATGAGGGCTACACACTTGGTCCAATGAAAAACACATTTGAGAGTTATTCTCGCCTCGTGCATATTTAGCTCCAAAAACCATGTTGAAAGTATGGTTTCATTTTATTTTTTAATTCAGCTTCTAGAATTGTTCAGGGTTGAAGCTTAGGTGTAAATCTTGGAAAGTAAAATATCTGTTTGTAGTACTTATAACTTCGGTTCAACATTTGTCAGATATGAATTTATTTAAAATAAAACTATTTTCAGGTGGATGACTTCTCTGATAAAGAAGACTTAGGCTCAAAGCTGGAAAAATATATAGAAAGATGGAATGGATTGGTTCGTATCATCCGTAACTCGGAGCGAGAAGGTCTGATCCGGACTAGATCCAGAGGAGCGCGGGAAGCGACTGGTGAAGTAATTGTTTTCCTGGATGCACATTGCGAAGTCAATCTTAATTGGCTGCCTCCATTGCTTGCTCCCATCTATAGAGATTCCACTGTTATGACTGTGCCAATCATTGATGGTATAGATCATAAAAACTTTGAGTATCGTCCCGTATATGGAAAAGGTACTCATTATCGTGGAATATTTGAGTGGGGTATGCTATACAAAGAAAATGAATTACCAGCCAAAGAGGCTCGTCGCCGAGCTCATGATTCAGAACCTTACAGGAGCCCCACTCATGCTGGAGGGCTGTTTGCTATTAATAGACAGTTTTTCCTGGATATTGGAGCTTATGACCCTGGCTTGTTAGTTTGGGGAGGAGAAAACTTTGAACTTAGTTTCAAAATTTGGCAGTGTGGGGGCAGTATCGAGTGGGTTCCATGCTCAAGAGTAGGACACGTGTATCGCGGCTTCATGCCCTATAGTTTTGGAAAACTCGCTAGTAAGAAAAAGGGACCTTTGATTACCATTAATTATAAAAGAGTTATCGAAACATGGTTTGATGAAGAACACAAGGAATATTTCTACACTCGTGAGCCAATGGCTCGTTTCTTAGATATGGGAGACATATCCGATCAAATAGCTCTGAAACAAAACTTGAAATGCAAAGATTTCTCTTGGTTCATGAAGAATGTAGCGTACGATGTTTATGATAAGTTTCCAAAACTTCCACCTAATGAACATTGGGGCACAGTTAAGTCTGTAGCTGCCGGAGTGTGCCTGGATACAATGGGCAGAGCAGCACCTGCTTATTTGGGCACAGGGCTGTGCCATGGGATGGGGAACAACCAGTTATTCAGGCTCAACAGTGCTGGCCAGCTAGGAGTAGGAGAGCGGTGTATCGAGGCTGATTCCCAGGGAATCAAAATAGCCTACTGTAGGCTGGGCACTGTCGACGGGCCTTGGATCTACTCGTCCGAAACGAGAATGCTATCCCATCAAGTGTACACAAAATGCTTGGCTGTACATCCCAACACGAAACAACTGTCTCTGGCTACGTGTGATCCTAATAACACATATCAGCAATGGACCATCCAGCAAACAAAACCCAATTGGTGAAAATAGTAATCAACTATAGTCAATTGACAATAAGACTATTTTGCCTCGAGACTCCTCTCGAGTATGCATATATTACTGACTGTGCATTTTATACATTGCTTTATTGTGTTTTTTAAAAAGACTGACATTCATAAAAAATATCTATTGTATGGCCTATTTTGTTTGAGAGTATAAATAATATATGTACTGATTTAGTAAGAAATTTTTGGTTTTTCCAATTATTTTATTATCAGAACTGTGCTTTAGTATATGTTTATTTATAATTTTCAGATTAGTCACAAAAACACACAAAATATATTATTATAGTTTATATTATTTGATATACAATACATTATATATTGACATTCATATGTATTTTTTAATTTCTCATATTATAAGATATATCAGTCGGATAATCTATGTTTATATACAAATTATATCTTTTTGACAATTTAGATCTTCCTTTAATATGTATATAAAAGGTAAATTTTGACACTAATAGACAACTCCCGTTGCATAGTAGGTAAAGTCCAATCTAGGCAGGTTTTTCAGTTTGATTTCTGACATCACAGATCCCGAAAAACAAGGGTTCTAGTCTGGCTTTTCATTTAAGGCCTTTAGTATTTTTCTGCTTAGTTGGATAAAAATTGCCATAAGCGTGCTGGGTTATACTGTATACAATGAAAGTGTAATACAATATAAACAATATTCCTGTAAACTAAAACTGACAACAATAAAGGCTTTTTGTGGTTTCTTTTTAGCCAAGTATAATTATTTAAGTGTCAATATTCTACCTCGCATTAAACATAATTAAAACCAATAAAAAATGGTACAGCTCACTTCACATATACCTTTTATAAGGATAATTCAACATTACGTACTCTCTTGGTTTTTTAATATTTAATTAAATATTTATTGACCATATATTTCAATTCTGTATGTGCAAAATTATAAAGCCAGTAAAACATGTATTTCATAGTTAAATTCTGTCTTCAAAATATTCATTCCTTATAAGTGCATACAATGTTTCTTTAAATATCTCAAAATCATTTTTCGCACTTCGAGCAGATATTTTTCACATGTTTAATTATGTCTATAATTTTGATCACCGTGGCCTAGTTGGTAAGATGCTTGTCTCTCAACCCGGAAGTTGGAGGTTCGATTTCCGTTGTAATTGTACAAAAGACAAAAATGGTTCAGAAACATTTCGAACCCTGTTTAGTACCAATAATTAAAAGAAATTTCATAAAATAGTGGTCATCATCACCCATATTCCATCAGTAACACAAGAATGCCACAATACATCTCCATCCAGGTCGGTCCACAGTCCAGCATTCCATGCCCTCTCTATCAGACCGAGGCTGAATCTCCCTATTATAACACCGGTGTATAATATAGGTTGGGAAGGTTAGGTTAGGTTAATAGCACAGCTCTTGGTCAGCTATTAGGCAATATATTCAATTCACAACCTAACCACCTCAACTTTTTTATAATGTTTATAGACTGCTGCTGCATCCGAGACAAACTGTTTCATTGGTCTCGTGATCGAACCGTCTGATACCCATCTTCCTCTTAAGGCATTTGTTCTCCAAACTGAGAAATCTTCTCTCTTAGTCTTGATAACATGTCAAGATTCATAGCTGTACCGCAAAATAGGCAGTTCGATCCTACTACCACCCACACTGTTATGGGGAACAAAATAAATTCCCATCCATCACGATCTACTCTAGAAGATTGAAATTTTTTTTATGAACGTGACGTCATGTAGTAATGAAGAAGGAACGTATCAGAGGGATTTCTTCTCCGTTGGCGACACATCTGAGTGTGAAATTAATAGTAGTGATGATGAACTAACATCCAACGCCAAGGGAGAAGGAAATGACTTGCAACACATTTAATATACTTATAAAGCGGCTTGAGGCCTAAGGGAACTTTGCCAACATCCATACCACGTTGAATGCACCGGTCCTCGTTAATCAAAGCAAAATAGGCAGTATACAGGCGCCAAACACCCAATATTTCGTCTTCAGATTAAATGCTGAGGAGCTATATACAGGCTTCATATCGTTCAAGGCACCATTGATCACTTATTCTAATAAACAACTCTTTTAAGACCCCCATTCCTTGTAAATGTGACATCCAAATACTTAAATTTATCAACTCTGTCGATAGGGACGCCATTCATGTATAGGAGGGGTGTCCTTATCAGGGTATGAGTCACTACACATCAGCTCCGTGTTCCCAGTATTTCAACACGCTTAATTTTTATAATCATTAATTTTTGGCTAATATGTTATATCTTATCAGTATGAATTGCTGTTTTTATTGATAGTGTTTTAATGGGTGACTCACTAATTACTCTCATTGTCACCCTGTACATTCCATCAGAAACACAAGAATACCATTAAATGTCTCTATCCAAGATGGTTCATAACCTGACTCTTCACGTGCTTTGAAGATGTGGCCGAACCAATTCCGAAACTATCTTTGGCTTTTGTAATTGTTTTATTTAAGGGTGTTGGGGGATTAACCCAATAGCCTTGAGGCCTGAAGATAACCCTAAGAATAGCTCACCTGTAGTCTTATTTATGAATGTGAAAAAGACTAACTAAAAAGAAAAAAGTTATATTCCCACGGATATTTTATGCAAGTTTCTTAATTTCACTGTTGTTAATTATTGCTGTTAATAAATAAAACTGTTTAATAAGAAAGTTGTTGTTTCCTTCTTTTCATGGGAGTATTATGTATCTCTATGGTCTAACCTGGGGCTTGTGAATTTAACTAGTGTTGGAACCCAATTTTTTTAAAAAGATTTTCAGTCTGGTTTTCTTTTAATGCCTCTTTGGTTGGAAGACATATACAACCAAAATATAATACAATACAACACAATATGTGACTTTTGGTAATCTCTGGCCAACATATGGAAGTACTTGTTTTCTCTTCTAGTTACGTTACTACACCACATCTTCAAGGCATCTATCATGTTTGTTTCCTTCCTTCTCATTATCCACGTTTCCACTCCATACAGCGCTTTATCATGCAATCTAAATGAGATACTATTGGCTGGAGAAGGTAGTACTTACGCTCTGAGATAACAATACTTTACTATATTTGATAAAACATTTGCACTATTTTATATAGGAGCAATACTTACATAACAATACCTTGCATTGTACGAATGTGATCAGTGCGGGATTTGCTGTAATTCTGTTTATAAATTTAAAAATATGATTTTTTTTAATTGCATTACACACTGACATTGGACTGTTTCTGTATGACAGTACGTACTGTATTTTAACCTGTGTACTTGGGCTAGTACCATGTATGTCTCAATAACATTTCATATCCCGAGCAGTGAAATTAGGGTCAATATTATCCTGCAGATAATATTTTCCTTAATTATACAAAGTATTTTAATTTCTTTATGTGCAAGAGTTCTAAACATTTTTGTAAACCAGCATGTGTAATAGTATAATTAGAATACATTATAATAATGCCTTGATCAGTGCGGTTTTTCATAATTCAGTGTTTTGTTCAACATACATTAACTTACATACATGTATGCAAGGTATTTCAGTATATTATTTTAACAGATTATGCTATTTATTTTCATGTCATCTTCATATGAGTTTGTATTATATTTTTTTTATAGCGATGCTTACAGAAATTTGAAATGTTCTTTATAAAAATTATGCTAAGTAAATGACATATGTTAAGTAAATAAAAAAAAAATAAACCTTAGATTTGATTAAATTTTTTAATGAAAACTAATGTAATGTTCCTATTTTTTTTCAAAATTTGGTTATCAATATGTTTTTTTCACTTCAATATTATTATTTTTGTAGATAAATAATGGGAATCGAGGTTATGTGTATTATATTTATAATTTCCTTCTTTTCCCTGGCATTCCACAATAAGGCAACACCTTGATGTATGGAAAACTTAATTGCATTTTTTTTTGATATTGAAATAAATTCAACATAGAATATTTTGAAATGTCTGTCTCTCGTCCTATCTTCATTATGTTCTTAGAGCAATGTTATCATTTGTTATAATATAAACAAAAGAGTAAAAATATAGTTCTTAACCCACAATGCAAATTACTTTTTGCTCTGGGCATAGTTATTATAAGATAAATGTATTATAGGCTGACCTACATACAGTGCAATGGCATGCAATTCATAAAAGAAATATGCATATTTTGCAATTCAGTATAATATATGACTTTTGTGGCCCAGTGACACATTGCTTATATTTTACTTATTAGGTTTCTAGTTTAATTTCTCAGTGACGCTGAGTCTGGTGTTTTCACGTTTAAACCTTTTGATTATTTAGAAAAATAATTGGTAAATGGAAAATTATATTCTATCCAATGAAAGTGTATACTGATATATTATCCATATTTACTCTCAAAATGAAGACATTTCCTTAGATTATGCTATTGATTGTGTGACTAAAATTGGGTAGATTCCCCTCATGTGTTATGACCTTATCCAACCATAAGTGGCATGACATATATCCAATTGAATTGAAAAAAAATCTAAAGACGCAAGATGATATATCAAATGATTTCGGAAGACATTAGTATATATTCATTTAAAATCACCACCCCAGAAGCTATTTTTATGTAGCTGTTTCTAGTAATTGATGCATTCAGTTTTATTGTCCAAATTTTGTAAATAAATTATTTAAGGACTCATTTTGTTCATAGAAATATTTGTTTTCGTAGTGGAGATGTGTCACCTATAAAATGTAAGTTCAATTATGTTTAAATGAGTCTATTCATTTGTGTTTCCAATAAGATGTTAAGTTATACCTCTTAACTGTTTAGTAATAAGTCTATAGGAGCATTGCAATATATTTATATAAATTGCCATTTATTCTTAATGGCATGCTTGGAGGGAAACTGTTTTGTTCTTTACCATTGTATTCTTACTTTATTACTATCAAAATGAGATGTGTATTGTTATTTTAATATTATATGTAGGTGATGTACTTTAAAGTATCTTATTGATCCTATTTTCCAATCTTATATGGCACGAGAGAATAAATAGATTGATCAAGTTTTATACAATTTGTTTTGATTAAATACTTAAATATAATATGTACCTAAATTGTATTTTTTAAACAAAAATACCGCAAAACAAAAAAAAACATGGTTAAAATGTTGTATTTCTAATAATTTAAAGTACCTCTTTTTGACAATTTAAGCTACAATAAAGTTTATTAAATTATACAAATATTTTTTGTTTTTCTTTTCAGTATTTTCAAAAATGATTTTTTTTATTATATTGATGATTCAATCTCAAATATGTTTGGACAGTATAATATTTTTAAATGTAAATGTAAAATGACAGTATAATATTTTTAAAAGTTGCTTACAGTGACACCCAAATCCAAGTATAATTTTTAAGAGGGCAATACTTGATGAATTTTTAAGAGGATAATACTTGATGATTTAAGAGGGTAATACTGTATATACAAAGATTTTTGCAGATTATAATAATAACTTCATAGGTGGGAAAACATCTGAAACCAGAACATCTCAAATGGGTTTCTCAAAAATATTTTAAGAAATTCATGCTTTCTAATTACAATATTTTACCTTTATGATTATCTCTCTTTACTCTGGGAAACTCTCTAGACTTTAACGGGTTTATAAATTATCTATTTGTACAAAGGTTAAAAATAAATTTGGTTTGTGACCTGGACTGAGTGGGACAAATAAATAGTTTATTGATGTAATATACCATTCCTATTCCTTCAGATTTAAGATCTATGTAAACAATTATCAAGTTTATTGCAATTTTAAACTTTGTCACAATTGTATTCTTCTGATTCATTAAGTATTGTTTTAATAAAAAAAGGTATACTCGTAGTTTAAACTTCATTAAAACTCTTATTTGCTTCAAAAACAAAATATTTTTGAGCTCTATACTAATTTTACTTTTTTTTTCTTGTTATATTAAAAAATACGTAAATATTTTTTTACACATAACTAAGCGATTAATATTTTTGTTAAACTATAAAGTTATGTATTTAAAAATGAATCATTCAATTTCAATATAATTTTTATAAATTTTATTTAGATTTATAGTTAACAATTTCATAAATAATAACAGGATGTGACCAATTATTTGAGTTGATATATGTGAAGGTAAAAATATCATGAAGAAGGTTTTACAAAAATGTTGTGCTTGCCTGAGATTAGGTTTTATGGTTTGACTGTGCATTGTAAGATTATGTACAGATATTCTTTGTTATACACGATTTTGCTATAACATAATTTAAATAGAATTTGGAAGAAGAGTATAAAAAACCAATTTTAATTTTACAATCACCCTGTGAGCGATGAAGTTGCATGCGCAGCGTAGATGAGTCATCCGCAGTGTGCATTAATCAGTTTGCAGTAGATTTTCACTGACATATTTTGGAAAAAAAAACTGCAAAGTGTCTACTTGCCGATCCAGAACTTTCAGGACAGCAGGAAAATGGGTAGCTAGATTGGGCAGACCCAGTTAATTCATTATCTGATTGACAGGAATAAGCTATGTAGGCCTTCTAATTTAAAATAAAACAGGTGTTTTTTTTTACAATTTTTTGGTCACTTTTTTGTTTGGGACCAATCCCTAACCCAGATTTAATCAATTCACTTTATATGTTTTCGAAATTACGTAATTCCTAGAGCCAATTAATCACGTAAAGCGAAGGATATCTGTACTAAAAAATATACAATATATTTATCAAGACTTAAGTTTTTGCTACTATTATGTAAATACGTTTTTAAAAATAAATTTATGCAAGGCAATAAATAACATTCTTTAGTACTTAAAACTGCATTTACCCGAGTACAAAAATTCAAATGTCTTACATTACGAGTAACTCCACTTTATTGATAAAATAAATTATCCATTATAAAATATCAAAAGTGCCTTTATTAGTCTGTAAGATGAGAAAGATAATGTTTTGGTGTATACAAATATATATCATTCTTTTTAATAGAATGTTTATAAAACAAGTGAAATACTATTTCAAGAGTTTTTTTTATAGTACTGGTTATTGACTTGGACATATCTTAATGCATGTTAACGTGTATTTTAAACAATTATTTTTTAGTCATGATAAATTTGTTTGCACGACTTAAATTTTTTTATTGTTTCATTGATATTTTTATAGTTGAATTTTGAAATATGATATTTGTGACCTTACATAAAAAAAATCTAATGTTATATAAAAATTATCAGTGAAACAGCGAGCCTGTGATATTTTATATCGCATTCTTATGGGAGTTGAAAATTCGAGCATTATGATTTAGATTTTTCAGGATGAGATATTCGTACAGTTGTTATTTTTTTTTTTATACAATACAATTTTGTTAAGAGTTTATTCGATACTCAACTAACATCTGATCATAACATTATTAATCAAGGGTACAGCTTCTTTAGAGGTAACCACATAGTATGATTGAAAAATATAAATAAAATTGAATGTCAATTTACTCAAAATACATTTTATTTAAATGCGTTTTCCTTAAAAAAAAATTTTTTTTTTAAGTTATCGATAAAATCAATGGTCATTCCATTTGAAATATCAATTTTCCAGTTTCTTTATATATAAAATATATATATATATATATATATATATATATATATATATATATATATATATATATATATATATATATATATATATATATATATATATATATATATATATATATATATATATATATATATATATATATATATATATATATATATATATATATATATATATATATATATATATATATATATATATATATATATATATTTTTTTTATTTTTTTTTATCAACTTTTTCGTTTTACCAGTATAGTTAATATAGGCTAAAATAATTTATTTTTTTCTTAAATGGTGATATTTAAGGTTGTTTTGAAACAAGAAAAGCTTGTTTAAGATACACTTAATGTTTTAAGTAATTGTTCGTAGTTAGTATAAAAATAGTATAAAAATAAAAGTGAAACATGATTATTTTATAATTTCGGCCCTAACACTTAAGTTTCTTGTATGTAACTTATTTAAGAAATGTTTTATCGCTATTTTATGATTTTTTTCAATGTGCAAAAAATACAACTGCAATAAATATTTAATTCTAATAGAGTTTGTTCAATATATTTTTGTTTAAAATGATACACTAAAATTTATCCAATGAAGACATCACATTTTTTCCAAAAAATGTAAATAAACAAAGGTTTTTGCTATAAGTATATTTTTAATATTTAGCGAATCAGTTGTCAGTTACTGTATACTCATTTTATTATTCATGAATTGACTATTTGAAGCGTGAATTTCACTTTCTATCTCAACCATATAAATCATTTATGTAAAATCAATGAAGTATGTGACATAAGAAAGCGGGCCATTAGAGAAATCACAGTAGAAAGTTCTATCTGTACTGATCACTATACAATCACACTCACAGAACAATTTCAAATATAAAAGATACAGCAATGCTTTGTATAGTATGGTTTTGAACAGTATAAGTTTTGCTGTTATAAAATTGCAAATTTTTTTTTAAACTTTTTAATGGTACTACGCACTGACTGTTATTATTGTATAACAATATAAACCGTCTTTAAACCTATGTACAGCTCAATGCATATGTCTATCATTCCAGATCTCATTATAGGATGGTAATTATTGTTATCAAGATGTGTATACTGAGAAAAAGAAAAAATAACTTGGCAAACTACATTGTTCAAATAGTTATCGAAATAATTCTTTTTTGGTTTTACTATATAGACATTGTTAATTTACCATAAAAAATCTTTAGTGTTATTAATTTTCAGTTTATCTTTTTTAATTTCATTATGCGCAAATGTGTGCAAAACTTCTATGTGCATTCATTTGATTAAGTTAAATATTTTTGTAAATTGATTGATGTAATAGTATAATTGGAAGGCATTATAATAAAATACATTACAATAATATCTTGATAAGTGCGGTTTTGCATAGTACTGTGTTTATTTTAACACACAACCGTAATATGCAAGGTATCGCTGTATTTTGCAACATTCAATCTTGGTTCATTTTCTATTTTATCTGATGACATTATTATTTTATAGCTTACAATCTGTCCTATAATTTATTTTGACTTCCGAAAATTGAAGAAAAATGTAAGATTTTCTAAAATTGATAATTGCAATTTTTGTAAATTTTGTAAATAATTTAATAACAATTTCGAGAAATTATAATAAATTTTGTATAATTTATAAATTAATAAATTTTATATTTAGATTGGTTGTTTTATTGTTAACTTCTACCAAAAGAATAGATGGATATTGTATGGAGATATGCTGGTACAAGTATGTGCAAGGTGTCGCTAGGAGTAGACAGGTAAGAGGAGGTATGTCCTGCAGCAAAATGCTGTAGGCTGATGATGAAATGAGCTGTTGTGGAAGTCATCACTAATTTTTATCTATATTTTTTTACTACTGTTTCAGCTACTTTAACATGATGCATGATATTATATTTTAGTTTCAAATTTAACAATAATTTTGGTTTAATATTTCATTCTGTAATCTCCAGAGTATTGGTATTTTATTATTCAACAGTACGTTTATTTATTTCTCAATTACCATTTAGTGACTAAAGATCACTCCAAGGGCGCCTATATTATGTACAATTTTTCAAAAAGCGTGAACTTAAGAAACCTCTTGAACTGTGTGTACCTTCAGCCTTCTTACACTCCAGAGGAAGTCAGCTTTCAAAATATCCTGATCTCCTTTAAGTAGTTTTTAATACACATCCCTCATGCACAATTCCATCACGCTCTCGAGCACCAGACCACTCGAGGGCTTAGTTATAGACTGAATTTAATTAGTTCACATTAGAAAAATAAATCTAGTATTCCAAGTAACGAATAAATTGAAATATCTAAAAAGGAAAATCATACCGATAGTCTAAAATGATTAATCAAAACATGGAAATAATATTATTGAAATTTTATTATCAATATTTAATTAATATTTGTACATAAACATGCAAAAATAGACTTCGTGTTATAACTAATAAAAAAGGATTTTGAATTTTACATTTAAATTTGTTTTCTTTGAACTGATTTTTCATCTTTCCTTTTTTATGCCATTTTATTGTATTGTCGGTGGCCATGATCTAATGTTGAGCATTCACATTAAGCAAGCAGGCGCCCCAGGTTTAATTCCTGGCAGATTCACTTTTGGACTGGTTTTACTTTTAGAGCATTTTACATCAGAATTTCTATTTTTCTATAGTTTATATGCTGCTTATCATAGTAGCAGTGCTATTAAGTAATACAAACATAGCCCTATATAAAACAATTCCTAACAAAAGGCTACAGCAGATTAAACTTTCCAATTGTCTTGTGATATTCTTGCCATCGGAACTTTGGATTTGAGCTATCAAAACTGTACTTGCTGAAGTGGAACAGCTTACACACAATAAACCAATTAGGCCTCTTCCATCCATAAGGTTTCTAATAATCATACTCGATCATGAGAGATAGTGCATTGTATTGTTTGATCCATGATTTAGAGTTACTTCTATCAATTGTGTGGGGTGTAACAGTAACAGTAAATCATGGGTGTTATCGTATTGCTTAGCTGATTGCTGGTTAAATTTTTCAATGATGGGTTTGTTCATATGAGACAAGTTCCCATTTTCCCTCGAATCATAATTTTTGTTTTGATAGAGAATGCATTTTTTACATTTTCTATTAAGTCATACGGATATCCCTTGCTTGACAATTAACATAATTGGTTATAAAAAATATATAATGAATTGATTTTATTCTGGATGAGATTGGTTCTAAATGAAAAGAAGTTACCTAAAATTGGTGAAAAAACAATTATTATTTATATTTCCAATTAGAATATACTTTATTCTTTTCAATTAGGCAAATTAAAATTGCCTATTTATAAAACAGTATTTCAATTGCTTAAAGTTTGATAACATATAACGAGAGATGCCTGTATTTTATATGATTTAGAGCTGATACCTAAATAAAATAAGGCTACACTAACACTTGACCGTGGGTCATACTGTGAGTTACTCACAATGTCTTAGGGTCAACCATAAGTTGACTGTAGCATGTCCATGATAAGGCAGGGCTTGTACATAAGATGTTTTATAACTTAATTAGTTTGTTGCTTGCTGTTAAACATTGGTTGATCAAAGTGAAATTTCTTACAGTTGGTATAGATGCAAATAAGTGAGAATCCAGCCTAAATTGGCCATAGCTTATTTTACTTACTTGATAAATTTTGTTCTCTAACTTTGACATCTAAATATTATATATGAATACTTAAAAATATTCCATATTTTCTTTTTTATTAGAATACTGCCACATTATTGATTATATTATTTCAAAATTATTTGTGACACTCTTTGTTTTCAACATACGTTCATTTTTTCAACATTATTTAGTGACCAAAATCACTCCAGGAGCATTCAATTCCACATAAAACCTCTTAAAAATCACTCCAGGAGCATTAAATTCCATATAAAACCTCTTAAAAACTGTCAACTTCAAAAGCTTCTTAAAATTTGTTTTTATCTAGAAAATCTTGACTAGATTCCACTTAATGTCTTTTGTTTTCATAAAAATTATAAGAATCTGAAATATTTGTACAGTACATCAACTAGAATCTGAAACATTTGTACAGTACATCATCTAGAATCTGAAATATTTGTACATCAACTAGAATTTATAATAGTGTACTGTTTCAGAAGATTCTATTAGAATTATCATCAATTATAATTCTTGAAGGCTCTGGCGAAGGGTGGAACCATCCATGGAGGCATTTGGGGGCTGGAGACGGAGTCACAAATGTTGCTCTTCCTAACTCTTTTAAGTTCTTGGCATTCAGCACCAGCAGGCCCACCTCACGGTCTCGGTTTCCTCCCCAAACTATTGCAGACAATATCACTCCATCGTCTTCTTCCTAGAAATATAATGTATTTATTTATAATTAATCTACAATCTGTCGCATTTATCTCGTGATCGTACCACCTAAAGTCCATCACCCTTCTAAGGCTGTAATATGTTTCATCTGCCAATAATAGACGGTTTGAATATCGAGTTAGTGCACCCTTGAGAGGCTACTCTCTAAACGGCGCTATACAAATTGTTCTTTTATTTAATTAATTGTATAGGAATCATAATTATTTTTGGTATCAATAACCATAAGTTTGACATAGTTTATGAAAATAATATTTGAGAAAAATTTAAATGAAATATATATCCCTATACTGCACCCGTTTGGGGTAGTGTGAGCAACACGGATCACCTGAAACTCAAAGGGACAATCTTTGTTCAGAAACAAAATTGAAATGAAATATACGAGTATATCCTTGTTCAGAAACAAAATTGAAATGAAATATATATCCCTATGCTGCACCCGTTTGGGGTAGTGTGAGCAACACGGATCACCTGAAACTCAAAGGGACAATCCTTGTTCAGAAACAAAATTGAAATGAAATATATATCCCAATGCTGCACCCGTTTGGGGTAGTGTGAGCCATAGTGTACCATTCTTAGTTGATTGTAAATTATTTTGTGATTAATGTAAGTCTTTGACGATGTTTCCCCCAAAAATACAGGAAATAATGTATTAGTGTTTTCATTTATATGTTATGATTTTTATAACTAAGGCTTGCTCTTAAATCTAGATAACACGCCAAGACTCAGGGTTACAAAGTGAAATAAACAGGATACAGGTGCCAAAAAACTGATATTTTATCTTCAGACTTAACGGTGAGTCCCGTATGATCTTCATATTAAAAGAACCGCTGGCAGCACCTATCCTGATAGGCAACTCATTCCCGAGAACTATTTCCAGCTACTATGGCACCCTTAAATTGCTTAAATTTATCAACTCCGTATGGCATGGGTCACTACATATCAGCTCCAGCTTCCTGAAAGACGGAAAGAGTTCACTGATAGGTTGTGTACTGCATATAGTAAATACTAAATACCCTTAGATACCCCTAAAAAGTGATTTCATCTGCATAATCAAGATTACCCAGCTCCTTCTCAATTGGTCACCAACCTTTGATGCATTGGGAAGACCTTCGTACTCTTCATGGACTTCTTGGTAGAAAATTCATAAGAATGATAAATATAAAGGGAACTAAGAAAAACACCGTATCTTAAAATATTTCTCAAAATCTGTTTTAGTTTAAGACTACAATTATTTAGCTTTCGTATGTTGCTCATTTATATAAGATTATGTGTTCAAATTCAGGTTTGATAACTAATGAATGGCTGGTATTACCTGATGAGCTTCAAATTGTCAAAACAATCATTGAGAGTATGTTGTTTGATCTGATGTGGAGTATAAAGTTGGAGAGAAAATGGAAGTATTAAATTCTATATTAAAATAATAATTATTCGGATCTATTCAGAATGTTGTGAAGTAAAATCTATACATAACTTTTGGTATCAATACTTCTCTCGTTACTTTCCCAGCCCATATATGCAGCCCATATATGATACACTCATAACTTTTAAAATTCACCACAGTAAGAAATGGAGTTATAAAATCGTTTCTCTCATGAAATAAAATACATAAAAACATTATTGATGTATACAGTAGTACCTTTGTAATACAGTGGGTTAGGGACACGACCATCAGTGAAAAGCAAAGTAAGGGTTTTTTAGTTGTGAGCAGGGCTGGATTTATTATAACGTGCTAGCAGCTATAGCTTAGGGGTCTCAAATGATATGAAGATGTGAGTATTATATATAGATAAGTGATCAATTTTGTTTCTGCTATTCAATTGATAAAATTTTGTAGTATTTAACATTCCAATATCTTATATATAATACATATATAAGGGGCGCTTTTGCATTTGCATTGAGGCCCACTTTTATTTCAGTTACATCACTTCTTCTTTTAATTTTTTCTTGTTGATTGGAAAAGATTGCCACATTTTAATACATTTACCAGGTCGTACTGTAGAGAATTAAATTGTTATAAGAAGTTTCCTCCTGAATAAATTCTTCTAAAAGAACTAAAAAATATGTCATGAAATCAAACTAAACTACAAAATATAGTATGTACATGAAGAAAAATCATTCCTCAGCTGCTCAAGCATGAAAGCATTAGTGTACATAATATATGACTAATATTGTGAATATAGAAAATTTTACCTGTGAACCTGGTCTGGGAACGAAAATCGGCTCACTTGGGTAACAACCTTCTTCCTGCCAGGTAATTCTTGTCTTTTGAATTGTATCGACTTTTATCAACTGTAAAAATAATAAAATTAGTTAGAATTTTTTTATAGAAAAACATTAAAATATATCTTCAAGTACTCAGATAAATTTTAATTTATTTATTTTACATTACACGTATATGTTATATAATATGTTTACATAAAATATGAAATAGCAAGACAGACAAAAAACAAATGATTTTGTGATGTCTTTTAAATACCTTGGACCACAACGACTTAAATAATTAAATTAAAGGACATTTCTCTGCCTCAGCAACATCTACATATATGCCACAAACATAAAATATGGGAAAAATATGGCAACACAAAGTAAATTGAGGATCTATTAAACATGTGTTAGATCAGTAATGACATATGATATTGAAATTAAAGCTGATACCACATTAAGGAAGACACTTCTTAGAACATCAGATCTTACTATGTATAACTGGCAAAACACACAGACAGAGTAAGGAACACAAATACAAATAATGTGTAAAAATGAAGACATTGCAAGATGAAGAAGGCAGAAAATACACTATTGGCTGTATCACATTAAAAAATAGATGAGAAACGGAGTCCCTGTATAGTTTCTCACGATTACTTCATAGGAAACCGACCACTAGGCATATTCCCCTAAGAAATGAGGGTGTATAAAATAATGTAAAAAAAACAGATCAAGAATTTACTGCAAAAAGAAAGACAATATGTATACTCACAGCTCCAGGAATTTCTGCATCCACATCTGAACTGATGGCATAGAAATATTGATATGGACGACCTGAAAGAGATTTTATTATTGATAAACAGACACCATGAGTCTTCACCATTTCTAATCAAAGAGAAAATACTGTACCAAATAAGCAACCTGAAGAGACAATAAAATATAAAAAATCCAGTAGTGATGCAGCCTTCAACTTGTGTAGATATTGTTTTAATTTAGTCTTTTTATGCGCGACATTTATGCAACATTTTCTTTATGATTGAAAAATGTGTTTCACATAAATATAAAAATTAAAAAAAAAGAAAATTAATAAAATTTAACACTGATTGTAAAAATGTAAACACCAAGTTAACACACCCATTCCAAAACAGAATACATTAACTCCTAAAATAGTGAACAATACACATTGGCTAATAAAGCAAAAAAATTATACAATTAAGATTTATTTAAACGGGGCCAGGAAACAGTAAGACAATATTATCTTAGGCCATGTTGATTGAGCCTTCGGATTGAGAAGTATTTAAAATGGAACTCATTGTACCTATATGATATATCATAAATGGAACTTTACAATAATCTTTTATTCAAATGCTTAACTAGAGCCTTTTTTGTAATATCGAGAATCAAACCTAAAACCCCCGGATGAAAAACAAATGTATGTAAAATTTCAATATAAAAAAAGGTTTTTATATGAATATATATATGAGTATGTGATATATCTTACCTAAAAATTTGTCATAATTGATCCTTGGTGTTTCACATCCTAAGTTGCATAATATTTCAGGAATAACTGTGACCAATTCTTTATTCTTCTGAGCCATTGCTTCGCTATTTTTCAATGTTACAGAATCTCCTTCTAAAGGCAGAACATATCTCATTGGTCTTCCGCGAAACATTTTTGCATATTCTGGATTTGTTTGCATTGTCTGAAATTAAATTTTGTGTGTAAATGTGTTCATAATTTCAAAGTATCAATCTATTGATTATTCGCTGGTAGTGAAATTTGCTCCCATGATAATTTTTTGGTATCCATTGATCATCATAAGGAAACATCTATTTTGGTATCCATTGATCATCATAAGGAAACATCTATTTTGGTATCCATTGATCATCATAAAGAAACATCTATTTTATATATGTTACAAAAGCTAATATGAAATTTATGGGAGAAATTACAATTTTATCTATTGATTTATTTACCTTCATGCTCTCAACATACATACATTGTAACATAGCTGCATCTTTATAGCAGCAAATATCTATGACCACATGTCCATCCTCTTCATATTGATTCACTATGTGTAAATAGAAGAATGCCTCCGCTTGGAATGTTTTTTTGATAGTCCCATCAGTTCGATTTACAACATGGAATAAAGTCTGAAATTGAAGGAAAAAATATAATAGATTTTTAACGTTGATGATAAAATAAATTTTTGTACATTTTTTCAATATTTATTTTAGAAATTACAAACATTTTTTAAACAAAGTGTCACATACTGATTTATGACAGAATACACTAGTCGGAGTAAGCTGACAAATTCTTTAGCATGCTCACTTGTAAAACAGTCACCAAGAGAAAGAGGCCATTTCTTGAATAGATCATGGTGTGTGTGATAAACTGTTTTTTCGAAAAAGATTTTTTTTTTATATTGAGAGCAGTGTCCCTAGAGATTTATTATTTCAATAAAAAAACATTTTCAATAACCTTATACATTCCATCAGGAAAACAGGGAGGCCATAAAATGCCTCCATCAACGTCAGTTCACAGCCTGACCACTCCACGCCCTCCCATGTCGGGGTGAGACTTGGAGTGTTGTGAAACTGAGAATTTGTATAGAATGGTATCTGATTGATTGATTCCCTTATGAGTGATAAACAGCACATCTCCTAAACTGCTACCAGAGATCCTCAACATGAGACCGAATCACTACCAGTGCCTCCTCATCCTTATTGTGAAATTTTTAGATTACTGCTGCATCCAAAGAAGAACTGTCGTGATTCATCACATCGTCATACCACCTGACACTCATTCTCCTCCTTTGACATCTGTTCTCAAAACTGAGAACTAAACTTATCTCTTAAGCATTGCTAATATATCAAAATTAAGAGCCATATAATAAAATAGGCTAAACCCTGAGTCCTTTAATGCTAATATATCAAAATTAAGAGCCATATAATAAAATAGGCTAAACCCTGAGTCCTTTAATGCTAATATATCAAAATTAAGAGCCATATAATAAAATAGGCTAAACCCTGAGTCCTTTAATACTAATATATCAAAATTAAGAGCCATATAATAAAATAGGCTAAACCCTAAGTCCTTTAATGCCTACGTATTTTAAAAGACGGCTCATTCCCAAGATCTCTATTTTTAAGGGACCAGATTTATTGCTAAATTCGGAAAAATGACCCTCGCCCGAAAATAGTGCTTTATGCTTCTTTTAATTTTTTTTATTTCACATGTGTAGTAGTAGTCGTAGTATAGAATATAGAAAAAAAGACATGCTTGTTTAGTCACCTTATAGTAACCAAGGCACCCAAACATTTAAATGTATCAACTCTTATGAATTCCGGGGGGGGGGGGGGGGGGGGGTGTCAAATATACAGAGTAAGTTATCAGTAAGGTAATCAGAAAAATGATAATTTGTGATTCATATTTTTTGTCATTTTCTAACTATTAAACTCCACTTTCCGTAATAAAATCTATGGTTAATTAGAAAACCACGTATTTCATACATTGTAAAATGTATAAACATAAAAAAGTAATCTGCCCAAACGAGTTTTTTAATTCGTACACCTCGGCTACCCATGAAAAACAGTATGTATTTATTTTACCATTAAATATGTTATTATGTCTCAATATTATGGAAATAAGTTAACAAAAATTTAGTTGATTTACGAGTACCTTATTTTTACAGTTGAACAAATTACTGTAATGTTCCCAGCAATTGAAAAGTGAGGCAAAAAATTCAAATTGTTTTTTTAGTGATCATATAATTCATAATAAGATTTTTCTTGAGAAATTTGGTCCACTGAATTTCGAATTAACCGACTTGAACTATAACTACAGATAATTCCTTCCCGTAGTTTGTTTAATCTATAAAACAAGAATAATCTTCACCTTGTAATCAGGATACCATTGCAGACAGCTGGCGGCAGGTTCATTGGCTAATTGTGTTCTCACAAATTCACAAAGGGACACTGATAATGGCTGCTCCACAATCACATAATAATTTTCTGTCAATCCTGTAGTGACAAAGTAAAAACATGACATAAAAAAATACTGTTAAAGAATCTGTTAGTGCACTGAGAAAAATGTGTGGTGTATGACAGAATAAGAAATTAAATTAAAGATGAGGGTGAGTTAAAACTTATGTTTTAAGTAGGATGATAAAGTGCATGTTGAGGTGGTTAGGATATGTTGATGGATTGGTGATGAATGACTGACTCAACAAATTTATAATGCAAGCATCAATGGCAGTTGTAGTAAAGGGCAACCGAGAGAAGTATGATTTGAAAAGATGTACAGATGTGGAGGAGATGAAAAAAGCATGTCACGATTAGAAATTTAGATTCTCTATCCTCTCTGCCTACCTCAACAAGGAAATAGGGGGTTGATATGTATGGAGTTAGTATTTCAATATTTAAATTACTTTCATGGAGGTGCTTAATTGTTATATTTAAACTAATTCAGTCCAGAATATAAGAATGGCTCCAAACAATAGCGAATTGTTGATGTGCACATCAGCTGACTCCAATCATGTGAAGGTGATATAATACCACACCATAAAAGTAATGAAAGCACCAAAAATAATAAATATGTATAATGATGACAACCTTTGTGTCTAGTGGTATAATGTGACATCCATTCGTAAGAGAATATGAAGGTAACATATCAAAAATATGTTATGTTTTCTCATTAATAATAATAGACAGGTAAAACTGTTATATTTTTAATTATCTTTGAATATGATATTTGTTTACATTACCAAATGTGTGCATATAACCAGGGTGAAACGGCCATCTTACAGGAACATTTGCTACACGGAATGCACTTTCAAACATGTTACCTGCAATATAAATATTGTTTTAGACATAATTTGAAAGTTAAATAAGTACAATTCACATTACGATTAAAAGTGTTATTGAAAAAATTAAATGAAAAGTATTTTTGAATGAATTACCATTTTCGGTATGTGGAAATTTAACTACTGTGTAAACTGGTCCTGTTTTAGATATGGCCATTCCTAAGTTATAAATATCTCCTAGAAATAAAATACAAAACAAATTAATATTTTGTTGTATATTCTAAACACTTAAAAAATATACAGGTAGAACTCACTTCACGCAAGTATCCCTTACTTGACGAATTCACATTCCCAAATATATGTAGCTACTACATTAAACTAAACGCTACAGTTAATGAGTTGTATGTTAGAAAAGAAATGTAGGATTGTTTTTATTTATTTAAGATTATAATTAAAAATACATTTTATGGTATACATATATTTTTTACTAAATTTTCTTTAAAATTAAATTAAACAGATTAATAAAAGATATTGTATTATAGATAAAGTATTTTAAGTAAAATTTTCATAAAAAATAATAATACCTGTATCCTGATGTAAAAATATGAATGATTTTTTTAAATTATGAAGAAGGGTCCCTGATACTGTTATTCCTGGGTACTTAAATGTGCTGGCCCTACTCATACATTTGATTTTAACTCCAATACATGAAAGTGAAGTGAGATCTGAGGATTCTTCATTTTTGATACTTAGCATAATAGAACGGTTTGTCTTGATCAAAATATATCAGTATTTCCAAAAAAAGGGTTGAATACCCAGTGTAGTAAAAGCTTCTTTAAAACAACCTGTAATAAACAGTATTATAAATACCCGAAAAAGGATAAATGAGAATATAAACATACCATTCTCCAAAACATGAGGATGTGAAGTATGGTTAATAATTGAAACATGATCAGCCACATTAAGCCGTCCTGTAGTCTCTAATGTTTCTGGATCAATCCTGAAAATATTATTTACTGAATGAAATCATTTTGAAACTTAATTGTAACTAAATATCTTCCTTTAATTGCACCACCTCATGAAAAGAACTATAAATAAATACATTGATGAATGATGCATTACAAGATGGAGTACCAAGTGTGTACCTATGAAACCAGAATTTGCTCATAGATGGCTCTAGTTGTCAATGTAGAGACTGTCAAACCTTGTCATTGATGCCTTTTTTTTGTGTTTACATTTATCAAAGATTTTTAATTCACAACAATGCAAGTTTAATACAACTACATATGTTTTCATAGCGTTGAACATGTCTGTTTTTGTGCCTGAAAACTACGATTTGCGAACAGCATTGATTTTCTGTTACCATTTAAAGAAAACTGTCGCAGAATCGCATCGAATGCTTGTCGAAGCTTATGGTGAGCATGCTCTTGGTAAATTACAGTGCTTTGAGTAGTTTTAAAAATTCAAAAGTGGTGATTTTGACATGAGAAACGAAGAACGTGGAAGACCACCGAGAAAGTTTGAAGACGCCGAATTGCAAGATGAGGATGACAATTGTTGAGTGTTGGGTGAGGATGACAACTCGCGGATCAATTAAATGTGACATGAGAAGCCGTCTCCATACGTTTGAAAGCCATGGGAAAGATCCAGAAGGTGGGAAAATGGATTCCACATGAACTGAATGAAAACCGAAAGTGACAGCAGGAAAACTGAAAAACCACTTGCAAAATGCTGCTCGCCAGGTACAAAAGGAAATCATTTCTCCATCGAATTGTGACTGGCAATGAAAAATGGATATATTTCGAGAATCTTAAGCGTAAAAGATCATGGGTAACTCCAAGCAAACCAGCGACATCGACTGGAAGGCCAAATCATTATCGACGGAAGACAATGCTCTGTGTTTGGTGGGATCAGAAGGGTGTTATCTATTATGAGCTGCTAAAACCTGGCGAAACCATTAATACTAAACACTACCGACAACAAATTATGTATTTCAACCAAGCATTTCGTGAAAAACAACCAGAATATCAAAAGAAGCAACACAAAGTAATTTTGCTTCATGATAATGCACCATCGCACACAGTAAAACTGGTCAAGGAAACGATTGAGGTGTTTAGTTGGCAAATACTTTCGCATGCAGCTTACTCACCAGACTTGGCTCCATCCGATTACTACTTATTTGCATCGATGGGACACGCACTTGCTGAGCAGCGCTTCACTTTTTACGAAAATGGCTCGATGATTGGTTTGCCTCAAAAGAGCAGAGGTTTTTTGGCGTGGCATCCACAAATTGCCAGAGAGATGGGGAACATGTGTAGCTAGCGATGGGCAATACTTAGAATAAAATATTTATTACCATTTTCATACAATAAATTTGTATTTTCTATAAAAAAATTCCGGTTTCATAGGTACAGACCTGGTATGTTCGCATGGCATTGCTGTGCGAAGTGCAATACTGAAATAACATCAGCAGGCAATAGTGAATGGTGGGTTACAGAATGTCAGGGGAAGCATTTCAAGAGAAGCGAAGTTGGCTACTCATAATGAAATCTTGATTCTAACATTTGTTTATGCTAACGAAACTTGAATGTGGTAAAAAAGTGATGAAAGAGTCATATAGTAAATTATTCATTGACTAAGGTTTTTACCTTGTCTTATTCTATTTTTCATAACGACACGTACAGTGTATGCAATATGTAACTCAATTTAACTAATTCACCTGAGGAGGGCATATTGTGTATTGAAATGTGCGTACCTAAAAATGTAATTGAAGAAATAAAATATTTTATATTTAATCCGTAAATATTTCCCTTGATTATTGAGATTATTTCAAATATGTAACAATTTTTAAATGATATGTAATTTTATAGCACTCCGGAAAATTTTCAATCTAATTATATTCACTTTAATTTGGTTTCCGGATCTTTTTTACAAAATATTTGAAATTTTTTCAATGTAATCAATCTTGTTAACTTTTACTTACACCTAAAAAACTATAATGAAAGGTGAATATTCTTTTTTAAATATAATTTCTATACCTGTGTATGATGGGACTCTCCGTGAATGTGTAAAATTCATCTCCAAAAGGATATACAGATATCATGGCATTGTCAGACATCCCCTCACCTGGCTTGAACATTGTTGCCACTCTGAAATCAATTATTATAAATATAAAAACATATAATTATTAAACATAGCAAATTTGCAAGCACACCTGTTTCAATTAAATTGCCAATTTAAACTCCCTGATGAGAAAACTTCTTAAAAGGGTGTAGTACATGAGATATATTTTTAAATGAAGAGATTTCTGAAGAAATGTATTAAAATCTTCCTAAATAATTGTTCACATCAGCGTAACAGTGCTAAAATTAATTTATGTAATTAGAATGTTGGCATGGAAAAATAATGAAAGGAGAATGAGATTGCAGTGGAAATGCATTAAGTAAGGAAAATGTGTGGTATTAATATTATGAGCTCCATTTTAAAACAGAATGATTTGACACTTAAATGTAAAAAAATCTACCCAATAACTTAAATTAAAGTGATAGATGTATTCACTTCATGAAAGCATTGA
Organism: Odontocerum albicorne; assembly: GCA_949825065.1. Lineage (NCBI taxonomy): Eukaryota > Metazoa > Arthropoda > Insecta > Trichoptera > Odontoceridae > Odontocerum > Odontocerum albicorne. The sequence goes on from OX463844.1 coordinate 37,931,423, forward strand.
GATATGTCACTTTAATTAAAATTATTGTGTGGAATATTTTTAAGTCAAATCATTCTGTTTTAAGAATATGTGATGTTGATTATTGTAACATATTACACATTCATTGTATATAGTACAACCTGGTGGCCTTATTGCCTTTTGAAAATTTCTTCTAACTAGAAAGATTATAAATGCCCTTAAATGAAAACCAGATTGGAATCCTTTTTAAAAAACCTGCGTTCAACCGGAAAACCCCCAGGTTGGAAGACAAGCATCTTATTAGTTTGACCTCAGAGGGTTTTTTATACAATATTATAGGATAAAAATTGTTTAATAGTATTTAGATGAATGTGAGTTAAAAAATATGTTTTTATGAAAAATAACTATTTTAAATGGAATATTTATTTAGAAGTTCCAGTCTTACCTGTCAAATATGGAATGGCAAGGATCTGGGACCGATTTTGTGCCAAATTCAGTAACAACAATTCTTTTTGCAGCATGGTTTTTTTTGTAGGCTTGGGAGCGCAAGAAGCGGCACTGGTAAGTCACCTCTCCATTGGCTATGGCAAATCTGGAATGTTCAAAATTAATCCTTATATTGAGATTTATTTTATAATTATTATTATATTATATTTCACTTTCATTGTATACAGTACAATCTGGCGGGCTTATTGCCATGTGACAATATCTTCCAGCCAGTTAGAAAGATATTAAAAAAGCCTTAAGTGAAAACCAGACTCAAATCCTTCTTTAAAAAATCTGGGTTCCAACGAGAATCCAACCCTCAGGGTTGGGAAACAATTGTATTATTCTTAGATATTTTGATATAATTAATATTTTTAATTGAAAGAACAGAAGGTAAGATAAACTCGCCAGGTTAAAAAAAAAAAAAGGTATTATTTTACAAGATAATAGAATTTTTAAAATAAATAAAATTAAGATACATTTTCTTAATGTTTCCTTTTTTGCTTTCCATAATGAAAATTACGATTCACTTTGTCAATCCTACTAATTTGATATTATTGTATTGCGTTGTATTATAATTCTGTTGTATACATTTTCATCTGGAGGACTAACCGCTTTATGTCAATTTGTTCGAATCAAGTAGAAAATCTATGTTTTTATGTATCATGGAATAAAATGGCACGGGATGAACATTAGTACGAACTCAAAGCCTAATGTGTTGAGTAAGATGAAGAAATGTACTCTGAGATGGTTTGGGCATATAGAACGAATTAATGAAGAAAGCCTAGCAAAAAAATATACAGTGTAAATGTGAGTGTTAAAGGAATACCATGGAAAGTATGGTTAAATAAAGTGAATATTTTGAAAGAAGGAAATATAGAAAGTCAGAGAAATCGTAGGAATTGTGTGAGAAAGTTTATGGATGTACAAGAGGCGATGGATCTGTGTTGAGATAGAAAAGTAGTAATCTGTTCACTCTGACTATCCAAACAGGGAAATAGTGAAATCCCGAGACGAAATACCATCATCATCAAGGATTGAAAAAGCTTTGGAAACTATAAGAAAAAGAGACACTTAATGCTTACTAAAATTTGAATACCTGTGCAGAAGTGCTGAGCTATCGAAGAGATGCTTAAATTCCATATCTCCCACCTTAAGAGATCCTGGTCCGTTCCTCAGTAATGATCCATTTAGCCAATTTGGGATTTGTCCTGTAAAATTAAATTGCCTCACTTAGTACTGTAATATAAATGACAGAACTTATACGATGATTTTTCTCTTTTTTTATTAAAAACATTATAGAATGCCTAAAATTCAAACCTGTTAAAAAAAATTAAGGCGCAAGAGATGCTTTTTTTTTGCCACATAATCTATTTCAGACCCCAACAAAACTCAATGAGTAATTAATTATATTTTACCTAATGAAGTAGATAACTTTGTAAAGTTAGTATACCCATTCCTCGATTTACACGGTTCAAAAAAACCACTTTAAACAAAATCACATAAACTATGATAAAAAACTTGTATGAAATTATAAGATACATTCAAGAAAATCGAAATCTGCCTAAATTAAGGTGCAGAACTCGTATAAATGTCGAATAAAGGTACCAAAAATGCGTCAAATGATTTCTATATTATACCAGTGTATCAAAAAATATTATTTTTTGATACACTGGTACTATTTTTTTTATGTGACAATAAAATAAAATGAAAAAAATTTTGTGAATTCAGAGACACTGAAATTTTTTAAAGTGTAGCTTTTTATTGTGTTAACCTCTCCGCTATCCAGACCTTCACTACTTATGTATAATTTTCTAGACTAAATTCAAGCAACATGAAAATTGTCTTTAAAAGGCAATTTTCTAAACCGCGTCAAGGTAAAATCGCATTGAAACAATATGTGTAAATTGAAGGAAATTACATATGACGGAATTATAACTTACTATTTGTTAATTTTTTTAGAAGAGGTCACTATTTTTCGAGCTCGTGCCCTCAAAAGTCACTCTCGCCGTGTTAAAGAAATGTTTAGAAAATGGACGAAATTCAAAAGACGAATTTAACGATGATATGTTATATACGAGTACATGTGATCACCTTTTGTCCCTTGCAGGGTAGGCAGATAGAACAGACCTCCAAACATTTCCATCCAAGCACATTTCCTCCTTCACATTCGTACATCTTGTTATGCCTAATCTTCTACTATCCATACTTAACCTTTTTTTTTTAAATCTGGTTCACTTGATCCAGCCACATTTTCCTCAGTTTACCTCGTCTCTTAATTATATTTTTAAAAAGCACTGGTAATAGGCTACATTCACTTTACAATCCATTTCCAATGTGACATATACGGTTTGAAAAAAAAATGGCTAGATTGTTGGTCATGTCCAGAAAGCTATTTAAGAACAATGAAACGGTTGGGGGTGACAAAAACTTCGATTTGCAAAATATTACTCCTGATAATATGCAACAATACATACATGTGAAGTGCACCCACTGTATAATTATACGAGTCAAGGCCAATTAAAACACACCATCGCATTCAAACGGTCCACTAGAAACCCCGAAAACCAGACAAGATCCAGGATTTTATCTTTATACAACACGATGGATTTGACTAAATTTCAGTGGCCTAGTTGGTAAGACACCTGTCTTCCAACCAGTGAGTCCGGGTTCTGTTCCAATTGGAGCTCATAATTTTTTTAAAAGGATTTCTGTCTAGTTTTCTCCACCAGTCTCTTAAATATCTTTATGGCGTGCTCAAAGGAATCATCAACACATAACAATGAGCCTAGTAGATTGTACTGTATACAATGAATGAAGACACTTATTAAACAGAACAGGGGAAAGAAGAATTGAGAACACGTGTTACTTAATAAATAAGAAATGTTTTCTAAATATTTGTTTAAAAAAGATAAACTAGCCCCCAGTCCCCAGTAAGCAATCCTTAGTGCTTCAGGGAGAAGAGGGGGGTTTAATAGATCGAAAATTTGTGATGGCGTTAATTGTTACATCAGCAAATCACATGGAAGCAATATCGCCCCCCTGAGGATTTTTTTGTTTTTAGGGGACGTTGAGGTGTACAGGTTAAGTAGGCGAGAGTTAACACTTTTATGAGGGTTATTGTGGTATTTATTAAATATAACATCAATAACAACATCTCAACCTCACTTGTAAACGTAATTCGTCTCCCAAATGTTTTACAGGTTCATTAATACAGGTTTCAGCACTGTAAGCTAGATAATATACTTACAAAGAAATATAAATCGACTAGAAAAAGGGAGTCGTGGAAAAACATTTCAACATTTAATTAATAAAGTGTAACCGAATATAGAAAAAAGTCATAAAAAACATAAAGCAGGGCTCGATTTTGCAGCCCTTTTACTTAGTTTTATGATAACTTACATAATTTATTGTTTTTATATAAACCAACTTTTTAGTATTGGTTATTGCGTTTTTTACCTTCACCATGTTACAAAAACTAAAAATATTCAATGTTAAATAAGGGCGATTTGGCTTTTTTAAGGGATGCTACAAATGAGCGTAGGTCGATAAACGTTATATTTTTAGTTAGAACACTCGTAATGCAAAAGTTTGAGGAGCACCAGTTAAGAATCCTCGATTAACAGTTAAGGAAACTCAAGATTCACATGATATGCGTCGCTGACCACAATAGTGACGACCACTAGCAATTACCGCAGACATCCAATCAATGTAATTTGAGAATGGTTACTTATCATTAGGGTTTGCATGAACATGAAAGTCACGTTGTCTGATGCCTGAATCTTCAATCAGTGATGAATTTAAATAGTAATCTGCTGAGATATTATTGATGTCTCTATATTTTTCATACATTACTGCAGTAAACAAAGTATTTTAATAAATTAAAAATGAATAAAATAAGCATTATATAAATACCATCACATCGTTTCCTACTGGGGTAGGTAGAGAGAACAGAGTGCCAAACTTTCTTATCTCACAATACATAATTTGCCTTTTCCACGTCCATATACCTTTTCATACATAAATAAGCCTTAAGCCTTTGTATTATATTATATAACACTTTCGTTGTATACATTACAGCTTGGCGAATTTATTTCCACGTGGCAATATTTTCCAACGAACCAGAAAATTATTTAAATAAGCCGTAAGTGAAATCTAGACTAGAACCCTTTTAAAAAAATCGGGTTTCCAGCGGGAATCGATCCTACAATTTTCGGCTCGGAAAATGGGCGTCTTACCAACTAGGGCATAATTTATCACTTTCTCTCTCAACTGCAACCTCTCACTCTCAATTACGACCTCTTACTATCAACTTGCAACTTGTCACTCTCACTCTCAACTGCCAATTTTTGACTCAACTACGAAAATTGAAATCAAGTTCTGTTTTTATTTCTTTTTATTAAGTACAAAGTTGAGGGGACTTTTAAAAAAATATACGAATAATAAAATAATCGCTCAAAATATTTATAATTAACAGTAATTTATTATAGCAGAGAACAATATGTTAAACCATTGCAGCATGCAAAATACTACATAAGGCAATAGTTTTCAGACTTTGCACACATATGATAGGCTAGTTAAAACACTAAATTTGCCCACAGTATGACATTTTATACTATATAACGTCATTGCTGAGCTTCGCAGTCGAAAATCCTCTCGCCATTCCAACATCAATTCAGTTGCAAACCGAAGCTGTGCCGTTGAGTTCGTTTTTTTAAGTGAGAGCCGTTGCACATCAGCAAACTCACTGACCACACCGCTGTACTGGATCCGATGGCACACTGAAGTGAGACGATCGAAGCGCACCGGCATGTTTTTTCCTCTTTTTAAAAAATAGATATCACCGGAGTCATAAGTATCCTTATTCCGCCGAAATTTTTTTTCTAGACGAGAAAACATCCTGTATCATTCGAGCGGAGTATCACAACGCGGGATTCGAACCAGCAACCTACCGCACATAAGTTCTATGTTTACCGCGCGGTCATGCACCTAAATTTTATGTAATACCGTTTAAAGAGTAGACTGTCCTCGTAGATGATCTAATCGAGATTCTAACCCACTATTATTAAAAGACTAAAGTACTACAAAATAAATATATAAATTTAGTATAAGGTTAGGAAGGTGCTGTCTGCACCCATTAGATTAGGGACATCCCCGCATCTACAAATGTTTAGATGGACATATTTGTTAAAAAATCACAGCAAATGTATAGCGAGATCATGAATTACAAAGGAACCTATATAAGTTATAGTAACGCATTTAAATGGCTTTAGGTGGAATATAGTGTATTTATGTAGTATTCATATGAATACTACATAAATACACTATATTTATGTAAGGTTAGATATATATATCAAAATATGGGTTAATATATATCAAATTATATCAAAATATATGACTATATATATAGTCATAAATTTTGATAAGACATTTCAAAAAGGGTTGTATTCAAGTGCTTCCTGAAGCTGCACACGCCACCCAATTTATATATTACTATATTATGCATGGTTAATGTTTGAGAAAACGAATATAGACCAAAAACAAGTAGGATTATAAATTTATAAAACCAACTTTATGACTAAAATTGCACTATTATCGACTAAAACATATCACGAAATAGACTAAAAACATAATGGAATATTTTGCAGTTTCAGAAATACCAGAATAGGAAAAAATGTGATAAATCAGAATTTAATTAAAACATGAACAAATCACATATAGTATAATATATGGTAGTTATTTACGCATTGTATGGTTGCCTGTCTGATTTTACTCCATAGTTTGATCGTTGTGAAGTTCACGTAAGCAAGCTCGACCGGATTAATGTACATAATATAGAACTGCAGATGGATTTACTGCAAACTTACCTGCGTGGGTGCCGCGCTTAGGTTTAACGATCTCTTCTTCACAGGATCGTAGCCAGACTTTTTCATCTGTGTTGGGATATAGCTGTTGTCCAGCAGCAATTTCCTCGTTCTCGTTATTCTGGAGACAAAACAAATAACAGTATTTTATTATAAGTAGACTCTCTTGAAAATCATTGTTTTAAAATTCTGACGCCCGGGTTTAATATCCATCCGGAGATCATCTGACTTGGCCTACTTGGAGAGCACAGAATCGACTCCGAGTAGATGTGGCTAAATGCAATGTGGATATGCAGCGGTGGGGTTTCTTGAACGAAAGTAGCACTGAATATGATTGTGGGGATATACAGGACACACAACACATGCTATTCGTAGTGAAACTAGAGTGCTCTGAGTAAAACCTGATTTATGTAAATGATAAGACGACCTCTGTTGCTTTCTATTGAAAGTATTGTATTACACTTTTGTTGTAAACAGTTCAATATAGCGATCTTATTGCCATGTAATCTCTATCAACCAACCACAAGATATTAGTGGCCTTAAATGAAAACCAGACTGGAATCATTTTTACAAAAATCTGAGTTTCAACGGAATTTGAACTCGAACCTCCCGGTTGGGAGAAAAGTGTCTTACTTCTGACGACTTCCATATCCTAATTGATAAGACGCTTGTCTTCCGACTCGGAAATCGCGGGTTTGATTCACGCTGGAACCCATTAAAAAAAGGTTTTCAGTTTGGTTATCACTTAAGGCCTCATAAACAGTTTTCTGATTAGTTGGAAGAGATTGCCACATGGAAATAATTTCACAAGGTTGTACTGTATACAAAGTGTTATACACGATTCTCTCGGACGCTGCTATAGTTGCCGAACGTAAATCGTTTAATAATAGTTGGATCGAGTCCCGAGCTAGAGCGCCTTAAAGAGAGTTTGCTCTTTAAACGGCGCTGAATAAAATTGTCTTTTGAATTTGAATTACCAAATGATCTAATTGAATTATTTTTCATTTAAATTACAATCCCTTAGCCACACCTAACTCGCACTGTGAACAGTTTTAGGTTATGAAAGAGCTCGTATTCAATTCCGATAACTTTTTTGGACCGAAAGATGACGATAAGCCGAGAGGAATGTAAGCTCCCGAGATATTTGACGACATGGATGGAATCGATCATCAGTTGGAAAGATCTACCTTGTGGAGTGGTCCGAACCTCATTTGACCTACAACTAAGATTGAGGTGTACCCTGAATCGTCTTAGATTTGACCATGGTTACTGTGTACATGCTTTGCATGTGTGGAATTTCTTTGATTTCCTTTATGGAATAGCGCAAACTGTCGGTCGGTCACATCGTGGACGACATTTCAATATATTCATTCCTGAGGGTCTGGAAGAGATTCATGGGTTTCTTCTGATATTGTGTCATGAATGAAAAACCTGATAATCCGACTCTAAGAAAGAAACCATACGTGTATAAGAAAATAGAAGACAAGAAGAGGAAACTTAAAGATGAAATAGTGGTATGCTTGTTTTACTCGTACACACAAACAACTGTTTTTTAGACCGTTTTTAATCTGAACCTATTGTTATACTGGTGCTTAGAAGCTATCGAACAAGCTCGAAGAGTGTCCATGGAGAGATATGTGTTATCTAACTGAATAACGCTATATTTCTCGTACATAAGGTGCCCAATAATATACACGCATCCAAAAATTGATACTTTTGCATTTCATTCATTCGTATCCTCAACATATCTGGAATATATTGAAGAGCGTGGCCGGGAGACATTTTATTTGGTCCCGGGGAGGAATACGCCTGGAACTAAGAGTTTGCTATAACAATACTTGCACACATCTAACGCGAGTATTGTTGCCAGACTAACTAATTTACCAGACAAGAAAGTTTTTTTTTATTTAGTTTTCGGGGTACCATTGGAAATCGCACCTGGAGATGGAAACCAAGCATTTTACCATTTTACCAACTAGGTCACATCATTCATTAAACTAAACCATATTCCGTTTACTGATATTTTTCCCCTTACAGAACTTTTAAATTTTTTATCTTGGACTGAAATAAATTGTTACGTGTCAATAAGTATGCCAAGTTGTAACAAAAATTTACCACTGTAAAACTACAATTATAGATTTATTTACAATAGACATACAAGAGAATTGTTTTTTACCATAAAGAGACTATTTATTATTTTTACTGACAAAACAAACGACACTTACGTGTCCTTTACAGTAAAAATTATAAAATAAAAGATAACATATCAATAACATCTATAAAAAACTAATTCTGGATACATATATCTTTCAAAATATGACGCATAAAAATAACAATTTATAGTATAAACAAATAATATTTTTGTCTTGTTTATAATAGTAAAATTCCAGCGGGAAAAGCCGAAAAAAAAAAACAATGAACCAATCCAAAAGAAATATATTGATTGTATTTCTAAAATTGTTCGAATGATTACTTAACATTTTTTAGATAATATACCTTAAGACATATATTTACCATGTTTTCATGAAAAGAGTGACACTGAAAAGTTACTGAAAGCGACCTTACACTTGATGCGCAAATTTCAGACTGAAACGAGCGAAGAGGAGAGAGGTGGTTTATATCGATACTGCTGGGGAAAATTTTATGGAAAAGTACCTCACCACTTTGTACAAATGAAGAAAGTCTAGTAAGCAAATTCAGATGCCAAGAAAAGAAGGGTTTGTACATTTTTATTAGGTCTCCTATTTTCCTTTACAGTGCGAGGGTTTTCTAACCAAAATATACACCCCTACAGGGTGAAGGGTAAATGGTTATACCTCCCACTGCAGTGGTCGACAACGTGAGGATTCGGAGCGCCTTATTCCTAATAATTGTAATTGAATTAATGTTTACAGATGCAAAGGCTTATTAACTATATATTAATTTAAAAAAGAAATTAATAAGGCATAGTGAGTCGCCCCATTTGTTTTGTCTACAACTTTTTATTTATGTTTTCATTTCAAATAATTAATTATTGACCCAAATAGTTTTAAAATTGTAACAAGCTCGTTAAAGGTTAACAACAAGCTCGAATCATCTTAATGTACGTTAAAAATAATAATTCAATAATAGCTATGCAAATAGCCTTGAAACATGGTATGCAGTAAGGTGAATGAAAAAAATCTAGGTTGGCATAACGAACATTAGCCCTTTTGCCAAAACTTCTTCACTACCTGAAATACGAATACTGTACTCTACGAGTACGTATTTTATTTATAGAGTAAAAATCCTTATAATTCGCTACCTATAAATATTTTTTAGCTCTAAGAAATTGAAAAAAAAATACATACGACTAAAATCCAAAAGTTTCGCGCATGAAAAAGTTAAAGCAGGTATGGGCAGATACCACGCTGGCCACACTCAACGCATGATCAGGCAATGTTACAGGTAAAATTCAATACCTTTACCATCAGTATTACGAACAGATAACCATAGGCGATACATAGTACGTCAATCCGGTAGAGACGTGTTGTTTCGTTTTATTCATAAATGTTGAAAAAAATGCGCGGTTATCTGTTATAAACTGTTTTGAAATAAATTCAATAAACGCGCGATATTGATTTTTAACATTTCAGAATACAACAAAAAACACATCCCCTATCCGCACCAGTTGACATATTACTAAGGGTAGATGTATCACATTTTAACTTAAACATCGCCTGACAATGCATTGAGTGTGACCAGCATGGTATATGTTCGTGCACTTGTTCAGGCTAGAAACTTTTGGACCATAGTTATAAAATAGGTTGTCCGGAAAGTAATTTTTCAGTCATATTCAAACGTAAAATTATACCAAATGCGCGAGGATGGTGGTTTAAAATATTTTCAATGTTGATTTGACTGTCATAAATAAATAAATATAGGTTTATTGATAACAACATAGTATGTACTTATATTCTAAAATTGCAAATATGTGTATATCTCAAGATAATTGTGAAGAAAATACATTTAAGAGAGAAGCTTGGGCTCATCTCATAACATCGTCCCGATCGAGATACACCCCCACCAATAGAGGGAAAGCTCGGCTGCAAGGACATCAGATGTTTTTCAGCCCACGCCCTAAGTGGTAACCGGGTTTCCAGAGCGGATACCATATTCAAGTGTAGTATCAACACTAAGGATGATTTAACCACATTTGACACACGATCACTTACTGCATCGTCGCCATTTTATTGCGGTAGTAAAAAAAACTCAAGCACCGAAAACATTTATAATTTTCTTCTATCTTTAAAATGACGCCAAAAATATCGTATAACCAATTTGTGTAAACAATGGCCAAAAAAATACATTAAACAATTACCTTTCTTAATAATATAAAATCAGCACATTTTTATGAAGTTAACAACGAAAATGACACGAAAGCCTTACGACATCTAAGAGAACGAAACTATTTCCTGGACAACCTAATATAATATAATATTATATTATATTAAAGCATCTTCTATTTATATTCTGACACATGGAAACTATGACGACATCCGTGTCCGAGTTGGTAAGATGCTTGTCTCCCGACCCGGATGTTGCGAGTTTAAGTCTCCTTGGAACTCGGATCTTTTAAACAGGAATTTAGCCTGGTTTTCACTTAAGGCCTCATTGACATCTTTCTGAATGGTTGGAAGATATTGTCACATGACAATAAGTCCGCCAGGTTGTACTGTATACAACGACAGTGTAAAATACAATACAATAAAAAATTGTGAGAAATTCAACTTTAAATACAATTTTTTTTTTCAATAAAAAATATTTAATGTCGGACTTTGAATTTTGAAAATGAACGGACCTTAAACTCGATGTAACATTTTCGCAATGTTATTGAATTTTTTTCTCGTTTACCTTTGGAATGCTTTCACAGCTAGATTTAAGTATAGAATACTCTTCTTCAAGAGTGTCAGAAGGCTGAGTACGTTAAAATCTTCAAATTAAGTTTCAAGAACATACCAGACTTCTTGCATACAAATATTACGATTTCTCTGATTTCTAACATCAACTTATTTATAAACATCATTCACTCGGTCCTAGCATATATTTCTCTAGCACGTCTTCCACTGACATTTGCATTGTATATTTGTTTTGTAAATCGTTCTTCATTAATTTGTTCTGCATACTCAAATCACCTTAGAGTGTTATTTATTCATCTTACTTAATAAATTAAGTTCTCATTTCATCCTAGTTACTTCATTCTGTATTTTATCATAAATTTACATCCCATTGTATTCTTCTCAATTCATGCATTTCTACAGAATTGATTCGGCGCTATTCAGTTTTATGCACGTCTTACTCCCATACATCCAAGTTGATACTAGAACACTGTTGAGGATTATTATATTAGCAGATTTTTATATTGTTCGGTCATCATGCAAGCCATAAAATTAAGGAATTCCTAGTCATGAAATCTCTCTACAACATTTTAACAACATTAGGTATTTATTGAAAAGATACCGAAAATAATAGAACCAGTTAAAATAAAGTAGAAAGAGGTGCAAAATAAACTTTTCTTTATAACTTCTGAACAAAATGATATAAACAAAATATTAAAGGTAATTTATTGTATAATTCATTATATTTTTTAATATTAGGCGAGGAAAATCAAATCGACCGTTTAAATCAACTCTTTCTTGCTCGTAAGAATGTGCTCTATTTAGAACATTTTATACAGCATTATCTAATGTTTTCCGGTTTATAGCGGATATTTTTTCACGAATGTTAATTTGAACTATTGTCCGACTAATTAATTTATTTTTATGAATATTAATTATAACCATTTCGTACGTTGTGTTATTATATATCGCTGTATACTATATTTAATATTTTACTTTAGAAGATAAAATATTGAATATAACAAAATAAAATATTGAATATAACAAATTTAAAAAAAGTTTCGAACTTTCAAATAGGAACGTTACTGTTGTCCCAGCCTGTATCTCATTCAGCCATGGAAGTTACGATATAGAATGGACACACCAATGGTGAGCGAAACGATTGTTTAAGACACCCCCCAGGGAATGACTTCCAATGGGATGTCCAAGATGGACTTGGAAATGGCAGATGAAATGGCACAGGTTTAAGCTGGACTGAAAGATTATTCCCAAGTGAGCCAAGGACTAACTCACCTGCAGGAGTTCCACAGTAGCGCTGCGGCCCCGATCCTGATGGATCTGGGGGTAGAGAATATAAAATAGATGAACACTTATACATATATTCATTCTGAGTGCTGACCATATTATAGATTTATCTATTCATTTCCGTTCCGACCATTACGCCCGGGCTCTACTGTAGCTTCTTCTTTTTCATCGTATCGGAATCGTTGATCTTCAGTAAAGAACTTTCACTTTCACATGAAGTTCGCGGTGTAATAATTAATTGATAAAAATAAAATGCATGTCCTAATGTTATGCTGAAAAAATAATAATCGCGAGTGAAGTTTTTATAGTTTTGACAATCAGCTGTCAAGTGATGTATCGAGACGGTATTGTTTTATAACAGTTCAGAAATGTTAATAAAAATCTATTACTTACATTAGACTAATCCGTGCATGGCATGGATTATCGTCTAGTATAGATATAAAAGAAGGCTTATCACAGATTTTATGAAATGTTTATTTTTTTTCTCGCACAAATTCATGATTAGCGTTCTATGTGGTTTGGTGCGGGCTGTCTGTCTTAAGACGGTCCTGTATTATATTACAACAATGTCATACAACATTTGTCATACAACAAAATAAATTAAGAGTGGAAGTCTTTTGCTCAAGACTTTCTTAATAGAAGGTGAAATGTGTTCCGGACAGGAAAGGCTATATTATATATCTGGGAATGGGAACTGAAGAGACAGTGCGAGTGGTCAATCTCAGACGAGGCCCCATCTTGGGGGCGCCATGTCTACGCTTGACTGCACATCGAGAGTTGGTCTGTGTTTCCGTCGTATTTCGTAGACGAAAGGCTGCTATAGAATAGAAATATAAAATAGAGAATGAAATCTTCTGTTAATATATATGAATATTACTTTTCTAAGTAAAAAGATTGTCGACCCATACTCGATTGAGTAAAATATTCATAACATCAACTGTCTGTCTCGTGTTGCCAATTCGGAATGCTACGAGTATCATCTTGTTAACTAGTTGATTGACAGTTTTTGCTTCATGATATCTTCTTCCAATGTGGAAGGGGGTGGTGGTCTTGTATGATTTTATATTTAGCCTCTTTGACAAGCCTTCAGATTTCGAACTACTGAGGTAAGCACGAAATTTGTCGTCCATAATTGTATATATGGTAATACTACCACACCTTGAGAGGTACCAGTACCCTCGTTAGTAAAATCTTGACACTAAGAAATTGAACGCAAAAACCTGGAGTGGAAGAAAACCATGTTATCCCTTCTAGGCAACGGGGATCGCAGGTATAACCCAGAATTATCAAGTGAATTTTCTCATCCGTGACGAAAATTGAATCACGCCTTGCATATTATGCCTTCATGTTCTAAGGTGGTATTTTCTAATGCCATAGTGACCATTCAAGAGCTCTTCTGTTGTCATGTAGTTTATCTAAAAAATATTTCAGAAGCCTCTGGGCGATTTTGTATAGCATTTCTTTTATGCATCGATGCGCGACCTTTATCTGATGGTATCCGTATACTCCTAAGGTAGCTGAAGTCTCGCTATGATGCTTCTATTCAAGGCATTGTGGTGGATCTTGTGGCTTCAATTCTTGCACCAACTGAATTTTATATGAAAAAAGGTGCGAATTGCTTCTTATGATTCATTGCAGTGTCGTGTGAACCATTTCGACCTGATCTTAATGTCGTCTGGTTGAAGCTGCTTGAGCATCAGCAACACTCACTTGTACCCTTTGAATATTCTCCTAAGTGCGTAGTCTTCCGGCTCGAGGATAATCAATTAAACTGATCCCTGCCATCGAAAAGATTAATCTTGTAATAGTCGATCTTGCTGAAAAACTTCATCAGTAAATTAACGTCGACATGCAAGTTGTACTTGAATTTTATTTGTATTTGAATAAATGTACTCTTGATTTGCCAAAGAAGTTCGTTTTTCCTGTTGTTAAATTCTCAGTAATATAACGTGAAGATACCTTTTAAAAAAGTACCAAAAAATATAAAAATTAACTGGATCGCGACTAGTCAATGGGCTACACTTTAAAAATATGCTTGAATAATGTTATCACAATATATTAATGTAATCACAATATAACATATAATAATGTTATCACAATACAACATACAATAATGTTATCACAATACAACATATAATAATGTTATCACAATGTAACATATAATAATGTTATCACAATACTACATACAATAATGTTATCACAATACAACATATAATAATGTTATCACAATGTAACATATAATAATGTTATCACAATACTACATATAATAATGTTATCACAATACAACATATAATAATGTTATCACAATGTAACATATAATAATGTTATCACAATACTACATATAATAATGTTATCACAATACAACATATAATAATGTTATCACAATACAACATATAATAATGTTATCATAATGTAACATATAATAATGTTATCACAATACTACATATAATAATGTTATCACAATACTACATATAATAATGTTATCACAATACAACATATAATAATGTTATCACAATGTAACATATAATAATGTTATCACAATCCTACATATAATAATGTTATCACAATACAACATATAATAATGTTATCACAATACAACATATAATAAAATATAACTGTCGTGTAAAAATATTTAAAACGCTGTTTTTGGATATGCAGAGCCGAATAAATGTAATGAAGGGAGGAGAGCGTGCGTGGAGAAGAACATGCGGTGCATCAATGTATGACAGAATAAAAAATATAATTATTAAGGATGAATGTAAGCTAAAAGTATGCGTTAAGTTGGGTAAAAAAACATTTTGAGGTGGTTTGGATACGTCGAAGTGGGTGTCGTGGTTAGAGAAAAAGTATGGTTTGACCAGGAGAATGAATTTTTCAAAGAAGGAAAGGCAAAGATTAAGATAAACAGAAGTTGTACGAAAAAAAAAATAATGTAGAGGAGATAAATCTTTTGTGTTATATCCTCTCTACCGACCTCAACAGGGAAATAGCGTGATGGTATATACGAGTGTCTACGAACTCCTGTATGTATATTCATTTAGAAATGTGAAGGGTATTATTCGAAAGAAAAACGGCTTTGGAAATTAATTTCCAAGTCGCCGCGGCGCACACTTCTAAAACCTCAGCTCAATTCGATGTGGCATCTGAAGAGTTGAGTTATTTCCGTGTAAAAACGTGTCTTAAAATTATTTTTATAGGAGCTCGTTTCGTTCCTAATCTCACTGCGGGTGGATGGTGGGAGTTTTCGCCTTTGAAGCCATTTAATATCCATAAAGTGTTTTGGGACAGCGCGTGTATTGATTCAGTATGTTCATAAATAAATAACAAAGGTCAAAGTTTCCTTTTTAGGAGACAGAACCTTGCATAATCCTCTCCCCTTTAGCTTATATCTCAAAATAAAATTTAAGTGGTTTTGTTTTGAACAACAAATATGACATTAATAAATTGTTTAACATATTTTATCTCTTCTACATCCATACAACTTTTTATACATCATAAAGGAGTTTGATCTTCAATTTATTCACCGAGATTTGGAAGACATTGACATCAGAAAATTCATTCAACAAGGTTATTCCGTGTGCGAGTGACTCTTAACAACTCAGTTCGTGAATACGTTACCTAGAACAATCTAAATTCATGATACAGTATATAGTATAATTGTCCGGTACATAAAACAAAGGATTGTGAATCGACAAAGGGTTTGCTATTTTTCCTGTTGGCAATTTGTATATTTATGTGTCCGTAGATTTCTTCTAACACTTAAGAAGTGATATTCAAGCATAAAATTACCAACAATTAAAAAGTAAAATAGAGCCATCTGTAAAATCCATAAAAGGGCTGCAGAAATCTTCTTTGGACTCGCTCAACTAACAGATCAACAATAGAGACGCACTCGAAACTTCTGCGAACCAGTGAATTATTGAGATCTCATGACAACGCCACCATAAAATGTCCTAGAGACTATCACAAATCCAGGAATTTTATTGGCAGTTTCGTTGTATACAGTACAACCTTGTAGACTTATTGACATAAGGCAATATTTTCTAACCAACCAGCAGGATATCAAAGAGACCTTAACACTTGCCTTACTGTGCTAAAAAAATTACGCCATCCGCGGTGCTGGACGCTAAGCGTTCAGTTAAAAATGTATGTTTTAAATTAAAATTATGCAAAATCTGCTGGGTTCATTTTTGTAGTTAGCTATAAAAATCATTTTATTATGTATTAAAACGTCGAATAATATAAAATAAGTGCAGGAAATGAAAAAATAAGGGCTGAAACAGAGAGGTGACATCCCAAAGCGGATATTATTCATACCGTGAGTCATTTAGTGCGTGCAGCCGATCAGAATGCTCCTTTTCTCCTGAGACGTTTGTGTACCAGATAATCGGACAGGAATCCTTTTTAAAAATCTGGGTTCCAAGGGGAATCGAGCCCGAAACGAGTCGTCTAACACCCGGGCTGGAAGGCAGGCGTCTTACCAACTAGGACACGGAGGTCATCAAAGTTTACAGGGGCATTTTAAAAAAAATCCCGAGGCATTATTTAGAACCCGTACCCCTGAGTAAAGTGATAGCGAAAGTTGTTACAAATTAGTTATTTTACCATGTTTAGATATTTAATATGAAGAGCGGTTAAAAAAACTACACATGATAATATTATACATTTATCACAAAAGACTAAACATGACAATACACCTAAAAATCAAATAAAATATTTTTTTGGAAAAATTTATTTTGGCAATGACATCCTGATTCGGCGGAAATTTCTTCCCACTGAGGCATTTTTTTAATTTCAGGAAAAAGAAAAAGTCGCACGAGACCAAATCCGGGGAATATGGTGGATAAAGAACCAATTCGAAGCCTGATTCATGGAATTTTGCCATTGTTACATTCGATTTGTGAGACGGCGCGTTGTCTTGGTGGAGGAGCCCTTTTTTTGCGCGTCAATCATGACTGTTTTTCCTTCAATTCGTCTTTTAAACGCTCCAATGATCCCTCATAATAGTTCCACGTTATTGTTTTACTAAGTAATCATGATATTCCTTGGGAATGCTAAAAACACAGTGGCCATCACTGTATCGGACGTATGCGTCACAATAAAATATGATTGATATATTTTCTTGTTATTGGGTATTTTTTTATGTATAAATTCTTGTTTGGTGTTTTGTATGTATAATTTCTTATGTTTGTTGATGTACGTGCTGTGTCACGACCGTAATGAATTGTACATTATGCGCGGCCATCGCGCGAGCTAGCATCAAAAGTCATCCGGCCCATGCATGCGAAAACGTGCGAGAATTGTGATATCTCGCAAATCATGATGGCATGCACGGGCAAAACAGGCGCTTATGATGAGCGATTGGCCGCACATAAGGAGCGCAAAAGTCAAAGATTCATGTACAGCCACGTTTAAATTCGTTATTCAGAAATTAACGGAATTCAACGCTGGTGCAGAATTTCAGTGAACTCAATTAGCTCGGCTTTGATCTGCGCGGATGTTGACTCGTTCAAATAAAAATGTTTTATGACGTAACTGAACTCGTTTTTTATTGTTGCGGCAATTTTTCAAAGTGATCGATGGCTGAAAAACGTTAAATATGCGTTGTATCTGGCCAATATTTTGAAAGAATTCGCTTGAGGGAGGAATACTTGCCAGTAGTAATGTCATTTTATGAAGGATGTATTTTACTTGTTTTTTTACCAAATATTTTTAACTACCGTGGTATATATTGTATATAAATAGACGATTTTTTTAATATTTGGAATATCAAATGAGAATGCCTCATTTCACATTATACAACCAATATGTTATGCTTAAGTTTTGTCAAAAACATACTCGAGTCTTTATTTGTCACATTTATTTTGTTTACGTAAAAAATCTAAAAAAAAAACAGGTAAACAGGGGGAAAGATTATGTATATATCATATGTTATATATATACATCCTAACAAAGTCACGTTTAATATCCATGGTCACATGGATCGGATTTCAAATTTGAAAAACCAAACGAACACGTGTAGCATCTGCCCAGACTGGGAATAAAAAATATGTGGAAAACGATACGGTAAAATTTACATCAAAATAAAAAAATCGAAAGATTGTAAAATATTTTTGTATTAATTAGTATGAGTAAAATTTCTTTTTGGTTCTGTGCCTTCGGAATGCTTTGCAGTGGATCTCCGCCCTTGGCGTGTGGTTGCCCGCCGACCTTGGCAATGCACGAGCGCTGTGGGGTGAGAAGAGGGTGTTTTCATAATGGTGGCCAGGGATGGATTTTCGTTGGTTGCCAAACAAAACAATTGATTTAAAAAAAACACTTTCTTAATTGAATATTTAATCAACAGGTTGTAGACTATGTCGTGCTTTTAAAAAATGAAGTTAAAATTCTACTCGTACTTACTACTCCTAAATGGAAAATTTATAAGCAAATAAATAAAAAATGCAGGCAAAATTTAGTTATGTATGAGTAAATATGTTTTTCAACCTTTTTAGCCTTGCGACCCCCACAAAATAAAATTAAGACTTCGTGACCACCCTCCAAAAACTTGTTCATGTTCAATATTTTTTATAGGTTTTGAAAGCGGAAATGAAAAAACATTTTTTTGGGGGGAAATCACTTTTATTGCTCAGTATAGTCACCCATAAGATCAATACACTTGGTCCAACGATTTTCCAACTTTGTTGTCCCATCACGGTAGTGACTTTCTGGAAGGCCTGCAAAATACTCCTCTACGACGGCTATAACCTCTGCGTTTGATGAAAAATGCTTTCCACGAAGGAATTTTTTGAGGTGTGAGAACAGCCAGAAGTCAGAGGGAGCTAAATCTGGCGAATAGGGTGGATGCTGCAACAATTCGTACCCCAATTCACTGATTTTCGCGATGGTTTTTTGAGCTGTGTGAGCAGGTGCATTGTCTTGATGAAAAATGATTTTTTCTTCTGCAAACCGGGTCTTTTTTCCAAATTTTTTTCATCCAACTGGTCCAAAAGGTCACAATAATAATCAGAGTTGATTGTCTTACCAGTTTGGAGATAATCTATCAATAAAATTCCTTTTGCATCCCAAAAAACTGACGCTAACACCTTCTTGGCCGATTTCTGGACACGAACTCGCTTCGGAGCCAAAGTGCCTGGTTCACACCACTTCTTAGCCTCTTGTTTTGATTCAGGATCATGGTGGTAGACCCAAGTCTCATCCATAGTGATGAATCGACGCAGAAAATCCTTTTTATCCTTTCGAAATTGCTCTAAATGTTGCTCAGAAAGTCGCATTCGAACGTGTTTTTGTTGCATTGTTAGCAAATGCGGCACCCATTGTGCACACAGTTTTTTGAAACCCAAAACTTCAGCCAAAATATGCCATGTTGTTCCATGTGAGATGCCTATGGTGTCAGCTATCACATCCATAGTCGATCGATGATCTTCCAAAACCATATCCTGTATTTTCGCTATGATTTCTGGTGTTAATGCACTTTTTGGACGTCCTGAGCGTGGATCGTCTTCAACGCTTGTACGGTCACGCTTAAACTCCAAAACCCATCGGTGAACGGTTGGAAATGAAGCAAAAGACTCCTTTAATACTTTTACATATTTGCATGGATCTCACTCAGCCGATAAACCTTCCAAAACAAAGAATTTAGTCACTGCACGATATTCGGATTTTTCCATTGTTAAAAAATACACTGACACGTCAACTTCAAATGGCTTGTAAACAAAGAATGAATTGACAGATCGAAATGAAATTTTGAGTACGTTCTTATGAAAGATGAAATATTAAAATGGCGTAGAAATTTTGGTTTTTCTACTGCTCCATAGATGTCGCTTTCAAAACTTTTTGACTAACCTATTAGAGCTTTACTACCTTGGAGTTTTGAGAATCTCAAAGAATTACATCAGCATCAATTGCATCCCCAAAAATGCACTGTTTGGTGCGGTCTTATGGCTGAAAGAGTTATCAGACCCTATTTCTTTGAAAACGTGGATGGCCAGGCAGAAAGAATCAACGGAGCCCTGTATAGAACAACCCTTGAAAAAATTTAAGCCCAGCGGTCGAAGATAATCAGGAGGTATGGTTCCAACAGGATGGAGCTACTGCGCACACAGCCAGGGCAACGATGGCGGTGTGCGCAGTACAGCGATCTACATCCTTCAGCCTTTCATGGGCCACCCTGTATAACAATAACTTGGACTTTGAATTGTATTTTTTTTAATAAATGTTTGTTTTTCTCAGAAAATGTGATATTTTGCTTTTTTACAATCCAATCCAGTCACAATCCACATGTTGAGAAACGATGCTTTGGGTGGAATTAAGAAGCAACTATTTCAGTCATATTGGATGTTACTGTAATCAAGCTAACTTTGGTTTAATTACGTCCACAGGTTTATAATAATAATAACTTAAAACACAGTATACTAATGTATGGTATACTGAATCATTTTTGAACAGCCAAGATATTGTAGTGCTTCAGAGATGTTTGCTTAGGGTCGCCTGCCAGGATTTGACGCACTTCTGAAGCAATGCATATGGAAAATACATTAGTGTATAACACAAACTGACTACTAGATAATTAAATATATTGTAAGTCAATAATTTATGCTGCGCAACTGGAAAATGCGATTAGCGACTAAATTAATGTTTATTGTCACATAAAGTAAAGTCTGAACAGAATAATTATTTGTTTTTATTTTATGTTATCGTATGTTTATGTGTGATGGGCAAGTTAGGAGGGGCATTGAAAGAAAGGTAACGACAGGGAACAAGGTGAACAGAGCACTTATACAACAACCACGCTTTATCAAAAGGAGCAAAAATTACAATTATCAAAAGTGCGTTGGTGTCCACCTTAACGTATGAAAGTAAAACTTGGACTAGGCAAAGAAGAATAAAAGTAAGATAAATTATGTGGAATGCGTGAACTAAAAAAAAAATTAAGTGTCAATGTATGGAGCAAGACGGAATCAATACATCAGAAATGAACGCATGGATATTTTAAGTTAGCTAAAGTAAGGAGCTTTAAGATGGTTTGGAGATGTGGAGATAATGAATGGTAAAATGATGACTAGGCGAGAGTACAAGTCAGAAGTGCAAGGTATGTGTGGAAGTCCTTTTCCAGAAATATCAAATTTTAAAAGAAGATAAAATGAGAAGTATGAATAATAACCTTTTTTATATCGAGATGTATGAATGTGGAGGGGCGAAAGTTTGTTGGGATAGAAAAGTTTGGAGATCTATTCTATCTGCTTACCCTCACAAGGGACACGGTGTTGATCAATATTTAGAGATTTTGAAAAGCCTCTTTGAATCTTCAAACGTTGTATACTTTACGATGCAATATGAATGATAAAAATTAAATAAGTTTGTAATTTTGCACGGATAAGGAAATAACCATTTCAAGAGCTTTTATACGAGTATATAATATATAGTAGTACATATTATATATAACTATGCGGTTCTGTATATACTGATTTTTACCATCTCCATTTCGCACTAACCTTTCCTTATCCCAGGAGAGTAGCATGGAACCTTGAATGTGCCTTATTCGATGGAAAGACTAGACCAGGGGTAGCCAGCCTTTTTGGGCCGCGTGCCAAAATTGGTATTGGGTAAAGGCTCGCCGGCCGCACGTGTATTTTTTTTTAATTGAAAGGCCTGAAAACGAAATTATGTGCTCAATTTCCGTTCTGATTTATATAGCGCTGTTTTTTTTTTCGTGACCTTGTTACTATCATCCCATGAGCACTATATCTAGTATACCATCGGCTTGATAATATGCTGCTACAAAGCGCAACCAAAATATATTTTACGAGTATGTATTCTCGATTTTATCTAACCGGATTCAGAGGGGAAAAAATGTGACACTACCAGGTATTGAACTCGGAACGCTTGGTTAATGAGCCAAACAACATAACCACTGAACCATGAGGGTCGATAAATTCTTACATTATTTTTTTTATTGAAATACAATTCACATTATATAAGTGTCATATTACATGGATACCTAAATAAATAAATATTAGTTTTATTTTCGATATCTTTTATACGTTAACAATAAATATTTACTTATTTTTTATTTTTTGTATATATATAATATTACTTCGGGTAAAATTTAAATAAGATCTTTATATTTTGATAAAAATATTGTTCAACGTATCGGAAATCTAGAGTTTATTGGCATTATTAAATAACTACGTTTTATATTTTTTTCATGATTTCTAAAAAAACAACTCGCGAGCGGTATAAAACACACTGGCGGGTGGTATGCGACTCGTGGGCCGGGGATTAGTCATGCCTGGTCTAGGTCAAAAGTAATCCAATCGCTACGTATCAACTTTTATTACTGAAATACTCTAGTTACACACGAAATATTTCATTTAAATTGACGAAATTTTCTAAAATTACCCTGAAACCATCGTCTGTAATTTAAAATATCCCACCATTCATTCATTGCCAGTAGGATGCAACAGAGATCGCTCTTTCATTCACATTTTAGGGACTTGTGTTTCGCATAGAAGGATGAGGTTGTTTGAATAAAAGTCGTCGAGATCGAGATAAGCAAAGAGAGAAAGTTTATTGAGAGCGTCTGTATTTATAATGTATAGAACGGCGCAGAACATGTCACCGTCTCGCTTCGCCGGACACATGGTTATTGTCACGCGTTCCATATACATTTCATACTACGGTCTGCAGGAGAGGTAAGCGATATATCGGTGTCTCACTCTCGCTGTTCGCTACTAGTGAGTTCAATGACCGCGCGGGCGACCTTCGCCCAGTGCTTGTCTCGCATTCTTTACAGTGCGAGTTCAATGACCGAGCGGCCAAGGGTCGCCTCAATGAGTTCAGTGACCGCACGCATGGTCGCTATAACATTAATCAGGCCCTGCCCAGAGCATGTAATCTCGATGTTCAGATAAACTATGTTAGCATGTGTTATGAGTCCTGCATATCCCTACAAATGCATTCAGTGCTAATTTCGTTAAAGAAACTCCATTTCTTCATGTTCACCTTGCGTCTGGTCACCCCTACTTGGAGTTTATCTATGGAAAGATGTAAAAAAATCCTATCAATTTAGCCACGAATGATACGACAGGAAGTTAAAACAAATCACACCACAGGAGGGCGTCCCCTGGTAACACCAGGAACTGATTAATTGCCAAGTTTTCTAGCCTCGAAACATCAAAACTAATACCAAAGTTTCAGACGTATACGGACCATTACGCCGTACATAATAAGCTGAGAGGAGAGTGCAGACTTTCATATTGCGACACACATATTTCGCCTCTTATACATCCATACACTTCTCATACAACCCCTACGATTTCTCTGACTTTTTATATTCTTTCTTTCAACATTTTATTTACTTGATCCAACCATATTTTCCTAAGTCTATTTATGCATTCCATACATTCCATCAGGAATACAAGGATGCCATGAAACACCTCCATACAGGTTGGTCCACAGCTTGGATATTGTACTCGTTTATTTTAAGGACGTTGGGGCATTAATTTAACGGACCTGAGACCTGGGGGTTTGATCGTGTGATGAGCGCGTTGGACTTGTGACGCTAGTTTGGTGGATATATGGACACAAATATCAAAAGTCGATTAGTTTTCGTGGATATAAGGATACTAATATCATAAGTCTATAGTGGTTACCGTTTATGAAATATAATTGATGAAGCCATTCATATGGAAATGTGCTTCATCTAAAGAGAGTACTCGTATGTTGTTAAACTCGGAGAGCTGTCGAGAAACGAAGTCAAGCGATAAAATTCTCTGTAAATTCGTACGTGACTTGCGGGTTGATAGCGTTGGATCGGCGCACCGATTTATTGGCTTGCTCTATACTTTGCTCTGTTCGAGAAGTTCGTTGGCAACCTTGGGTTCGAGACCAGTCTCTTAAAATATTTTAACATATTGCTGAATTTACGTGTAGTTGATACTCGGACACTGTCTAACGTTGTGTAATTAGTACTCAACTCAAAATAATAGTCTCACAGTTATAATACATATGAACCATTATTTTTGTAAAACATATGGATACAAAACGCGCGCTGTTGTCCCGTTAAGTGACTCAACGACTAAAATTACCAGAATTTATCGAATTCACCGCTTTACATATATCAGAGCGTTGCGGATAGATCTGGGTGTTAATCATAATATAAATAGGTCAAAACCAGTACGATGGTTGTCGTCAAAGAAAGAATACGAGAATTGAATTTTGATTACAACAGAGCGAGAGAAGAATACTTAGATTCTCTGCAAAAGTAATTCGAAATTTGAATCTCGGTGGGTCCGTGATAACTGAACGAATTTTAAATAGTTAGCTAACAATTTTTGAACCGGTGTAAAAGGGGACGATGTATAAATGATTTATATAAACAAATTCTATATTTATGAATATATATTTTCATAAATATAGAATTTGTATTACTTCCGTGAATATTTCACGGGTTGCAACTAGTAATATATAATGTCCGAGAATAAGTGACGAAGGTTTATTCTCCTCGTACGCTCTGAGGGCGAAAGAAAAATACATTTTCTCACCAAAGTGAAGACCGGCGGGCCAGGAAGCCGTTAAAAATAGCCAAGGGGAAAGCCTAACATACTCGTATGTCCAGTAGCGGATGCTGGTTGCTGTGTTTGTGTATTGAAAGTTACATTTCATTTCATTTACAAAACAAATATATTTGTATACACAAGCGTATATATGCAAACGTTAAACGTAAATAAAATATAAATTGTATATTATATAGTATATCTTATTGAATTCTTAACACGTTGTCGGGAAAGTAGTTAAGTATTTCTCGGATAGATGTCGCCAGGACAATATTTTCGTCAATAATTTCATGCTATAGTAAACGTGCTAAATGTATATTGTTATGAAAGGTAATAATTTAGCGAATTTTCAGATATTTTTTACCCAAATTGCTTGAGCGTTTTTTTGGCGTCATATTGAAGATGAAAAAAAATAAATTGTTTATTTTGTGCTCGGTGCACTTTTTTAACTACCGTAAAGGAAAAAATGAGGCACAAACCAAAAAAAATATATGTAAGTATATCACGACGATACAGTAAATAATCGTGAGTGACAAAATTGTTTAAAAAATCCATAATGATGATAAAACACTTGAATATAGTCCGCTCTGAAAGATCGATTACCGCTAATGACGACCAAGTTCAAGTTTTAATAAAAAATAACCAACGTTCTACGACGCTAGAGATTACCGACTGAAAATATCGAAAACCGGTATTTAGTGCAATTTATTTTGCGTTTGAGTTTGACCTAAAAATACGAAATTAGTTTCTGTACCAACGTACCATAAGACAGAGAGTAAAGAAAACTAACTCGCAAATAACAGCAATCAGACAATACCTAGAGGGAGGGAGGGTATTTAATATAAATGAGTAGTGAGTCCCAACAGTGTCCCTTGCATGGCTTCTTTTATTGGATTTGCTATTATTCGCTTGCGGTGCAATGACTTGTAAGTAGGGTGAAAGCCGAGTAAACATTTAAAAGAAGGGGAAAATTTATTCATCTTTCTTTCTGGTTCACAAAACTTGATTAAAACTAATTAGTAAACAGTATTTATAAATATTCCCTCAGATCATTTTCTGGATATGAATAATTTTAAGCTTAATGTATTTTTTTACTATGCACAGCTACATAGAATTCCCTCTTAATGAAAATAGAAAGGATTCAGCTGAAGTGTCTGGAGCATATCACACGAATATAAGGAACACAAATTCCTTATAAAATTTTCAAGATCAGCCGAGGAAGAGGCCTAGTGTCGCTATTTAGTGACATTGAGCCACCTGTTCAACTTTTGCACTGGGATCCAGCAAGGATGTGTCCTGGTCCTAAAAATTCTAAACCAGACATGTTGTCATCCACTATGGACATGATGAGAACTCATTAATTTAAGTCGTCTTCGTGTTAAAACTCGAACATATGTCACACAGATATACAGTATGCAGATGACTGTGCACTGATTTCTCATTCTGTTGAAGATCTGCAACAAATACTGGATACCTATGTGTGGACCTATGAAGCACTATGTAAGTCTCAAATTAAATGTTTCCAAGATTAAGTTCAAACGAAAACTCTATCTAAATATCATTGTAAATGGACAGATTATAGAATCAGTGCAGCATTTTAATTGCTTGGGTAACATTGTGAATGATAAAGCAAACATAGATGATAAGATTCAGAATAGATTAAGCGCAGGTTGCCATAATTTTAGGCTTTTTGTGTGTAAATGTTTGATAATTATGATCTAATACTGAAAACCAAAATGCAGTCAATAAAGCTGCAATCATACCATGTCTGATATGTAGATTCGAATCATGGGTTCCTTACAAATGACACATAAAGGCACTCGAAAAATGTCAGCAGTGGTACCTCCGGAAAATTATGAAGCTTCTATGGTACCATAAAGTAATAAATGATGAAATTCTAAGAAGAGCAAATTGCTGTAGCACCGAGATTCTAATGCCGTATGCTCACCTGTGTTGGTCTAGACACGTGGCTAGGAGGTAAATTGCACATTTTCAACAGCATAAATCATTAGTTAACTTGCATCAAGCCAGAAGACCACATACTATCTGTACAAATAATAATATTCAAGGGATACAAGAGAATATTGCTGATGTACAATAACTACAACCAGACTATGTTCGAATCTGCTCAGAATGTCTCGAACAACACTGCAATAAATCTTAAGAAGGGATTTGCACATCATTCTGTATAAACTTTAGTTGCAGCAAGAATCGAAACCACTGGACTCAAATCTTGAATATGCATTTAAACACCAAAGCTAAATAATGATTTTATTCACAATAAATAATGAGGCTAATATTTCATTTGAATGGATTTGTTAACTAGCAAAACTATAGACTATGGGGTGTTGATAATCCAAGGGTGGGGTGTTGATATCAGCAAAAATTTATCTACTTCGATATACAGTTTGATGTGGTGTTACATCCGAATACTGGTCCATGTTTTTTCGAAAATCAACATGGTGCTTATGGAAGCATAAGAGGTGAACGGTATTGGTCAATGTTGGAATCCCCACATTCCCTTAATTGGAGTGTGTCAAGCTTCTACTTTTGGAGATTTGAAAGAACTTGTCTACATGAACAAACAAGCAACTCTTACGATTTCTCTAACTTTCTACATTCCTTTCTTTCAAAATATCATTCACTTTATCTTACCATATTTTATTTTGGCTATCATAATTTTTTTTATCATAATAAATTGCATCTACAAATAAATCGTATGGTATTTAGTGGTCTACTCTTATATTTAAATTCTCAATGCAGCCCATCAGCCAAAATATTTGTCCAGGCCATTTTTAATTTAGGTATATAAACCAAAATATAATGGTACCTACAAAATAATCTAAAAGTACTTAATTCATTCTTATATAGAAAAAAGTATCTATTTGTATTCTTTACCCCTTCCTAGCATTATTTACTTCCTTGCCTAGCATCCCCCTTCCACCTTCTTGCGCCCCCATGAGGTTTATACCGCCCCCAAGGGAATAGTAGTGTCCACTTTGGCAATCACTGATCTAGAGGAATCAATCTGATTAATTTTTGAAAAGCTCAATGTTAAAACCTGTCTCTCTCTACTGTGGCAAGAAGTTTAACAGATATTATGGACACAGCTTGGAGGGTGAGTAACTATCTTGAGGGGTTGCTTCTGACGGGATGTGTGAAGGGCAGAAAGAGTTGAGACCGAGTGTCCATTCAGTGGAGTAACCTGATAAAAGTCCACATTTAAGATGTTGTACAAAGCAATGAAGCAATTACCCAAGATAAAAATGTCTAAGTTGATTATGATACTTAAGATTAAAGGAGCAACTTAGAACAAGATCTAGTAGATTTATTTTAAAGCTTTAAAGTTTGAAAAACATCTATATTCTATAATTGTTGTAATTAATCTGCAAGCGATGTAAACCTCTTAACCATACCTTGCCCTTCGTTGGTTCAAGACTGGCAATTATTGCCGGATTTCTCTACATAAAAAAGTCCCAGTCTGATAAAATATTTAGTTTAATAACAAACCTCGTATGTGCTAGATGTGTGTAAGTTTTGTTACATCTTCAAGTGCAGTTGTATTGTCAACACGTGCAATAATGAACTGTGAATTTAGTGCTTACTCTAGTGATTCAAAACCAGAGGGCTCAATTAATGGAACTGTTGTCTTCCGGCCATGCTCTTCAGTATGTCCAAATTGCTAATTTAGATATATTGTGGGATACCGTTCAAATGAAACATGGTATGAAAAGGATCATTAAAAGAGATTATTAAGCAAGGTGGAGGAAAGCAGGAAATAATGAAAAAATGCTTACTATTTGTTCAGATGAATGATGGACCTTACAAATACTAGGATCTTTGAGTGGCATAATAAATGTCCAGTACCAGTTTGGATGTGTTGAATGACACCATACAAATAAAATGAAAAAAAAATTGTTTATTTACTTTGAAATGAAACACAATATTAAAAAATTATGTTTTATTGAAATTTTATCAAATTTATTAACTATAAATTACATAATTCACAATATAAGCGAAACATACTCTTAAATATAAATATGTTTCTATATTAACTATTATTTTTAGTAAAAAGAAAGGTTTGCTGTGTAAGAAACCTATGTAGAATTAATAAGAGACAGAACAGAGAAAGTCAAAAGAGTTTTCACATGCTCTATATCATTGTAAAGTGATATTGGTTAAAAGGGCCTCTCACATAAGTTTATAAGAGCCCTGAAAAATGAAGCACAATCTAATGAATTAAATTCTGAAAGAGAGAAAAGTAAACAAAAAAAGGAGATCATGCATAACAAGGTGTGTGAAGAATGAAGTGGAGACCTGTTCTCTCTACCTACCCCAATTAGACTATGCATGGTGGGGATGATGATGTTATCCTATGAGTGGTTATCACTTTTTACTTTTTGAGTAGCATGCTACTTAATATTAAAAAGTAGCAGCAAAGGTGCTATTATTTCCAAGTAGCTTTAACAATACTGGTTTAACGTAATACACTTATCTAAATTTTCTCATAATTTTGTAGACAAAAGTAGACTCAGAAAATAATTATTCTCTAAAATACGAGATTAATTATTTTTACCAGTTCATAGTACGAACCTCATTTACAAATAGCTTTAACAATGATGGTTCAACATAATACACTAGCTCTTAACTTATATACACATGCTTACACTTGACTCACATGCTCAGTAGATTTTATAGACAATGATAGATTCACAAAATAATTATCTAGTATGCGAGACAAACGACTTTTACAAATTCATAGTACGAACATCATTTACAAGTAACTTTCACAATGATGGTTTAACATAATACATTAGCTCTTAACACACTTAACTCATATGCTCAGTAGATTTTATACGCAAAGATAGATTTACAAAATAATTATCTAGCATGCAAGACAAATGACTATTACAAGTTCAGAGTACGAACCTTATTTAAAAGTTCTTTCTATTTTTTCAAAGTAGCTTTGACAATGATAGTTCAATATAATAAACTAGCTCTCAACACACTTTAAGTGTTTTCATTACATTTTATATGTTTTCGTGTTTTCATTACATTTTATAGGCAAAGATCCACCATCCTATGCAAGACAAAAAACTTTTACATGTTCTTAGTACAAACCATATTTTCACATTTGGTATTTTTTCAAATAATACACTAGCTCCTAACACAGTTGACTACTATTTCCACGAGATGTTGTAGACCCATAAAATTCACCATATCGTCGTTGTTCTACGAAAAGGGTTTAAGTCCACTTTTGTTTGAAATTACTTTTTGATGCCATTTTACTTAAAATAAAAATATCTACACATGAAAAAAAAACATTTATGTCCAAAAGTTATATGGTTTAGCTGTTATGAAAAGATAAAAAGTCATATAACTTGATTTTACATCGCCCTCCGAAACTTAAATTGCATTTATCTCAAAACTCAATATTTGGACTTAAACGCTTTTCGCATAACAACGACGATATGAACCTCATTTATAAGTTCTTAGTACAAAACGAAATTCTATTTCCAATATTCTTGAACGAACCAAGCAGTGAAAAACATTTGATAGGCAATATGAAATAAATACATTGTTGGGATACTTTGCTGAAAGTCTCTTTCTTTACAATTTTGGTAGCTTTGAAACCCATTAAAAACAGCGTCCCCACAATAAGGGAAACATTATTTTCCAAGCACTTTTGAAAATGGGTAAAATTGCCGTAAGTTTTTTTCTTCCCTTATTTTAAAATGGATAAAGATTTTTACTAGATTTTTTTTACTTTCTAAAAACATCACCTCCTAGATTTCAAAAAAGTTAAAATAGGGGGTGTACTATAATATTACTTAACCCCACAATTTAAATTAATTAAAAATTATTTTTAAAATCAGGGTGGCCAAATCATCAATTACTTTATTGGAATCGATTTTATTCAAAATCTAATGTTCACTATATATAAAAAAGCTATATCTAACTATTTCTCTTGTCCAAGACTAGATCTCAAATACGATTTGATTATTTTAAATTTACTATAACTTTTTTCAGATGATGCTATAGTTACGAGCATTGACAAAAATATACAGAGTACAAGATAAATACTGGACCAATTTTGGCCCCCTTCAGATATCGTACCTGGACCAGTAGCCTGGTTGTCCCACCCTTGTTCTGGCTCTGCTAATACCCAATTATTTATACAGTAGTTTAGTAAAAAATTACACTTCATATGTGAAATTGGAATTTATATAAATTGCTTTACATAGATAGATCAGCTACTAGAACCAGAAGTTAACTTAATACAATTGGAATAAAATTGAGCAGAAATCAAAGCTGGAATGCCAGATTAAAATTATTATACTACATTCTTCTTGTATACAGTACAACCTAGTAGTGGTCTAATTGCCATTTGGTAAATTCTTCCAACCAGAATGGTCAAGGTCTGTATGTATGTCCTGTAAGTGACCAGGAAGGGATTATTTGGGAATCATAGAGAATCAAACCTACAAATGGTAGATAAATGCTCAAGACATAATGCTACAGATGTCTTCCAAATATAATGGAATAAATAAATGTTCCCTGTTAGTAAAAAGTGCTAAAAACCAAATCATTATTATCTACAATGTGCCGTTATTTTTCCACTCAAAACAGGTAGAAAGTAGTTTGAATCCTTTTTATAAATATCTTATACTGCCAAATAATAGACACGTCAACAACTAATGTTGATTGCAAATAGTGTGGAAGTCCATACAGTGTGAACAAATTCTCAATGTAGTTTCTCTCTACATTGCACAGATTAAGGACAAGTGCTCAATGTATTCAAAGGTTCCTTAAGGCAATTTGATGACTTCAATTATTCATCGAATCGAATATGTTTCCCCTGTGGTTGTACAGTGGCAGTGGCCTGGCCAACGCTCTCCACAAGCTGCTGGGCCTTACTCAGCAACCGGTCTCTTCCTCGAACTTTCCTTTTACTTGTAGCTTTTTCACAGCGCTGTTTCTTCAGCACCTCCCAGTACTCTTTCTCTTCATTCCCTTCCAGGACATGGGCTTCAGGAAATATTCCTGATGAAGCCAACTAAAAACATAAATATGAATGATTTAAGTTTACTTTTTTAATTCTTCAATAGGGTAGTTACATTTTTGCACATTTTTTTTTTATATTACGCTATTTGTGAAAAACATTATTTTTATCTTTACTTCATTTCAAATAAAAATTTACCTAATACTAGGCGCGTCCAGAAAGTAAAGAACGATTGCGCACCACGCCCTGCGCCGAATGTGAAGTGCGTAGTGTCATTCGTTTTCTGAATGCACAAAATGTTCGGCTTATCGAAATTTATAGGCAACTTTAAGCACAGTACATAAATCTTTCCCACAAATGTCACGATCGCTCCTACATGAAATTGTGACACAGCACCTTGGCTACAAAAAAATGTGTGCTCGGAAAAGAAAAACTGAATCTCAACACCAGAAAAGTGATGGCAACAGATTTTTGGGACCGAAAGGGTTTGATCCACGAGGAGTTTATGCCAAGAGGACACACAATAAACTCTGAGGCCTATTGTGAAACTCTTCAATGACTTAGACACGCCATCCAAAACAAGAGACGTGGAATGTTGTCGGGAAAGGTGGTTTTGACTCATGACAATGCGCGGCCTCATGCATCAGCACGAACACAGCGAGAACTTCCACGTCTTAAGTGGGAAATTTTTGGGCATCCTCCTTACAGTCCTGACTTGGCACCAAGTGATTTTCACTTAATCCCAAAACTAAAGGAATTTTTGGGCGAAAAAACAGTTCACAAATGATGAAGACCTCAAACAAGAAGAGACATCCTGGCTCAAATCTTTGGCGGTAGAAGAGTATAATATCGGAATTGAAAAATTGGTTCCACGTTACAATAAGTGCCTTCACAGCTATGGCGACTACATCGAAAAACAGAGTAAGGTACTGTGACTTTGTAAATAAAGTTTTGTGTTTTTATTTAGTTATGCCAAAACGTTTTTTACTTTCTGGATGACCCACGTATCTTAGTTCACCAAAATAAAAAATCCTCAATATTTTATTAGTTAATATGCACAGTGATAAAGTTTTAGTTTACAGTATTAATTACAATTGAGTTTGTTATTCCATATTTTTATTAAGCATATTGACAAACTTATATATGGAAAATTCAAGTCCAGAGGTAAAAATATGTGGCACTGATTAACATTATCATCTTTAGCCTATCTCTGTCAGCAGCATTCCTTCTCCAATAGGTTACATTTTGTCACACCATCCAGCCACATCAGCTTTAGTTTCCCAACTCTTCTACGCACAGATCACTGGATAAAGCCTTTCTTGTAGGGTCAGTGTTCTGTATTTGATATAAGTGCTCAAACCAGCATAGACTAGCAATATTTATACATTTTGCTACGCTAGCTTCACATTCTTTAAATATAAAAATTATACCTGTTTGGCAGCATCAGGCTCATCTGTTCGAATGTAGACATCACTCTGGCCTTCCTTGACATCTACAAATTGTACGTGAATATTTTCCTTAGTGGCCCTCCTGAATGCCTTCACGTCCACACAGGGCTCTGTCAAGCGAGCAAGCACAATTACACCTTCCACGAAGGGGATCTCAGGGGGCATGGAACGCACCTTAAAATCATCACCATCTCCAGGTTGCTCAGGGTAAACTTTAAATTGAAAAGAATATTTTAACCAAATTTATCTTAAAAATATATACTTTTTATCAATAAAATATTAATTTACTAGATTAAATTTTATTAAGCATAATTTTCATCCAAGATTTCTGACATTTTATATTGCCTTCCAAACATATTTTCCACTGTCTTCCTCTATTCACTCACTCACATTTACACTGTATATTGGTTTTGTTAGTCTTTCTTTCTTCATTCATTCACATGCCCAAAATATACAATACTTAAGTACACATTCATCCCTAATCACTTCATTCCGTATTCTATCATACAGTGATTAACATTTTGAGACTAAGTAATATTAAAAATATTAATCTAGTACCTGGAGCCAGAATAATTGGCATCTTACTGCGATTTTCAGGAGCAGTGTGCTGTGTGCGTAATACTTGCTTCAGGGCTTTCATGTGTTTCCTTTGAAGATTTAAATATTTATTACGCAACACTTTCCACTCACATTTTGAGAGCAATTGTAAGCTTCTTGCTGTCATTTCAAGGTGTTGCTGTGAATAATATCACAAAACGACATGAAAAAATATAAAATTAAAATTCTAACATTAAAGCTGAGAAAACTAGTAAATAATGAATATTATAATAAGATTTAGCACCAAACAAATGCATTGAAGTGATATAGGATATTGAAAGAAAAATAAAGTGGAAATATGCATTCAATTCTATATAATAGAATGAGTAGAAAAACAGTATATGTTAGATAGATAATGAGGACAATAGAAAAGAATGCATATTAAAAGAAGATGCAGTGGTTTACATGAAGAAAGGAGTAGTGAGATGGTTCGGCCACATAGAAAGAATAAATTATGAAAGATTTACAAAAATAATATATACAAGTAGTATAGAAGGTATTAAAAGTGTGGAAAGACCTAAAAAATAATAGGAGAGAATGGATAAAGAGGTGTAAGGATGTGACAGAAGCAAAAGATATGTCAGAATAGAATGAAGTGGAAATCTATTCTCTATATCTACCCCAATAGGAACATGGTGTGATAATAATGAATTCTATAACACTCAATGAATTTTATGGCCAAGTTGGTAAGACACCTGTCTTTCACACAGGAGTTTCTGTTTGGATCCCGATAGTACCCAAAGAAATAAATAAAGAAGGATCCCAGTTTAGTAAAAGTGTTAATCTAGAGCAATACTACATTAAACATTTCTAGGAGCTTAGCTATTGAAGAAAGTATGGCGATAGGTCTGTAGTTGGTTACATCGTCCTTAGAACCATTTTTAAATATGGGAATAACTCGAGTCTTTTTCCATTCACTTGGAAAAGTATGGACTCGGAAGACAAGATTAAATATGTAAGCAAGAGGTGCAAAAAGCAATTCACTACAGCCCTTAAGAAAGAATGTAGGTACTCCGTCCGGCCCAACTGCTTTCGTGTTTTTCATCAACTTTATTTGTTTGAGTATATCAAATATAGTGATGCTTAGGTTAAATCCCGAGGAAGTATGGTGTTTACCAAAAACAAATGCCTCGGAGTCCCTACAATAAACTGTTGAAAAATAATTTGCGAATGCAGAAGATATTTCGGGACTAGTCATTTAATTCCCATCCCAATTCATAACATTAAGCACTGGAGAATTGTTACGCATGGATTTAATATGATTCCAAAATAGTTTTGGTTCACGTACCATTCGACATTCTAAGTTCCTTGTGAAGTCTTTATAAGCCGTGCTAATGTTATGTTTGAGCTGAGCGCGAGCACTTTTGAACGCATCGTAGTCACTCAGACGACAAGAGTGCTCACATTTTCTGTGAAGAGAATCTTTAAGTCTAATATTGTTAACAAATTCACTGGTGAACCACCTCGGGTATTGCCACTTACCCAGATTTTGACCCAGAGATCTTCATTACCCGTTTCTAGGAATGACAATCGTTCAACAAGAGCCTAATCAGAGTTTCTCAATCCAAGTAACACGCCGCCACCACGGTTGGTGGAGACTCCATCAGCGGACGAGCGATCGCATCGGTATACTAAATAATTACTATCAAAAAGCTCACGGCTATAAACAGAGGCGTCCAACCATGTCTCGGTAAGTGCAATCAGAGAGTGATTGGAAGCAGCAACATTGTTGAAAAAATCTATTGTCTTCGTCTTCAAGCCGCGCACATTCTGATAGTACACATTAAGTTTTGTGAGAAACGAAGTATTGCACTTCTCTTTCCCATTCTGTCAGTATGTATGTATGTATGTATGTAGTATGTATGTATGTATGTATGTAGTATGTATGTATGTATGCATGCATGCATGCATGCATGCATACATACATACATACATAGATACATACATACATACATACACATACACACGCACTCACGCGCACACACCCACCCACACCCACACACACACACACACACACACACACACACACACACACACACACACACACACACACACACACACACACACACACACACACACACACACACACACACACACACACACACACACACACACACACACACACACACACACACACACACACACACACACACACACACACACACACACACACACACACACACACACACACACACACACACACACACACACACACACACACACACACACACACACACACATATATATATATATATATATATATATATATATATATATATATATATATATATATATATATATATATATATATATATATATATATATATATATATCACTTTGTATATACATATATCACTTTATCTCTCTTATAGTGATTATGGGGCTTAGATGAGACAGGGTATATTGCCAAGCTTTGTATCTACCTACGTGGAGATGTGTGATAGTTAAGATAAGAATGGAGACCGTTAAATATTTTATAGAAAAATTAATAAAGTATTAAGACCTTTTCATGTTCCTTATGCGCCTTTTTTCTGTCTTTTTTCTTTCTCTTCCTTACGGGTTTAGTTTTTTTCTGAGAGACTTTCTCTGTTGTGGTGGCATCTTGTTCAGTGGCACTTTCTGATTGTTCTGTTGCACTCTCTTCTGTTGCTTGCTAAAATCATGAAAGAAAAATGAATATAACTATTATATCAAAGACCTTATTAAGCTCTATAATTCATTATCATTCTCTGCTAACACTACCGTGTCGTCAGAATACAGCAATCCACAGTTTCTAGTTAGTGATCAAATAACTCAAATGCTAGACAGGAAAATGTGATTTACTTACATTTTTGGAATCATTATTTTCTGCATCTTGAAGAGTACTTTCGGATTTGTTATCTTTATTATCTTGATTATGAGATTGCCTTTTACTATCTCTCCTAATCCTCTTTACAGATGGCTCATCAGAGGTCTTATTCTTCTTATTTTCGGAGGGATTTGGCGTGATCTTCTGTTCTACGTCAGATTGTGGCTGGTTATCAGGAATGTCCGGCTGAAATCCTTGACAACTCGCTAGAGATTCGGCTTTTATATTTGTCGGTAGTTTACAGCCCATATTTATAAATGTTTCAAGACACTTTCTAGCATCTTTCTCTTTTTCAAATTCTACAAATGCGAAACCCTGAAAGAAATTTTTTCGAAAAAGTTAACAATTTAAATATTTATATCATAATTTTATTATAATTAATTCAACTAATCATACACATCACTCCCTTTCCTTGTTGGAGTAGGCAGAAAGGACAGAACACTAGACTTTCCAATTTCGATACAAATTTTTACCACATCCATACTTTTTCCTTTCACACTTTTCTATCACCATTACTTCAACTAATCTGTTTACAAAACAGATTTTATATTTATTTACCCAATATGTGACCTGTCAATGAAATACAATTTATCATGTTTTATTACTAAGGTTTATTATGATTACATCACTTACGCTATCTACTATACACTATCACTAGCTATAAAATAGAATACATATACAGAGGAATAACAATGTATAACAGTGAATTGGACTTCGGGTTGTAATTTTTTGAAATAAATGTGTTCCTTTTTCTCAGCAAATGTGTTGTTTTTCTTTTATACATGGAAGTTATTTTTATTTTCAAGACCTCCTTAATATTTCATCATAACCCTCTGGGGTTGACCTCCTTAATATTTCCTCATAACCCACAGATTGAGAAACGATGATTCAAGGTATTGCTATATTACTTTCTCAGACTAAGTCCCTATGGGCAGATTGTTAGTGCGTTCACTAAGTTCTTCGTCATTCACCCGCCTTCTATTTTAAAATTATCTAGAATGAGAGAGAAATAAATTAGTGGGCAAACCTAAGCTGACTCATCACAGCGCTGTGGGGGTTGGCCCTCAACACTACAAAAAAAGTCAATGTTAATCTAAATTTGTTAAAGCTTGCAGGCCTCACTAAAATACGAAGTCGGCCTTATGTGTAGCCCATGGGGCGTTATTTGCCCAGGGCTGAACCAAATGTTGACAAATGAAAAGTTAAGAATATGAGCTTACGAACCTTCAATATTGAATATCTCGAAAGAGTTTTATGGACATAGTTGAACATAATTCCAAATGGAGTTATGGTTATAGAAAGATGTGTAGTAAAAAGTATGTGCAATGTATAAGTCAACTCAGAGAAACAGACCAGGTTGATAGCTTCTGTTATTTGTGCAGTATGTTTACGTGTGATGGAGGAGTTGAAAGAAAAGTAGCGACAGGAAATAAGGTAAACGGAGCACTTAATTTAATATACAACAACTCACTATATCAAAAGTAGTAAAAATGATAGTACATAATATTGTGTTGGTGCCCACCTTGACATATGGAAGTGAAGCTTGGATTTTAAAAGTAGATAAATAGAAGAAGTATAAATAATAGAAAATTGGGCATGATGAGATGTATGAATGTGAAGGAGGCAAAAGTTGTGTGCTTATATAGAAAACTTTGAAGATCTGTTCTCTCTGCCTACCCTGCAAGGAACAAGGCATGATGATATGTATGTGATTTAGCTGCCAATCTGTGTAATTTCAAAAGTTGAAAAAAAAATGTATAGTAAATTTTTTTAACCAGGGAATATTGCCAAAAAATATTACCCAAATATAAGAGAAACATTACAAACCTTGATACGATTAGTGTTGTAATATTTAGGCAGGGATATGTACGCCACTGGGCCGTATGCCTGGAAAACACTCGTCAGCCACTGAAGATTCGCCTGCACTGGGATACTCTCCACATACACTGTGCGAGCATCCGCATCATAGGGTAGACACGGAGTCACCCGTTTCACCTGTCAAGTAAAAAAAAAAAATCAGCTAGTATAAATATTTTCTCTTGTATTGGGATAATGTGACTAAAGCAAATCACAAACCTGATGCATTACCCAAATCAACATCACAATAATACATATGAGATGGCCTCTAGTTTAATGACTCATTCATTATCAATAAACAACTATCCCACATGTTTCCAGCAGGAGGCGATAGATATCACCAGATAATTTGCATCAATCAGGTCCTGCGTAAAGCATGTAGTTTAGATTCTCTAACAAATTAGCATGTGCTGTGAGTCATGTATATATATCCCCACAATCACATTGTGCCATGATACTTTTATTCAAGAAACCTTTATATTCACCTCGTATTTACCCCTACTCGGTCTATTTAGTGCTCTCCAGGCAGTTGTTCTTCAGATGCCACCTTTTTAGAGAACTTCATCTAGTTGTTAAGTGTTTTTTCTTTCCATTTCTGAAAAAGTGACCATACAAGGATTGTCTTGGATCCTGGACTTGTTTAGTTCTTTCTATGTCAGCTGCAACTCTTCTATGGATCTCAGGTGGGATAGTACCGATTAGTTGGTATATTTTCACCACTGGTGTTGCTTTTTAGTATCCTATTATTACCCTCCCGGTTTCGTTTATAGCTATGTCAACCTGTCTAGCGTGTGAAGAGCCTCTCCAAACTGAAGCTGTATATTATATTGCTGACCAGCAAAGTGCAAGCATATTTTCTTATGACAGATATGAACAAGATAAGATACTCATGATAGCATTTTTTTTTCACTATTTAGGTCATTTCTCCTTAACCCTTTAAGTGCCGGAAGTTATTAGTATGGCTGTACCCAGCAAGCCGTGATTTTTTCAACAAAAAGAAAACCTAAAAAAATTATATTTTTTGTATACACATATAAAGGATATTATGAAAACTTACCAAATATATACACCGTATGGCGTTTGAGCTGCCGTTCACTCAAAAAAACACAGTTTAAATATTCACAAAATGTCAGGGTTGTCACAACTTGACACAGAAAACACGTTTACTTATAAATATAGTGGAATGTAATATACTTTGTAAACTAAAATCAACAAATTATCTGTATGATGTATAATAAAGCGCAAAGGTAAATAAACTATAAAATAAAACCGTAAAAAGTCTATATAAACGTCGTATTATGCCGCAAAACTACCGCCAATAACCAAAGAATACATGAAAACACATTTTGTAAATAAATACTTTGAAAAATTAACAAAAATAACGCACAAAAGTAAAAAATTAACCATTGAACAAAACTGCAAACGAAGTCATTATAAATCATCGCAATTACGACGGATTAAACTGTAGTCGGTAACCCTGTATCAGATACACGTATTGACTGTCAGTGAAAGCTTTTAGAAAGATGACTGTAACTTTGATAATATCGGTAAATTGTAATATTTTAGTATTTCTTGACCATCCTAATAGATGTCCCTATGTGTTCTAATTTATAAATTATTTCAATTGGATTTGATATTGGCTTGCGACAAGCTCAAAGGAGAGCGCGTTTACGCGCTTATTTTGTATGGTCGGCCTGGCGAGCACTGAATCGGAGAGCGCGTTAACGCGCTCGTGGCAGCAAACTGGTTAAGCAATAATGATTTCTATATCTAGAATTCATCTTCTCCCACATATCACACCATAATAACAACTCTGCATTTTCTTATATAATTAATCATAGAAAAAGCACAAAGCATTCTCAAATTAATTATTTCTTTTTATCAGATAGTGTTATCCTCAGAAGAACTGGTGACTACCTCTGTGACCTAATTGGTAAGACGACTGTATTCCAGCCCAGGGGTTGCAGATTCGATTCCTATTGAAACACGATTTAAAAAAAAAAGAGGATTTTAGTCTGATTTACACTTAAGGACTCTTTAAGATATTTCTGGTTGGTTGGAAGAGATTACATCATCCTGACAAAATATGTCTTGAATAAATAATACTTGGGTGGGTATGTTGTATTTTATTGTATTACACCATATTGTCATTTGGTAAACTCTTTCAAGCAACCAGAAAGATGATATAGGGGTCTTAAATAGAAACCAGACCGAAATACTTTTAAAAAAATCGGCTAAATATATATATACTCGTAGATGGTAATTACCTTCAAATTGTCTTCAGAAAGTTCTAAAAACTTGGAATCTCGTAACGATACAGCAATTTCAGACTCCTTAGTAGTGAGAGCCTTGATCTTATTGAACCGAAGAAAAACTTCCAGCGGCACAAAGGGATCTTTGTGAATCAGCTGCGACAAGAAGCGATCCTTGGAGAGAGCAGCATCACTGAAGTAGAATTCCATCTGTTTAAGTATTGAGGCGTGTAACAGTTTTTTGCGGTGTCTACGTCTTTTTTTATGACCTGTATGTAAATTTTGGTCATTGTCTTCCATATTTTCTATAAAAAAAAAAATTAAACAATTTAAGATAAAATAAGATTTTTTTTATATTTATTTAATTTACGACACAGCAGTGTCTTTTATATACGAGGCATATCCAGAAACTAAGTGTACTGAATTTTTGTAGGTTACAATTTTTTTTATTTCAACAAAAAAATTACGTGGTTACCGTAGTACATATGTAAGCTATTTTTCGACATAGTCGCCATTCCTCTCAATGCAGGTGGTGAAGCGGGGTATCAACTTTTTGATGCCTTCCTCGAAGTAGTTTCCCGCCAACTCCTCCGTCCACTTCTCCACCTCCTCCTTTACCTCCTCGTCGGTTGAAAACCTTTTTCCACCCATGTGCAGCTTCAGGGAGGTAAAGAGATAGTAATCTGAAGGTGCTAGGACAGGGGAATGCGCGGGATGGTTCAGGACATCCCATTTAAACGAGGCGAGCAGTTCCTTCGTGGCGTTGGCCGTGTGTGGTCTGGCATTGTCGTGCAGCAGGCAGGCTCCCTTTGTCAGCATGCCTCTCCTCTTGTTCTGAATCGCCCTCCGCAATTTTTTTAGGGTCTCACAGTATCTTGCAGAGTTGATGGTCTCCCCTTGAGGCATATATTCAATTAAAATTATGCCTTGATAGTCCCAAAACACGGATGCCATGATTTTCTTGGCTGAAATTGTGGTTTTGAACTTTTTGGCGGAGGGTGAAGAGGTGTGACGCCACTGTTGAGACTGCCTTTTGGTTTCAGGCATGTAGTGTGCAGCCCAAGTTTCATCTCCAGTAACGATGGAGCGGAGAAATTCATCTCCATGGAGTTGGCAGCGCCTCAAAAACTCTTGCCTTTTTACAAAATTTCGCACTTGGCGGGAGATTGGTTTGACATTTTTCACGAAACGTGTTGTCGCGTCGACACTTCTCAACTTACTGACCTCGAACCGGTTTCGTTGCGGAGGGGGAGGGTCAGGCTACACGGAAGTGTAGCCATCATATCGAAAATAAAATCCATCCGGTCGTGAGAGCCTCAGTACACTTATTTTCTGGATACGCCTCTACAAATGCAGGCGTACAAGTTATACAAGTACTTAAAATTATTGACAAAAATTTAAAACTTTCTTAGACTAATATGGAGATACAAAAAGCAGTAGTAATAATAAAAAGAGTCATTGTTTAAATTTATTTAATATTAATATGTATATTTCAATTTAATATATGTACGTATATCACAAAATATTACCAAATTTAGCCAAGTAGACTTACGATATTGTGGAACACTTATTTTATAGTGGTAAAGAACTTAGATTTGTTTGTAGTGGAACAACGCTTACATAGAACAAGAAAAATTGGATTTTTCAAAAATTTTATGGATAGATTTTGGGTTTAAAAAACACATGGGCTCTCTTGTAGAACGAGATGCAAGTTGCTTTGCAGAATCGAAACCTTCCACATGTTGATGCAGGGTTACTCAACTCTAGAGGCAAATTATTGTTTATTAAAAATATCTAAATTTTTGCAAAACTAATTTCCAAGTCTTTGTATATGAATTATAGAGGAGTTAATTTTATAATAAATGTAGCAATTTTCAGTATAAAAGGGATTGTGCTGTCTTGTGGATCTAGTGGCAATACGAAATGGAATGCTTGCGAGTAAGTGAGGCGCATCGATGCCCATCTGAGTGAATGATTTGTATAGTAGTACTATATCGGCAATTTTTCTTCTGTCACAAAGTTTCAAGAGTTTCATTCCATTTAACAAGTAGGGATAATTTCTCTGTTTATGTGGTTTAAAAACACAACAAAAGTGGACACAACAAAAAAAAATTACAACAAATTAATCAATAATGTATTCTCC
Organism: Odontocerum albicorne; assembly: GCA_949825065.1. NCBI lineage: Eukaryota > Metazoa > Arthropoda > Insecta > Trichoptera > Odontoceridae > Odontocerum > Odontocerum albicorne. Next base: position 37,974,597 of record OX463844.1, read on the forward strand.
TTCATTATTTACAACTTCTTGCCAACGTTCTACAAGTTTTTCAATGCCTGTGCGATAAAAACCATCCGGTCTTGACTCGAGGAATTCGTCCAACCATGTCCGCAATTCGACGTCATTATTGAAAGAAACGCCGGGCAAATTGTTCGAAAGCGACCGGAAAAGGTGGAAAACCGAGGGTGCAAGGTCTGGAGAGTATGGAGGGTGCCGCAGGACTTCCAACCAAGCGTTTGAATGGCATTTTTCGTAATGTTGGCGATATGAGGGTGGGCGTTATTGTGTTGCAGAATAACGCCATATTGCCGATCCGGCCTTTTTTGTTGAATTGCAGTGTTGAGCCGCTGCATTTGCAGAATGTATAGCTCCACGTTAACTGTCTGATTGCGTTCAAGTATCTCGTAGTGGATGACGTCTTGCCAATCCCACCAGATGCAAATCATCATCTTGTGCGGATGCAAATTTTGTTACGTTCTGGGCGTTGCTTGTTGACCATAACTCACCCATTCTTTCCATTTCTTCATATTCACATAAAGGCAAAATTTTCATCACCAGTAATGATGCGCTAAAGGAACCTTTGCTTGTGGCCATGCATACCTTGATGATGCGCGAGCAAACCAGCAGAAATTGTTGAACGTTAATTTTTGTTGTTTTCACTCAAAACATGTGGGACCCAAGTGCCGAACTTCTGGACTTTCCCATTGATTTAAGATGGTGGTATACAGTCATGTGACTAAAGTTCATCTGCTCAGCCAATTCTACGGTGGTTTGAAGGGGATCTTCATGAATAATACAGAAGTCCACTGGTCGTCCGGAACGCTCCATGTCTTTCAGGTCGAAATTACCGTCTTTGAAACGTAAAAACCATCGACGAGCTGCCCTTTCATTCATAGCATCTTCACCATACACTTAGCAAACATCGTGAGCAGCTTTATTCCCTCAATTGAACGCGAACAGAAAGAGGTGTGGAAAATGCTCACTTTCGTCTACTTGACATTCCATTTTGAAGACTTGTAATCAAATAAAATAATATATGTAACGTAAAAGCACACACAATATATTGTAGAGCAGAAAACTTTATTTCGAATGACGTATAACCTTTACCATTTTATTTTACTTTTGGTGCTCATTTTTAAATTGGGAAAAAAAACTAACACAACTTATGTTAACACCTAATATATAAATATTCATTAAAATCTACTAAGACTTATTGGCAGTGTCTTTTTCTGGTGAATTTTCTGTTGATATATTTTCTCTTTCAGGGAAACAGCATGTTGGTATGTACGCATATGTGCATACACTTATATGTATTTTGGAGTTTTATATATTTTTTTTATTGACTTGTATCAGCCTAATGCTATCTTCTTCAAGATGAGGCAAAAAATAATAGGTTCGGAATTCACAGTCCGACCATAACACCAAGGATTAAATCTTTACTATTTTGAGCTGTAAAAATTTGTATTTTATGTTACATTTCGTACAAATTTGTTGTCACTTCCTTAAATAAGGAAGTCACGAGATTGCACTCTGTTTTTCAATAAGCTATTGAACTTTTAAATTTTGTTTTCGTCTTCCTTTCCCCACAACAAATTCTGCTTGTTCTCTTCTAGCAAGCGGTGTAATGCTGTAGTTGCTCTTTTATTATGTGCAGCATGACATTACTCGCATGAGATATAAGCAAGACTGTTCGATAATTGTTGGATTTTCTAGTAGAATCTTTTTTATGCAGAGGGATAAAAATAAATTCAGTTCAGTCTTTTGGCTAGGAGTCATTTTTCCAGATTTTAGACCAGAGTGTAAAATTTGTTCACCGTTAGGGCCCAAGTATTTGAGAACCTCTGCTACTATTTCATCCACTCCAGGTTGTTTTTCAATTTCTTGATGACCAATTTTACTTTATTCAGTATTATTTCAAGTTCCTCTTCTCCTATACATCATCTTACACACTATAGCAATTTTCTGACTTCGTTCTTGTTGCATGGTTTTTTTAAATTTCTTCAGAAATTATTTAAGTAGTCATTCTTGTCACTGCGACAGTCTATGTACTTGTGAGCATAGTTCCGAGTATTATATTCTACTGTTTGAAATATTCTATTCTACTGTTTAAAACCTTGTTCTTTTATCTCCTGCTGTATTTTTATCTTGCTACAACACTCGTCAGAAAGAGTTTACTTCGTAACGAAGTAGAATTTATTATTTCAAGAAAACTAAAAAGTATAGTGATTTGATACAATAGGATTATCAATCTCAAACTTAATATTACACCATGTATATTGAACATAATATAAACTTATGGCTCAACGTCTGCAGCAACAGATGAGATTGAACATTTCCATATGACCTTGGAAAAAACACTAACAGAGCTTCTTAAAAAAAAAGATAATATAATATTAAAAAAGAGTTGTCCGCAAGTGCTTCCTAAAGCTGCACACACCACCAATATCTCTTAACACTATGAGACAGACCATTCCATGCCACAGGACCAGCAACGACAAAATCCCTATCATAATACCTTACCCTAGTAGATTGATTTAGAACAATTAATTTGTTTGATAAAGTCGACATTAACCTCAAAAATACAAATTCGAAAGATACAATGGAGACATACAATTAAGGGACTTAAAGTGAAAACAACTCTTAAATTGTTTTCATTTCAAGTATTATATATTATGCAAGAAATTTATTTATTACGGATTCTAAATACTTTGAAATTTTGCCAAAAATTATTTTTGTATTTAAGAAATAAGTTTTTCTTTGCCAAACATAATTGATTCCTGCTATTCCAATACAAGCAGCATGACAATATAATTTGATTTTTCATAAACAAGTTAAATTTTATAGACATTACTTATTTGTTAGTAAAGTTGAAAATATCCATTTTTACTTTTATTAAATGGCAGCTTAAATGCAATAGATAAATTAAATTGCACATTTTCAACTTTATTTGGTATGATATTGCAATTTCATTTATATGGTACGTCTGAACCTGAAACCCCCCCGGGTGGAACATCAACCTCTTACCAACTAGGCTACGGAGATCATAAACTGCTATAAAAAATCTGAAAAAACATAGAGATAATATTCAAAATGTATGTGTAGCCGAAGAATTAACAACTTCCATTAGGCGACATTTACAACAATTGAGAATTTTAGTCTGGAGAATATTTCTCAAAACAGATTTCCTTGTTTTTTTTTAAACAGGCAATCCACTCATCTAGGATGACTTGTGCTACCAAATTAAAGAAATAACATGAGCCAACATAATAAAACCAATTTAAAAAAATTACAATTCTAGATAATTCAAAGTTTCAACTGACTAAGCTTCAAAATTTTAGCAATCGATCTATAAATGGAAAAGTTCCTCGAAGAAAGAAGAAACGCAACATTCATTGGACGTGGCAAAGATATGGCTTTTAGTAATTCAAATATATCTCGTAAAGGACAACCGAAAAATACATGGTCTAAGTCTCATCATCCAGACCACATACAGTTGACTCAAGCATACTTATGGGCATTCAGTGCTTAATCGAATTTAAAAATCCACTGCCTCTGGTTATCAATAAGATATTAATTAAATTAAGAATAGAAAAATAATTCAAGGACTCAAGCACTTATATAAAAATACCTAAGCTGAGAAGAATATGTGATAATGTATGACAAAAACGAAATGTAGTTATATTATTGTGAACTGATTGATGCCTGACTAGTCAGGATAAAAATTGTAAATTAAGGGGGTTTGGGAATGTTGAAAGCACGAATAATGAAAAACTGACTAAACAAATCCAAAATGCTAATGTGAGTGGAAGGTAGTAGAGGAAGACCATGAAACAAATAAAGTAAATATTAAAAAGCATGAATGTCTTGATTAAGGAACTTAGGTTGTATATGTTGAGCACATAATGGAACCTCCAGTATGAAAATCCAGGCTGCTGATTACGAAATATGTACTCTTTTTTTCATGGTCAAATATGGGAACCCTAAGAGACAGTAAATGGGATACATAGGCGAGTAGTCCAAAATTAGAACAAGTTAAGAAATTCTGTTATTTAGGTAGTATTTTCTCAGTTGATGGAAGAGTTATGAGGGCTATTGAAGGGTGTTTAATAATAGGAAATAAAGTCAATGAAGCACTAAAATATGTATACTGAAATTGGCCAGTATCAAAATCTGCTAAGATGATAGTTCACAACAATATTCTAAGTACCATCTTTGATGTATGAGAATGAAACATGGACATGGTAAAAGACTGAAAGGAGTCGAATAAATATTGTAGAAATGCATGCATTAAGAAGATTTATGTATGACAAGGTACAAAATGAAGTGATTAAGGATGAATATGAACTTAAAGCTGATATATTAAAAAAGATGAAGAACACTCTGAGATAGTTTGGGAACGAAGAACGAATGAATGAAGAAAGACTAACAAAACAAATATAGTGCAAATGTGAGTAGAAGGCATGGTATAGGATGACCAAGGAAAGTACGGTTGTATTAAGGGAATAATATTTTGAAAGGAAATATAGGTAGAACTATTAGGAATTGTATTAGGTGTATGGATGTCGAGGAGTTCTGTCCTCTCTGCCTACCCCGACACGGATACGACGTGATGGTATATATATAAATCGAAAAAAAAAAACGGGGGTAGATATTTTTGTTTCAGGGATTAAATAGTTAACTTACTCTACTCTGGGGTATTCTTAAGGGTGAGGGGGGCACGATAATTGTCTTATGTTTGTTTTCAAACAAATTACAACTCTTTCTGAAACCCTATATTTCAACAAAATATTTTTTTCGTTATTGTATTTTTTGTGCTAGCTTATAAACAAGAAAATTAGGCACGGATGTCTAATTGAAATGTTTGTTACAAAAAATACTAACTTAAAAATATACTACTCTTAATGTTATATTAATTAATTTTAACTGCTTTTAATGCTAAAATAATCGTTGACGGGTATATGCTTACCTGACATAATTATTTGAAAACTCGAAGCCGATAACCCTAAAACGTATTATAACCTCGAATGGTATTAATGTTTTTAAAAATGACAGAACCTTTCAAAATAGTCTATGTTCGGGCATAGAGCAGAATACCCCTGGATAAAACAGTAAGACCCCGATAAAAGTCGTTGAGTTAAAGGTTTTTTTTTATTTGAAAAAAATAACACATTTCATATAAACGCAGCTTGAATACTTTTAATATGTCAATAAAAAGTGGTTTTGAATCCCGAGCTAGACCACCTTAAGGAGAGTCTGTTCTCTAAACTACGCTATGTAAATGTTCCTTAAATTATTATTATTATTGAACATTTAATTTAAGATACCTTGTATCAATAAAGTACATATAATGCGAGATAATATAATAGATAAAACTATTTTTAGGGTAAAAATATTTAAGTATGAAAATTATTCAAAAAAAATTGTGTGTACTGTTTCCTTTTTACGCGACTCATTATTTTATTTAAGATGACCCACCTCCCAGTAAAAGAAAATATAAATGTCTACAGTACTACCACCGTGGCTGGAGGAGCGTATTCAAGGGGCTCAGAGTAACAATGCCACAAAAAGATAATTTTACCATTTTATTTTGAATATCACGGTGATACAGTAGGCTGGTAGAGGTTCAGGTAGGTTAGCCACGTTGACCCGAGAATGGAACCAAGATGGCTCGAGATGGGAGACAATGCTGATCCAGACAGGACAGCAGGGTGCCTCTAGATGGGCGCCAAGGCTGGTGATGGCAGGGCGGCTCTGGCAAGCGACAACGCTGGTCCGGATGGGATGGCAGACGGCTCTAGGCAGCGCAAAGCTGGTACGGGCATGGCGGTCCTAGAGGGGTGGCAATGCAGGTTAAAGCAGGACGGCAAGGCAGCTCTTTCAGGCGGCAACGCAGGTTCAGATAGGATGGCAGGGTGGCTCCAGGCAGTGGCAACGTAGGTCCAGGCAGGATGGCAGGGTGGCTCCAGGCAGCGGCAACGTAGGTCCAGGCAGGATGGCACGGTGGCTCCAGGCAGTGGCAGCACACTCTAGATGGGCGGCAATGTAGGTCCAGGCAGGGCAGTAAGGCAGCTCTAGCAGGTGCAAGTCCAGGTAGGATGGCAAGGCGGCTCCAAGCAGCGGCAAGGTGGCTCCAGACAGTGGCAATGCTGGTCCGGGTGGGACGGTGAAGCGGCTCTGGCAGGCAGCAATGCTGGTCTGGGCAGGATGGTGATGTGGTTCCAGCAGGCAGCAACGCTGGTCCGGACAGAATGAAGGCAGCCGGGGAAGTCAACCCGTGATGAAAACGGGAGAGCTAAAGTGGAGACGTCTTTGCTGGTCGGCTGCTGGCTGGTGAATGATCTTTGGCTGGAACTGGTAGTTGTTCAATACCAGCTTGGCGCTGGTGCAGGCACAGCTCTCGGGTGAAATGAGGATCAGTCTTGTAGGCAAGCAGATGATAAAGAGTGAATTTCTCAGGTGGCAAATCCACCCAGCACGGCAGCCGGGTGAAGAATGATTTCCGCTGATCCAGATCCCCCCTTTCTAAAGTGAACCTTGGTGCATCTTTGCGTCCGTGGTCCGCAAATTTACTGCAAAAATGGTTCGTTGAACGTATCTAAAATTTGCCCAACTCGTTGGTACCATCTCGTCGACCAGCATCGCCGGACCAACATCGCTGTCTATCTTGAGGCACCCTGCCGTCTTGCCCATACCAGCATTGCAGCCCATCTGGAGCCATCCTGCCTAGACCAGCGTTTCCGTCTGGTAGGGCTGACCTGCCGTCCTGCTTGGACCAGGTTTGCTGTCCACCTCGAGCCGTCCTGCGCCATTATCGGGTTAACGCGGCTAAATACCTGAACCGTTACCGACCTACTGTATCGCTTCTACATCCAAATAAAATTATTTTGCTGTGTTGTCATTGTCATCCTGAGCCCCTTGAATACGCTCCTCCTGTCACGGTAGTACCGTAGACATAAATATTTTTCTATTACTGGGAGGTGATATCAAAGATTTTTTTCTTGTACTAAATGTGTTAATTATCGATTGTCTTTCGGCAAATTTAATATTCCATAAATTATTTTTTAATGTATTGTATTTAATTATACACACATCCTACATATTTTTATACACACATACTACATAGCATTTATTCGACTCCTTCCATTATTTTCCTCGTATATATAATAGTATCGTTTCACTTCTATTACAGTGGTGTCATTCAGATGATTCACACGAATTGATTTTTAGCGAATCATAGTAGAATAAATTAAAATCATTGGCAATAGAATTTTTGCCTGAGAAATTTGAGCAGATTTCCAAACATCTAGTACAAAGTAACAAAAAAATGTTATTCCATTGCTCAGTGCAGAAAACTCATTACTAGAATTATATTTAACACGTGTGATTAGTGAGTTACATAATCTAGTAACGAAGAGTATTTCAATACCATAAATTGCAAACCTTGTCATTGTTTCAAGTTTGTATATTTCAATACCATATAAGAAAGTAGAGGATAATAAAACGAAACTAAGACTATCCCCGAGTGATTGATGAGATCGAGAGAGATGGAGGAAAGGTGGACTCCAAGTGGATGGGATAAGGCAAGGAAAAAGAACAGAAGATTGACTATTACAACATGTCATTCAATATACTATATGTCTTTTTACCATAATCTGAGAACAATTTAGCAAGTAGCTGAATTTGTCTACATACTCGAATCTTCGGGGAAAATTTTAATTAGGTGCAGTTTGTCAAAGCTCTTTTAACTTTATTTATTTATATATTGTATTTTTGTAACAAATTTTCTTGAAGACATTATTAAGATACATTTTCTGGTAAAAATAATCACATTCCATAAATAAAATCCCTTTTTATTCAATACTTACCTTTGAAAGAATACTTGTACTTCACATGTACGAGTATTTATCATTTGAAAAATTAATTATATTGCACTCTGACGTAAAGATAATTTTTTAGGAAAAAAACTATCGAAGAAGAGGTTAAAATAAAATAGGTGTAAGAAAAAATGTGTTATATACGTATAGCCAATATTTTATATATCTTTTCATAATAACTTTCATAGGATATTATTCTCGTGAAGGATAGATAAGTGATTGAACGAGTTAAGAATGTTGGGATTAGATAAGTGATTGAACGAGTTGAACAAAAAATGGAATTTCAACTTCCGATTCTTTTTAAGGCTCTCTTATCGTAACATACATCTTTCGCCCCTTTTACATCTCTACACCACCTTCTCATACACCTCTTATAATTTCCCTGCTAACTTTTCCTTCTTTCAAAATACAATTCGATTGATCCAATCATAGTTTCCTTGATCTTCTTCTACCACATCTTCCGCTAACATCTGTACTGTATATTTGTATTATTAGTCTTTCTTAATTCATTCGTTCCACGTGCCCAAACCATCTCAGAGGTGTTTCCATCTTGCTTAACACATCAGTCTTAAGTGTACACTCGTCACAATCGCTTCATTCCAGACTCGATCATACATAGTCAAACCCGTGTATTATTTTAAATGCATGCATTTTTCCAGTGTTTATTCGGCTCATTTCAGTCTTGTTTTACTTTCATGCATTACAGTTGGTATTCAAAATTCTATCTTGGAAGATTTTTAAATTGTTCGGTTCGAGTATTTATGGATTCATGCCCCATTTACTCTGTTTTCTATCGTTATACGCCATTCAATATACAGTATACAGCAATCCGCAAACATTTCCATTTGACATTTGAATGCCACCCATTAACTTCTGTAGTTTCTTCACACATAAATTTGTAAGTAAATATTAAACAACCAGGGTGAAATGACACAGTTTTGCTTTACCTCTAAGTAATGATTTGTAGTTTTTTTTAATTTGTATCTTCATCTTGTGTAGATGAAATCTGAAAATTTTAGCCTCTATACGACTAATACTTTTATCGAGGTTCTATTGTGTTATAAGGTAGGCACCTTAGGCTTTAAAAAAAATAACTAATCAAAGTTGCATAATACGTAAACTGTGGAACAGTAGAAGTATTGATAACAAATGACAACCCTTCACAAAAAAGGAATGGAATCGTCGGTGCGAGTCGTGCTAGTGTTTTCCATTTCATTTATGTGACTGGTGACGATGGAGACTTGGCTTCACTTTTGTAAATCTGTCACATACGCAATGCCGGGCGTCCGCTGTCGACATGCGCCAGAACACACTTGTTTCATTAATCGAGTGTAGTGAAAAATCGCGGGCTGTACTCGAGATTCTATATAACAGAGATGGGTCGGTCGCGAACTACTAACTAAAAAAGAACTAATATTTTCGAAGAACTAGATAGTTCTTTATTTTTATATGTAGGTTGTTCTTTTGTTTTATGAATTAAAAAAGAAATGAACTAGACTATGAAGGAATTTTACATTTAATGAAAAAAAATCATATATATTTTCTGTAATAATTCGTAGTGTTCACTCGTTAGATGACAGTTTATTATTATTTGTAAAAACTGTATACTATATTTGGTGTTTTTGAAAGGAAATATTGAGTATGAGTGTATTATTTATTTGTACATATATTTTTATTAGTGTTTCGGAATGTTTCGGGTAAAATGTCGAGTTTTTAATTGAATCTGCATGTGGTGTTGTGGACCGATGAAGACAATCTGATAATAAAAAGTGAACAATGGCAGGCGCCGTCCCCAACTCGGGGAACATCTCGGTGCAGTTGAGGCCTGTTGAGGTGTCCCAGGCACTCCAGGATGGTGAGAAATTCATCAAGTGGGATGAGGTAGGTGTAGCTCTCTTCACATCACTTGCAATGGGGAGGGGGTGAATATGAATAGGGACACTTGTTAATACGAGTACTCGACCTTTTCTATTTAGTGCAGTTCTTTTCCTTTTCTGTTGCATTTTGAGTAAAATCGCAAATAATAATTTGTGACATTAAATATCAAAACGTTACATACAAAATTATAGGTGGTCATTCATATAACAAGGACTTATTTTTCATGAATAACAAAAATATCTTTTTAAGTGAATTTTAAAGTTAAAAAGCTGATCTTTTTAGCCATTGGTTGAACATTTGCCCTCAACCTTGGGATTTTGGTTTGGTTCCTGGTGGTGTCAAAACAAAATTGTCTGATTGATTTCTTTACTTATTATTTTTTGACATATTTAATGTCAACAGGAAATATCCAATAAGTCAAATTGTTCAGTATATATATGTTATTAGACATGTAAAATAATGAAAAAAAAATTTTTTTCTGATTACACAGAATTCCTTTTAGAATAATGAAATTAGATTGGGTCATTAAGTGGGGTTTTAAATGATGAGATAAGAACATTTAAACATACTGTATCAATTTATTGAACACTCATACATACGTATCATCACGCCATTTCCCTGTCGGGGTAGGCAGAGAGGAAGAGCGCCAGACTTTCCGATCATGACACATACACCTTTTCATACAACTACGATTTCTCTGACTTTCTACTTTCCTTCTTTCGGAATATCATTCACTTGATCCAACCATACTTTCCTTGGTCTTTCTTTCACTCACATTTGCTATATATGTTTGTTTTGTTAGTCTTTCTTCATTCATTTGTTCCACATGCCTAAACCATCTCAGAGGGCTGTTCTTCATCTTATTCAACATATCAGCCTTAAGTCCACATTCATCCCTAATCAATTCATCCCTTATTCTGTCATACATTGTCACCCCATGTATTCTTAGGACACACATTTCTGCAGCATTATATGTCATTTTTCAGTCTTGTTCAATGCCCACGCTTCTCTCCATACATTTCTACAGCATTCATTTGGTTCCTATCAGTCATTTTGATATGTATAATAAATATTAAATCTGTTTTAGATTTGGTATTTTCTTTCAATTGAAAAAAACCTGCAAGTTCACATTATAAGTTTTTATGTCTTTAATTTCATAAGGGTTGTATTTAAAAATGCTTACCTCACAAATCAATTTCTTAAATTGTTTAATTTATTAAAAAAATATAAATAAACAACAGTGCCTTATCAAAATGAATATCTATTTTATTAGATATTTTTAACAGTTTTATATTTTGATGTAACATTTTGTTAATTAGATTTTTTTTATTTCAACAATAATTTTATTCACTTGTTTAGAAATTATCTTGCTGACAAACATTGGTTTATATACATTGAACCCTAAATAAGATTCACAAATTAATCTATATATACTTAAAAACAGAGATCAAAATTACCAAATATTTTAATTTATAAAGACTTGCAATAATTCATACCTACATTGCTACAAATCAAAATAAAAAATAAAATCGAGGAATAATTTTAGTGTTCTATCTAAAGCAGTCGTTCTATCTTTCATTCAAAAGAATTCTCAATATTTCGTTAATTTTATGTATAAAATTCTACTTCCTTTCCCCACTGAGCTTTTTTTATATGACACCTCTCGAGTATATAAAGCTGGATTCCAAGTGGAATCTGAGCATACTCCAAATTATTTGTTTAACTTTTAAATGTAATTTATTTATTGAAAAGATGTATGACACTTATGTGTTCTTTACAATCTATAGCAAAATTTATAAAATAAAAGATAAAACATCAACAACTTCAACCAATTGATAAATCAACAAAAAAATCAATCCAATTCAGAACACATACCGCGCATGAAATCACTATAATGTATAGTACAACATAATGAAAGAAAAAAGAATGCTCCAATAAAATCATTGAAAATACAAAATTGAGTATTTTACGAAAAAAAACTTTTTCCAAATCTATTTTATTGATTGTTATTTTTTTTTCTACCCTTATTCTTAAGATTAAGTTATTCTCCATTGGCCCTTGTTCACAAGGTGAAGTTGCTTCTGTTTTAACAGTCCTTTCCCTAGTAGTATTATTCACCATATTTTTAGTTCTTCCCTATTTATTTGATAGTTGATGAAGGTTCAGATTCATAGCTTACGTGACAATGTGATTTTTAAGTCTTCTCATCACATCCCTATACCATTAGAGTTGTCCTTTTCCTTTTTCTTCTCTATGGTAACACTTGGGCTCGCTAAAAAATGTGAACAGATTTTATCTTTGAGTATGACTTCCACATACATTCGAAGTATTTACATTTCTGAATTATTCATTAGTGTTCAAACTTAAGTACTTAAGTTTATATTATTAAAAGAGAAAATCTTTCCTTTCGAATAAATTTGTGTTCTTAAAAATATAAGCTAAAATACATTGCTAATGGTGTTTAAATAATTATAACTCAACTTTGAAAACAATTAGCTGCTAAAGAGATTTCATACCACAAAAATGAAAATGATTTAAACCGGTTTCTTTGTACAATATGCCCATAGATGTTTTTATATAATCCCTACTCGCCCAAAAACTAAGCACACAAAATATTTTTCGGAGAAACTCACTTATAATCAATAATTTTCATAAAAGTAAACAAAGAAATAATGCAAATAAAATAAAGATAATACATTCAAAGATACTCATATTATATTCATATAAATGAGAAGCACTGCAAAAAATACCACTCCAAGATAGCTTTAAAAATATTCATCATGTTGATACAAAAGTTAATTGCCATTTATTTAATAATAAAAGACTGCTATTTTAAAAGAAACAATGTTTGATCAACTATATCATTTCCATTATTGGATATAACCTTCCCTCTTTATGTTAATTTATACATCCCTATAAAGATCTTCAGGTTTAATCAAAGAACGCGAGAGTTGTTTTGATTTCTTCCACAATGTCAAAATCTTCCAAAGATAATTTCCCAAAGTGTAACATCTTGAACCAAAAATGACAAGATTGGGTTTTCATCACATCTTCACCATGCACTTCACAGATATTTTTAGTTTTGGTAGTTTCATTATGTTCTTTTTTAAATTCATGTAATATACAATCTCATATGAATTTTATTCTCTGGCATCGTCAATTTTAAGGTTATTAGGGTTATTAATCAGAGACGAAATGGAACAGCCAAATCAGGTAGAGTGTCCCTTTTAAACAATGACAAAATATGCTTTAGGCCAAAAAACAAACAATTATACCATTTGCAAATTAGTATCTTTAAAACGGCAATAACTTTTGCATCAACCCAATATACTAGACAGCTATTTAGCGTCAAGAAGACAAATTCAGATGAAAAAAGGTATGGAAGTGGAAACATATCCGGGATCACAATACCTTACTTAAAGAGTAGACACCGGTAGTTGGGGAGTTTAATATAGTAGTCTTATAAAATATTTTGCTTCATTCGATGATATGAATTCCTACTTGTATTATATTTAAAGCAGTCTAAGCCTTATTAAGTTATGAATGTAATGAAGCCAGTTGATAGATCTATTATTGAATAGCTGAACTACATCAGTATTTTTATGCGCGTATTGATTACTTTTCTTCTACCGACAATATGTTCATTTTCACCTTTCGGGCTATTTTTATTCTCAGCATATTTGAAATTATTTTATTGTGTATAGTAAATTAACTTGTTGGGTGATTGAAATCAGGTTTATTTTTATAACTGTATAAAATCTGCTGATAGATTGTGAAGCACATTTTATAAGAATTGTTTATTTAATATTCACTTCCTGACTCTTGATACAATGTTGTATGAAATGGTTTCAAATTATGCCAAATCCAGTTTAAATCTTTTCTTAAAATATGTTTCCATAAAAAAATAATCTAGTTGGTAAGTCCCCTGCCTTACAACGTTAGTTATACAGGATGGCTCAAAAGTCACTCCTCTATAAGAATAAACTGCGTTGAAGTGAATTCATGTAGAACATAAACTTTGTTTTGTATTAATCTATTTTTTTTATTCAAAATGGAGCTTTATAGTTTTATATACTGAACAATAAATAAAAGTAATATTAAAATGTTTTCTTTGATCAAAAGCGCTTCTTATTAGCTCAACCGAAAATAAGAGAGGTTGAAGGACACCAAAGTCACTGACAAGCACACCTAGCGTAGAGACTACAGAAAAACATAAATTCAAATGTAAATTAGCCTTAGAGTATAACTAGTCCGGAATCGAACCAGGAGTGCCCAATTGCTTAGTGTGAAAGCTAACTGTTAAACTGCATCCACCGACAAAGGTATTCGATACTTGGATCTATCTACTCGTATATAATGGGAGTGAAATCAAATTGGATTTTGTTGCACTATCCACCTAATCCACAAACATAAATACCTGTTCTAAGGCAGACAATAAGTATATAGAGGGTTCTAAATATTTGCATATATATTATAGTTAATTCTTGTTGCTATTATCTTTATCTAATAAAGTATTAATTAAGTGCAATATTAATTGATTGATTAGGTAGACCAAGAAAAACGTAACTGGATCAAATAGACCAGAATTTGAAAGATGGTAAAATGAGAAGTACATATGATAGAAGTTTGTGCATGTCGAGATATATGAATGTGGAGGAGGCGAAAGTTGTGTGCTTGGATAGAAAAGTTTGGAGATCTGTTCTATCCGCCTACCCTGCAAGGGACAGCGTGATGATATGTATGTAAGTATTAATTTGTTATTTATTACCGGTGTATAATGAAATGTGTCCCATAAAATGATGCAATTTGTTTGAGAGAAATTATAGAGTACCCACCCAGAAGATACCATAAAATGAGAAATATCCTTTCCTTTCACACACAGACGAAATGTTCCTGATTCTTGAGGCCAGTACTGTAGGGATTTTTCGAAGTGGTTTCTTTGTATCCTAATTTTTATTTCATACATTTTTGAGTTGAATGTTTATAGAATCTTATAGTTTTTAAGAATTAAAAGTTGCCTTGTCTCTATTTGGTGGTTACTCCTACTATGTTATTAAATAAAATTTCTAAAAATTTGTTCTAATACGTTTGCTACATTGGAGGAATAAATAGTAAGCATTACTATGCAGATACTAGTCGGTCAAAGTCAAACACCCAACACCACTTGAGAAAGATATTTATGTTGAAGCTGACAGGAGACAACCTGTTTACAAATATGTAGGAATGATAGAAATGATTATATTTGATATTATAGTCGGAATAACAACTATAAGTAGAGTCAGGGATTAAATAAACATGGCCAAACATGAAAAATTGTTTTGAAATTCAAATAAACTTCAAAAATAATATTCATTGACCAAGAAATAATAATTATTCATTAACCATATCCAGTATGTGGTAGCAGAATCAGATCTTGGGTATTGATTATTTTTAACTCTCACAATAATTTGAATGAATTAACAATGAAATCAAATTAATGTGTGAATATACTCTTGTTATGTTCTAAGACATATTTTTTGTTGCTTACCTTTATATACATACAATCACGAAATTTCCTTGCTGGGGTAGGGAGAGAAAACAGAGTGCCAGAGTTTCCTATCTTAACACAAATATTGCGCCTCTTCCACATCCATACACCTTCTCATACAGCTCCTACAATTTATCCTACTTATATTTCCTTCTTTCGAAATATCATTCACTTGATACAACTATACTTTCCTTGGTCTTCCTATACCGTGCATGTCACTTACATTTGTTTTGTTAGTTTTTCTTCATTCATTCCACACGCTTAAACAATCTCAGTGTGGCTTTCTTAATCTTACTAAACACATCAACTTTAAGTTAACATTCATTCCTTATCACTTTAGTCTATATTCTGTCATACATTATAGCTCCGTGTATTTTTCTGAGCATTTCATGCATTTTTACTTTCATGCTATTAGTTTATTTGGCTCTTTTTCACATCCATGTTTCACTCCCACACATCAAAGTTGGCACTTAAAAACTGTTGTGGACCTTAGCTGTCTGGTTCGAGGATATATGTTTTAGTGCCCCACTGACTTTTTCCTATTGCTACACGCCTTTGTTGCTTGACTCTCCTTATTTGAATAAAATCTTATATCAATGAGTAATGTTTATAGATGCTTCTTACTTCATCTCTAAAACATGCTAAATTACACACACACACATTCTCAAAGGAACTAAAATGTAGGTGGATTTTTCAATTTTTTTACAAAACCATTAAAATATATCAATCTTTGTAACAATACAATAAGAATATTTAAGTATTTTGTGTATTTGTAGGTAAGACAACTAAATTGGTTTGTCAAATACAATTAGAATGATTAGTTTATTGAAGAGGAAACAAACAGAAATTGACCCAATTATTTGTACATTTTATGTTTACATCAATCAAATCAATCTTATCAACTTACACTCAATTTAATAATAATGTTAGATTTTTTGGATTTAACTTTGTATTAATTTTTTTTAAATTTATGATTGGCAAATAAATGTAAAGGGAAATTAAAATCTATCTAGATTCTTAAAATGTTCTATTTAAGTTGACTCGATACAAAGAAACCCATATGTGTGATTTAAACTGTGATAATAATATAAACAAAATTGATGATGAGGGATCAATCTGTCAATGGATAACATTTAAACTATATTGGATAAACGTAGATGATACTGTATTATCAAAATTATTCCAGTGGTTAAAATCATTTCCTCAGAATGTCTGTGTAAATAAATATCTCGCCAGCACAAAATATAAATAGATGGAAATCAATAAACTGTGGCTGGTATTGTTTGCAGCAAGTATTATAATTCCGCAGTGTAACTAGGTTACGGCAGGCACATCTCAGCATTCGCACAGTGCACGTTCAATGTCCTATCTGAACATTGTAACAGATGCATAGTAAGTTTCCACCATAAACTGTCGACTGCGCTGTCAATACTAAAACTATATTGATCAGATATTTTCCAATTGTTATGCGTACGGCGACCATTGTCGATAATATTAGATAAAGCGGAAAAAAATGTCAATTTTTTTTGATGCGACAAAAAATTGATTTAAACAAAAACTATACAATATTATTCCGTTAAATAATTACCGTTGTTACCGATGATCTTCCTCCACAGAATAGGCAGTTTTTTAATACCTTATTCTTAAAATTCTGGCGGTTTTTCGGTAAAATAAGACTCCAAGTGATTTCGGACTTGTTCGACATTCGTAGATTTTTTATCTCGAAGCGAATGTTCCATCGACTTAAAAAGAAGGTAATCCAAAGGTGCAATATCAGGTGAATATGGTGGATGCTGCAGAACTTCTAAATCTAGCTCTCTTATTTTGTCCTGCGTAATCCTTGCTGCGTGTGGTCTTGCATTATCATGTTGTAGAATTCTTCCCTGATTCTTTACTAAAACTGATCATTTTTTAAGCAGTTCAGCCTTTAATCTTTCGAATTGGGCACAATACACATCTGCTGAAACAGTCTGCCCAGGTTTTAGTAATTCATAATGAATAACTTCCAAAATATCCCACCAAACACAAAGGAAAACCTTTTTCAGAGTCAATGTCGGCTGAGGGGTAGACACAGGTACCTGATTCGTCGAAAATCATTGTTTTTTGTTTTTTTTTCTCCTAGGATTGGGGTAGAGGACCCACTTCTCATTCCCAGTAACAATTTTTCTAAGAAACGGATCAGTTTCATATCTGGAGAGTGAAGATGAACAGATTGTTATTCGTTGTTCCATGGCCGTTGGAGAAAGTTCGTGCGGCTCCCAAATTCCTTGTCTATTTTGTTTTCCGAGCCTTTTCAAATAGTTCTTCACTATTGATCATGGACAACCGATATTTTGTGACAATTCCTTGATGGTTTTACGCGGATCGGACCTCACTAATGAGTTTAAAGTGTCATCATCGATTTTAAGAGGTCTTCCTGATTTTGGTTTGTCCTTCGATTCCCTTTCACAACGTTCAAACTTTTGAAACCATCTATGGCACTTCCGAGGATTCAAGATGTCTAAAAATATCGCAGATGGTCTTGGTAGCTTCTTTTGACTTCAATCCTTTATCGAATAAAAACAGCAAAAAAATACCGCAAATGTGTCTCTTCAATCTCTGGCTTTTGCAGTTTTGTACTATGGACTAAAAACCAAAAAAAAATATTAAAACAGAAAGGATATTAATAGAGCTTCAAAACGATACCAATTACGACGTATTAACCCAACGGTAACTGGTGGCAAACTGGTTTCAACGTGACGCCAAATGAAAATTGACATTTCTTTTCACTTTACCTAATATAATATGTTGTATAACGGTATGTCCTCAACTTTTGTAATCATACAACAATTTTTAAAATATTAAACATTCATAAATTGATGTATAAATATAATTAAAACTAGCAAAAATAATATCTTTAATTCAATTTCACTTGATTATTCGCATTCTCGGATATTTATGATAATAGAAGAGAGAAATTGGTGACTTGAGTTGAATCTTAAGAGTGTTTGCAACAATGATGTTTAAGCAGATATTGTTTTTTTCTGGTTAGTGTAATACTAGCTATAAAAGGCCAATTTATTTAGTGCTGATTAGAGAGAAAACTCTCCTGAAGGGCGCAGCAACTTGTTACTCGAGCCCAATATTATTTATTGACTGATAAAAATATTATAAAATAAATAAATATATAAGTTGAGTGGAAAGATAGGAATGTAATGATTTAAATCTTCTCATTTCTCCTCTATGGAATGAATGCATGGATACTGGATGCTGAACCAGGAAACATCACATAGGATCGTGGATTTTAAAATATGGATTTACAAAAGTATCCTTAAGATTTCCTGGAGAGATCGGGTTACAAAAGTACTTGCTCATATGTATAAGAATCGAGAACTGCTTAAAACTGTTAAGGTTCATAAGTTATAGTATCTCGGTTATATAATGAGGGGCATTAAATACATTACTACACAGCTGATCATCCAGGAAAAAATAAATGAAAAACGAAGCAGGAGAAGACGCCACATTTGAGCTGCAGTGAAAAGGAGGATTGTCAAAATGGTAGTCAACTTCCGATAGGAGATGGCACCTTGAGAAGGAGAATAGTTTCAAGATACAAACAGGAATTCAATACTAACAGAACATTTTTTTTAACATATCTCTGTTTAGCTAAGATAGATAAAAAAAGTAAATTATTAATCTTCTTTTTTAGAACACAAGTATTATATGAAATTTAAGTTTAAAAACATTGTAAATTTGTTTAATTTTAATCCACCGTAGGTTATCTTATTCTAAGGAAACCATATGATAATAGCCGGTGGCACAAAAAAAGTTTAAGTGGTTCAGAAATGCGTTACAAATTATGTATCTCTCACAGCAGGGTGATTAGGTTTTTCATCCACGTCACAGCCCCAAGAGGATAGATCTTCAGTTCTCCCAGGAATGAATTAATACATTGGACACTCCAACATAATGTGATTCTGGCACACATTTTATTCAGGTGAAACAAGAAAATAATGGGACCTCTGATCATAATGATAGGGACTATTTGTATAGTGCTATTGTTGAATTAATTATTTAAATTTATTTAATACAACTACTCAGCGCTAGAAAACAAATACAGATTAAAATTGAATCCAGCAACACTAACATTATATTTATTTACACATACTTACATACCATCAAGCCGTCTCCCTGTTTGGGTAGGTAGAGAGCGCTATATTTTCCTGTCATAGCACACATTTTTCGCCTCTTCTACATTAATATTTTTTACATTTCCTTCTTTCAAAATATCATACACTTGATCCTACCATACTATCCTTGGTCTTTCTCTACCACATTTGCACTATATATTTGTTTTGTTAGTCTTGCTTCATTCATTCGTTCTATATGCTCCACCCATCTCAAGAGTGCTCTTCTTCATCTTATTCAACACATCAGCCTTAAGTTCACATTCGTCCCTAATTACTTCATCTCGTATTGTCACCCCATGTATTCTAAGGGCACGCATTTCTGCAACATTTATTTGTCACTTTTCAGTCTTGTTCCACTCCACGCTTCTCTCCCATACATCAAAGTTGATACTTAAATACTATTGTGGACTATCATTTTCGCAGTATTCAATTAAAAATAATACAGAAATCTTTTATTTTAAACTTTCACACAAATGAATATGGTATGATGGTGATGATTCTTGCCATTTAAAATCAACTGAGTAATCTGTTTATCATAAAAAAACATGAAATATACATTGTAAGAGTAACATTTATTAATGAGGTCCTGTGGCAGTTGAAATTTTGATTGCTTTTTGGGAAGTATCGATGTAATGAATTTTATATCTGTGTGGGATGCTCAACACCTGATACGCCTGTTAAATATTATATACACATTGGATATTCGGCCAGCACAAGATATTTTTGTTTGTCGACATTCTAAAAGCGGACAATTCTTCTGTTGTATTTGTATCGTATTGTATTACACTTTTGTTTTATACAGTAAAACCTGACGAGTTTATTTCTATATCAGTTCCCACCAAGTAGAAAGATTTTCCTTTGAAATGAAACCAGAGTTGAACCCTTTTTAAATAATGTGGGTAACAATGAAAATCAAACCTACAACCCCCGGGCTGGAAAATAGGTGTCTTACCAACTAGGTCACGCAGGTCATCTTACTAACTGTAATACTACACACGATTAACTTATAGTAGAAAAGAAGACAAATCAACAATTACTAAATCATTGTTATGAAAGAATTAAAATGCTTACCACAATAAGTAACTCTGATAGGGATATAGCGTGATGGCATATATGTACTCGTAAGTATAATAATTTGATAAATCTTTGTTACATACACATATTTATTTTTAATTACATGGTTGATTGGAATAACCAACCAGGTTGTACATGCATATTACATCATTCTATGTCCCTTTTTGGGGTAGGTATACATAGATGACAGACACAACCTTCGACTGGTCCAGATACATACATATTGTCGTACATGCGCTTCTGTTTCCTTCATCTAAAATATTTCCAACTATCTCCTTCCATTCTTTCCTCTGTCTATTTTTTCCTTTCCCTCCATTCATTTCAGGTGCATATGAGTCATATTTTACTACTCATTCTCTCTAATCTGGTCAAACCACCTCAAGATTCTTTTCTTAATTCTACTTACGATATCCGTGTCCAATAAACAGTATACAATACAAAAGAGAGATTTGTCCAAATTTGTTGACCAAGAAATATTGGTATCAAAAAAATAAGATGGAAAACAAATTAAACGTCAATAGAATTTTTTTTAATCAAAATTATTGTAAAATACAGTAATTCATCCATTTACATGAATTCACTTCAACGCAGTTTATTCCGTTTGGAATAAACTGAAAGTAGTCTAATAAATGCTGTAGAAATGCATGAACTGAAAAGAATACATGAGGTGACAATGTATGACGGAATACGCATTGAAGTGATTAGGGATAAATGCGAACTTAAGACTGATGTGTTGAGTACGATGAAGAAGAGAGCACTCTGAGATGGTTTGGGCATGTAGAACTAATGAATGAAGAAAGACTAACAAAACAGATATACAGTGCAGATGGATGTGATAGGATGACCAAGAAAAGTATGATTGGATTGGAAGTGAACGATATTCTGAAAGAAGGAAATGTAGAAAATCAGACAAATTTTATGAGAAGGTGTATGGATGTAGAAGTGGCTAAAGATATGTGTCGAGATATGAAAGTATGATGCTCTGTCCTTTCTGCCTACCCCGACAGGGAAATGACATGATGGTATGTATGTATGTAAGTAGAGAATATCAGGAAATATGTAAAATATGATTTTACAGTGACTCTTCATTCATGCACTGTTTTCTAAGAACCAATTACCTGTCTAAATGGAGAGATTACTGTGATTCCATTTACCTCGAGTTATTTGTGTTAATTTCAAATTTTATATGTTGAATTTGGTATGTGTACATTAAACATGAAAATTGACATTGAAAAAACCTGTTTGATTAATACTAGCTAAATTAATATTTATTTGATTTTCATTTTCCAACAATATCTCGTATGTTTCTATAACCATCATATTGTTTGATCAAATTGATTTTTATTCTATGCACAGTCAAAAGGAATTTTAACAAATTATTACTGCTCATTTTTACTGAAAGCATTTATTAAATTTCAAGTGTCATTGTAGTTCTTTTACATCTAATAATCTTTTTATTTTCCACATTGTAATACGGATTTGTCCTGTTGCATTCATAATTTAGGTCTGATTAATTACTATTCATATGGAAGAACACTATGGGGAGTTTCTTCTCATAGTACTTGGTGGTGCCGAGAATGTATCCACTGTCACTCAATTAGTTGAATATCTCTAAACCGCGCATCATTGAGTGTTTAGCCATCACATTGGTGCTGTATGTTGGTACCATAGAATATAAAAAAGAAGTGTCTCTAATACTCTATTTAGATAGTTTAAATTACATTGCAGTACTTTTAAAATTAATAATGCGATGGACTCTTTCCTTCTTGTTTGAGGCTTCTATTTATCTATTTATTTATTTTACACATGACGAGAAATATACATAATTTGCGAAAAAACAACAGGTAATTTAATTTGGACACACAATTTTAATAGATCTAGGTTTGTTGCCTTTCATTTGTCATGTCCCAGTAAACTAGGCTTTTGCCTGTATCTTACTGATGATATATAGCATTAAAAAATAAATCGATACTTCTTTCCAATTTTTGATTATATAAAACCCCATTGCACATTCTCATCAACCTGACAAACAGTGACACTCAATTACATATGAATACATCTATAATTGCATATCTTCAAAAGTTCAATTTGGTGGTGCATATTTTGGATTAACCATAAATATCTCAGGAACTTTTTTATATATTTGTAACAATCGAGTGACCTCCGTGACCTAGTTGGTATAATTCCTGCTGGTTAATGGGATCAATTCTCATTTTGGTTTTCATTTGAGGCCTCATTAATATGTTTCTGGTTGGTCAGAATAGATTGCCTCATGGTAATGAATCTGCCAATTTGTACTGTATACAGTGAAAATGTTATACAATACCTAATACGTTAAGCTTTACTTGACTTTAGATCATGGAGGCTTGACAACCTCTGTGATCTAATTGGCAGTATGCTTGATATCCACCTGGGGATTTCTGGTTCGATTCCCAATGTTAGTCTCAAAAAAGTATTTAAAAAATGGTCGAAATTTGATGAGTTCAGTTGGTAACAAAACTCAAAAGTGCTAGAAGTGTGCTAGTGTTGTTACTTCTTCACGTGTGGGGTAGTATTGCCAACACAAGTAATGAATCACAAGTTCTCTACCTACTCAAGTTATTTTAAGCCCGAAGGCTTAATGAAGACAATTTTGCATCCTGGCCATAATTTTTGAGTCATCAATTTGGATGTATTGAAGGGTACCATACAAATAAATAAAACTGGCTTGATGTATTTATACTTATTTTCGGTGGAGTCATTCAACAGGTATGCATTAATAGGTCGATTATTAATTAATAATACTCGTTATACTATGGATAATCCGCAGTCTGAAAATGTTACTGGAAACGGAGAGGGTGAGGGTTAACACAGCTTCTAATGAGAAGGGCTTGAGAATGAATATATCAAAGACAAAATTTATGGTTGTCAGTAAAAGAATAGTACAGACATGAGGAACTTTCTCAAAATAATGAAATGCTGGCAGAATGAGCAATAGGACCAGTCTCAAGAGATCAAAGTAAAAGTGGAAATGGAACATAGCTTCTTCAAAATGCTGGAAATAGATCTCCACAGCAAAAAGGATTTCAATCTTGACTTACATAAGAGTATGTCAGTTTTGCAATGCTACATATTCTCTGTGTTTCTCTATGTTGTTGAAATATGGACACTTAGACCATCACAAAGAAACTAGTAGCTTTTGAAATGTGGTACTATCAAAGAATGCTGAGTCTCACGTATTGACAGATTTCGTTATGATGACATATTGAAACAGATGAAGTATTTATTATCCACTATCAAAAGGATAAATTTAAAGTACTTTGGACATACTCGTATAAAACCAGGAGAAAAATATAAGTTCGTTCAACTGCAGGGGAAAATTCAGGCTAGAAAATGTGCGAAAATCTTTGTTCAGAGCTCCTGCCTCAAAGGTCAGATAGCCATTATGACCACCAATCAATGAAGGTCTTTAAAACTTTATACTTGTTCGCAAAATTGGTTCATAAAATATCTTTTATTTTGATTGGGTGCTTTGTTTATATGTTTATAAAATTTTCACTTTGTGTAAGAAATGATTCTTGGAAATTTTTGACTATTACAATACATTGTGGATACCCTAGAGCTGGAGAATAAAAATAACAATGCAACTGTCAGTTCATCCTCCATTTATAGTTGGCAAGTGTTTTTCGAAATATACTGCTGCTACACTGCAAACTGTTTACCATCATTAATTGATTCTAGATCCAGTAGTGTACATTGTCGATTTCAGCTTTTGAACTGTTTTATTTATAGACTAGCTGTACCCGGCCACGCGTTGCTGTGGCTCAGTCTGGTTAAATGGAAAAGAAAGAAAATAAAAAGCACACGTTTCTAATATGTTTAATTCCACAATGCTTGTGGGTATACAATATTTTTGACGTCTTTCAGCCACTCTCAGCCTGTCGCGTTCATTCTGTTGAGAACGAAGCAGATCTGAAGCTCCAGAACGCGATCGCCGTGCTCGCAACCGTGCATCCTCAAGTCTGGCTGCACGTCGCTCTGCTGCTTCCTCGGAATTTTGATGAACTAAAGCAGATCGATTGCACTGAAAAAGAAGAAAGAAAGTTATAACAAAAACATATAAAATTGCGAAACATTAAAAAAGGAACTGAATAATATTGTTAAGTTCGTAGACATCTTTGTTCTTGGCGGCAAGAATAGCTCGTTCACTCAGCCAATCTTGATTCTTATAATTGATTTGAATATTGGGAAATAATTTTTCAACCAATTCTTCTTTTGACGTCACTAAATTGTAGAAGTTATCAGGCAATAAAATTCGTCCTGAGGTCATATCAACCGGCACTTTTCCGTTCCCAATTTCCAGCAATTGATGTGAGAATATCTCAGCTGATCGATTGTTTTGTAGCTGGACACGCATATTTGTAGTTAATTTCAACGTCTTTACGTGTCGCCACAAAGTAGAGTATTTCAGGCAACATATAAAATTGCGAAACATTAAAAAAGGAACTGAATAATATTGTTAAGTTCATAGACGTCTTTGTTCTTGGCGGCAAGAATAGCTCGTTCACTTAGCCAATCGTGATTCTTTTAATTGATTTGAATATTGGGAAATACTTTTTCAACCAATTTTTCTTTTGACGTTACTAAATTGCAGAAGTTATGAGGCAATGAAATTCGTTCTGAGGTCATATCAACCGGCACCTTTCCGTTCCCAATTTCCAGCAATTGATGTGAGAATATCTCAGATGATCGATCGTTTTGCAGCTGGACACGCATTTGTCAAATAGGAGGAAATACAGAGATAGTTGGAACTAATTAAATGTTAAGGGAAGACAAATAGATAATTGGAACTAATTAAAAAAAATCTCCATTTCTACATACGATTTGATAGATTTTGAAATAAAAACAGAGATAAAATTAAATTCTATATAAAAAATATACTTTTGATATTCCTACTGACGTCTTCCAGCCACTCTCAGCCTGTCGCGTTCATTCTGTTGAGAACGAAGCAGTTTTGAAGCTGCAGAACGCGATCGCCGTTTCGCTCGTTCGCTTACACGACATAACCTGTAAATGAGCAATGTTTAGTATTGCGTGATCAATTCCAATGCATTTTATTCAAATGCAACCTTTTGTCAAAATTTCAAAGCAATGAAGAACTTTCGGAGATTAGAGATTTTCAAATAACGAACATTTACATTTTTATTTATATATTATAGATTAAAGATTAATTTAATATAAGGCTCGATTCTAATAAATAGCAAGTTATTTAGGTAAATACATTACAAAAAACTAACAATAATGACAAATTAATTCATCTTGTTACAAATTAGCAAAAATGTGGCAGTTCGTTAAAATCAAATGGGACGTTTGTCAAAAGTTTTTACGTTAGTTGCATGAAACGTGTGAAATTTTTAATAATTCAAATGTATAAAACATACACAAATATATACATTAGATATTCTTTTGTTATAAGTTAGAAAATGTTTCTGGAGAGGAAATTTTCAATACTATACAGAAACATGCGTTGATAATTCTTTTTTCATGAGTGTCGCTTGTTCGTTCATTTTATTTAGCTGTTATTACTAAAAACAGTTTAAGCAAATGGTTAATAATTTCTAATACTGCTGGGAAAAAAGCTGTATTATATTTGACTAAACATTTTATATTTGTTAAAATACACACTATCAGGCCATTTCTTTTTTCGGGGTAGGTAGAGAGGATAGAGCACCAAACTTTCTTTAAACATTTTCTCATGTCCTATTTCTCTCACTTTTTACCTTTCCTTCTTTCAAAATTTCATTCACTTGGCCCAACTAAACTATGTTCGGTCATCCTTTACCACGACTCCCACTTATGCCTACAATATACATGTGTTTAGTCAGTTTTTCGTCAGCGTTTTAGTTTAGTTTAACATGTCCAAGCCACCTCATTGTGCTCTTTTTCACTCTACTTAACACACCAGTTTTTAGCTCACTTTAGTTTTTAATAATTGTATTTCTTATTGTATCATACATTGACATAACACTTTTTTCATAATGTGCTTGCATTTCCACAGCATTTACTCGGCTCTTTGAATTAATTTTCCTTGTCTATATTTCATTACCATACATCAATGTTATAATACTTATAAAAAACAAATAATATCAGCAATGTTAAAATGCTTGTAAAAAACAAATAATTATATTAAGAATTAAAAAAAAATATATATTTTCTTCAACAACGACACATCTCTTTATTACACATTTACTTACTTGAAAACCTGTTTCTCATAATTTAATATACTTAGCTTCTTTTTTTTAACAGTCATTTCTTAACCCTTTAGGTGTTTATATGAACAAAATTGATATAAATAATATCTTAATCTCAATAATAGTAGTGTTGCTAGTTCTCAGGCATTGTAGGTTAGATTCCCAGTGGGTCCGTGAGTGTTTATTTTCAGGCGTATTTTCATCTCACTGTATATATTGTGGATGGAAGATTCAAGCTGCAATGTTAATCATTTATAAGTTTATTATTAACACCGGTAATGTTACATTTAATGTTTGGGCAGATATCTAAATTGTTAAATTAAACATAATCATAATGTAAGATGACAAGTCCAAGTCCAGAAATTCTTTTGGCAATTTTTAACATAGGTTGATTTTAGATATTATAGGTTCTTTTATTGACTGATAGGAGCTGAATAAAATATACATGTAGAAATGTGTACACTGTTAAGAATACATGAAGTGACAATGTATGACAGAATAAGGAATGAAGTGAATTGGGATGAATGTGAATTTAAGGATGATCTATTAAGTAAGATTAAGAAGGGTACTCTGAGATGGTTTGCACATGTAGAAGAAATCAATGACGAGACTAAAAAAAATATACAGTGCTAATGTGAGTGGAAGGTGCAGTAGAGGAAGACCGAGAAAGTATGGTTGGATCAAGTGAAGGATATTTTGAAAGAAGGAAAGGTAAAACATCAGAGAAATTGTATGAGTTGTTTGAGTGAAAGTTGTGTATTGCGATAGAAAAATCTGGCACTCGCCAAAAGTTTTGAAAATTGGCAAATATTTTTTTTTCTTTTTTGTATTTTTTATTTCAAATCAATATTTGTTTCAGATCTTCCTACAATTTTGATTTATTATGCTCATACATAATCTATTCTTTGGGGTCACAGCGCAAGAACAATACGGCATCTTAATTTTTTCAGGTAGTTTGTAAGGGGTGATAAAGAAAATTCCAGGATGAGCCATAGTTATGGTTTCCCCCAGGCTTCAGGTCCGTTAGATTAATGCTTCAACATCCTTTAAACAAAATATTACAATACCCAAGCTGTGGACCAACCAGTATGGAGAGGTTTCCTGGCATCCCTGCATTTCTGATAGAACGTATAGAATGCATAAATAGACCAATAAATATAATTTATTTTGTGTTATTAAAAGAATCCATTAATTTAATTACTAAAGAAAAACTTTGTATTTGCGAACAATAATGCAATCTATAAGATTGTTAAATGGGATGTAAAAACTTAATCAATATACACATGTTATGTAAATTGAGGATTTTCACTTGTATTTTGATGTGATTTGATGGTTTCGTATTGTCTTGATTATTTATTCGTACACAACTGATTTGAAGTTGTATATTAGATTTCAAGAAAATACAATGTTGTCAGATGCGTTTAATATTTTATCTTAATTGAATTAATGCGTAAAATTCTTAGAAATATGTATTTGGCTCAAATGCAGCTGGTATAAGGGAATTAAACATCGTTATAAGAAAGACAAAACTGCTAGTATGTGTTGTACTGAGAAGTATTTTTCATTAACTTTATTTATCAGAAATTAATGCATGGATGTTTTAAGTAAAATGAAGAAAGGAGCTTAAAGATGGTTTGGATATGTGGAAATAATGAATGATGAAAGAATGACTAAGCGAATATACAAGTCAGAAGTGCAAGGTATGTGTGGAAGAGGTAGATCGAGGAAAATAAGGTTGGATCAAATGGACTTGATTTTGAAAGAAGGTAAAGTGAGAAGTGTATGTATGAATGTAGAAGTGGTGAAAGTTTTGTGCTTGTATAGAAAAAATTGGAGATCTTTTCTCTCTACCTACTTTGCAAGGGATATGGTGTGATCATATGTTTGTATGTGTGTACAATTTATTTGATTTTATTTATTTATTTGACAACATAAAAACGACTTAACTGTCCTTTACATAAAAAATACAATTTTGGATGCATATATCTTTCAAAATGAAAATTTAAAAAATATAATTTTAATAAACAATACAAGAGTTTATAACTCATAACTTAATAAAATCTCTTTCAAAGGGATATTATAGGGTATTTTATAAAAAAAATTAAGATAAAATGTCATAATGACTAGTCATTTAATCAAGGCTTTATTTAGATTGAGGAATTGTCGTAGAAAGACCCTCCTGAACTCAACAACATCTGCACTTAAAATAACCACCAAACTAGACATGGAGTTACTCAAATGTTGCATTCTCACGATTGATAAATTGCAACACTCAACTGTCATTAACAAATTGCTATTACGCCATTTAATATATTAGACCTGAACAAAATGCCCAAAAATATGTTCAGTGAATAACCTTGGCAATGATTCAATATGACTGGGCAACTTGATATAGTTTGCTAATTTTTCCAAGCAAAACATTTCGCAAAACAGCAACCACACGATAAACTTGTTCCTCAATGTTGTCAGAAGGATCTAGTTGAATTACCTCCCATCTGAATAATATTCGGTAC
Source organism: Odontocerum albicorne (assembly GCA_949825065.1). Taxonomy (NCBI): domain Eukaryota; kingdom Metazoa; phylum Arthropoda; class Insecta; order Trichoptera; family Odontoceridae; genus Odontocerum; species Odontocerum albicorne. The sequence goes on from OX463844.1 coordinate 38,003,853, forward strand.
TAAGTCAGAGTTAAGAAAGCTGATAACATCTCCCAAAATCTGAGACTCTTTAGAATCATACCATGTATATAGATTCGATTGCCAGGATTGCGAGATCATGTACATAAGAAAAATGGTGATAACGGGGAACAAAAACATAGCCGAACATGAGAGAGCCTGCAAACTCGCTTATCTCAAAAATTTCCTTTTACCAAACGCTTCATCGAGATATGTCACCATTTCTCACTTGACCAAGAATACTCGGCAAACTAATGAGTTGTCACTCCCGATAAATCAAAGAGACAATAGAACTCTCTAAACATTATTAACAGAGATGATCGATTCCATTTCAAATCAGCATTGTATCCTAAAATCAAATTGAAGCAACAACAAAATGAAAATGAGCAATAACTTGAACCTTTGTGGAAGCTGCACGCTTGTTCTCCTGTGGGGGAACAGGCCCATGCGTTCATGTTACGGTCGCAAACAGGGACTGATCCATGTGCTCACGTTACCGTTGAGATTCCTCTACTATATAGGCCAAGCTTTAATTAACATATATAAAGAAATATTCTTTCTACATTTAAATATTTTTATGCTAGATTATTATTAACTATGTAAGTATAACAAGTATTTGGTTTTTGTTTTCGTACGTCCTTGGATGAGCTTTACAGCTAGTTTCATATATTTTTGTAAAACGTAAACTACTTGAAATAAAGAAAGATAAATATTTGATATGAAATTCAAATTGTTGTTTAAATGAACTTTCCTAATCTACAACAGTTAAGTCAATTATGATAATATATTGACAGAACAGATAAAGGGCATTCTAAGTGTCAGAAAATGGGCGACCCATGATCCAACCAAAACACATTGGACTGATAATGATTAAAGAGTATAAAGCTATTTGTTCTTATATTTTTCAATAAAAATGTAAAAAAAAACATACTGAATTCTTTCTAATTTTGAAGTAAACGACATATTAAGCCTTGTATTATATATTTGGTTAAAAAAAATTATTTCAAGATAAAATTTATAGTTTACCTTATTTATAATAGAATTGTGTTTTGTGCAATCAGTTTTTTTTACTGTTCTGGATAATATCGAATGCTTTTTATGCTTTCCTAAAGGAGTTGGAAGTTAAAAAATTTATATCTATGGAAAATTTCCCAGGACAAGACACTCCAAATAAGTATTAATACGAGTAGATATTGATAAATATTTGCATACATACCATCACACCATTTGGGCCAAGCAGAGAGGACAGAGCGCCAGGCTTATCTATTTTGACACACATATTTTGGTTCTTCAACATCGATACACCTTATCATACAACCCCTACAATTTCTCTGACTACATTTTCTTCTTTCGAATTATCATTCACTAAATCGAACCATACTTTCCTTAGTCTTAATCTACCACACCTTCCACTTATATTTGCTCTGTATATTTGTTTTGTTAGTTTTACTTCATTCATTCGTTCCACATGCCTAAACCATCTCAAAGTGCTCTTCTTCATCTTACTTAACACATCAGCCTTAAGTTCACATTCATTCTTGATCACATTTTGTTATAAATTGTCACTTCATCTATCTTCTCAATGCACGTATTTGTACATTATTTTTCGACTCCTTTCAGTCATTCCACGTACACGTTTCACTTCCACATATCAAATATGGTTCTAAAATACTGTTGTGGACAATTTTGTTAGCAGATTTCGATACCGTCCAGCTCAGGTATGAGTATATTATGGTTTATTGCCCTATTGACTTTGTGAAAATATTATCTAAATAACAGAATTCCTCAACTTGCTCAAACCTTTTATTGCTCACCCATATATTTCATTCAATTTTCCTTCACACTTTCTATCACCATGACTGGATTTAATAACTCAAAATCTCGCCTCAATTTCTCAAACAATTTACTTATCAGACTCTAATTCATTCTCATTCTCCGCTAACACTATCATGCCATCAACATACAGCGACTGAAAAAAATCTCATTCGACATTTGTATGCCACCTATTTGATTAAAAAAATATTAAAAAAATCTCATTCGACATTTGTATGCCACCTATTCCTTCACACACAAATCTATGTTAATATTAAATAACCAGGGTGAGAAAAAACATATTGGTTTTACCCCTATTGAAATATTAAACCACTCAGTGAAGGCACAGTTTATTCTAATACATTCTCTACTTTCAGCACATAATGACAATAAATTCATCACTATATACAATTGCTTGAATATTTAATTTGCTTTTATTTATTTAAAAAATATATATTTTGTAATGTGTACAATTTGGTGAATTGTTTGTGTTAAAACTAAGGAAAATTATAAAGAAACAATACAGAAAGATATATAAAAGACAGATTATACCTACATATCATCAAGCCATGCCCCTTTTTGGATATGCAAAGAAGAAAGATCTCCACGCCATTCTCTCCGTGCACACCATTTGTCATGTCCACATCCATATATCCCCTCTCACCACCTGCTCTCCTGTTTGTCATAGTTTCTACCAAACAATTTTTTTTACAATTATCTCTTTTCTCGATCTATCTCTTCGCTTTGCATTATTAATTCATTAAAAACTATTATATAACTAAATATTTTGAAAACACAAAGGGAAAGTATTGTATAAAAATATCCTACAAATTTTCTTCATATCATATCAGGTATCGAACTCAGGAGTCCAGGCTTAACAGACTGGTTTTCTAAACACTACACCACGGGTGATGATAGGTGTCGATAGATATGACAAGACTACTCGAGCATGATTTATTTGAAAATTAGCAGTCACCGTTCCATTACACCGCTCCTCATGCCTCTTGGTGTCTCCTATTATGATTCACATTTTTATGAGGAGGAAGGTGACATATTCAATGCTTTTTTTATGTCCTATATCTCATTGACATCTTAAAATTGGAGTGTGATATTTTTATATGTGAGCAAGCTGCTATGAATCACCAACAAAATTCTGTCCACTAGTAAGATTAGAATAGAAACTGATACTATGGTATTTTAGCGTCACGGTTTCTGACAGCACTGTCACTGCGTGTTGCAATATATCAAGGAAAAATACTTGAAAATGTGACAGAATGATTTATATATTAAAAATCATATATATAATATAATGACATCTACGAGTATAAGCATACTTATAAATAGAGCAAATTTATATTTATAAAAAACATAACATTCGAAATAACAAAAAATATCTTAGTCACATAAAACCAGCTTTTTACACTAATTTCAATCTCCGAAAACTCCTATTTAATGGGAAAGACAAAATTGGAATACTTAGCAACAGTGGTGTGTATAAACTTTTATGTGCTGACTGAAATAATTTCTATATAAGAAATACAGGAAGATCCTTTGCAAAGGGACTTCGTTAACGCTAATCCAATTTTATGAGTCCCCTAATTTATTCTGAAATGGCTAATCATTAGCACCGAGATTTTTATTTTTTTATTGAATATAAATGCAATTCACATTATTTCAATGTCATATTACCTAAATAAATAAATATAAGTATTATTTTGGATACATATTACGTGTAAAAATTAAATATGTACTTTTTTGTATTTAAAAAAAATATTTTTCTATATGTAATATATTCCTATCATTTTGGGTCACATTTGATTAAAATTTTTATATTAGATTTTTTTTTGTGCCGTAATCTAGTGTGTTGCTATTATTAAACAACTATGTTTTATTGTTATTTCTTTCATGGTTTATAAAAAAACAATTTGTAAGTTACACAAAGCACCTGCGTGCTATGGGTTGGCTATGCCTGGTTTAGAATCTGACCCGCACATGATTTGTCTGGTGTGAACCCACCTTGTTCAGATGTTGTATGATCCTTTGTATCCATGACCCTGTCTTATGCATAGTGAATAAAAGGTTACATTCAATAAACATAATAAAATAATGAGAAAACTCAAGAAAGAAGGTGATTAAGTTGGGGTCGTGTGAGAATTTGGGTTATGGAATGTGTTAAGATAAATGATACTTGATTTATTTATTTTTATTCTTTTGTGTACATTGTCCAACCAACTAGCTTATTTTGGATACGTAAAGTTGTTTTAACCTCTTCATATGTGGTGTCTATTATAATGGGAACAGAGTTCATATGCACTTTGTAAATAACTTTGTGATATATTTTTGTTCCCAAAGATAAAAATTCAAGATGTAGGATACTATATTATCAACTTTGAACATTTTGTGCGCCATCTATCTAAACGAATAGGACATAATGTTGCATTTAGTGTAAATAATACACTCACAGGCAAGAATAGTTTTTTAAAACCTTAGAATTGATTCAGCTGTGAAGAGGTTAATCCACAACCGATTTTACATTCAAATAAAAGTAAAAAAACACTAATCTCTGAACAATAATGATAGGACTACAGATAAAGGAATTGTTGTGATAAAAAATTAGGATGAAAGCATGTTCCGAATAATGTTATACTTTTATTGTAGTTATATTGATAAGGATAAATTCTTTTATTTGTTGTATATTGGTTTTGCCAATATTTTATTACAAATTCATTAGAAATGACCAAAGCATGAATACCAGGGGTCGGCAAACTACGACTCGTGAGCCAATCCAGACCACCGTCTCTTTTTCTACGTCCCGTGAGCTAAAGTTCGCTTTATAATTCAACGACTGCCTGCCGAGTTGAAGAGTTGCGAAATTCAACCATATGTGGTGCTCATATAGCTTCACATTCGATGACGGCACTCAGTTATAATTCGACAGCGCTTCCTGTACCACATATATCGCTGTTCTTTTTCAAAGATGATAAATGTCAAATCTCAATACAGGTCAGCATTAACAGATTAACATTTGCAATAAATTTTGATGATAGGGAGTATTAACTTTAAACCCCAATTTGGTGAAAAGTTATCTCAAAAAAAGCAATTCCATTCCTTTCATTAGTGGAGCCGTATTTCAAAAAAATGTAGTCTTTTTTTAATCTACTTATTATGTTATGTTTTATTCGATAGTGAAAACTTTTTATTTTGTTTTAGTAGGACCTACCTACATAAATATCCTCGAGTTAGCCTCTTAGCCCACAGAGCCTAAAATATTTACTATTTGTCCCTTTACAAAAAATGTTTGCCGACCACTGATTTATACTATGCTCATACTTAACTCATCTGTTATTTGAAAGTCAACAAACTTCAAAATTAAAAGCCAAATAATGTTTTTACATAATTTAACTCTGGTTCTCAAACATTGTATTGCATTACATTTTTGTGTATGTTATTTCCATGTGGCAATCTCTTCCAACAAGATTGTGTTTACACCCTTTTTTACTTTTATATCTTGTTTTTTTGTTGCATTCTTGTGCATGAAAAAAATATTAATTACTGCATCTATGGAATAATCAATATTTTTTCTTGTTCAGGATTCAGGCACAGGCACTCCAGTAACCCTGCGCATTGATCCCAAGGGGTTCTTCCTCTACTGGGTGGACCAGAACCACGAGGTGGATCTGCTGGACATTGCTACTATCCGAGATGCCAGGACCGGCCAGTATGCCAAGATACCAAAGGTCAGTTGTAACCTCGACACTTCTAAAAGTCAATTCTATGAAAAAAATCATCTACTGTTTCATAAATCATCTAGTTTTGATTAAACTATTTAACATTTCAGATATTCAGTTATAATAGTAGTTTTATTTTGAATAGTTAACACTTTTCTAACGGTTTATATAATATTTATCTTTGAGCCCTTTTCATTTATCTGATTTTTTCAATAAAATACTAGTCTTCTGACAACACATTTTATAAGTCCCCTTACACAATTTTGAAAATTGTTATCTTATGAAAGAAAATTTACTAGAATATTTAATAATAAATTACTTTATTATTCCACTAAATACATTTCTACCTCCCTATCCTGAGGTTTCTATCTCCTACCCTGAGGCTCTCTTTAGCACTGGAATGGAGATTAATGTAATTAGTGGAATAACAAAGTAACGTAATGTTAACAAAGTAATTTATTGTTAACAAACACGTATAGTGGGAATATCAGGGATAGTGGAATAACAAAGTAATTTATTGTTAATAAACACATGTAGGAAAGATAGGAGGGAAAGTAAAATAACAAAGTAATTTATTGTTAACAAACACACGTAGCAGTGATAGCAGGGATAGTAGAGTAACAAAGTTATTTATTGTTAACAATCACATGTAGTAAATATAACAGGGATAATGAAATAATTTATTGTTAACAAACATATGTAACGGTGATAGCAGGGATAGGGGAATAACGAAGTAATTTATTGTTAAACATATGTAGAGGAGATTAATGTAATTAGTGGAATAACAATGTACTTTATTGTCAAATATTCTAATATAGAGTTCCACAAAGTAAAAGCTGAAACCTTAGATGGAAAATCTGTTTAATAAAAAACTTTTTATAGTAGAATACGGTTTTGTGGTTACTTTTGACTGCTTTGTACATTTATGAAAATAAAAAATGTATTTTGCGAGCATATCTCATAGTTTTGCTGTTGGAACACCTCATAATATGTAATTTGCAAGTGTAGTTCAGGTTAGCAAAGATCGGTACCTAAACATGTGGTGCGTGAGTTATAATTATCAACAAACTCCACCATAGATGTCCTTCGTTGTTAATGATATTTCTAGCATTAAGAGAGCTGAGTACTTATTACTCCAAAAACCACCTGAAGCCCAATCCTACCAAAACTCAATGCTCTTTCTACCTACCTGTACAACAAACAATTGGCACGGGAACTCAATGTATGGGGGGAAGGAATCAAACTTCAGCACTGAACTTCCCTTCCCAAAAAGCCTGGGGGTCACTCTGGACTGATTTCTCACCTACAGAACCCACTGTCGTAACACCAAACAGAAAATTATGTAATGCTTTAGGAAGACAACCCATTTTGGGAGGTCAAAATTTATGATTGCATATGAACACAACACACAGACATTACATTACACCTAAAGCCGAATGGGTTATTATCACATATCGAAAGAACAACAGAGATTTCTTTGTAGTTTATCTTCCTATGGTAAGTTTTCTGTGATGGCCGTAGCCATAGCCACTTCCTTCCTATCCTTACACTCAACTTGTATATATTTACTATGTAATATCTTTACTCTTTGGGTTCGAATCCCGAGTTGAAGTGCCCTTGAAGAGAGTTTACTCTGTATGACGTTTTATAAATTGTACTTTTTATTATTATTAAAATCTCCACCAGAAACAACCTTGTTAAGGTGAATAATTATTTGAATAAAAGTGAATAATTATTTGAATATTTTTTTAGCGACAATGTCATTTCCTTTATTTACTATAGTCTAATTGGTTGGTAGAGTTAAATAAAACTCCGTAAATTAACTGGAAAACCAAAATTAGATTCATCTCACTAATACTTAATTAAGCATATCAAATTTTAAAATAACAATGTCTGATATTTCAATTTCACCTTGTTCCTTGAACTATATTGATCATATGCGTCTGAGAAGTGATTTTAGTAACTAGTGCATAAGTGAAATCAAAATGCAAACCAAGGTAGAAAACCATCACTTAAAATGGAAATGGAAAAAATCTCGATAAAACACCTAACAAATATTCAGCATACAACATTCTATCCTTGAGCGCATTGAAATATTGTAATTTAAAAAGCATAACTTTCGTTTTATGTCTTGCAACAATGTCTCTGAATTTTTTTTGGGACTTGAAAACATTTATAATACGATGCGACAAGCTATCCCTTGTGAACGAGTATGATTGTTAACCGTTTTTCGTAAAAAAGACGCCTGTGCATGTATCGGTTTATTATGTGCAAACTGTTATACTTCAGCAAACAGTTTGGACAGATCAAACCCGAATTTCCAATGGCAACAAGATCAATGTTCCAAGATGATCGGGAGGTGTAATTTGCCGCAGCCTTTTGTTAGACAGAGTTTTATGAAACACTATTTTTGTGTTGCTTTATATTACTATAAGAATTTATAGCTAAAGAAAAAACAAATTCAAATGTTAGAGTACAACCAGTCTCGAAGTGAATCCGCTAGGAATCAAATCTGGAGGCCCCATTTCTTAACCATTAGACTACAGCCACTGATGTTTAACAATAGCCACTGACATTTAATTCACAATATTTTTGATATTTTAATCCCTCTTTCAAAAATTGAGCGTAACGAACGATGTATAAATTTAACACTGATCATAATAGTCAACACCCACTCTATTTGAGAAAAATAAAATTTATGATATAATGGTCGAAAATTCTGCAGTAATTGGCTTGAAAATTGACATCTATTAAATTTTCGCAAATTATGCTCGTGTATGCACTTAAAATTGCTATTATGGAGTTCACAAATGTCATGGCAAATCATCCCACAAATGACTTCTGCATAATTAATGAGTGCCAATTTTAATCATACTCCGTCAGACAGGTAACCTCGCATAATAGAGCACTTGCAAAAATATAATTTAGCATTCAAGATTGATGATGCACAAGTCCTGAATATGTCGGATAGTCGCAATTTCTCCTCCAAGTTATTGCAGTAGAGTGGCATTTATTGAATTATTGATTCAGCATAGCAATTATTTAAATTATGTAATGTGTTAAATATGAAATGAGATGAATCATCTGTTTTGAAACAAGACGTTTTGTTAGAAAAAGAGGAAGTACATATTGTTAGTGGTAATAAGAAATTTTGTATCTTGGAAGTATCTTCACATCAGATGGGCGCACGAAATGCAATATTGAAAGAATAGCAGCAGCAAGCAATATAGTGAATGGTGGGTTATATACAACTGAAGCATTTCTATATAACTGTTCATAATAGAATATTGATCCCAACATTAGGATATGCAATCCAATATTGGAAGTGGCAAAGTATTGAAAAGTAAGATAAATGCGGAAGAAATAAGAACATTGTGTAAAATATGTGTAAAAACAATGTATAACAGAATAAGGAATGATATTGAAAGATTAAGGAATGAGAGGAAAAAATGCAGATTGAAAGATGATTCTATGCTTAAGATGTAGAAAGGAGCATTGAAATGGTTCAGCCATATAGAAAGAATGATAAAGAAAGATTAAAAAAAGTTATCTATATAATTTCTCATACCTTCTACATATACGAGTAATAAGTAGAAAAATATGGCATGACCAAATTAATCAAATTCTGAAAGAGGGAAGAGTGAAAAGTCTCTAAAAAAACACAATATGCATCTTTTTTTTATATACTTCTTACTCAAACTTACCTTGTAGAACGAATGAATGAAGAAAGACTAACAAAACAGATATACAGTGTATATATGAGTGGAAGGCGTATGAGAGGAAGATCAAAGAAAGTATGGTTGGATCAAGTGAATGATATTCTGAAAGAAGGAAAAGTAGTAAGTCAGAGAAATCATAGAAAGTGTATGGATGTGGAAGAGGCGAAGAATGTGTGTGTTGAGTTAGGAAATTATGGCGCTTTGTTCTCTCTGCCTGCCCCGATAAGAAAACGGTGTGATGGTATGTATGTATCAAAAGTGTTTACAAATGAATTTAAATATTTTTTAACATGTGTCTTAAAACGCTCTATGTCAAAAATATGATTTATCTCATAATGAAAAATTATCTAGAATTTTTTTTTATCATCTTATAAAATTTAATTGACATATTTAGCTGTTTTAAATGATTTTTTTTTTTATTTGTCATTACCATACAGGTCAACAAAATTTCTTCTGTCACTTTTCTATAAAATAGATATAAAAATGAGCTAACATTTTTCAAAATTACTTACAATCATTATTTATTTGTTCAGTAAGACAATTGCGATCGACAACAAAATATCTCACAATCAACCCGGCAATTAACTGTTTGCCGACCTCAGCATTAAAGTATGATATTGCTATATCAATATGATATACGAGTAAGTGTTTAATACTCCCCCCATTGTCTATCAAAAATATTGATCGTAAATAATTTGTTTGTCTTCAATCACGTGGTCAATAGATTGAAGCTGCTTTGAGAAAAAGTATATTTTTATTTTGTCCTCTCGTGTCGGGGCCAAGAAATTTGCATGAAAATTCTCCGCTTTCTAAAAAAAGCCATAAAAAAGAGATTGATGGTGTCATTTGATTATAAATTTGATAAATGTATTCATCCGCAAGAATTTGGCTATTACTTCAGTGTATCTTTTTTTCTTCACAATTCTAAATCTTCACCGTTATTTCACTGTGAGATTTTTTGTAATTTATAATACAAAATGTAATATATTTTAGTTTTTCCCCGTATTCTCCTTGAAAATTTCAACTTGATAATTAACATATTGATATTGAAAAGACTGAATGTGTTAAAGTAGTTTTGTGTAAATAGAGCAAAGACATTGTCTCCCCTCCCTTTTGTTCTGTTGATTGACTGTAAAGGTCAATGGTATTGGTCGTGCTCAGGGATTTGTAAACAATTTCCACCATTCACTTGTTCTCCCTTACTTGATTATATCGAGGTTCCATTTCAGGGCTACAGAATTACACAACATTACTAACTTGTATATTACAGGACCGATCTAAATTGAATATTTTGTTCCAGTTACGCTCATTTTTACCTCAGATAGATGCCGTGTGTCATTTTGATAACTACAAAAAAGATCAAGTTTTTTCTAAGTGGATTTCAAATCAAACAAATTGTCTCGCTCTGCCTTACAAATTGGTCTTAGTTTTCATTAATCCTTAATAATTACATTTAAATAAATAAATCACACTGTCTCCTTTTGAAGTAGGCAGAGAGGAAAGTGCCAGACTTTCCTATAGCGACACACATCTTTCGCCTCTCCTACATCCATACACTTCATACAGCTCCTATGATTTCTCTTGTTTTTTTACATTTCCTTCTTTCAAAATATCATTCACTAGATCCAACCATACTTTCCTTGATCTTCTCACACGTTTTCCACTTACATTAGTTTTGTTAGTCTTTCTTCATTTGTTTCAATATCCAAACCATCTCAGAGTGCTCTTATTCATCTCACTCAACACATCAGCTTTATGTTCACATTCATCCCTAATCACCTCATTTCATATTCTGTCATACATCGCCATCCAATGTATTGTATTATTTTGTAATTTATTTTTAACAAACACTGTTTATTCCACTTTTTTATGACGGTATAACCCTACCGGTTTCAAGGCTTTCACCTCATCTTCAGGGGAGTACAAGCAAGACTAAATGCTGTTCGAATTGGCACCGACATAGACACTTCAACGGTTGGAGGCGGGAGGGGTGAGGGGAAGGCTAGGTATAATTTCGGCCAGGAGCGGGGAGATTTTGGGGAAATAACTATTCAACAGATGCTCCGCTCGATATACTGACCTAGAAATTTCTTAGTCAGTATATCGAGCGGAGCATCTGTTGAATAGTTATTTCCCCAAAATCTCCCCGCTCCTGGCCGAAATTATACCTAGCCTTCCCCTCACCCCTCCCGCCTCCAACCGTTGAAGTGTCTATGTCGGTGCCAATTCGAACAGCATTTAGTCTTGCTTGTACTCCCCTGAAGATGAGGTGAAAGCCTTGAAACCGGTAGGGTTATACCGTCATAAAAAAGTGGAATAAACAGTGTTTGTTAAAAATAAATTACAATGTCTTTAAACCTCCACAACGTTAATGCCTTAACTATAAACAACATATTGTATTATTCTAAATACACGCATTTCTACACCATTTATTTAGCTCTTTTATATTTAAGTATGCATTTTTTTTAATAGAGAAGTTCTCAATATCAGCTCATCTCATAACATCCACCCCCCGAGCGAGCTCGGCCACGAGAACATCATATGTTTTTTTAATGTTTTCATCAGCTCGTTTAATGAATTTTCTTTCATTTATTCCCATGTGCCATCATTTTGGTAGAACTCAATATTGCTTGATTCGAAAAAATGTATAATACTTTTGTGCCCTGTTGAATTTGTTTCATAACCCAACACACTATTCAATATGCCTTTCCACTTTCCTATAGTTTGAGAACATATTTCTAAATTAGCTGAATTATTCTACCCATTCCATTCTTTCATTGTTCACCTATATATCACTTTTACTTTTCCTTTCACACTTTTCAATCATCATGATTGGATTTTAAAGCATTAATTCTTAAATATTTTTCTTACATTCCTCCTTTGTTTAAAACCAGTTTACAGCCAAATATTGGGAATCCTGGAGCCAGCTCTGTGTATTATGTCAATAATTTCCCTAACAAGACAGCTATTGTTTGCTTTATATAAATTTGGCCCATAATGAAGACGGCACCATCCTTAACCCGTTAAAACCCGATTCAAAACTAACCAAGGATATTTGTCTCATTTAACTTTTAACCAACATTTAAAATTTGTAAATTTAAATTCAGTATTAATTTAAATTTATAAAACCAAATGTGTCAGTTTATAATAAATACTTTCGGAAATTCATGACAAAGTATTCGGCTGTACGGAAAGTATATTTTTAGGTCAAATTCAAACGTGAAATTTCATCAAATGCTCGGACGGTGGTTTTCGATGTTTTCAGTATCTCGTATCGCAGAATGCTGGTTTTTCTCAATCAAAGTCTTGATTTGATTGTCAGCAATGGTGATATAACATCCAGAGATGATATGACACCATCTTCGAGTGTTTTATCACCAATCGGTAATCTTTTAAATTACATTTGATACTCAATCACATATTGCACCATCGCCTTACACTTTACATATATATTTTTTTGTTTTTGTCACATTTTTTCCTTTGCCGTAGTAAAAAAGCATCGCACACCGAAAAAAACTATTTATTTTATTCCATTTTCAAAATGATGCAAATAAACTGCTGTACCAATTTAGGTAAACAATGACCGAAAAAATGTGCTTAAATAATATATTACCTTACATAATATATCATACATAATATTATATCACTTTTGAAATGAATTTAGCAACAACATTTTTGTCCTATCAACATCTATCTGAGTACAAAACAACTTTCCGGGCAACCTTTTTTATATTACCTTATTGAAGTGGATCAGACAGACTACAGATGGACAGTCGCTGGGACTATCCAATAAAATGGACTTCTTTATAATCTCAGGCAGTATTGGCATTGTTAATAATCTGTTGGGTAGTGCTCTTTTTATCCATTATTGACCTAGTTTAAATTTCTTTTTTAGTCTATCTGAATTCACATATGGACACTTATTAACTCCATTCAATAAATTCAATATCAAACTTTTAAGTTATAACACTAGTTATATATTATTAAGTAGATTCATAGTTGAATATGTATTTTATGCATCAATACTTTTTTTGTTTTGTTAAAATATAAATAGCCTTTGCTAACATATCATCACACCACTTCCCTGTTGTAGGCTTTTCTAATGTGCACTCAATTTACTGATTCATCAGTAATTGATTAGATAATGTATTATTTAACCAAGTCACCAAAAAACATATAAGAAATTTGATGTTTATACAGAAATAATAAAAAAAAAACTGCTCTCAGATGATAGAAGAGTAAGGGATGTTGAATGGTGTGTAGCGATAGGAAACAAAGTCAACTTGAGCCGGACTGTATCAAAATCTGCTAAGTTGATAGTCTACAACAGTATTTTAACACTAACTTTGATATATGGAAGTGAAATGTTGACAGAAAATACTGAAAAGAGTCCAATAAATGCTGTAGAAATGCATGCACCGAGAAGAATACACGGGGTGACAATGTATGACAATACGGATTGACGTGATTAGGAATGAATGGGAATTTAAGGCTGATGAAGATGAAGAGCACTATGAGATAGTTTAGACATGCAAAACGAATGAATGAAAAAAGACTAACAAAACAAATATGCAGTGCAATTATGAACAAAAGGCTTGGTAGAGGAAGATCAAAGAAACTATGATTCGATCAAGTGAATATTTTAAAGGAAATATAGAAAGTCAGAGAAATTGTAAGAATTGTATGAAAAGGTGTATGGATGTGTAAACGGGAAAATATGGGTATCGAGATAGATATGTTTGGCACTCTGTCGTCTCTGCCTACCCCAACAGGGAAACGATGTGATGTATATACATATGTAAGTTTATGCAGGATAGTTTCATAAAAATACATCATTTGGTCTAAATTCAACTGTCCTATTTATCATTCATATAAAAATATTATATTTCAGCATTGAATGAATTAAAAAAACATGAAGAATTTCTTATTAGAGAATCGAGTCATTATGATAAATTTCATAGTCTTACATTTTAGTGGTGCCAACAGTAGAACTTACTTTTGCTAGTATGTATTGTGTTCAAATAATTTTCTGGGAACAGATATTTGTATGCATTCATCAAGTTATACTTTCCTTGAACCGATTTCTCAGTCAGGATATTTTTAGTTTATATGTTGCTTGTGTTCTAAGAATTAAGTCAACCAGTAAACTCCCACTTGGCAGGATATTCCTCATTCAGATATTTAGTGGACTAGAGTTACTCAATCAAGGAACATCACATCCCGTAGTCTTGGGAGATAGAAAAAATTATAAGATCATACTTTTAATTCTTGACTGTTTATGTAACAACATTTTTAGGAAAAATACTTGATAAAAAATTGCACACTGAGATAGTTTGGGTATGTGGAATGAATGAATGAATAAGACTAACAAAATAGATGTAAAATGCAAATGTGAATGGAAAGCGTGTGAGAGGAAGGCCAAGGCAAGTATGATTGGATCAAGTGAGTCATATTATGAAAGAAGGAAACGTAGAGTCAGAGAAATAGTAGAATGTGTATGGATGTAGAAGGGGCTAAGAATGTGTGTGTCGAGATAAGAAAGTTAAGCATTGTTCTCTCTCCCTACCCTGACAGGGTAGATTGCGTAATAATATGTATCTAAGAGGATTTTAGATGTTGCATTTTCATTTATATTAATTTTATATTTTAGTTTTGTTTTAATTGTTGTATTTTTTTTTATATATTTAGTTTGAAGTATCAAGACCAAATAACTGTAAGGCAGTTTGGAAAATTATTTATTATATAGCCCGTATAAAATTTATAATAAACCATAAAAACTCAGAATTTCACACGCAATCCTTTTGTAATTGAAAGTAGTGTTAAGGTTACAACTAATTCTATATTTGAGAGTAGATTTCAAGATTGCAACTAATCTGTATTTGAGAGTAAAGTTACAATATTGAATAAATTCTGTATTTGGAAGTGCAAGTGAAAAAAGTTGCTACTTAATCTGTATTCGAGAGTTGAGACAAGGTTATGACAAATTCTTTATTCGAGAGAAAAATTACAAGGTTGTGACTAATAGTTACAATGTTGCCATAAATTATGTATTTTGGAATAAAAATGAGATGCCCCTTTCATCATAGTGGGCACCTTTACTTCCAGTTGATGTGCATTAGTGGGAACTGTGGGAATCAGGGCCAGTACGAGATATTTTGGAGCCTGGGGCAACCATTCGAAAAGTGCTCTCATAATAAGACATTTTTTTCTAAACACTTTCAGAAACACATAAAAGTATTGGAACGTTTTCCCCTAAATTGAGCGATTTTTTTACTTTCTAAAAAAATTGAACCCCACCCTGTCTTAAAAAGATTATGGGCGTAGGTCACTTGACCCCATAATATAAATCAACTAATAAAATTAAAAAAATTCAAACATTTATAATTTTATTTTTCGATCTTTCAGAGTGACAAACCATCAATGAGTTTATCAAAATTGATTTTATTTGAAATCATATGTTCATAATAATAATGAAAGGACAATTAATATAACACCGTTTAGAGAGCAAACTTTCCTCAAGGGAGCTCCAACTCGGAACTTGAACCCACTATTTTTGACAGATCAATACAGATAATGACCATATCTGACAATCTTTCTTGTTCAAGACTAGATCTATTTTTATATATTTATTTTATGCTACTTTACTTTTTTTTGTCAGATGATTTTAGTTCCCTTCAGATAACAGCTTGGAGCCAGTGCCCGGTTGCTCTACTCTTGTCCCCGATCTGGTGAAAATACAGTTCCTCAAACTACACGCTAACATCTTACGATGGTTGTCAAAAAAACATCACTTTAGAAAATCTTATATTTTTGTGATTATTATTTTTTTCTTCTTCTCTTTTTCATACAGGTCATACTGCGATTCCTATTTATCTATTAACAACCTCTATAAAACTCCCATCTCGGCTTTTTATGCCAATGAATACCTGCTGTCTTACAGCATATTGTGTGGGTTTACTCACCTCTTGCAGTTTTGTACATTAAGTTTCTTTATATCTTGATAATTGACTTGTCCAGTTCCGCTTCCCTTAAGCAGTTTGCTTGCCACACCTGTTTAACCTTCGTTCTTTCTCACCCATCTATTGATTTGTCATTCAGTTGCTTGGGGCTATATTTGACATTTGTGTTTCCATTGCCTGTGTGTTACCTTTATTAATTATTTAAGTATACCAATTATAAATACAAAAGTTTTTGCATGTCTTGAATAGTTATTTTGAAGACTAGAATATAAGCAAGAACCCTCTCTTTCCCATGATGTTAAAGGTTTTTTGTTCGCTTTACATGATCATGTATTATATTTTGATAGCTGTTTGTTCAAGATGGATGTTATATGTAAAATGGAGAAATGAATCTTGAGATGGTTGACAAAATCGAGGAGATAGTCGGAGAAATTTGGACTGACGGAAAGCCAAGAAAAGAAGTATGAGAAAAAGGAGAGCATTTATGATAAAATTATTGGATGTAGACAAGGCAAGAGTTATATGCATGGATAAAAAGATGTGAAAATCTATCCTCCCTGCCTACCCTAAAAAGGATATGGACTTTGTGGTATGTATGTATTATATTGTAACAATGGCCTCTTTGTATTAAAATTCCTTATAAGACTTTTCCCTTCCTGTACTAAAAAAATCCACGCGTTCCGGTGCTGTGTATTCAATACACATCAATAGTCATGTAAAAATGAGCAATTTAAAATAAGAATATTCATAGCCAATCGCTTAAATTAATTAAATTTGAAGTCAAAAATGATAATTGAAATTTAATTGCTGAAAACATGAAAAAAACATCGGTCGACATTCACAAAACGGGCTAAGAGACCACCTCAAATGGATGCCCTAGAGCTACTGAAGCAAGCGAACTGAGATTCTAATTATTGTGTTCCCATATACCGAAGTAGAGTGAGAGTGAGATGTGAATAGTGTCGCTTCTCCCCCATAGCAGTTTTTTAGAATGAATATACCTACGTCACACTCTGGCACACGTTTGATTGTATTGGTAAATTTATTCCCGATTTTCACAAAATATCTGATGTAGCCGATAAGTGCTAATTATTATTAATATTTTTTTTATTCAATGCATAAATGTATTACGGAGGAATACCTAAAATCTGAACCCAGTATTTATTATATTTATAGAGATATTAAAGTTTTTAGAAGCAATGTGTACTAGTTACGCATCACAGGGAAGGAAGGGTTAATGGGATATCTCCATTGTATCTTTGAAACTGTATCGGAGGAATGATCCTTCGTGGAGAAGTAAAACTTTGAAGTCGATTTCTTCTTCATCTAATAAATTGGTTGTGTCAAATTAATCCAATAGAGCGAGATATTTTGATGGAGCTTTTGGCATTGCTGGTTCTGTGACGTGGAATGGTCTATCTCCTAGTGTTAGAGATATGGGTGGTGTGTGCAGCTTTAGAAAGCACTTAAACACAATCCTTTTTGGGGAGGTCTTATTAAAATTTATAAGTGGGTTCGAATTCTGAGTTACAGTGCCCTTGAAAAGTTTGCTCTCTAAAGAGTGTTATATAAATTGCCCTTTTATTATTATTATTATAACTTCATCAATTCCTCCCCAAGAAGTTATTTGCTAAATACATCATATAATTTTTATGTAGTTGTGTTTGACTGTGCCAAATGGAATGTGTTTTTTATTTTTTCAACTAAGCGGAGAGTGCTTTATGAAAGCAATGATATTAATGTGACTTTTATAGTATGATTTTTCTCCTTAATATCTGAGCTCTTAACGATATCAAGATACGGGGCAATCAATCTTTCGGCACATTGGAAATTTCTCTGTGGTGAAAACAGAATGTATTAGATGCATACAATTTGTGAATGAAGAAAAAAACTTGGAACTTTTCCAACGGTTTCCGCTCAACAATATATCTTTTAAAATACACGCAGACTAAATGTTTATTTTTGAGTATGAGTGTGTAAATAATGGAAACTAGCCTTTAAGATTTTTTACTATCTTAAAAGTTTTATTACGTCCAATATTTTTATTTCTAGCTTTGAATAAAAATTTTATATCCATTTAATATGATGATTAGAATTTCATTTTATTTTGTTTATATTACATTAATGGAGTAGTACATTATATTTTATATGTTGGAAATCGCACATTTGGTATCTGTATTGTATTTTATTATAAAACGTAAATAAAACTACCTATTGTAAAAATGTAAAGGAATTTAATGTAACAGAGCAATCAAATACATTATACAATAATATAGTTATACAATCATCATGCCTTGTCCCTTTTGGGTAAGCAGAGAAGACAGATTTCCACACCTTTCTATTGAAGCACACAGCTCTCCCCCCCACATCCATGCATCTCGTCATACATGTGTTAAGTTTATTTAATGCGGGGCACAAGTGATACATGATTTGCTCTTATATAGGGCAAGACAAACTTGTGACAATACTGTACAAAATATATTCAGAGCATTGTGACACAGAGTATTGTCAATATAGTGAATACAAAATGTACCCACATATCAACAACATACTCATCTGCTATACATCTTTCCTGCCCCTCAATTAAACTTCTCTATCTCCTTCCACTCTTCCTTCAGTCTACCTCTTCCTAACTCTGCCAATAGTTTGGTAAATATTAGGCTTGATATTATTGGCATCCCTGTTTTAAACATACTTTCAGACACCATTTGCCCCGTTTTTATTTAGTGGTATCTTTAATAAATTAAAAATTAATATGCAGTAATCCCCCATCAAAATTAGTTTCAAGAAGACGCAATTTTGTTAATTGAGTTTTTTTATATGTTATTAGAAAATAATATTATACAGAAAAAATATTCTCAGTTGGAGGAACTGGCGGAAGAGGATCTGCAAAACCTCATTCAAATAGAGAGGTGGGAAGATGTGACTGAACATGTCTAAGTATGAGAGAAAAGGCCATATTTAGACCCTCAGCAATATTACTGAGGATCTAAATATAGCATTTCAACTAGAGGATTATTTTAATGATATCGATCCACAAATAACACGTAACATGAATAAATTTGGAAGCTAATTTGCAGCAGTATGTAGAAAAATGTTTGAAAAAAATAAAACTATTTTAACAGTTTTAAAAAAAAACCCTAACAATTTTTTTTTCTAATATTTTCATAACCTCCTATTTTCTATAAACTCCTAGTCTTGCCAACTGATGATCTTGAAGAACGTATCACCCACAGTTGACAAGGGATTGCTTTATTACAAAACAGCACTATATAGATTGTGTATCTGTATTTGTTAACCAGTTGTATTCTAGGTCCCTTCATTTGAAAAAATCCTTGAATTATATTTTGTCGCTATTGATAATAATCAAACTTTTATCCTCAGAATGGAAAACAAACATTCTACAAATTATTAATTGAGGTTAACAAATTGTATTCTAGGTCCCTTCATTTGAAAAAAACCTTAATTATATTTTGTCACTATTGATAATAATCAAAATTTTATCCTCAGAATGAAAAACAAACATTCTACGAATGATTAATCGAGGTTAATCAATTGTATTCTAGGTCCCTTCATTTGAAAAAAACCTTGAATTATATTTTGTCACTATTGATAATAATCCAATTTTTATCCTCAGAATGGAAAACAAACATTCTACGAATGATTAATTGAGGTTAACCAATTGTATTCTAGGTCCCTTCATTTGAAAAAAACCTTGAATTATATTTTGTCACTATTGATAATAATCCAATTTTTATCCTCAGAATGGAAAACAAACATTCTACGAATGATTAATTGAGGTTAACCAATTGTATTCTAGGTCCCTTCATTTGAAAAAAACCTTGAATTATATTTTGTCACTATTGATAATAATCCAATTTTTATCCTCAGAATGGAAAACAAACATTCTACGAATGATTAATTGAGGTTAACAAATTGTATTCTAGGTCCCTTCATTTGAAAAAAACCTTGAATTATATTTTGTCACTATTGATAATAATCCAATTTTTATCCTCAGAATGGAAAACAAACATTCTACGAATGATTAATTGAGGTTAACCAATTGTATTCTAGGTCCCTTCATTTGAAAAAAACCTTGAATTATATTTTGTCACTATTGATAATAATCCAATTTTTATCCTCAGAATGGAAAACAAACATTCTACGAATGATTAATTGAGGTTAACCAATTGTATTCTAGGTCCCTTCATTTGAAAAAAACCTTGAATTATATTTTGTCACTATTGATAATAATCAAACTTATCCTCAGAATGGAAAACAAACATTCTACAAATGTTTAATTGAGGTTGACAATATTATTAACAAAAGCAAAATATTGATATTATTTTTGGGAGATAAAGCATAATGTAAACAAAGTAATCAACATCTCGGCACATCTCTGATGTGTTTTATTGTGTTAAGTAGAGATGTTTGCTCTAGCAAAGTCAATACGAATTGTGTATTTCACCACATTCAAATTTGAATAACAATTAGTATGTTGTAATTACGGTAATAAAATTTCACCAAGATCTGTGTGTTGTTGAATAAACCAGATTTTTGTGTTTTTTCTTTTCACATTTCAGTATTGTTCATGCAATCTCTATCGCAAATAAAATACCGGGTCATAAAATATGCGTTCAGTTTTAAATATTCATAATTTCCATTCTATCATCTTCGGTGCTACAATATAGTCTGAATCCTAAATTCATCTCTTGAGACCGTCTTGAATGTTGCTGTTGGCCTGAAGAATTATTATTCTGTCTAGCATCTAATGACTTAAATTGGTCCATCGCAATTTGTATTGCGTTTTCCAGAAACAATTTATTATTATTATTATCATTCGACAGGCGGCATGAGTAATGTTAATATCTGTATCAAGTGTAACTCTCACGTTCATAAAAAAAGCATAGAAAACCAACGAAAAAAATAAGCATAGGAGAAAAACACCACTAAAACAGTGCTTTTGAGTTTGTGTGTAGAAATTTTTCTAGGCACTTTTTAAACTGGTTCACATCACTCAACTAATGGACAATTTTTACCAAGATTTCACAACTCGGTTAGTAATGCAATGTTAACTTTGATTATTGTGGAATTTAGTTATGGATAGTTTTAATTTTTTGCAAGTGACGATAAACATTTCTTTTAATTTTTTAATGAAATCCTATGTTTTTGATAAACAAACTGAACATCTTTTTCAACTATTTTGGTAATACTGAATTGTATTAAAAAAAATCTATTATAAGTTGCAAATATATAAACTATCAATAAATTTTATACATTAACAGAAGTTATGAGGTTGAAAGTGCTTAGATAACAAAATGAAATATTCTGTCTTTGTAAGCAAATCTCATTGGGAAAGTGGCAGATGTATGTTAATAAGATAAGTTTTCTAAACACAATTGCAGTATTAATAATGTACATCTGCCATCATCACTGATCAACATTTCCATCTCCAAGTCAAACAGCCCTGACTCTAGCTTCAAAGCTATGTTTGTTTGCCTTTCTGCAATTTTTGTTTGCTTTTTGATACTCGGATAAAATCAAATATGTTTGCTTTATATCACCCAAATATTTGTATTCTTGTCTTCTAGGCTGAGGATCATATTCAAATTATGTAATTAGTGAGAGAATTGGACTTGAAATGGAATGCTTTGATAAAGAGTCGACAATGATGTCAAATATAATAAGTTAAAACTAATATATTCTGAATTATCTTACCTAGGGGAAAGACGACAGTCTTTTGAAATTGATTAACCCTTAAATACACATGATTTCTTTGCCATTTTGTCTGATATTTTAATATGATATGAAATGACTTTCTCTGATTCAATAAATTACTGATACCTTCTGGATTATCTTATCTTACCTGACAGGTCTTATTGATGATATCCCAAACACTTACAAACGGAAATGTCAGTCTTTTGAAATGGATTAACCCTTAAATACACATGATTTCATTGCCATTTTGTCTCTTATTTTAATGTGATATGGAAAGACTATTCATATTCAGTGAATTAAGATGGTGATTTGATTTATAACTAATATCTTTATTGTGTCATAATACAAAAATGCCACCGAAACACCTCCATCCAGGTTGGTACGCAGCCCGGCACCCCATTTCCTCCTACGTTTGACTTAGAGTGCATATTTCATCATAACATTGTATTATGAAATATGTGTCTTAATTCTCCAAGTTTCTAGTGGATGGTCAATTTTCGACCTTTATTGAATTTTATTTGACAGCCATGGAGATTTGGGACTTTTTATCACAATTATCCACATTACAAGAACTAGAAATATCCAATGTATTTATTCCAGGGAAGGCATTGATTTATTCTTAGATGATCCAAGGGTTGATTGTCCAAAAAATGTTGGGAAACTCTGATCTAGCCAAATAAAGAAATTTTTTCGTTTTCTTCAAAAATTTGTTTTTGTAAATTAATTGAACTCTACAAAGAGAAACAGTATTGTACGTGAAATAAAATTCTCTATAGCAAAACGGTGCGCTAAGCACCTGTTTTCTTTTCCACTTTTCTCACTTCCTACCCCCTCTTATGAGAATAGGACACTTGTGTCAAGGTTCTTGAAGAACTCTGTTTAAAAATAGACGCTTCTTCCGTTTTACCCACACGTCCACCAGACACAGACACGGAGTTAATGAATGCAAATGTATGCCTGAGTATTTTCTCATAAGAGATGCTCCACTGGCGAAGGGGTTTAGCAGTATACTCGTATGGTATGAGTACATCCAACTTGAACTACATTTCATTATTTCGTGTCTTAACCTACATGCTTTATTGCTTTATTGATTTAATATCATTTTATCTGTTGCTTAGTTTACCTTTTTAAAAATCAACTCTGATTATTCTTGATAAATTTTTTTTTTAAATCTGTTAGTTTTTCAGTACAAATTTCTTGTTAATATTTTGATCAATAAATATATCGACTGATGATGATGATGATAGACAATACCTAGCAATCAAGTATTGTTTATCCATCTTATCATTGAATGCTGCCTGTTTTCATGTTTTGTTTTATATGTATGTTTCATGCTGTTGCTCCTCAGCAAGCATAAATTCTGACAATTACATTCCCGTTAAGATCCAATTAAAAAAAAAATTGTTTCTGTCTGGTTTATATTTATTTAACACTTAATTGTATAACAATCTTCGGAGCTTATTGCCATGTGGCAACCTTTTCTAACCAACCAGAGAAAAGTAAATAAAGGAAGTTACATTGTCACAAAAATTATTCAAATTATTATTGATTTGTACAAAATTCATGAACAATATAAATAACTATAAAAATGAAATATCGATCAAAGGAAAAAAGAAGGAATGTGGAAAGGACCCAAACAAATGCTGTAGAAATGTGTCCACTAAGAAGAATACATGGGGTGACTATGTGTACGAAATGAAGTGTTCAGAGAATAATTGGTACATGAGGCTGATGTATTAAGTAAGTTGAAGAAGAACATTCTGAGATGATTTGGACATATAGAACAAATAACTGAAGAAAGACTATTAAAAGAAATTATACAGTGCTAATGTGAGTGGAAGGTGTGGTAGAGGAAGACCAAAGAATGTATGCTTGGATCAAGTGAATGATATTTTGACAGATGTAATCCATGAGAAAGTGTATGTAAATATAAGTCAGAGATATCGTAGGAGTCGTATGAGAAAGTTCATGGATGTAGAAGAAACAAAAGATGTGTGTTGCGATAGGAATGTCTAACGCTCTCTCCTCTTGGCTTACACCGACAGGAAAACGGTATGTTAGTCTATGTATGTTGAAAAGGAAGGAAAATCAGGAATGAAACACATAACATTGCTGACTTCGAATTAAGAGTTTTTTCAATAACTTTTTAAAGCATGCTAATGACGGAGCGAAACCACTTAAGACCTCTTGAAAATCTATTTGTTTTTTGGAAGTGATTGCCACATGACAATCCATAAGGTTGAACTGTATGTAATAGAAATGTGATACAATTCTTGGCAGATTAAATCTAAGGTTTTGAATGCACCAATATACCAGATTTAAAATGATTGGCAGGTTGAATTTCCTACATCCTTTTTATGGGCAGATTTAAATAGTTTGTGTTTTCTGTCATCGTAAACTGCTCTTAGAATATATGTAAAATACATATTAAGATAAAAACAAATTTAGACGACACAAGTTCTGAAAATAAAAAGTTTATAAGTGAAATCCACCAACAATCAAACGCGTGACACCAATTTCTATTAACATTCTATGGAGCTAGAGAAGAATTGAGCAGTAAATTCTAATAAAATATTAGAAAGTCAAACCATCTCAACCTGGTATCAAACCTGGATCTCAAGATTACTTGGCAAGCAATTTAACCACCACAGCTGGATTATACCGTAAGCTTATTTATGCGAACTTTGCAATAATCAGCCAATAGTAAAATATACAGGCTGGCAATCTTACAATCTGACTTGACACACTCGGGAAAATTTGTATGCAAACTCATATGCGAGCATCTCACGGTATAACCACATTCAAATGGGAATCAAGCCTTATGCTTTATGACGTGATTTGTGCTTTTGCAAGCATTATGCTATTATAATTATAGCAACATATTTAGTTCGGTGGTTCAATCAAAATCTGAGGTGGCAGATAAAGGATTGTATCGCTCAATATATTCAGCTTTTGTTTGTTTACACATTAGAGGCCACTTGATAAAAGCCGTTTGGAAATTAATTAGAGAATGTTATCTTCACGCACTCTGTACATTTGACACCGTGTTGTTTGATGAACGATACTTTTTTTTATCATTTTGACATGATACACGTCAGTAGATTTATAAATTTACCGCTAATTTTATTTTTATGTCCAAAAAGAATATTCAACTATCACCTTTCTGTGACTCTAATTTGACATTGTAATTTGTCTGATATTCTTAAGAATGATCATTAGAATTTAGATCTATGAATGACAAATATTCTTGTAAATCACATGAGGCAGATTCAGAGTTCACATATTGTCACTTGTATAATATCCTTAACTGTTCCGCTATCCCCTTTTATCTTGCCGATAATATTCAGCATTTTTCTGATCACGGACTTGTACTACGCTCAAACAGACACAGTTTATTGGGATTCCCAGTTCATCACTGGACCACGTGAATAACCCTCAAAGGAGACTTGAAAAATAAAATGGTTTTTTTCCAAAAAAAATATTTTACTTGTTTTTCACCAAACTTTTCAAACTACCTTGGGAATCCCAAAAAAATATTCCTTTGGGAACCCATTCAGAAAGGGGACATCACCTTCCCGACAAAAGTCTTCGCCTTTCTCGGCGTACTTTCATCAGTCCATTGTTTTGACTGCTATTTGTACTCTGGTGTGTAGTGGTTGATCCAAATTTTGTCCACAGTCACGAATCGATGCAAAAAGTCCTGACTGTGATTAAACATTCCCAAACGCTGTGTTGAAAGTGTATTTTTGGTTGACGATCAACAACCTCGGTATTTCATTTGAGATATTGTGCACACAGTTACTTGAGAACCCACAGCCTCAGCAATCTGGCACACATGCACTCGGCGGCCTTTCATTTCGGTACCATAGATTTTTTCAATGATTTATCTGTGATGGACGCAACTGAGTTTCCGGAGCACGATTTATCTTCTGTACATGTACGTCCACGTTTAAACTCATTTATATTAACTCGGTTTTGACCTACGTGGCTGATAAATTCTTCAAATTAAAATGTTTTATGACGGCATGGAACTCGTTTTTTTCCATTATTGTGGCAAATGTTAAAATAATCAATTCAGATGGCTGTCAAACGTTAACTACGCATCTCATCTGGTTGAAATTTTGACAGAGGGTTGCTTGATGAATGATACTTGTCAGCAGCACTTTATAAATTGTGGCGCCATCTCATGGAAATTTACCAAACTTTTCAAACTACCCTCGTATTATGTGACCGACCATATAATAATGCATAGTACATTTTCTTTCATTAAATACATTTGTACATTGATTAATTCAATATTCATCATCATCATTGTCTTCCCTTTTCCTTTGGAGTTATGGTTGAAGCCTCGCCAAGGCAGGCTTCCATTCTGCCTCACTTAGTATAGTCCTCACCTCATATAACCATTCCACCTACTTCCTTCGATTCCTGAGGTGAGATTTTGGTCTTTTTTGGCTGGCCTTGAGAATTCTACCAATTTCACTATATAAAATCAGCGAATACATTTAGCTGTATAGAAAATCATGTAAAAATAGTTGTAATCTTTAACCGTTTGATTGCCAATCGTCGACTTTCGTCGATTCGTGTTTTAACGAAGATTGCCGATCGTCGATTTCCGTCGATTGCGTCAGTCGTGTTCTGATTCGCGCGTATGTCGGGTGTGGTGCTGCGGCGTTGGTAAATATTATTCCAATATTATCTTAATAGTTGTAAGATCGTAGTAAACCGTTTAAATTTCAGATTCATTTATTATTTTTTTTATTTTAGTTAATTGAAAAAATATAACGTCGAGGGCGTCCTCTGAAATGTCTGACAGCGGGAGCGACGATTTCCACTCCTCTAATTCAAGTTCGAGTAGGAGTAGCTCTGATGAGAGTGATGTCAGTGATGTCATACCTGTGTTTCCCAACCGCAGGATGCGTATTTCCAGTAATTCTTCGGATCGTGACCAAGAAATGGAGAGTAACACCGGAAATTACTCATTTTCAAATGTACCTCCCGGAACCAATTTTTCTACCGAAAATTCTCATTTTTTCGAAACGCCTGGACTTCGGGATCGTCCTCCGCGTGATTCTAAACCAATATCATATTTTGATTTATTTTTTAATGTCAGTCTGTTAACAATGATAAAAAATGAAACCAACAAATATGCCCAACAATTTCTTGAAAACTCTTCTGAATCTTTACGAAACAAATCACGTGCAAAGGCTTGGAAACCGGTGTCTGTATTGGAAATGAAGGCTTTCATAGCGGTCATACTTGAAATGGGTATTACACGACGACCGTCAATTGTTTCCTACTGGAGTACAGATTCAAGGGGCATACCATGGTTCAAACAAATGTTCTCAAGAAATCGATTTCAGATAATTTTGAAATTTTTTCATCTAACTGATAATTCCACCTTGGCTCCATCCAATCATCCAGACTACGACCCCTGTGCAAAATTCAATATGATAGTTGTCCATGCCAATGAAGTTTTCCGACGCCACTATATCCCTAATCGCCAGCTCTCTATTGATGAGTCATCGGTAGGGACTCACTGCCACTCAAAAATCAAACAATATCTCCCCAACAAAAAACACCACAGGTGGGGAATAAAGTTTTGGATGTTATGCGACTCCATAACCCATTATTGCTTGGCATTTTTTTGTTACCGAGGAGCAAAATTAGAGCGAGACAAGGATGATACAAAAAAATTTGGCCTTGGCCATGTTGTAGTAATGAATCTGTTAAAAATTGGTAACTACCTGGACAAAGGTTATCATATTTTTGTTGACAATTTTTTTACAAGCATTCAACTGGCTAAGACTTTATTGGAAAGAATTACGTATATTACAGGAACCATCCGTCGAAACAGGAAATATATACCACGTGAGGCACAAGTGTCTCAAGTTGGAAAACCGAATTATTATAAAAGTGACGACATTCTTCTCTGTTCATATCGAGATAAAAAAACCAAAAAACACCCGGTCATCCTAATTTCTACAAATAGTAATACGAGTGACGTCACAGTGAAAAAATATAGGGGTTCATACGAAACGCAAACAGAAAAACCACAGATGATTCATGAGTACAATAAATACATGGGCGGAATAGATGAGTCTGATAAAATGTTGTATGTATATTTAGATGAAAGAAGAACAATGAAATATTGGAAAAAGGTAACATTTAACATTTTTGGAAGAATGGTTTTAAACGCATATATAATATATTCAATCAATAATGAAGGCAAAAAAATTTCAAGACACGAGTTCACATCAAAAATAATTGAATCGATTGAAAGGGAATGGGTACCTACAAAAAAAAAGGCTGAAATTTCTTCAACAATTTCATTCCATAAATCCAAACTGCAGAAGCTTCCAGGAAAGAATTTACGTCGCTGTGTGGTCTGTAGTAATAAAGATGGTGCTGGGCTGCGTAGATCAACGACTATTTGTGCGTATTGTAAGAAGGGTGTCCACACGGCGTGTGCAGGAAAGCACAGTTGTTGATTATTTTTTGTTTTTCATTTTTGTCTTTCTTTTTTTCTGAATAAAATACTGTATTCATTTATACAAGCGTTTTATTTCAAACATTTCGATATTCTTTAATAAAACACCGAAAAAATCATCGAAATCCTTGAAAATTCAAAGAATTTATGGGGTTTTAAAAAAATATATAGTTTCATATAAAATAATGTTTTTTTGGTGGCATTTTACAAGCAACTGCATGAATTTTTTGGCACTCAAACGGTTAATATGTGTTAACAAATTAAGATAATTGTGGAAATAGCCATGTGTTAGGCTAACTATTCATTTATTCAAAATGGGCTTGAAATATTTAGCGCTCTTTTCTCCCTAACTACCCTAACAGGGAAAAAAATATTGAAAATGGATTGTAAAAATCAGTGATTTCATCTAAAATATGTACTTCCAAAATTATTTCAATATTCATTAATCAAATTCTTTATCAAAAGAATTTTGCTACAAAATTGTATGTATGGTTAATGTTGAAAATGTTACCTTTACAAATAAATTACTTATGGATTCATATTTTATAGTCAATAATTAATTGATATTATACCTGATAAATGAGCAATATGTCTCTGATCATTAAAATACCTATGGTTATTGCCATATTTGTTAATCTCAGATGAGCTTTTGTCTTACTTCCTTATTACTATAATAAATTATAATAAATACATATAGATAATTCAGAAATAATATTGAATTCCAATAATTTGTAATATTTTTATCAAATTAAGTCATATTTTGTTCTAATAAATGCTTATCTATCCACATCATCTTAGCAAAAAAAATAAAATTAAAAGTGTTTTATTGATACATGTGATTCGTTTAAACGCATCCAAGTTTCTAAATTTATTACTCAGTGATATTATTGATACATTTAATTTGTTTAAATGCATCACATAGTGTGTCTTTCTTGTTAGAAGAATTTCAGTCTTGTTTCTACGCTCATTCAATTCAAATATAAACTGGTTATATATATATATATTTTGAGGAGACATTTTAATGACTGCCTGTCATTAAAATATCACTCATATGAGGTTTTCAACTAGTATGATATTTTAACAACTTCATGGACATGCTTCATATAATGGTAGAGATTGATATGAGAACTGTAAGTCCTATTTCAACGTAGGTTGACCATACATTTATTTAGTTCAATGTTTATTTATTCATTTACTGTTGATTTTGACCATTAATAATTTTTACAAAATTATCAAAATTCCGAGTGCAAGTAAATACAAAAACACAAGATGCTACAATAATATAAATAAATATCAAAACATTAACATGATTCATATAATCTGCCTTCAAAAGAAATACGTACTACTGCACACAGCAGGCCATGCAAGAAAAAAACATTATATACTGCATTAACACATTTCGATATACTCGTATTTACCTCAACACACATTCCTCCTTCCTCTTCACATACCAAAAATAGTTTTTACACAAATAAAAACATCCTCACAATAATATGAAATAAAATCTTAATTAAGGAAAAAAATATCAATAAATAATGAAGGATATATTGTTATGAAAAACTTTTTCAGAACTATGACAAGGACAGTACCATCTCTAGACTAGAAAGTTATATATGTATGTACACTGCTACAATTTTAAAAAACAACCATTTTACGGCTTATAGACAATAGCAATGAGTCTTCAAAGTCTAGATTTGATATTATACTAATTTTTTAATCAATATGCTGAATTTCTTCACAGCTTACTGCATTTTTGCCAGTTTTTTTTTATACTTATGTAACCTCATAGTTGAAAGACACAGTGATTATGGACTCGCACATATCGGAGAAATATATATTTTTGTTTTATTATATTTAAATTTTGTATGTTTTAGACTTTACGGGGAACCATTAAAAATGTGAGTCTTAACGTTTATACATACAATTTCGTATCAGGGTTGCCAACAATTATTTGAATATAATTTCCTACAGTCGTTAAAATTTTCAGTTTGTATTGTAGCGTGAATGAAGGCAAATGTTGTATTAATTGGATTTAAAATGATATTTGTGTTCAGTACAGGCGATCTTTTTGTTTATTTTAAGTTGTAAGCAAACATTTATTTTAACACCTTATTTAATTAACTTTATTTGGATTTCAAAATTATTTCTGAAAATCAATTATACCTTTATAAAAGGTCCATTAATATAATCTAAACTTGATTTAATGTGCATTACTTTCACTAGTAGAAAATCTTTTTATAATTAGTAAACTTACTTAGTTGTTAACAAAATTGAAGAGCTTAGAGAAAAACTGTATTCAATTGTTTAGAAAAGCAATGCTCAGGTGTTAAATTCAAATGGCATAGTCAGTTTAACAAGTAAAGTTAAAAAAATAAGCGAAAATATTAATTTTGAATCGTAATAACGGGGAACTTTTACAATAACATATATTGACTGAGTAATAGTATTTATTCATATTTTTAAAACATATTGTACAAAACTTTTGAGTGTACATGAGAATAAATGGGAAAGTTGGCAACCTTGATCTGCATGGAACTCGGTAAAAGAATATATGTACTCTTAAGACTGCTAGGCACGATCCAAAAATCACATGAAATTTGTCAAATTTGATGTTATTGTACAATTTTTTTTGAAAATACTCTATCATGCAACTTTTGTATGCAGCCAAATAAGGATGAAATTGAAGTAAAAATGGAACTTCATCAGAGTTAATCCCTAACTGTCAACAAAATCAAAATTTATATTGCATTTATTCTCAACCAAGCTCATGTTATTTTTTAAATACATTTATGGCTACTGAATATTTAAATTCCTATCATTCATACATTGATTCTTGTAGATAAAATCTGTATAATTTATAGTACATTTTTGGGATTCAATAATATTATATGAAATCCATAATAAATTGATTGAAAAATTGTATCATGTCTAGTGGGCTTTCCTGTATCTGCTTCCATGCAAACTTGAACACGAAACGAAATTGAAGCTCATGTTATTCATTGATATATAAATGGGTTTTTAGTTTTTATAGCATCTTCTGGACTCTTGATAGCACCAACATCCTGTCTTTCTGGTTTTTGAATAAAAATTGTTGAATATTTTTTGTAGAATGTGTGTCATCATTCATTGCACTGTTAATGCATGTTTGCTATTTTTTATTTTTTTAAATAAAGGTTATCAAAGGGAGGAAAAGAGTTAAATCTAAAAATGGCAATATGTGTGTGGAACAAAAATGTTAATGTTTAATTGTATTGTATATGATTTTTGATGAAATGAAAACCATCTCTTTATGATGCGATAAAACTGATAGGATTTGTCTTGAAAATATAACTGACTTCTCACAGATGTAAAACATATTTTTTTAGGAAATAAATTGACTTAGTAAAAAAGTTAATTTGGAAACTACTTTTAGTTACTTTTTTTATTTTATTTTTTTATGTCAAATGAAATCAAATATAGTTTGACAGTCTTTCATAGTCTAATTTTTATCTCTTAAATTGGATTACTGAAACAAAATTTCAATGATGGACTTGAAAAAGAGATGGCATCTCTTTAATTGTATGGTCCATTGTAAACAATACATTTATTTTATATAATTATAGAATTAATCATAGTATGAGCGAATCTCTCATCACATAAGAACTGAGATCTTTATTGGTGAGGCATTTTGGGATCTATACAATTGGTTTTATTATATAGGTATTCCAGATTTTACATAGTTAATTGGTTCTAGGAAAAAATGCTAATTTAGAAAATGTTAATTTATTTTAATCTGGATGAAATTGGTTATAAACAAAAATAGTTACTTAAAATTGGTAAAAAAAAAACCATGATTATTTTTTCATTTAAAGGACAATTTTAGTGTCGTTTAGAGAGCAAACTTGCCCTTGCACTCTCTGGACTCAAACTCACTATTATTAAACAATGCACATCTGCCAGCTATAACAGTGCCCGAGTGAATCATGTGTAACACTTTCTTCATATACAGTACATGCAGAAAGATGTAATGAGAGATATCCGTACTATGATTTTGTAAAACTTTTATAAGATCGTAAATAAAAAGTAGGATAATATTATTTACATAGATTTACGGTCTGTATTGTATCATATAGAGATTATCAATTCTAAAATCATAGCTTCTGAGCTGTGTTTAATATTTTCTTTTATTATAATTTATTCTCTATTATTATAATAACGTTTCTACAACTATAAAGTGGTGTTTGGTATCTAAACTTAAAGCTATTTCAAACTACAACTAATTCATCCTTAATGCTACCTTTATTTATTTGTCTGGGTTCACTAATAGTGAGGGTAGATTGAAAAGTTTGGTAAAAATGCATTTTTTTGGGAAAAAACTTTTATTTTCAAAAGTCATCCTTGTGGGCTACTAAATGCTTTGTCCAGCGGTTTTCCAATTTATTCATCCCGTCTGAAAATAGGTTTTGTCAAACTCTATAAAATTGTTATTTACTGCGGTGATGACATCCTGATTCGACGAAAATTTCTTCCCACAAACAATTTTTAAATTTCGGGAACAAAAAGAGGTCCCATGGGGTCAAATCCGGGGAATATGGCGGATGAGGAACCAATTTGAAGCCCAATTCATGCAATTTTGTCATTGCGATGGTCCATTTGTGGGATGTGTCTTTGTCCTGGTGAAAGAGCACTTTTTTTAACTATTTTAACACTATCTTATCGAAATTTACCAAATTTTTCAAACTATCCCCGTTTGTGTAAAAAAATGCATGTTTTTTTTTTCATTTTCAAGTCTTATCCATTCAATAATTTCTTTCAATTTAAATCAAGAGGTGTTTGAAAGTTGTTTTTTTTTTCTATATTAAGCTATTGTACATGACTTGTGTTTTTGAATTCAAAACTTCCTTCCTGTACACCCATATCTCGCTTCAAGGAACCTTTTTTTAATAAATGCTATAATGAAATTGAAAAAACAATCAACATATTTACTTTATGCAAAAAAAGAACAATTTATGGTATATTTAAAAATAGTCCATTTCGGGAAAATCTACTTTTAAGCGACACAGAAAACAAAATAAAGATTTATTGAGAATTAACAGATTAATCAACTGCTGACTAAATTAATGGACATTTTTTCACATTTAGAAAGGAGAATTCAAACACTGATTGAAAATCCTATTGAAGAGAGAAACTCAAAAGTTTGTCCTTAAATTAGCTTCACCTCTACATTATATATTGTTATAAACAGCTTGCAGAGGAAACAGCAAAGTTTGGATGGTTATTTTCACTCTGCTTCCTAATTGACAAATTCTTCATTATAAATGATATAATTCTTAATATTTGTATTAGATGTGTATATATTTTCTGTTTTACTATATTTTAGTATACACTATGAATTTTTTCAAATTGATTTTATTTCTTCATGGAAGTTGTCATGCACATTTAATATGAATTTATATGGAAAAAATATATTAGATATTCCGATTTACAGATAACTTTTTATGAACATATTTCTTTCATAAAGCGAGGTATTGGATGTACTGTAAACATACATGGTATGTGATATGTAACAAATTTTATGAACTAAAATTTCGATAAACCAGAATTACTAAAGATTTTATAAAACCAATGTAGTTTGAAACAGCTCTCTTTTAAAGTAATTGAAGATCCACCACATTGTAGGTTTGGAACTGTTTAGAGTTAGCGATGGAATGGCTGAACGATCATGATAGAGACTGCTCTAGTGTTTAGTTAGCTCCCTCCCTGCATCTGCCTGCCTTCTAGCACTGCGAGAAGATGCTGCCGTGTATTCGTGCATCTGGATGTTTGGGATCATCAACAGTTTCATTCTTCGTGGTCCTTCTCACCGACCTCTATTGTCCACTGTCCTGTCTGTTTAGTCTACATTATTGTATTTTCTGTTGTACTCTTGTATTTTTGGTAGATTTAAGTTAATTAACGATTGAATAAGTTTATAAAAAGACCAATAATTAAAAATGTTTTGTTCGGTCAATTTCATGAACTATCAAAATATTTCTTACATTTTGTTTTAATTTGTTTGTTCTACAAATTTTGCTAATTTGGTGTTATATAATTATTTCAATGTAATTAAAATTATTGTTTAATGTACTTTATTATTGTTTAAGGAGATACCTCTGTGACCTAGTTGGTAAGACGCTTATCTTGCAACCTGGGGGTTACAGGTTCGATTCCCGTTGGAATCCAATTTATTTGAAAAATGTTTCTTGTCTGGTTTTCACTTAATGTCTCTTGAACATTTTGCTGGTTGGTTGGAAGATTTTGTGACATAGCAATAAACCTACCAGGTAGTATTGTATTCAACTAAAGTGTAATACATTACAATATTATCAAACAGACATACTCGTAAGTTAGTAACATATGTTTTTTTATATTGAAACAAGAGATTTGAAAATATAATTTTAATCGTTGATTAAGAATAATTTTTAGGAAAAAGAATATTCTTCTATCTGTTTTGTTTATCTGTTAAGTGTTGGCTTATGAATTTTGAAGTAATACTAATTCTTACTGAAGATTTTATCTTTTGCACTTGAGGACACCAAAGTGGTGCAATTTTGTATTTTATCACAAAACTTGCAGGCAACACGCTAGTCAGTTTGGCACTAATTTTCATAGCAGACGGTGTATCATATGTGTCTTTATATTTTTATTTGTTATTATAATTTACTGTTTTTGATGGCAGATACGAGGCATATCCAGAAAGTAAGTGTACTGAATTTTTGTAGGTTACAATTTTTTTTATTTAAACAAAAAAATTACGTGGTTACCGTAGTACATATGTAAGCTATTTTTCGACATAGTCGCCATTCCTCTCAATGCAGGTGGTGAAGCGGGGTATCAACTTTTTGATGCCTTCCTCGAAGTAGTTTCCCGCCAACCCCTCCGTCCACTTTTCCACCTCTTCCTTTACCTCCTCGTCGGTTGAAAACCTTTTTCCACCCATGTGCAGCTTCAGGGAGGTAAAGAGATAGTAATCTGAAGGTGCTAGGTCAGGGGAATGCGCGGGATGGTTCAGGACATCCCATTTAAACAAGGCGAGCAGTTCCGTCTGGCATTGTCGTGCAACAGGCAGACTCCCTTTGTCAGCATGCCTCTCCTCTTGTTCTGAATCACCCTCCGCAATTTTTTTAGGGTCTCACAGTATCATGCAGAGTTGATGGTCTCCCCTTGAGGCATATATTCAATTAAAATTATGCCTTGACAGTCCCAAAACACGGATGCCATGATTTTCTTGGCTGAAATTGTGGTTTTGAACTTTTTGGCGGAGGGTGAAGAGGTGTGACGCCACTGTTGAGACTGCCTTTTGGTTTCAGGCGTGTAGTGTGCAACCCAAGTTTCATCTCCAGTAACGATGGAGCGGAGAAATTCATCTCCATGGAGTTTGCAGCGCCTCAAAAACTCTTGCCCGGCCTCCACTCGATTCAACTTGGCGGGAGATGGGGTTGACATTTTTCACGAAACGTGTTGTCGCGTCGACACTTCTCAACGTACTGACCTCGAACCGGTCTCGTTGCGGAGGGGAAGGGTCAGGCTACACGGAAGTATAGCCAACATGTCGAAAATAAAATCCATCCGGTCGTGAGAGCCTCAGTACACTTACTTTCTGGATACGCCTCGTACTTGGATAATATTTATTTATAAAAAAAGAGATAAAACAGTTTTTTTATCAATTCACCTTCGCGTGTACAGGAAACTAAATAATTTGCAATA
The DNA here is from genome assembly GCA_949825065.1 of Odontocerum albicorne. Taxonomy (NCBI): domain Eukaryota; kingdom Metazoa; phylum Arthropoda; class Insecta; order Trichoptera; family Odontoceridae; genus Odontocerum; species Odontocerum albicorne. Next base: position 38,040,001 of record OX463844.1, read on the forward strand.
TTTTCGTTGTAATAAAATCGCATTGACTTAGAAGAAAATAATTTTCTTTTTTTCTTAATACATCTAGCAAAAATACAAAATTTAAATTTGTCACCAAAAATGTTTTTTTTTTCATAAGTGTTTCAAGGTTTAACAGTCTATGGGATTGAATAATTTTTTTTTGTGTTGTAAAAGCGAATATGAGATATTCCATTTAATTTGAATAATCTATTTTAACCCACACATGTATGTACTTCAAAAATATTTACTAATATGACACATGCCAATGAAATCTCTAATCTCCAAAAATTACAAAAATTAGATGAATTTTTTTAGTATTAATTAAATTTTCAGTATACATTACATAATTAATGACTTAAAAAAAAAAGAGTTAATTGAAAATAGTTTTGTATTTCTCAAATAGATATTGTTAAGACAACATTTGCATTGCTAACTTCTTTCCAAACATACTGAATACATTTTATTATGAAAGGTAATAATAGTTTAGCGCAATTTTTCATTGTTTGCCCAAATTGTTTGAGTGAATTTTTTGACATCATTTTGAAGATGGAACAAAATAATTAGTTTTTTTTATGCTTAATGTTTTTTTACTACCGCGATGAGAAAAAAGAGACATAAAACAAAAAAAATATGAGCAGTGTATGGTGATGATGCAGTGATGGTGACGTTTGGAGAGACTGAATCATGAAAGAATGACTAAGCGAGTGTGCGGGGACGAGGTAGACTGAGGAAAATGAGACTGGATCAGATTTTAAAAGTTCGAGTATGAATAATATTGTGCATGACAAGATGTATGAATGTGGACAAGACTAAAGTTATGTGATTGGATAGAAATGTTTGGAGATCTGTTCTCTACCCCAAGGGGCATGACATGATGATATGTATGTTTGTTAAAATATGAGGTTTTCTTGAAAATTCCGATTCTTCAACGCTTTTTATATGATCGCATATTAATTGTTAAAAACAATTAGAATTGGAGATTTCATTGGAATAAGAAGAATATTATTTGATCTACTGTTTTAGTTTAGATTTTCAGTAAGTTTTGTATTGAAATAATAATTTATATGGACTTAACGACATATTAAATTATGTTTTTAAAAATAATCATTAAGACAAGAATCATGCAAGAACATTTTCACCACAAATACATTCTATGTTTTATGTTTGTCTTTCGATAATCAATCGCATAATTTCTGAATTGACACATTTTGAAATGAAAGGAGTTTATTGATCGGTTGGTAATATTTTGTTTACAGGATCCCAAGCTCCGGCAGATTGTCACAATGGGGTCTCAGGATACATTGGAAGAGAAGACTGTTACTGTATGTTATGGCGCCGATTTTGTCAACCTTACCTTCGTTAATTTTTGCTGCACAAAAAAGGAAATAGCTCAAGTAAGTGTAATAAAAATCTAGAGTAATTTGTGAATATTTTTTTTAATTCAGTCTATTTTTTATAAAAACTTTTGATATTCTTCATTTCACTTTCTTTACTTTGGCTCAGAATGGTTCTCAGCCATACTACACAACTTTCTTTTCTTATCGGTGACAAATTGTGAAAAGCTGTCCCGCTCGTAATAGGGAATCCCTATGTGGAGAATTGTTGGATTTTGGAGAAATGGTCATAAACAAACTCAATACAGTAGAGCTTCGATTATCTGTGGTAATTGGGGACACTAGAGTCTGAACAATTGAATTACACGGTTAATTCAAATAAAGTCTTTATTGAGTGAAACATATTTTCGTGTGGGTGTGGACATGGGGAAACATTGCCAATTGGTATAATGTAATACTAGCGTTAGTCTATTGGTATAATTTAAACCATTGATTTTATAACAGTATATGCCCTTGCTTTGTAATTTTCAAATCATGGACTTTCTTAAAAATAAAATGGAAAAAATCTTTTGGGATTATGAAAAAAAAAAAATGCTACAGTAGACCACGATTAATCCAACTCACGGATAATTGAGCCCTGAATAACCGGCACTCTACTGTAGTTTAAAGTTTTCTATAAAATGATATTACTATAAAATATATATGAAAATGAGTTTATTTTACCACTATGTGGATGGACTAATTTGGAAAAATAAGAACATTCTGATATGCATGAAGATGTCTGCAAAAATCTTCATTTATTTAAAATACAGTGTTAAGACTATAGAACTCTATTATTAATATTCAAATAAATATTTAAAAAATGATTTAAAATTCTATATTCATATTTATTTCCACAACTTGGTTAATTATTTCGGCTTGCTTGGCCATTTTCAGCAATACAAAATATATGCAATCATGTTAACCTAACACGCTTCTTAAAGGATTGGACCTGCCACAAAGATTGTAGTGTACCTTGAATCGTCTTAAATGTGGCTACGGTTGCAGTGCACGTGACTTTGTTACATGGGGTTTCATTGATTCCCTGTTGTGCTCATGTGGAATTGTTCAAACTATTGGTCACATTGTGGGCGAGTGTCCAATATATTCATTCCAACTATCATGGATGAAAAAACCTGAACATCAGACTCTAAGAAAGAAACCAGGCGTAAGAAGAAAATTGGACTAATCTCTTTGCAGATGAAAAAAACAGTTGTGATCTTACATGCTAGTGTGCTAAATTTTGATCTTACATGCTAGTGTGCTAAATTGTGATCTTACACGCTAGTGTGCTAAATTGGGATCTTACATGCTAGTGTGCTAAATTTTATCAGTGCAAAAATTCCATAAAACCAATTTTCAGTGTTTATTACAATTTATACGATGTGTATTTTAATACAAATTTGTTTTTCATACAGAAATAATTAGATTTTACAACCTTTGTAATAGTACTATTTTCCTTAGCGTCTATCTAACATAACATTATAAATAATAAAAGAACTTAAGATGTACTAAAAATTTAGTAATGTGCATTTAGATGTACTTAAAACATTCATTACAATAGTTTTACACGGGCATTTAATCCCTCAACATTATAGTTTTTATAAGTTACTCCTAGAAGAAAACTGTATAAATATGTAACAGAAATTGTTTAAATCGCAAAAATAGTTTTATAGAATTTCTGCACTCATAAAATGTTGGGTACTAGAGTGATTAGGGATGAATGTTAATTTAAGGCTGATGTGTTGAGTAAGATGAAGAAGAGCATACTGAAATGGTTGAATGTAGAACGAATGAATGAAGAAAGACTAACAAAACAACTATACTGTGCAGATGTGAGTAGAAGGCGTGGAAGAGGAAGACCAAGTATGATTGGATCAAGTGAATGATATTCTGAAAGAAGGAAATATAGAGTGAGAGATCAAAAGAGAAGTCAGAGAAATCGTAGAAGTTGTATAAGAAAATGTATGGATGTAAAAGAGGCTAAGGATGTGTCGAGATAGGAAAAGCGAGCGATCTGTACTCTGCCAACCCCAACAGGGAAATGTCATGATGGTACGAGTATGTATTTATTTTTTATTGTTGATAACTGCCTAGCAAGCCAAAATTATTCAATAAATGGAAATAAATATTAAGTCGATGCGAAAGTAATTACTATTTTTTATTTTTTATTATGAAGGACTTAAATCAAATACATAATTTCCATTACTGAATGTAACGTTCCCCCACATATTAGTTAATTTATATATCCCATTTCTAAAAATATCTTCTATAAACTCATCGAGGGTTATTTTGACTTTTTCCCCATGATAAATTCTCAGAACGAAACTTGCCAAACCAATCAATTTCGAGTTTTTACGACGCCATTTATTTACCATAACTTCGCAGATATTTTTAGTCACGGCAGTTCCCTTACTTCCTTCTTTTAAATTTATGTCGGATATGAATTTTATTCTTGGCCATTTTTAATTTTAAGATTGTTACTCGATCGAAGGCGTAAATAAACAGGCCAAATCAGGTGAAGAATCACCCTTTTATGTAATGACAAAACTACCCTTTAAGACTGATGACAACCATGTGTAAATAAGTAGGTACCTCTGAAATGGCAAAAATTTGCATCAACTCAATATACACATATAGAACTTCAAAAATCAGTTTTTGTCTTTTTAAATACTAATAAATAATAATAATGTCTACAGAAGTTGTTGTTACAGTTTTATTGATTGAAAGTTATTATAATAATAATTTTGTTTGCAGCAATGGACCGATGCCATATTCCGGCTGGCTTACAACCTGAGTCTCATAAACAGTTCCACCATCATGTTCCTGCAGAAGGTGCACACCAAGCTGTCGCTGGTTGTTGACAAGACAGGAAAGATACCCATCAAGAAGTGAGAGCGCCACATTATTCCCATTACTCCCCCAGCACTTATAAGGCTTCGTTTGTTTCTCTCCTCTTATGTATGTTTCCAAATAAAATCAAACCACAAAACACGAGTTCTATATACATAAACAGAAAATCATACGAGTTCCTTAATTATCCAGCCAGTCAAGTATTGATTTCTTTTAACACATTAAGTGGGAAAATGTCTATAGGAATTTATATAAACTTTTTGGGTTGTATTACACTTTTGTTATATACAGTACAGCCTGGCGGGCTTATTGCCACGTGGCCAATTCTTCCAACCAACCAGAAAAATTATAAAGAGATCTTAAGTGAAAACCAGACTGGATCCTTTTTAAAAATCTTAGTTCCTGCGGGATTCGAACCCGCAACCTCCGGGCTGGGAGATGGGCTTCTTACCAACTAAGCCACTGAGGTTGTCAAAATGACAATTTTTTGGGTGGTCAAAATGTCCAACACCATTTTGTTCCAAATTTCTTTAGGTCATTGTTTCTCAACCTATGGGTCGCACACCCCAGGGTGAAATATCAAAGGGATTGTGAAAGTAAAAATGTTTTATGTGTACAAAATGAAAAGAACACATTTGCTGACAAAAACCGAGAAAAAGAAATTTGTTTGAAAGAATTACTGTCTAAAATTATTGTAAGTTACTGTTATACATTGCTTACTCCAATGGTTACATCTGTATATCTATTCTATTATAGTGGTGTGATGGTATGTAGTAGGTAGCGTAAGTAATGCATTGGGTTGATGCAAAAGTTTATTTACTATAAATTACATTTAATCAATATAGTATGTGCCGTTCTGTTGGATGACCTTTCTCCATCTCTCTGGTAGCTGCATAATCCTGCGCTCATAGAAGCTTTGAGGTTTCTGGCTAAAGAACTGATCCAGGTGATTTTTCAAGTCTTCCAAGGAAGACTGTGTGGTCTAGCATTGTCTTGATGGAACGCAATATCCTTTCTGTTTGCTAATTCAGGCCGCTTCTGGTCGATTGCTCGCTTTAATTCACTTAGTTGTGAACAGTATTTCTCCGAATTAATGGTCTGATTTTCAGATAACAGCTCATAATAAACTATTCCCTTCCAGTCCCACCAAATGCATAGTATAACCTTCTTCTGATGAAAACTGGCTTTGGCACTGGTTGAAGGGTCATCTCCGCGCTTAGAACATGATCTCTTATGCTTACATTATTATACACAATCCATTTTTCATCACTAGTAACCATCCGCTTTAAAAATTAATCGATTTAGTTGCGCTTCAATAGATAACCGCAAGCAGAAATTCGGTCTATCAAATTTTTCTCAGTTAATTCGTGTGGCATCCATACATCGGCCTTGCCATTCCAAGTTGACGTAATCGCCTCAACACTGTTGTCCGGTTGGTTCCAAGAATTTCTCCGATCTCTCGAGTTTTTCTATGCTGATTACTTTTAATTAGCGTCAATATTTCGTGGCCATCAGCCTCAGCCGGTCGTCCAGGACGTGGTGCATCGCTATGATTAAAATTGTTTTCACGAAACTTTCTGAACCACTTACAGCACATGGAATCGTCAACAACACCCTCACTGTACACAGCATATATCTTCTTTTACGTCTGTGAAGCATTCTTGCCTTTTCGAAAATTAAAAAGCATAATATGCCAAAAATGCTTCTTATTTTCTGCCATTTTAATGCTTAATGTTGTGAAAAAACACAACCAAATAACACAATTTTTTCCCAAGTACTCGCTAAAATTCCTTCTGTCAAACAACATCAAAACTTTACACGTGTGAAGTTAATAACACTTCAGTTTTACAATAAAACGCCATCTAGCGCCAAAAACGGGATAAACTTTTGCATCAACTCAATAATTATAATCAATCTTAGTAATAACAGGTTACTTAGCTGATTACTAGTTCTACGGATTGAAAAAAAAATTGTGCAAAAAGAAATCAATTTTAATTTAAAGTTAGTCCGTATGTGGATCTACATTAGAAACACAAAAATATTAATTGTTTTCAAGCGATAATAGACGAAAGTAAGTTCAAACTATTTAGCTGCCCTGTTAGTGATGTAAAACAGTAGATATATTTTTCTGATAAGGCTTATCATCTTTGCGCAAGTACAACATTTTTTAGCTTCATGCACATACATCAACAAGATATTAAGTTTTTGCAGAAGGGTGGCGAAGTCTTAAATTTTTTTTATCTTTAGGGGGTCGCAAAGCTAAAAAGGTTGAGAAACAATGCTTTAGATGAACTCAAAAATAAGTGAGCCCGGAGTGGTCTATCATTACTGATAGGGTTTATATGACAATGAATTATACCTTTTCTTATATTTTTACTATTTTTTTGAGAATTTTATGACACCGCTATGATTTAAAAAGAATTTATTGAGCTTTCAATCAATGTGTTGAACCTAGACTTGTGATTCACGTATCTTTAATCAGCCAATTTGTCAGTTGGGTGTTTTATGCTTATTCTAATCCCCCCTTTATATATCTGGCTATTTGATTATTTTATTTCAACTGCGTTCATTCATTATATTAAGCCCTTCGTGACCAAACGTCAGAACTAACACTACTTTGAAAAATTCCAAGTTGGAAAAAAACTGATTTTACCAAATAAAGGTTCAATAATTCATAAAAATATCCATGTATTTTTTATATCGAGTTTAAAAATAGATGCATTATAAAGCACTTTCATTGTATATTTACAGTGGGAATAGATTGTACAGTGAATGTAAACTATTACTAATGAATATTCTTAAACCACTTAAGTAATCTATGAGTGTGGAAAAAAAGCTATATAAATAGTCCTTTTTATTATTATAAGATATATTATTTTTATAACTGGTTGATTGGAAGAGATTGCCACTTGACAATAAGACAACCAGATATAAATAAATAAATATTTGTTTGATAGAGGGTTTTGTAAATAAACAATAAATCTTGACCCATTTAAATTTATTCAGCCCACATCTTTATAAAATAAGACTCGGCTACAAAATTGTTTTGTAGTGTTTTTTAGTATATTTTTTTATTCCTTCAGCTACAGTACTTTTTATTCCTTCAGCTACAGTACTTTTTATTCCTTCAGCTACAGTACTTTTTATTTCTTCAGCTACAGTACTTTTTATTCCTTCAGCTACACTACTTTTTTTCTAATTATTTGTTTTGACTCTCCACAGGTTTAATTATATAACTTATACTTACATTATATACAGTACAATCTGGCCGGCTTGTCGCCATGTGGATGCAATCTCTTGCACCCAAAGATAAGGACCTTAAGTTATAACTTGAATGGAAGCCTTTTTGAAATTTTGTGCACCAACTGGAATCTGACCCTTTTTAAAAAGGTGTCTTATCAAGTTGGCTGAGGACGAAATGGAGTAAGGTTACTGCATAATGTGATATCACTACGAATTGTAACCCATATTATAAAAAAACTTTGAACACAGAATCTATGATAAAAACGAACGGTATTTATTTTTGTGACTATGTAGACCAATCCTCAGTCGAGTGCAGATATTGCACCTCCAAGATAATCTGGGGATTTCATCTGAGGTTAGCCACTTTTACCACTGTCTCTTCCTCTCCAACTAGCTAAACTTGTTAGTATTATAAACCACTTTTACTACTCGAAAAATCTTCCTCCACTTTTAACTGTCTTCGGCCTGAGACTTCTCTATTATCTCTTTTACATAAGTCTTTAAAATGGAGACATTGATCTTCCATATAAATAATTATATATTACATAAACTGAACTGCCAAATTAGGTGGTAAATATATGAATAATGGCAATAAACCCACCAGATTGTACTGTATTCAAAAAAAGTGTTCTACAATACAGATATCCCTGACTTGACGCAATTAATTGGTCCTAGAAAAAATTGGGCTGAGTAAATTGGTTCCAAACGGAAAAAAATGGCAAAAAATCAATCATTTTTATTTTGACTGTTAGTGTTTTTTTTTCTTAATTTTATTCAAATCACATTATAGCTAAATTATGTTAAGTGGAGTGGCATAAAATAAAGGATACCTATATAATTAATATAAATGTATAATAAAAAATATATCCTCTTTTTAGTTGAAATCAAAATTCATGGGGTTTTCTTCTATATTCTTTGTTCATTATTCCTTTTAAAAACACAATAACACTTGTATTCAACAAATTGACTATTATAATAGTAAAATTATGTATTGAAAGACAGCAGCTGTTTTGAATACACTTGAATGAATTTCCTTCAAGGAGTTCAATAACTTTGCAACCATGTTTTTTCATTCATTCAGAATTTAGCAGAGGGATTGTTTCTCAAATTATAATAAACAAAGGAAATCAACTGAAACACTTCAGAATTTTCAATTAAAGATTAAAATGATTCTATTGAAAAGATAAATCCAACTTCATTTTTATACAATTTTATGCTGTACATTTTTTTTAAATGTTCACATTGTAAAGAAACTTATTAAGAAATTTTTCTGCCTATAGTTCGAAAATTCTAGGATGAGTCCTGTGACAGCTCACAAATTTGCCCCAATACAACCTTATGTAATGTATTTACCTAAATAACTTGCTATTTATTAGAATTGAGGCTTATATTAAAGTTGATAAAATAATTAAAATTACTGAACATCGTTACAAGGTTGTATTGGGGCAAATTTGTGAGCTGTCACAGGACTCATCCTAGAATTTCCGAACTTTAATAAGTCAAATTTTACTTTGAAAAATCTTTATATCGGAACACACATCTCAAATACGAAGAGTGCTATGAAACGAATGCCTCCTAATTTATTACTTTCAAATCAGGCACTGTTGAAAGTTTTACCTTTCAGTAATTGTTCATTTGTGTCTCAAAAATGTTTATGGTAACAATACCGTTCATGTGAGCAAAGTCAGACACAGGATCAGACGCTTTTAACTGTACTCCAGAACCTATGAGGAAGAGGCCTTCCTGTCATGCAGTCACAGGTGGGGAAACCTTGGTTTGCCATTATGACCCTGTGATGAAAAGGCAGTCTATGGAAATGAAGCAGCAGAATTCACCAACCACACAAAAATAAGTTAAATGGAGTCTTTTGTTAGTTAAGTCATGCTGATAAATTTTGAAGCGACGATACAGTTTTGCTTATGGACTTCTTAGAGGCATCATGATAAACTTCGATCAGTATATAGAATCATTGAAAAATATAATACACATTCCATAGGGTTCGACCTAAGTTTCGGCACTTTGAATATGTTGCCCGAATCGCATCATGATCGATTCCCGTGCTTAAAATTATTATGCATCCAAATTTAATAATATAACCATAAATCCTACACAGGAACCGGAAAAAAATCGAGTATAAAATATTGTATCAAACTTAAATCATTCAAGAATTAAGAAAAAAAAACCTCAATTTGTTCCTCAGATTGAGTTTCATCTGATCACAATAAAATTAAGATTTGCTTAAAGAAAATGATATTATTTTTTGACAAAAACCGATTTATACCTCAAAAGACGAATACAGTACAGTAGTAGCATTTATTTCGTGAATATAGAGAAAAAAAGCTGCCCATTATTCGAGAAGAAAAATAAAATTTAAAAAAAAGTTGAATAGATGCTATTGATATCATTTGTAAGAAAATATTGTCATAAAAGTAGGTACAAAATTTTTTATTCTAAATTTAAAAATATAAATCTTTGCCATAAAGTAAAATCTGATTGAGTCAAGTTCTTTTTTGTTGAGATTTGGAGTCTATAAATTCAGATTTTAGTCTTTCGGATAATTTTATTTTTATTTTAGACCCATAACTTTTAAGGAAGAGATCGATCCTCAATAGTTGTTCGTAAATCTAATTATTTTATTTCATACATATTAAATCTGCATGATGTGTTCTATGAAGAAAATTTTTTTAATGAAACAATTGAGAAAAGCCTCGAGTGTATTCTGAAATGTGTAGAATAGAGAGAACATATACATAAGAATTATAGCATTAATAATGAATAAGAATTAGAAAACTTCATGTTAGAATTTGTCGACTGAGAAGCAGAAACAAGCCAGAAATATCCATACAAAGGTTGCTGCTTTGCATATTTTTTTCAAGTAATTTTCAAACCAATCTTCAAAGATAACCTTGGTCACCCAGTCCTTATTTGATCTCCAAATTACAGGCAATGTACGAGGGTGGATCAAACATAAACGAGACTTTTTTGTTAATTTTTTTATTTGCAGAAAGAAAAATACCTAGTACAAATAATTTTTCTACATAATCTCCTGCTTAAGAAATGCATTTTTTCCAGCGGATCGGTAGTTTTTTTTATCCCTTCATCGTAAAAAGAAGTGGGTTGTGTCAACAACCAATTGCGCACAACCCCTCTACTCCATCGTCGTTGTTGGCCTGAACGTTCTTGAATCGTTGGCCTCCTAGAGCTTCTTTCAGTGGCCCAAAGAGATGAAAGTCTCCGGGCTATAGGGAGGATGTTCCAGTCGTGTCCAACTCATTTCCTTCAATTGTTCGCATGTTACAGCTGCAGTATGGGGTCTCCCGTTGTCATGGAGAAGAATCACTTCTCGTATTGGTCGGTCACGTCTTTTGCATTGACAAGCAAGTTTAACTTCACTCAAAAGCTCACAGTAGTATGCCGCATTGATGGTGCGATGAGCGTGCAAAATGCCGCGCCGGTCCCAAAAAACGGTCGCAAGCACCTTACCAGCTGACAGCCGAGTCTTGACTTTCACAGTGGCTGCCTTATCCTTCTTTCTCCACTCCATGCTGGCTTGTTTCGACTCGGGCGTGTAGATGTCGTGGTGTTCCCAAGTTTCTTCTCAGGTAACGATGTGACTCGAAAATGCGTTCCTTTCTTGTGGAAACCTTACAGACGTGCAAACGTACCAACTTTTGTTCTGCAGTCAAAAGACGTGGGGCCCATCGAGCAGACATTTTACGGAATCCTAGGTCCTTTGTGAGGATGGATTGAGTGCTTCCATAACTAATTTGTAGATTGTTTTTTCGAATTCTGCTATACCAAAATTCCATTAAAAGAGATTTAGTAAAGAAAAATATAGGTATATACAGTTTTAACAAAATTAAGGATTTGAAAATTTTATCAATAGTTTTACTTATCAAAGTGACTAATATAGTTTTCCCATTATTTTCAATAAACAAAAAAAATCTGTTAATTTCTTCGACATGTCAGTTATAAATTAACATTTTTCTTTTTTTCCAGCATTGTAAAGTTATACGCACAAAACAAAGAGGACAGAAAAAAAGTGGAAAAGGCATTGGACGAATCCGGCTTGCCATCTGGAAAGAACGACTCCATCAGCCCGTCTAAGTTTCAGTTTGAAGACTTCTTTACATTCTACAAAAATCTCACACCGAGAAATGAGGTCGAAAAGGTTTTTGAACATTTGTAAGTACACAAATCTCAACCTTATTGAGTACTTAAGTTAGGAGGCAAATTAATTCAATGTTCCCTAGCTTGTTCAATATCTCTGGCCTTGAAAATAGTGTGGATTATCAGTTAATGTCTATTGACTATATTCGATAATTTTTATATATCATAAAATTGTATTGGCAATTACTAAGTATGTTTTATGACAATGTGCTTTACAACTTCAAGGTTTTCAAGAGTGTAACTGAGCAAACAAAAATCTTGATCTGGTGGTAGAATGCATGGCTGCCACCCGAAAGTTTCTGGATTTAATTTAGTTTATTTTTGGTGATACGAATATGGCTGTACCACTATAATTTTTCATCAATGAGAGTTCTGTCGAAACTCTCCAAGAACTATTTTCATACGATCTAGACATTGTCCCATCCGACTATTACTTCTGTTATATACTCAAAAGAGGCTGAAGATTTTGGATAGTTTAACATAAAAAAGATGCAGTGCATTCTTAAGTCACTGAATCACTATAATGAAATTGTGCATAAATGGTCATTAAAGCATGAATAAAATTTATAAACATTATCCAGCTAATTATTCACTCTTGCAATATATGGGTTGGCTCGAAACTTATGAATTATATATTTTTTTGTATTTGAAGGGTTGGCACAAAACGTCGTCTCATGTCCACATCTCAACTGGTTGAGTTCTTGAACCGCACACAACGGGACCCGCGACTCAACGAGATTCTACACCCCTACGCCAATACGGCACGTGCCCGCGATCTCATACACCAACACGAGCCCAACAAGTTCAACGCACAAAAAGGACAACTAAGTTTCGATGGATTTTTGAGGTAAATAATGTTACATAACATTAATAAGCATAATGATACATAACATTAAATTATACATAAGATTAGGGTGCTAATATTAAAAAATGTCCTTATGGTGAGAACAAAATATAAATTCTAGTTGCCTTGGTGTTTCACTATATTTAGTAATCTTGTATGTCTATGACAATAGTTTTGTGAGAAGTGCTGCTTTATATGTATTATACTTTTACCAGTTTTCGTATACACGGTGGTGTCCCATTTTAAACTTCAAGTTTTGTTTTTCATTTTAAACTTGTAAGTTTCAGTGTAAAATAAAAAACCAAGATCTTTGCTTAAAATTAGTTGCATGGAGCTTCTGGAAATGCCCAATTACTGCGAATGGTAACGAATTGAAGTTCTTGAATTTTCAGCTACATTTTCATTTACTCGAACAATATTTTCATTTTAATTAACACTAAGATCATACACTTGGCATCTTTGCATTTAAAACCGAACCTGGCGCCTCGAATTTACTGATAAGTTGCGAATTGCCGTGTCACTTGGCACATGATTATGACTAAAATACCACAAATTTTGCGAATTGTATTTAACAGAATGCAAATTTTCGTAAAATATTTGTAAAAAATGTACACGTTCTTCCATTTTGAAAAATTGGATAATGAATTTGTAGTCTAGATGGCAGATGTAATAAAAAAAACTATTTTAGCTTCGAGAGTTCGGAAATAGCTCCAAATTCAAATCTCCAGGTTCAAAATGCACTAATTCAAATGAATATTACACAAATTCAAATGAAAAACCCAAAATTTTTAATCTTAAATTTACTCAAGTAAGAAAAATTCTTTTTCAAATAGTTTCCGGGGATGTAAGGATGATGACTTCTGTCATATTTATTCTTGAAAAATTAAAAAAAAATCTCAAAATCTACTTATTTTTTTTTTACTAGAATAATTAAAATTCCTTTAAGTTGAAACTCAAATAAATGGGTTAAATTTTGTCCGAACACTGCACTATGCACATGTCGGGGGTTAACACATAAATAATGACAGGTGTTCCAATGCAGTTGTGTGTAAACTGAACACTGAGTTCACTATAAATACACTAGAACAATGTCAAATTCCTGCTGTTTTATTACCCAATTTTATTGGAAACAAAAGCAAACCACTGGTAGCTCGAAACATTAACAGCTCAGTGTCAGAGCTCATAAAACTACAAAATAACTGACATATTTATGAACTACCTAAAAAGCCCACTCTAATGAAACAGCTAATGGAAAACCCTCGTAAATTCCCGTTTCCCCAATAAAACATGATTTATAACATTTGTTTTTGGACAGTAATTTTCTTTTTCCTCTCAAACGTGTGTTGTGATAAAAATTATTCATGTTTACTAAGATTATTTTTGCAAATATTTAAAAAGTTGTTTTTATCGTATTTAATGGGCTCTTCCCATAGATTTTTTTTTGGTACTGATTTTGAAGTCTCAAAAAATAAGGTACCTGTGTTTTCATAATTTTTTTGTATACTTTTACCCCTTAAAATTAGTAATGAAAATGATCAAATTCGAAAATGCTTATAGATTTTGTACATTATGCAAATAAGCACAGGCAAAAGATCTGTTGTCATTTTTTTACCTGCCTAGTTTCATTATGAAGAATTAATGACAAGATATAAGATTTAATTAGGTATAATTTGTTTTTAATCTGCATTCACTAAGAAAATTAATTTTACAGTATCAATGAAAAACAAAATTAAGGCAAAAACAGTTTTTCCTGAAAATATATATATATATTTTTTTTTTAACCTGGCGAGTTTATTGCTATCTCTTCCAACTAACCAGAAATATGTTTTTATAGGCCCTAAGTGTTAACCAGACTGGAATCCTATTTTTAAAAAATCTGGGTTCCAGCGGGGATCGAACCCGCAACCTCCGGATCGGCAGACAACTGTCTTACCACCAGGCCACGGAGGTCGTCTAAAAATAATATTGAATTGAAATAATTTACTACTAATGGGAAATATTTCATAATAAAAAAGTTTTACTCTAAAAATATAAGTCATACTCGTATATTAAATATTTTATGTTACCCATTTCTGTGCCTAAAAAATCTAAATTGCCCCATTTTCGAGTTCTAACACTCGTCAAACTCACTAAAATTCTTACTAACACTTATCAACACTACAAACTAGATCTACACTTATTACCATTCAGTTAGATGTCTGATTAGCATAGATGATGTTAGAGAATGGCGCTTTATGAATTGCATTTTTAAAACTTTGTTTTAAAATGTTTAAATTGAACAATTATAATGTATTTCACTGTGAATCGTGATTATTTAAGCTTATTTCTACATGTGTTAAAATATCCATGTTCGTTTGGAAGGGATTTATGATTTAAACATGAAAGACAGGAAAGAAAATAATACTTATCAAATTGACGGTTTCTTTAGAGTTTTGCTCAAATTTTATCCTTTATTTTTGTATGCTATAAAAAAACTAAAATTTCACCATTTTGATATTTAAATAAACGAAAATAAATAGTGCGTGACAAAATATTGATACTGGCAAGTTTAGAATATAATCAATCAATCTTTGATCATCCATGCAATATTTGTTGTATAGAAAAATATAGCTCCATATTAATTATCTTCAAATCCATAATAAATTTAATTTAAAATTATTTGACGCCTTACAATATTAAGAATTGGACAAATCTTTAGATTATTTGAAAGTTGCAACCTTTCTTTAGAACATTATAACCTGTTTTTATAAATCCTTAATAGTATTTATTGGTTAATACTTTTTATAACCCATGTGATACTATTAAGGAAGAGAGAAAATTAATTATTGGTAAAAAACGCATTCTATGTGCTTATCATATAAATTTTTACTATTGATTATATAATGAGAATTAATAATGCAATCAGCTTTGTATTCCTAGTATAGATGTGGCTAAAATGGATTGATTTATTCATGTTCATATTGATTGCATGCCTAACCATATTTATTGCAATAAATGCTTTCATTATTACATTTTATCTAAATTAATTACTCTTTAATCGCTGTATTTAAGTCAATTGATGGCTATTGAATCATATTTGTACATCAATCAAATTCTTGTAAATCATCTGATCTACACTGAATTAATCCATGTACTCTGTAATATTGAAGATTATTTTACCTATTTAGATATTGATTTTTCATCATTAAATTTTCTATGATTCAAAATAGATGCAGATTCTCTGCTCTTTAAAGTTCACCATTTCAGTTGGAAAAGAAAATCGCCCAGGACTAAAGAATGATGTAACAAAATCCATCATATACAGGATGAAAATAGACCACTGTCTGATAGGAAACCACCGTTATAAACTAATCAAGGACGAGCCCTGCATGCCCATGTGAGATTTGAGAAGAAACTCTTGACCATGTTTTCTTTGAATGTCCTGTAAATGTCTCGTGCACATTTAACATGTCTCACCTTAATTTTCCACTAATTTACAGTCACATATCTGAATTTATTGTCCAAAACTCCTTAAATATTTAGTATTTAAGTAGATTTCCACATTTTTACACTTCCTCCTTTCCTTTAAATTGTAATTGGCATAAATCATACTCCGAAATGTTGCCGGTTCAAACCCCGCGCTGTGCTTCTCCCCTCGAATGATACAGGAATTTTTCCACCAATTATTCGGAGGTATAAGGATACCTATGACTTAGGTCATATATATTCTTTCAAAAAGAACAAAAAAAGACATG
Organism: Odontocerum albicorne; assembly: GCA_949825065.1. NCBI lineage: Eukaryota > Metazoa > Arthropoda > Insecta > Trichoptera > Odontoceridae > Odontocerum > Odontocerum albicorne. Next base: position 38,056,218 of record OX463844.1, read on the forward strand.
CCGGCGTGCTCTGATCTTCTCACTTCATTGTGCCATCGAACCAGTACAACGGTGGGACTCGTGAGTTTACTGGTATACAATGGCTCGCTCACTTAATAAATAAAGGAAAAAAAAAACAAACTCCACAGCACAGGCCAACTGAATTGACGTTAGAGTTGTGAGAGGATCCTCGACTACGAGGCCCAGTAACGATAACAGATGACAACGGCCTCTTTATCAGATGGAATGACTGATTATTTAAAAAAATGCACCTCACGCTACTACGTGTACATATTATGGTTGACTTAATAAGTCCAGGGTGACAGATAGGCATAATGCACTAAGATTCTCTCTAATAATTCCTCAAATTTCATAGCAATAGAAAACCCCTTTGAGAGATATTTTCATTTCTCGGATAAATACCGGACAAACCTTGTATTTCTTTGTTTGTGTTAAGGACAATAAAAAGTGTTCAACTGAAAATCCAGGTGTCCCCAATTATGTTTATTTTATTTATGGCGCATTTTTTTACAAATGTATCAAATTAGTGGCATTTTATTGGTCTACATCAATATTTTCCGACCAATCAGACAGGAGTTACAATAGTTCTTTCCAATTGCTGGTTGTAAGGTTTAAAAATTTTTGTATTACATACATAAAAAACAATAGAAAAGCCTGATCAAAATTATTTCACATAAGGAAGGAATAAAGAAATAAAAAGATATAAAACAAAATCAAACATTTTCAAAATATCACCCATGACTGGGACAGGGGAGGGATAAAGAAAACATTATTAAATGGTAAATCGCAAATAAACACGAGAACATTAAAGAACGGTGTAATGATTTTAAATCGTAAGAAGCATGACATTGGGGGTATGGGTCATACCAGTTGTAAGCTGGTTCCAATTGATTGGTTCTTGTCAAATGCTGATTCCTGACTAGCCTTTTTTTATCTGAATTTATTGTATTAGCACTTAATAAATCCGTAATATAAATTCTTAATGTGACATATTTTGTAAAACAGCATTATAAATATTTTTTTGCAGGTATCTAATGTCAGAGGATAACCCGATAATAGCGGGTACCAAGCTGGAGCTGAATGATGACATGGAACAGCCACTGGCGCACTACTTCATCAACTCATCGCACAACACTTACCTCACGGGCCACCAGATCACCGGCAAGTCCAGTGTGGAGATCTATAGGCAAAGTTTGCTAGCTGGGTGCAGGTATTTCTAACTCTTTATAATATAGTATGGAGTTCACTCTGTAAAAAGAAGAAAATACTCCAAATTTTTCAAATATGATATATGCCTTCGATACATATTTTCATAGAGCTCATTTAATTTCTTTGATTATTCATTTTCTTGATAAATGGTCTATCGTGCACTTGGTACTATTTTTTACAATATAAATCGTAAAATCTTCAAAAATGTCTATGCACATTGGTGTTCTAGTGTAAACCTTGTTGTACTAAAGCAAAGCCTGGACATTGAAAGAGTGTGATTAGAGCAGAATAAATGTGTGCATTGCATAGAATATCTGATTTTAAAATGTTTAATAGAATAAGAAATAATTGGATAGAGGATATTTGTTTGTTCGAGATGGATGTTAAAAATAGAATAAAGAAAGGAATGATGAGATTGTTTGGCCACATTGAGATAATGAGTTGCGAAAGATGTATGAAACAAATATATATGTCTGAAATGAATAAAGATTGCAGCAAGTTGAGGAATTATGCTATTTGGGTAGTATATTCTCAGTTGATGAAAGCTGAGGAACAACTGTTCATATTTTTATATAGGCACGACAAAAATAAATTTTAAGAAAAGAGATAGGGAACATTTGAGATGTCTCAATAACAATAATTGTTCGGAGTTCGCCAACCACTTAATGGAAAAAACCATTAGTTTGATATCGATCATGGTTTGCGAATTCTGCATACAAGCTGAGGGGCAGCTGGATAAGTTCGAATTTCTGGAGATTAAAAAAAGCATTAAATTAAGTCTCAACATCATAAGCAATCCAATTAATTTCAATAATAGTCCTCGGCGCTAAATGTTTCCCATTAAAAAGCCATCCTTTTGACGCCTATCCCCCCCCCCTTTTAAACACTTCTCCTCTCCCCCTCTCCTATACCTATTACAATTAGAAAAAATGTAGTTTAGGCATAATTTAATTCAACTTCACCTGATAAGGAAGATGAAGGTCTTTGAAACCGGTAGTGAACTCAAATAAAACAGCTGTGAATATAAAATTAAAAAAATGTTTTATTTATTTTACTAAAAATACTGTTTTCAATATTTTCATTCTCATTATATTATGTATTTTTCCTTCTTTTCAAGAGTTGTTTTCAATATTTTCATTCTCATTAAATTATGTATTTTTCCTTCTTTTCAAGAGTTGTTTTCAATATTTTCATTCTCATTAAATTATGTATTTTTCCTTCTTTTCAAGAGTTGTTTTCAATATTTTCATTCTCATTAAATTATGCATTTTTCCTTCGATACATTTATTGAAATTAAAATGTTGTTTCAGGTGTGTGGAACTAGATTTTTGGAATGGACGATTTGATGAACCAGTGATTGTACACGGTTATACATTTGTACAAGTGATAAGTGCAAAAGACGTATTGGAGGCAATAGCCGAAAGTGCATTTAAAACTTCAGACTTTCCCGTCGTCCTCAGCTTCGAGAACCACTGTAATCCTCGACAACAAGCAAAGATTGCCAACTATTGCCGAGACATCTTTGGTGAGATGCTTTTGGACAAACCACTAGAAACACATCAACTTGAACCTGGTAATTTGATATTCTCTTTAGTAAGATTTTTATGAAGACATTTTTAATTAATATAATTTAACAAATTAATATATGATGGCAACTATAAGAGTGAAACGTGGACTTGGAAAATGAATGAAAGACGCTGAATAAATGCAAGTATGTTGGTAGAATATATAGTGTGTTAATGAGAAATGCAATTAAAGTGAGAAAATGAGAAATGCAATTAAAGTATAAATATGAACTAAAGACCAATATGTTAAGCAGGATGAAAAACAACACGTTGGAATGGTTTGAACATCTCGAATGAATGGGTGATGAAACCCTGACTAAACATATGAGTGGGAATCGTGATAGAGGTGATTGAGAAATATATGGTTAAACCAGTTAAATTAAATTTTGAAAGGAGGAAAGTTTTGAAAGTATGTGAAATTGAAGTTACTTGATGAAAGAACCATGTTGTGATAGGAATATTTGGCACACTGTAAAGGTTGAGAATCTGATGGATACAATAAGTCAAACTTTTTGAGAAAATAATGTATTGGTATTATTTTCCAACTGAAACAATTTTCTGCATCCAGATAGTAAGATGTATGGAAAATAGTTTTTATTAAAAGGTAAATAATGATTTTGGGGATTAAGTCTCATACATTGTAAGTGGGATCAAATATTTCATTTCTTGAAGAAATAATAAGTAGGTATTTCTTGTGTTTTAATATTGAACTATCAAAACACCAAAAGTCTATCAACTCACAGATACTTCACATGGTTATACCGTTACAAAAAGTGGAATGAACAGTATTTGATAAAACAAATAACAATAATTAAAGTTTCTTGAATGCGGCCTTATTAGGTTACGGCTAACTTAATGCTGCCTTCCAACATGAAAAGGTTCTCCCCACCCCTCGTCAACTGTTGCTTGTTACTGCTTTTCATAGACAATAAAGTTTTTAAAATCAAGATTTTCAGGTGATTAAATTTCTGACATCTGGATTTTGAAGTTTTGCAGTATTTTTTATTTATTTTGTTTTATTTCAACAGTCAAATGATTTTTTGATACGAAGATCAAAACTCAAATAAAATTTAACATTGACATGTAAGTAGTGTTCCACAATAAAAATGTAAGTTGCAACCTCTTCACTCTGGAGCAAAAAAATAGCCAGGTGGGCCAAGCTGAGCTAGTTTTGGACTATTGAAATACGAGCTGACTAATACGACTGCTCTTAAATAATGTTATGAGGTCGAACATTTTTCTTCTATCTGATAAGGTTGTAGGACTCATTTCCAACAATAAGCCATTGTTGAACTCAGTGAATGGGATCTGCGGTTTAAAATTTATAAAACTTCCACAGAATGTGCTCAATTTTATGAATGATATGAATATGAATGATACGAGTATGATTCAAAGAATTTAGAACATGTATATCAATTTTATGTATTCATCCAAAGTATCGAGAACATAATAAGATTAAATGTGTTTATTCAGGCGGTGAGTTGCCTCCGCCTTCACTGCTGCGCCGAAAGATTATCATCAAGAACAAGAAAAAGCACCATCATCACCATCACCACCACAAGAAGAGCGGAGGGTCTGCCGAGGGGGCGGAAGAAGGGGCTCCCACTCACCAGGGCAATGGTGACATTGGTGTGCCAGCGCATTCTCACCAGGTATATTTTTACTATTCATTGATTTATTTTATTGTTACTAATATATCCTACATTATTTTTCATGGCTTTCAGTTGGAATTGGAATGGAACCAACTGGTTACTTGGAATTACAGTATAACCCGGGATTAAATTTTTTTTAAGGGGAAGTGCAAATTAAGTAAAATAGGGGGAAGTGCAAATTTTGGTAAATTACATTTTACAATATTGTTTTTTATTTCAATGAAAGTAAAAGCATATAAAGATATGATTTACACAGATGTTATTTATTGTTTTATAATAGGAACGTAAGAAGGGGAACAATACTATAAACAAAAATATTCTTCGACAAAATATGTATTAAGGTATTTTCTTAAAATAATTAGAAACCTTACTCTGGCGACAATTATGAATTCTTTAATTCTGCAAGCAGGATTCTAATTTATAAATAGAATTCTAAATTAATATTTTCTTATCAGACATTTGGAGGATGACGAGAAACATTTACATAAACAATAACTAAAACGTAATTTATTGTTCAACAGCGCCCATAATTATATTAATGGCTAGTAAAAAAGTTCATCAATAACAAAGTTCTCAATGATAGAATTAAAAAAAATCAAGAAATAACGAACAACTGCAAAATCAACAAACAAATTTTCTCTGTATTTATTTCTGTTAAATTAAACCAGTAATTTACAAAAGTTGCACATGGAATATATTACTAATTTATTAATAAGTAACAATCAGCAAGTCTAACAAGATGGCTAGACTTGCTGGTTGTTACTTATTTTGTCAAAAATGGACCTGAAATTATTTTGAAGGTATTTCTTATTCAAATTTTTTTTTATTTCACATAATGATTTAGTTACTTTCACATTTCGTAGTATTAAAAAAAAAAGAATAATCTTGATATTATTATGTATTGTGCTTGCAATGTGCAGTGAAATTTTATTTTGAAGTATCAAGTTGATTACCCTCAATCAATTTACTTAAGCAGATATACTTTGTTAGAACAAGTTAATAGTTATGGATAATTACGAAGCATCTATTCACATTCCATCTCAAATATTTTCTGAGGTATTAGTTATATTGAACTGTTAATCCCATGTGAGTTGAGCATTGTTATATATGTTGTAGTGAAAATGTATGATCAGTGAACATTAACTAATACTAGCGAATGTATACCTTCACTATACTCTCACATTGAATAGTGCAAGTGTATTTTCACTGTCCGTTGATAGTGAATTAATGCTCTAGATTATGAACATCCATGTGCAGCTGTGGATTATATATTTAGGCTAACTGCATTCAGGTTATGTTTTGAAAATCATTGTACGCGTGATTTAAAGTCCTTCGTGTTTTAATCATTTGATACTCATATTCATAAATATTTCGAATTATACTTTTGCAAATCTCAGTTAGAAAAGGTCAACAAACACTAGAGAGGATATACGATCACAAGTGAATATTGATTTATTATTTTCAAACTAATGATCTCTTCTACATTCACATTTTATTTTACTGAATGTGTACATTCATTAGTAATAGTTTACATTCACTTTTAAATCCACTTCCACTGTGACATATAACTTATATTTATAAAGTATTTTGTATGTGAGTAAATCATGAATTTGGACCCTCAACTTATGTCTGTTTATCACAGCGAATATTAATGGTGACCTACATCCTCGAGATTTTATTTGAAATATTAAATTATTATTACTACATGTCGACAACACATTAAAATTATTTTTTTCCTAATATATATTCATATTCTCCATTATTTTTCAGCTTCAAAGGCAAGGTTCTAAGGATAGTTCGGGCTCCTCAGAGGAAGACAGCTCGTCGGAAGATGAAGTTGTCGCTGGAGTGGGTGTAGAGGGAGCTGGCGGAGCACAGGCCGGACTACCAGTGGACGGTCCACCAGTGCCGCCTGCTGCAGGCGCAGGCGATAAGGCGCAGCAAGCACGCGAGACCGAGGCCGGTGCCGAGATCTCCGCACTCGTTAACTACGTGCAACCCGTGCACTTCAACAGCTTTGAGACTTCCGAAAGTGAGTATAGTCATATCCTAACTTATAAATCATTGACTTGTGGCATCTTGGACATTTTTAATTACCCCTATTCATCGTAAGGTGGGGCACACTTTCAAGTTACGACTCTTGAGTCACGTTATACTGCAATTTAATCATCTTTCAACTCCTGTTATTGTTGTCACAAGTAAATTTAGACTAGACAAGCTATGACTGAATTCTTCAAGGCTCAGGCTAAATTCCCACTTTACCGTGGTCGTACCATGTGTTGATTGCAAGCTGCCTTTGATTGAGCCCTTGCAGGCAAAAAATGTTATTCGGATTTGTGAAATTTATAATACAATATAATAGATTTCACTTTTTTAGAAATTAATTTTCATCAGCGTCTTTCCCTATTTATAAAATTACCACTTTGATTTATAAAAAGTTTTACTTCTAGTCCTTAGGAACAAATATAATAAAATGAAAATTGATTTAACTATTTAGAGAGCAGACTCTGGTCAAGGGCGCTCTGCTCTTACTTGGGATTCAAACCCACTATTATTGACAGATTAAAATTATTACAAAATAAATACATATAAGTTAAGTGTAAGTATAGGAAGGTGGTGGCTGTGTTCGTTTGATAAACTAAAACTTTAATAATCTACTATACTACCATATCCCGAAGCTTCTATGAAATTATTCTCCAAAAGGATGTTTGAAAAGAGGAAATTTTCTTTACTCAAATGTCAAATGAGAAATAAAATTAAACCCAAAAATATTCAAAGTGACATTGAAGCCAATAGAGATCACCTTTTTATGTTTTATTGTTCACAGAAAAGAACCGTTTCTACGAAATGTCTTCGTTTGACGAGAAACAGGCCACCACACTGTTGAAGGAGAGGCCCATAGAATTTGTTAACTATAACAAACACCAACTGTCCAGAGTGTACCCAGCTGGCACGAGATTTGACAGCTCCAATTTCATGCCGCAGGTAACTGATACATTTAAACCATACTCTCCGTTTACTGTGATGTTAAATAAATCCTGAATAATCTATTCCAAAAACAAAAAATATTTAAGAAAAATGAAATAAAGCTACCAAATAAATATAAACGATATTCAATTAATTGTAAAAACAAAAATATTATTCAATTAAATGTTGACCTCGTTAAAATATGAGGCAAGCTATACGTGTATATAGTCCTTCATCATACTGATTGCAAATATAATGTTGACTTAAAAAATTTCACAAAATGGACCATAAATAAAAGTTTACCTAAATTAATAAAATGCGCAAAAATTTGATCCGAATATTATTAAAATACTTAAACTTTTTAGGTATTCTGGAATGCTGGTTGTCAGTTGGTGGCTCTGAACTATCAGACTTTAGATTTGGCAATGCAACTGAACCTTGGAATATTCGAGTACAACATGCGCTGTGGATATCTGCTTAAGCCCGAGTTCATGAGGCGGAAAGATCGGTAAGAAGGGTTTTTTTTTTTCATTTGTGTGAAACAAAACAAATAGTAAGTGTTTTAGTACAAATATTATATTTAGTACAAACAGTATTTCCATAGGAAACGACCAGCATACATAGTAGATTCCGTTTAATTGGGACCAAACTGCTTTGTTCCAATTAAACGGCGTCGTGGTAGAGGATGACCGAGAAAATTATGGAAGGACCGAGTGAATGACATTTTCATGAAAGGAAATGTAAACAGTAAGAGAAACAGAGTAGCTGTATGAATGTGGAGGAAGTGAAAAGAGTATGTTATGATAGGAAAGTTTGGCGCACTATCTTCTCTGCCTACGCCAACAGGGAAATGGTGTGATAGTATGTATGTATATATCTATAATTGTTTATTATTGACTATCAAAATATTTATGTATCTTAAATATCAAATTTTCTAACTAAGTAAATACAACAAAGTTTTGCAATGATGAAGGTTCAAAGAACGAATAGTTCAAAGTGCGCATAAATGTATGACAATGCACCTTCTATTTGGAGTCCAGAAAATGGTGAAGGATCGTCTTATTCTAGAACACTAGATGGGAATCACGATCCTCAGTCATGAGAAAAGCGATCTGAGTAGAAGATACATTTTTCTTCATTAAAAAAAAACAATGAACAGTTCCTCACTTTCTTGTATCATCTTTCGCTTTTCCCATATCCATATTCCTTGTAATTCATACTCTTTATTTTAAAAATGGGCTCTTTCTTATCTCTAAGAATTTTAATCGATTAGTGGTAACACATTTTCCTAGTTCATCCCAAATTTCACTTACTCTTTATACTGTCCAATAGATTTTTTCATCATTCATTCTTTCTACACAACTGAATCGTCTCAATCTTTCAAATTCTTCATTTTGAGCAGTACATTAATTCCAATTCATTATAATTAATTAATGAATTTGATGATGACTAATTTTTGGATTATATTACTAGGATTGAATGAATATGTATACTTTGTATGTTTTCTTCTTTTGCTCAAAATTATGCATTCGTGATTACTTCCTTAATTATATAATAGTTACAATAGAATTTTGATCAAATTTAATAGCGTAAAAGTTGTTCTGGATTATGCCTTTTATTGATTTTTTTTAATGCTGCTGTTGACATGTTGTCGTCTTGCTTGTGAGATGTACCGTTGAGGTTGCCCTACCTGGAAGGGTTACAGGTCGAATAAATGAGATCAGGCCCTGATTGGATCTGCTCAGACGCGTCACTGATATCCAAATACACACCATCAGATTCGGTTACTACACACATCTATGATTGACGTTTTTTTTGACGCCACAGCCAATTAGGTCTTGCTTATGAGAGAGTGAATGAGTTAAAACCAACACAAACTCGAATAAAGAGACAAAATACTCCACTCACACACACAAATTACACAACAGTGAAAGGAGCTTCTTGAAATCTTAAATAAAACTTAAATTAAATTTAAATAAAACTTCTCATGAACAAATTACACAGACCTCGACATCCATCCATGATCAAATTTAAATTATTCAAAACATTACTAATGATTTAAAAGATGACAACTTTTATCATCTATGACAGCGGTCGCCAAAGTGGTGGTCCGCGAGAAAATTTCGCTGGTCCGCAGAGAAATGTGGACATTATTTACATTTTTTAATCGACAGCAAACCAACCCGGAAAAATAAGTGACTTGCACGGATGAACGATGCAAGATGTATGAAATCATGATAATCTCGTAAGACGTGTAGCTAGCTGCATTGTACGAAGGTACGAAGCATATATTGCTATCTCTACCCAACCAATAATACATGTAGTGCTGTTTCAATATCATGTGTATTTTTCTAACTAAAGTCTTTTTATATACATCTGTCGTATTCTTGCAATATCGGATCAAAAAATCAGATCGTGAAATTATCATTTTTATAAAGAATACATTCCACGATTTTTTCACAAAATTTTATTATATTTAAATGTATTTAAGTGTTTTATCTACAAATATATAAAATTTGAAATTGATATACAGCCTATTAAGTGAGATATTAATTTTTTAAGCTCCTCTTACCACGAATGCTAAATTATGGTTACGGGAATGTTAATAAAGCTTTTATAATTTGGTTACAATTAATAGTTTTATTTTATTAACTAGGTATGTTTTATGTGTTCTTTGATCACTTTTTTCTAAATATATTTAACACTAAAAAATCCTATTAGTGGTCCGCGGGATTTAAAATTATGAATTTAGTGGTCCGTGAGGTCTTAAAGTTTGGCGACCGCTGATCTATGATATACTCGTAATACAGGCAAAGTGGGTTTGATTGAGTCTAAGATGTAAGTTGGTCCTTTGATTGAGAACTAAAATTAGTTGAACAGTAAAGGTAGACAATTCGATCCCCTGCACTATGCCACTCACCACAAATAACATGTACATTTTTTCTGCATAGTATTCAGGGATATAAGGATATATGACTGATCATATCTATTATTTTTTTTATTAAAAATGATAATTCTGAAAATTAAGGAATTCTTGCCATTTTAACCTCATGTTTGGTCTGTCCAAATTGTATAATTGCTTAAGTACAACATTTTGCGGGAAAGGAAAAGTAAATACGACTTATGTGAAACATGAAAGATTGCAGCAAGTTGAGGAATTCTGCTATTTAGGATAGTATATTCTCAGATGATGGAAGATTTAAGACGGATATTGAAAGGCATGTAGGATTAGGAAACAAAGTCAATGGGGTACTAAAACATGTACGAGGGTCATACAGAAAGTAAGGTTACAACATTTATCTAGGATCGAAAAATGCTTATATTTAATTGAAATTCACAGGATACTTCACAAATATATTAAACTATTTTTCAACGTAATCGCCGTCGAGATCGAGACATTTCTGTAGTCGGGGCACCAGCTTTTGTATGCCAGTGTCATAGACCTCCACCGCCAGCTCTTTCAGCCACTTCTTCACAGCTTCGTCGACCTCCTGATCGTTGGAAATTTTTTGGGGTGTAGTGACACACCCACGTCTCATCCCCCGTCACGATAGAGTCCAGAAAAGCTTCTCCCTCCTGTGCAAAACGATACAAAAATTCACGTGCGGCGGTAATGCGATTTTGACGGTGCTCCGGTATGAGCATTCTGGACACCCATTTCGCACACAACTTCTTGTAACCAAGTTTTTCCGACACAATATCACCAAGGAGACTTCGAGAAATGTCAGGAAATTCTTAGTGAAGGTCCTCAAGCGTCACACGGCGGTCATTTCGCACTTGTTCTTCAATTTTTTGCACAAGTTCGTCAGAAATCAATGCCTTGCCTCGTCGTGAGTATCAATACGGCCTTCTCTGAACAACCTAACCCACTTCGTGACATGTTGTCGACTCATCACATCACTACCATAAACTTCCACGAGCTTCCAATGGATGTTCGCGGCGGTATTGTTCTTCAAAGTCAAAAAACGGATGACCGTACGGATCTTGCACGGACGGGAGGGGGCGGAAGCGCGCGACGACCTCTCCATCGGAAGAATTTACTGTGACTGAACAAAATGGCCGCCAAACACGCGGGACCAAACAAACTGACCGTTAGGATCCTCCTATACGCCAGATGCGCCAACTTCGAAACAAAAAAAAATTCCCGGCCTCGGGAGCCTTTGTAACCTTACTTTCTAGATGACCCTCGTATACTCGAACCTGACAGTATCAAAATCTGCTAAGATGATAGTCCACAATAGTATTTTCGTGCCAATTGTGATGTATGGGAGTGAAACATGGAAGTGGAAAAAAACTGAGAGGAGCCGAATAAATGCTGTAGAGATGCGTACATTGAGAAAAATACATGGAGTGAGTGAATGACAGAATATGAAATGAAGTTATAAGGGCTGAATGTGAGCTTAAAGCTGATGTTAAGTAGGATGAATAAGAGTACATAGATATGGTTTGGGCATGTGAAACGAATGAATGAAGTAAGACTAACAAAACAGATATACAGTGCAGATGTGAGTAGAAAGCGTATGAGAGAAAGACCAAGGAAATTTTGGTTGGATCAAGTGAATGATATTCTGAAAGAAGGAAAAGTAGAAAGTTAGAGAAATCATAGGAATTGTATGAGAAGGTGTATAAATGTAGAAGAGGCTAAGGATGTGTGTTGAGTTAGGAAATTATGGCGCTTAGTTGTCTCTGCCTACCCCAACATGGGAATGGTTTGATGGTATTTATGTATATGTACAACATTTTGCACACAAGCCAAAATACACATGCATCATCCATTCACAGAATGAAATGACAATTTTTCTAAATTTCAAGGTGATACCTATCTTCATTAATGCTAACTTATAAAACTATCATGAACCACATTCGTCAATTATCACCATTTTTATGGCATCTCTATTTTCAGTCGTTTAGATCCTTTTGCCGAGTCAACTGTGGACGGCATCATAGCCGGGACGGTGTCAGTCACCGTCATATCAGGCCAGTTCTTAACTGACCGGAGGGTGGGCACATTCATTGAAGTGGAGATGTATGGTCTCCCTGCTGACACAGTGAGGAAAAAATTTAGGACAAAAATTGTACCCAACAATGGCATTAATCCTATTTATGGTGAAGAACCTTTTGTATTTAAAAAGGTAAGTTTAATAACTTTAATTTATTTAAATCGACAATTTAAACATCACTTTAATTTAATTAAATCCAGAATTTAAACATCATTTTCATTTGAATAAATCTACAATTTAAACATTATTTGGGAATCTTTGAAGGTTTGATTGATTAAATTATATTTAATGTAATTTTATTTTAATTCAAAGGATATAAACAAAATGCTTAAAAGCAACATCAGTAGAGAAAATCGACCAATTTATCAGTATTGCCCCACCCAATATCTGTAGAAGTGTTTCATCTGACCTCGAAAGAACAAAGCAAGTTCAGGGCCAAAAATATACAGAAAGGATTAATTTTTACAAGGAAGCAAACTGTTGGAATTACCCGCACTTTGTCTATCACTATATAATAGAATAGTCATTATGCATGTTGACACTACTTAGTTTATTTATTGGTTGAGGCATTGATATGTACCTCTTAACTTGAAACACTTGTTAAAGGCAATAAAATTTACAATAGGATTAAGGAATGTTCGCATATACAACTAATGTATTGCTCACAATATGAATAATTGATTCGTTTTGTTGTTTGGGATTACAAAAATTTAACAACATTGTAATTTATTTTATCAAACACTGTTTATTCCACTTTTTTGTAACGGTATAACCCTACCGGTTTCAAGGCTTTCACCTCATCTTCAGGGGAGCACAAACAAGACTTGTTTGTGCTCCCCTGACCTCCACAACGTTAATGCCTTAACTATAAACAATATATAAATAATTTAACAACAGTTGACCGACCATCGCTGTTAAGATCATTATAAAAAATAACTCATGTGAAAAACATCATGTTGGAAACTATGACCAAACATTACACGAAAATGTAGCAAATATAATATGTCAATAAAAATTATATGGTTTTTAAATTTTCAAACAGGGTTAACTGAATAAAAATAACAGGTTTTTGGTTACTTTTAGATTCTCCAAATAACCAGTTTGGAAGCCCTATTTGTTGCCTCTTACTGAAAAAACGTAGCAAATTTAAAAAATTATGATTGGGACACAGAAATGAACGAATTATGTAATTTTATGAATGTTTATAATCAATGAACGACATTAACTTGAATATATTCCAAAAACAAACCTGCAATATTTTTTATTACTACCGTTCTGCGAAGTAAATTTAATAATGACTTAACAGTGTTACTTATGAATGATATCTTTGAACAGGTGGTGCTGCCAGAGCTGGCGTCCCTGCGGCTGGCGGCATACGACGACAGCGGCAAACTGCTAGGGCACCGCGTGCTGCCCGTGGTGGGGCTGTGCCCGGGCTACCGTCACGTCAACCTGCGCAACGAGCTCAGCCAGCCCCTGCTCATGCCTAGTCTGTTCCTGCATGTTGTAGTTAAAGTAATGTGATCTCTGTTCAATTACATTAACCATGCTGCAAAAATCTAAATGTAATTTAATGATACCTAGTGACGAGAGAGTGTCCAAGTTGTGATCATGAGAACTAGTTTTCAGTTCCGTAATTTGCAAACATTGAAACTCTGGTTTGGTAGCTACAATTACTTTAAGTTTTATTGTGACATTTAAGCCCAAATTTGTAGTCTCAAATTCCAGTCTTATAGCTAATACTTAATTCTAAATCTTAACAATTTTTTTTGAAGCAATAAGTATTTTGAGTTAAGTTTCGTACAAAAGTGTCGTAGCTTTTTTAAATAAAGAAGTCACAAGATTTCAATGCCTCTCTTTGAAGTTTGGATCATATCATTTCTGACTGAGTACAAATCTCTAAATTTTAAAGTTAGTAATTGGTATTTAGTACTTAGGCTGGACTATGAATTCGGGTCTTAGTAATTGAGAAACAAACTGAATGCTAAATTGACAACGTAGTTTGGAACATACAATGTGACAGATTCAAGAAGTTAATTCGAACTGATAATAAAAACATCTTGAATGTCTGTCTCCACATTACTCTGTATATATTGAAAATTATTCATGAGTGAGGCCATTTTCCTTCTGGCTGTCTTCTAAATTGCCCAGCATGCTCATGTATACATTGATCTTAAGGAATGAGCTGAAAAACAAGAAGAAAAAAAAAGTTATTTAAAGTGGACACTCAATTTACATGGACCAAGTTTGGTTGCCTTTCATTTTGTCTTGTGTCTCGTTGTCTTCCCAGTAAACTAAACTTTTGGTTGAACAAATAAAATTTTATAGGTTTTTCACTTTAATTACTTTTATTTCTAGGCAGTATTTTTAGCTAAATAAAATGTGTTAAAAAATATTAATCTCGTTATTACTTTAGTGATATATAATACATGTAGTATTATTACTTTAGTGATATATAATACATGTAGTATTTTATTTTCCAATAGTTCATTTGTTATTTTAATTCAATAAATAATTACAGTTGCTCGTGATTTTTTTATGAAATAATAATATAATTTGATACAAAATCTGTTATGTGTTATTTTATAAATATTTCAAGTGTCGTAATTTAATAAGGATATAGCAAGTTGAGTTTTGATATTGGAAGCAATAAGAAAGAAAGGTACATAACACTAGTTAACAAGGTTTTTGTAACAAGGGTGAAAATGGCCATTTTAGGTAAATTTTTGTGTGCTGATAACGAATATGAACTTGAAAATGTTCCATCACGTACCATTTAACACGTTCCGTGCCGCAGTACATTTTGAGAAAATAAGTACGTGCGCCACTAAACAAATTATAGTTTATATTATGTATACATATATAGGCTTCATAAATAATGATTTATTTTTAAAAATAAACTGATTTTAGGTGATATTGTGAGCGTAGGTCACCGGTGACCTACGCGGCGCCGTACGGTAATACATGTATATACAACATAAACTTTTGTAGTCCAAACAAATTGTAGCATGCCTAATTTATTACTTATTATATTTTTTATTTATTTATGTAATATACTATAGTGTTACGCCATAACATAATAATCTCTTATGATTACTGAGACAATAGCTCCAAAAAAAAGGGTCACAATGTTGCATAGACAATGCACCCTCATAAATTTCCAGAGTGGGACAAATGGATGGTCCCATTCATTATGTTATCCCTGGAATCTCTTCTATACCCCCTAGCCTAATTGTAGAGGCTAGTTTATCCTTGAAAAAAATAAACCGTAATAGCTTGCTCATGTACACCTGGAGGTTTATTAAAAATAATTGCATTTTCAAACAAAATTTTGGAAGTTTTTATGTGCATTATATTCAGGGACGCCGTATAGGTCACATTCAATGTTAAAATTCGTAGTAAATGTGTCCGCTGGCGCACTGGGACTGTTTATAAAAAAAAAACACGTAGGTCACCGGTGACCTATGTGGCGCCCTGGTCAAAAACATGGTAGGTCACCGGTGACCTACGTGGCGCGGAACGTGTTAAGAGAAAAATCTGAAATTAGTTTTTGACTGAAACTGAAACATTGGAAAGATGAAAAGTTCCAACATGGGTGAAAACGGATTGTAACAAGGGTGAAAACGGCCATTTTAGGTAAATTTTTGTGTGCTGATAACGAATATGCACTTGAAAATGTTCCATCGCGTACCTTTTAAGAGAAAAACCTGAAATTAGTTTTTGACTGAAACTGAAACTTTTGAAAGATGAAAAGTTCGAAAAAAAAATTAAGTGTTGAAGAACTAGAAACTTGGAAAGCCTTTGGAAGAGTTGTTAGTTGTTTCCTAGGTAATAATAAAGCTGACAATTACAAATAGATTGTACAAGAACTCTTGCAGTTACTAGAATGTCGAATGTCACTGAAAATACACTTTACCAAAAATGTTGCTAGTAATCTGTTTATGGCCGTTTACTGTAATGTAGGGCTTCTAAGTTATCTAATTTGAGTTTTCATTCAATTTAATATACAATCTCAAAAAAAAAAAGTTAATTCGATCAACTTTATAAAAAAGGCTTTTTTTAACAAAAAATTGGTACATAAGGTCAATTTTTCTTATGGTAATTATTTTTTATTCTGCTTTTTTTATTTTCCTATTTAACAACATTGTATTCTGTGTCTAAATTTAGTATTTCAGGAATTTATTTATTTTCATTGTTGTAATTACAACTTTTGAAATGCGTAAAAACGTACTTATTTTATTAAAACACCCCTTCTGTTACACAAAAATGTTACGTGTTACAAACTTTTCACTGCGATTTTCGTAATCAGCAGGGTTGATTTAATAAGAATCAGCTAATTTAATCTCTGTTACAGATAAAAAGTTAAAATTTGTTAACTAGTGTAATTGATACTTAAATATACAGATTAGATAATAGATGCACATGTGAAAAAGCGAATGGTAAAATGTTCAAAAATCATATTCACATATTAAAAAATTGCATATTTAACCAATAGATGTCATTGATAGTGTCTTTCTTTTTAATCTTTTATTTATCAGTAGATGCAATATTTAAACTCTATGGCTTTACAACTTGACACTGGCAGATACTCTTTCTAATAAAGGAAATTACGATCAGATTACTAGAGATAAAAAATCTATGATTTTAACCAGTGTTTCCCAAAGGTGTCAATATCACCCCTTGGGGGCGATTTTAATCATTGGGGAGTGTTAATGTTTTGAAGGGGGTCCATTGTGGCATTTATTAACCATTTTAATCCCAAGGGGCCGATCATCGACCCCAACTGGTTTATTGGAAAAAATAACACGGGGCCAATCATCAACCTCAAAGTTTTCATACAAGTTTTTATGTTGAATATATATTTTTTTAAACTTTGAGAATCATTCACTTTTAAAAGAATGCATTTAAAACTAAATATCTGAGATAGAAAGTAAAGTATAAACTACTGTTTTTTTGCCAAAATGTGCTGGGATTAAAAAGTTTAAATATTCAAGTGGTAAAAAACATTCTTAATAACATAATTTTTCTCACAACTATAAAAATTTGTCTTTGTTAAATTAAAAATATGGAATCTTTGTTTTTCAGTTATATCTATGATATTGTATTGTATTATACTTTCGTTGTATAGAATACAACCTGGCAGGTTTATTGTCATTTGGCAATTTCTTCCAACCAACCAGAAAGGTGTTATAAAACAAGCCTTAAGTGAAAACCGAATGGAACACTTAAGGCTTGTTTTATACTTGACTTATCTTAAGTTGGTCCAAGGGGGCATTGGTTCAACAAAGTTTATGAAACCCTGATTTAAACAATAGTGTTGCAACTAAATAATATTTTCATCATAAAATGGTGAATAATACATATAGGAATCCATCGATCAGCCAATATAACTTAGAAATAAAACATTAAATTTATTTTTCAATGAATAAAATTAAATATTAATGACTACCTAATATCTATGAAACTGACAGTACTGTAGACTATCAATTTAGATACCAATTTATTTATATTTGGTATGACATCTTATTGTATTTTGAGCCATTAAAACTATTCTGCAAAGAAGAACTGAATACTGACATAAAAAGTTAAAACAGAATTTTATGGACATGGTGCAGTATAATTCCAAATGGGTCAATTATATTCTATGGACAAACCAATATTGTAAAGATAAATTACTATTTTTCCAGGATTACGTTCCTGATGGATTATCGGACTTGGCGGAAGCCTTGGCTAACCCCATCAAATATCAGAGTGAGCGAGAGAAGAGGGAACAGCAGCTGGCAGTGCTCACGGAGGACATGGAAGCTGAAGCCTTGGAAGATCAGATGGGCAATGCTCCAGGTAAACACATTACATTTGTGTTTTCACCATTCATCAGTTATCTATAAAAAAATGTCATGGAGGAAAAATCTGTATCAACTTCATAGAGTTTTTACTATTTTTCTAAACGTCTCAGACAGCATTGCTGCTGATTTTGAACTTAGTATCCACTGAATAATTGAATGAATGCCCATTACCCATAAAAAGTATATTAGAAAGCACAATACAAAATGGGGGATTTGGGTGCTTGTCTTTGATGCTACTAAAGATGACTATATAAACCAATTTGTGATAGACATATCCTGTTGCATATAGGACAAGGAACTTCATTATTTGCAACTAGTCTGCACCGTCTTTCTCTATTGGGTCCCTGATAACTAGCAACAATTTTACACCATTTGGCTCTATCTGCTGCTGTTTGCTCCCAGTTGTGCTGAGCATTAATGTTTTGAACGTATCATGTATACTTCAGAAAATGTAGGATGGGTCTTGCGATGTTTTAAACGTCATGTCTCAAAGGGATGGAATAAAATCATTTTTTTTACAAATCGAATAGTTTTTTTATAAATCAAAAAATTGTTTTTCTCTAATCTGACGTTTTAATTCCTATTTTTCATTATACTGACTTTCTGATGTATTGTATGATTTGTATCTATCTTTAAATAGGCCAAGATCCACTATGAATTAATACTAATTACGAACATTTAATTTTAGATATAAAAAAATCGAAAATCCAATTATCATATACCACATCCCTAGCCAATGCAGACTAACGTAGTGACTTTTGACAAACGTCACCAAATATTATTTGATTTTAACACACTGCCACATTTTTGCTAATTTGTAACAAGATAATTTGTCATTATTGTTAGTTTTATGTAATGTATTTACCTAAATAATTTGCTATTAGAATCGAGGCTTATATTAAAGTTGATAAAATTATTAAAATTACTGAACGTCGTTACAAGGTTGTATTGGGGCAAATTTGTGAACTGTCATAGGACCCGTGCAACAATTTCTGAAGTATAGTATATTCTTATATCACTGCCCACCGTGCTTTCTTCCGTCCTCCGTCAGCTCAGCACAAAGGATATGCATTCAGTCTTTATAGAGCATGTGATACAAGAATCTCGATGCTGCAGCAGCAGCAACTCTTCCTAAAACTTTATTTGATACTCTATGGTTCAATCGCATCATAATTATTGCCTGGGGTGCGTCTGCTGACGTCACTTGCTGAGAGCTTCGATGTTGTTTGTAGAGAACCCATAATTCACTCCCACATATCAGAGATGAGATGATTACTGCTTTATAAATTTCCATTTTGGTATGCAGCGTAAGATCTTGATTATAAATCACTCCCACATGAAGAGCCCAAAACACCCGGGAAGCTGTGCTTAATACGTTCAGTGCTGAGGACACGCCTCGCGTGTCCATATAAACATATGTTCACGTACGACATGTCAGGCATGCTCTGTTGATAATATATTTTTGTCTTTACAAAATTTTTCAGCACAACATGTATTGACGTAAAATTTTATTCGCAGTGAGTGAGGTAATCTATTCTGAATCTAGTCATCTATTGTATATTTGCTTTATTATTCACAATGCTGCCCAAATAATCAAATGCTGCACTGATTCTATGATCTGTCCATTTACATAGATTTTTAGGTGGAGGTTTTCATTGCACAGAATCTTGGTCTTGGAAACATTTAGTTTGAAACCAAGTGCTTCATTGGCCCATATGTAGGTATCCAGTATTTGTTGCAGATCTGCAGAATGAGAAATCGGATCACTGCCATTGACATATTGTAGGTCAGTTATATATTGTGTTCGAGTTTTAGCATGAAGATGACAAATTAAAGAGTCGTCTATCATGTCTATAGCAGATGGCAACACTTCTATTTTCTAATTTGCTATCAACGATAATAGACAGAGCTATGATGAAGATGTTAAAGAGAATGGGGGCCACGAGACATCCCTTCCATACCCCAGTGTTGGTGAGAAAACGGTATGTAAGAGAGCCATCGTATGCGGTTTGAGGGAGGTTAATGATATGCTGACTTTCACATACATCCACAAATTTGTATGGTATATTTTGGTTGGTAGAGTGGTATCTATTATGGTCAATTCAGATTGAATTATTTTATAAATTAAGAAACAAAACACTCTCGTTGTGATATTTCCCTAGTAAAAATACTGTTCATCTTTAGTTCTATTTATCATGATATTAAGTAGATTTCATAGAAAATACTTTAGTTTGCTGTCATCTATTATTATTAATACAAAATGTGAAATACAGGTACATTAAAACGGGAGACGCCAACAGGAAGTGCAGGCAAGACGGCCGGGGGCAAAGGCTGGTCGCCACGGCATCGCGCCAGTGTGGCAGGGCTCACACATCAGGGATCATTGCCACAGGGGGGAGGCGGAGCACTGGGTGCGGCCAGCTCTTCACCCAATATCAGTAACCAGCCTCCTGAACAGGCCCCCGGCACGGCCCTCGCGCCCAGCCCTGCCCAGGCTGCCGCCCAGGCAGTTGCCGCGGCCGCCGCCTTCAATCAGCTCGTGGACGGAGAAGCTGAACAGCCACCACAGCAAGATGTCCAGGTATATGTCAATTTTGTTGCTCTTAAAATACACCATAAATTAGCTGCCAAACCTTTAACTCTATGATAGATGACCATATCCTAATAATAGTGTTCAGTACTAAACTTGAAGAAATGTCCAGAGAGTAGATTTAGAAGGATGCGATATTAACTTGTTAATTTTTTGTTTAGAGAACAAGTCTCTGACCATATTATTGTTATCATTATAGTCAGGCAGCATATATGCTTTTAATATATAAGTCAACAGAACTATATAGGTCAAATGAACAACTGTCATATTTGTAAAAAGAGTAAAGGATATGCAAAGAAAAATAATTAAAAGAATAAATTAGGAATTAAAACAGCACTTCTGTGTTTACGCAGAAACTTGTCCCAACTATTCTTAAAATGGTTCATTGTCATCGCACTTTACGCTATTGGACAATTTGTTCCAAGATCCACAACTCTGTTAACATTGTCATCGCACTTTACGCTATTAGGTTATTTGTTCCAAGATCCACAACTCTGTTAACATTGTGATTGCACTTTACACTATTGGGCAATATGTTTCAAGATCCACAACTCCAAATCCAAATCCACAACAAAACAAATGATTCCTTGGATTATTGTAGAATTAAGTTTAGGGAAATTTGAAAGAAAGTTGTTGTCGGAGTTCTGAACAATCATAATGACTGCTCAAAATCTTCCAACACTTTATCAAGTTTCCACGGTTTTGTCTTCATTGCAGAGTAAGCAACTTTTAAAGTCAAATTAGTCAGAGAAATCTTGGAATTAAATTTTTTTTTATTTGAACCTTAATTTAAGAGCTCCGTCCACTTTTTCTCAAATCAATGCCTATGCACCATTTATATTCACAGCCCCCTCTTAATATATGTTTAATTTAATACATTTCAGTCAACATTTGATCAATCGCTAAATGTTGCTGCATCCGGAGAGACACTTTCAACATCTATACTAGAAGCGGAATCATTGGAAAAGATCATGGCTTGCAAGTCAGTGAAAGAGAAGCGCCAAGAGCTGGAAAAGAAACTGGAAGCGTTGCGGCGCAAGCAGGACAAGGAGCGTGCCCGTCATCAAAGCTCCTCGCAGAAGTCTTGCGATCTCTCCTCTGGTCCAGGTGCTGAGCAGAAACGGAAGTTTTACATGGCCAACAAGCTTGTGAAAAGATTGTCCAGTAAAAACATGTAAGTATACTTTTATATCTCTACAAAGTACAGTAGGCCCAGTTATTATCTTGCATACCACTACTAAATACAGGTTTAGTTCCACATATCGTAACTCGAACCGTTCACTTTTTTGTAATTATTAATTCATTTCAGCACTATAATTGATAATCTCCATGACCTAGTTGGTAAGACGCCTTTCTTCCAACCCTGTTGCGAGTTCAATCTCCTTTGTTGCCCAATATTTTTTTATAAAGGGTTTCAATCTGGTGTTCACTTAGTATCTTTTCAACATCTTTCTGGTTAGTTGGAAGAGATAACCACATGTTAATAAACCCGCCAGGTTAAACTGTATACAACAAAAACTGTAATGTAATAATACCATCATAAATACAAATAATTCAAGTAAATTTACAACACTTAAGGCCTTTTTTTATAAAATAAGATTAGCATAGTAATCAAAATTATTCACAGACGTATGTTTCTCAATGTTTTTATGAATATATATTTTACACTGCAGCAACTTCTGTCACTAATGGAGACGATTGAACTACTTATTAAGAATACGATCTGATAGCTGTGCTGTTTCATTGCATGCTAGATATTCAACGCATCAGTCACATCTTATACCATCCACCAGTGTTATATTAAGGAGATTTGCAGTGTTAATTAACACATGGCAGGATGTGGAGTATTGGGCTGCAGACTAAACAGTATGGAACCGTTTTATGGTATCCCTTTGTTTTATGATATCCCTTTGTTTAATGGTATCCCTTTGTTCCTGACAACAATGAGGGTGTTAGATATTTCTATGTTTTAATAAAATATTCTTGAATATTGTGAATCACCGATACTTTTTCTCGACTGTAGCAGTTATTTAACTGCCAAAATTTATTCGTTTTTATTGGGTAAAATCACACTACAAAAAAGTTGCAACAAGTGGGGGATAAGAAATTGTATTATTGAAACAACTGTTGCAATTTAAGGAATGGTATCAATTCAAAATTTGTTCAAACATTGATATAATTTTTATTTTTAATTCAGCATATAAAGTAAAACAAGGCGATATAACAATCCCGAATATGAAATTTCAACCCTGAATAACATTACATTTGACAATATTTAGTCATAACTCACACCTTTATTGGAGAGTTTGAATTTTATCCATGGCTACTTCTTAAGCATTAGAAGAGATACTCGTATACATATCTGTTTATACTTATACAAATTGCTGACAGGAAAAATAGTGAACCGTTTACCGTTTGTTGATTGACAAACTTTTGTTTAATGTAACTGACAATTATTTACGCCATTGTGAATTAAGATTGTTTTCGGTGCTGTATTTATCAACTGAGCTACGAGTATTAAGAGTGTTACCTCTCTCACATGGAATGACCTTGTTGAATGAATTTTCCAATATTGACTTCTATGTCTCGGTGGATATTAATTTAGGATTGAGCTCCTTAATAAACTTTGTAAGCATACCTGAACCACTTCACAAGGAAACATGAATTCATTTTTGCTGTTGTTATTGTGTCTAAAAATTTCTTGAACTTGCAGTATATTTAATATAATTGGGTTAAACCTTTACCAAATCTAAAATAATGCTGACTAAAAGAATTCTCCGATATCTGGATAATTAAGCAGGCAGCTGGCAATAATTTCTATTCCGATAACATTGATTACACCTTAGAGATTTTAGTTGTTAATTTGGTTTGAAATATGCATTTGCCGGTCTTCTTTTTGTAACAATACAACGAAATGGTTTCTGTCCAGCGTGCTGCCACCTGAGCAGCATTGGACGACCCACAAATCAGGTCTTTGTCTGTGCAAAGCTCTTAGGATCTGCAATAATTGCTCCTTTCAACAGATGAGAGTCAATCCATCCAAGTGTTCCCCGCTTTAATATATTATTCTTCAATCAGTCTTCACTAGTTTAGCTATCTTAAGGTTTTCCAGATACAATCCTGCCATCAAATGTCTAATAATTCTCTCTACTTGTTCGACTTGCAAAAGTCTTCTCGTAGATACAACACCTTAACACCTTAGCCACTGCTCATAGCATTTTTTCATAAAATCTCATGGAGAATGGTTGTTCAATCCAGTTCGGACTCAAGCCCCGAGCAAACTCCTAGCTCAGCAGTGAGTACAGTGCCTGAGGGGGGAGAAGCAGGGGCAGGGGAGAGTAATGACGCTGCCTTGTCACTGAGCCGCGAGCATGCTGCCCAGCTGCACGAACTACGAGAGAGGTTCCACCACGCTATCTACGCCAACGCTGACAAATACCTCAAACAGTCTCAGCAGTCACAGCTTAAACTGCTTCGGGTAAGCTTACTTGAAACCACATGTTTTTCCATAATCTCTTAACATTATGTTGACCTCCGGGCTTTTGTTGATAGAATCCTTATCTTCTAACTTTGTAGGGTTTTGTATTCAATTTCTGATAGTACCTAAAAAAAAACATCCTATGTTGGTTTTTTCACAACATACCTTTTAACAACTTTCTGGTTGGTTGGAAGAAGTTGCCACATAAAAATAAATCCCTTAAATTGTACAGTATACAACAGAATACAAAATTCTCTTCAACAGCAAGTTGAATGAAAAATAACAAGTTAACAGAGAAGATTTATTTGTACTTTTGATACTTTATTTATTTACATGGTTACATTATACATCTGCAGATGATTTCAAACAACCAATATAAGTTCAATATGGTATTTTGTATTTATAACACGAACGATAATATAAAAGTTATGGAAGATCCATATCCACTCTGAACCATAATGCTCCAAGTGGATGGAACAGAATTTCCAATACAACATACAACTATTAAATAAGAACATGTCTATTTAGATAAATTTTAACTTGTCAGGCCTTTGTCAGTATCAGTGATTAACTCTAAGACACTCCAGAAGAAATCTTTTCAATGTGA
This sequence comes from Odontocerum albicorne, assembly GCA_949825065.1. Lineage (NCBI taxonomy): Eukaryota > Metazoa > Arthropoda > Insecta > Trichoptera > Odontoceridae > Odontocerum > Odontocerum albicorne. The sequence continues at coordinate 38,081,132 of OX463844.1, forward strand.
CTATTATAATTAAATACCCATCTAATCTTTGACTCTGATAAACCGAACCATTTTAGTTTTTTTAGACTTGAAAAGACTTCTGCGATCTTCACACACTACTTTTTGTGCGAGGTTTTTAATTAGTGACGATTTGTGTTCTATTGAGTGCAGGCATTGTTAGATCGTGAAACTGGGGAAGTGATGAAGCGTCTGCAAATAGCCCGGCGGGAGGAGGTGAAGGCCCTGGCCAAGGTGCACAAAGACAGGGATGAGCTGGTGCGGATCAAGAGGGAGGTCGCATCGCAGGTACGCATACACTTATGCAATACAGGTGACTTGATTTTTGAAAGAGTTCCTTAAAGAATCTGATAAAAAGTATCTGTATAAATTTAACCAAATTACAAAATGTAATTCAGGGAGTTATGTTTCAGATCTCCCATGTTTTCAGTACAGCAGTCACAGTCGACGGTGGCAATTTTATACTTCTGCAAACATTAAGACTTTCCTGTTAATTTTCCATTCTTTGAATTATTATCATTATGGACAGGCAGCATATAATATATGCTGTTCATATTTATATCAAGTTTAACTGTTACGTGTTAAAAAAAGCAAAGTATAAGCAAAGAAAAACAATTAAGAGTTAGCAAAGGAAACAAAACACCACTAAAACAGCACTTCTGGTTTTGTGTTGGAGCTTGTCCAGGAAGTTTTTAAACTGGTTCAATGTCATAGCACTCGCTACCTTATTGGGCAGTTTTTACAAGTTTCCACAACTCAACAAAATAATGTTTTCTTGAGTTGTGAAATTTAGTTTCGGAAAGTTTTAACTGATGTCATCTCAAATGTGTGATGCCCTCTCAAAAATGGTTAGAGGAAAGTTGTTGGCCGAGTTCTGAGGAATATAATATGACCGCTCAAGATCTCATAACATTCAATCAAGTCTCTACGATTTTATCTTTGTTGCGGAGTAGGCAACTTTAATAAACATAGTCTAGCTTTGTAATCAATAAATAAAGATCAGTCTCAGACATCTTGTAATTTTTTTTCTTGTCTTTGAACCCTTTCAAGAAATTCAGTTACCTCCATCTTTGTTTTTAACGTAAATCACTTGACTTCACTGTAAATATATTATTAGATAATATGGCGTTCATTATTCAAGACCATTCTTTGGTGGAATAGCAGAAAACAATTTTAAGATATTTGCATTTATGTAAAAATTGTAACTCAAATCACTTTCATTTTGTCAAAAAATCAACCCATACGTACCATAATACAGAAGTTTCATTTTAATGCATCCATCAGCAAATACTTTAAGAAGGTAAAATTTTATGGGGCTTTGAAATGGTTAGATAGAAGGTATTTATTATTAATCATTTTGACTTTACTTACACTTGCTTTTTCAGATTTTCCAATATACAGTTACACACATTACTTTGAAACCTAGGTATGTGAGAATCTTACATTCTATCTATCATGTTACATTTACATTTGAAATTCACTTTTAATACGAGGGTGGATCAAATAAAAACAAGACTTTTTCATTTTAATTTTTTTATTTGCAGAAAGAAAAAGACCAAGTATACATAATTTTTCTACATAATCTCCTGCTTTAGAAATGCATTTTTCTCAGCGGATCGGTAGCTTTTTATCCTGTCATCGTTTTTTTATATTTTTTTATATCCACTGCATGGATTTCTCCTGTTACACGAGGAGGGTCTGCTTCTAAAGTTAGCGTATTCGTTAGGAAGAATATCAGCCAGGATTATTCTCATACTGCTAGGCGGTGCCGAGAATATATCCATAGTGTCATTCAGTTGGTTCAATATCTCTATATCACGCGTGACTGAGTGTTTAGCCATGATATTCATTCTGTAAGTTGGTATGTAGAACAGAGGGTGATCGTTGCACCGCATTAGGTACATATAAACTTAGTGCTTCTAGAATCGCGGGACAGTTAAAGCAACCTTGAAAAACCTTTAGTAGGAATATCGCAATGGATTCTTGCCTTCTTGTTTCGAGACTTCTATAGTTACACACCGTGAGAAGTTTGATATGGTGAGCATATTTTGGGTAATCGCCCTTTGTTCTGTACCATAGATATCTGAGGATATGTTTTGGTATTCTATATTTTTTTTATATTTGAGCTGATGACGAGCCCAAACTGTAGACGCATATTCTAATTTGGTTCTTATTAAATAATCATATAAGTTTCGAAGGATATCGGTACTATTATATTCTCTTGATGTTCTCATTATAAAACTGAATAGTTTGTAACAGTCCGATATCAAACACGAGACATGGTTAACGAATGTGAGTCCGACATCAAAGGTCACGCCCAAATCTTTGAATTCAGAAACTCCTTTTAATGCTACTCCTTGTATAGTATACTGATGGTAGATTGGTGAAAATGATCGACTATAGGATACACACACATTTATTTATATTGAACAGGAGATGATTTTGCTTAGTCCAGGAAACTAGAGAGTCCAGGTTCTGTTCGGTATTGCTCGTCCGTGGGCGACGATCATGGCTCTCGTTTTCGACCCCTTCATGGCCTTTCATAAACTCCTTATGCCAGACAAACACACGGGGCTTTGACACTGTTCGATCTCCGAACTGTGCCGTCAATTTTTTTCGCCAGAATTTCGGCCGATTTTACATCCTCACGAGTGAAATACTTGATAATTATGTGTTGCGCAATCCACAGGTGCAACTCTTTCTCAGACATTGTGTGCCATACTAATGACGAAATCTGCCAAAGCCGGCCAACTGCTCTCCCCACACCCAACACTCCTCGATGCGGCCTCGCTTTCCGTTTAAAATTACGCACTCGAAAACAAAAGTCTTGTTTATATTTGATCCACCCTCGTATTAAACTGATTGTAAATATTCCAAAATGAAGCTATATAAAAATGTGTGCTATTAATGAATTTCAGTATTTTTTTAAAATATAGACATCTTTTCTTTCATCTAGAATAAATTTTTTGAATATATTTTTGCATTCAAAGGTATCTGTCGCTATAATGCAATTGAAATAAGATTATAAAAAACTATTTGAATATACTAGATAAAAAGAAATAATATATTTTAATTGAAAAACAATTTTTTTCCAATTTTAGGTAACTTTTTTTCTTTGGAACCAATCTCACCTAGATCAAATTAACTTGACTTATTTTTCTAGTTATGAGGTTTTACTAGAACTAATAAATTGCATCAAGTCAGGGATACCTGTTTATGATCCTATGCAATGGAAAAAAATGTTTATACATCTTTGGAGGAATGATCCTAATGAAGGTTCGAAACAGAGGAAAGAAAATTTTATTAAAATTTTCGCTAGTTTCATTTGTGAAAATAAAATTTGCGTCTATTATATTTTCAGTAAAATAATCCGAATATAATTTTTCCACTAGGTTGTGGAGAGAGGAGTTGCGGAGAGAGTAAGACTCGGAGAGATGTTTGAAAAGAGGCGTGAGACACTCAACCGACAGCATGAGAAAGTTCGCCAGCAACTTCAAGCAAACAAGGAAAAGGTACTTGTTCTTGATTTAATTAAAAATATATGTTTTATTGTTACAGTAAAAATCCGTTAATTAGAAGAATTTGTATTTTTAACTATTTTTTAAGTTAAATCGCCTTATATAGGTAATAAATTCTACTGTTATTTCGAAAAATCACATATTTCATTATATTTATTGGCATAAAGAATTGAATAGTTGAAGTAAAATAGGCACTAAATAAAAAAATTAAAAAAACCTTAGTATGCAGTTTCGTTCTATATGCTATATCGAATGAAACTGCATACTTAGTTTTTTTTTTGGTACTTAGTGCCTATTTTACTTCAACCATTCAATTTATGAATTCTTATCATTCACACTGTCCAGGTAGTAACCTATCCAGGCAACAGGACGACCAGTTAAATTTCTAGCGCTACCCTTATAACCAAAGATACAATATAGAAACATCTCAAGATTTTTATCAAAACCACTATCTAAAATAAATAGCTTCTTTAAGCCAAATAAGTAACATTAATAGGTACTTTTAGTAATATCACAACTGTGAACATTAATGTGCCAAAAACTTGGAATCGTATATTGTGATATCATTATCAAGTATGCAACCAAATAAAAACCTGTGACATATTTCTATAAGAAAATCAAATAAGTGACAATTATAGTGCTTTTTTAATGAGTACATACGTTGGCTGCCCTTGAAATTTATTTTATCATTAAATGTTATTAAGTCTCAATATTGCGAAAATATGTGAACAATACTATACTAGAATGACATTATTTTTACAGTAAGAAAAAATGGCTTTGATATGCCCAGCCGTTGGGAAGTGCCACGCAAATTTAAAAAAAAATTGTGATCTTGTAATTCGTATTAACATTTTTTTTTTGAGTTTTGGTTCCCTGAATTTCCCTGACTTACTGTATTCTACTTTCATAAATTTAAGTAAAATTAAACATGAGATGTTTTTAAATGTCGCTTGAAACAGGTCACAGGGTGTATGGAATAACTCTTGAAGTTTTACAAAACATCAAAAAGGGAAAGAAGTTATGCTGCGATTGAAACTAAGACCCCGTCCATTCCCAGGTTTCAAGAAAGAATCTCGGCAAATAGAGATTACAACAATTTGTAGAATCTGATTTGACTATTGTTTAATTGCTAGTCACCTGCACAGAATACATATTTTTGAAAATTCATTCCGCCATTGTGGCCTTGAGGATGAAAGGTTCGACCAGTTCTTAGTTAGAACTATTTCAGTATATACTTTAGTTTCTTACCAATACTTCCTCTCAACTCTCATTCAATTAAAATTCCATCAATATCTGTGTGCTGAAATTCCTGAATGTCAAATACAATATTTCTCAATTTATCCAATTTGCTAATATTATCTATTATTTTTTCTTGTTTTTGTTTTGCCATTAACGTATCAAAAGTGTTCTGAATTACATTACACAGCCATAAATAAATAAAATAAAAATAACATTAGAAATTTCAACACTTATAATTAAAAAATAATACATTTTTTCGCCTATTATGTAAAATAATGAAAAATTTAACATGAAACATATGTACATTAATGAATTTAATTTAAATACAAGCATAACTTGAATGAATGAAGAAAATAATATATATTATAATCAAATATATTTTATCATAGAAAACTGTTTTTGTCAAAAATATGATTATATAGTAGTTTGCCATTTTCAAAAATAATACCATATATGCGAGATATTAAGTGCTATTTAATTATTTTATCAGTTAACCCAATTGTATTATACCACAATTATTGGAATTAAGTTTTTACGTCCCACTTTGTTATTTAGTCACTCTCATATTTTTCTTTCCTTTTTTGCATTAATATGTTAAATTTTTGGTAACAGGAAATGGCTGCCCTGGTACGAGAGTACGAGCTATCAGCAGGGAGCCCTGAGGCAGAGAAAGGGGCCGCGCCAGAGCCTGGAGTGCAGCTGTAAGCTCTCACCTCCCTCCATTCCATCTCACCACTCTCGCCGCAAGCTACTTAACAAGACAGCCTCATCCATCTCTCATCACCTCACAGCGGAGCGGGAAATTCTCATTTACACTAGACTCTCGGTTATTCGGTATTTAACAATAGGAAGGTTAACTAAGAAAATATAGTAATATTGCTGAAAGTTATTAAAAATATTGTCTTTTTAATCAATGACGATAAACTAATGCTGAGAATCGTGCAAAGCACCTTCGAATGAAACTTTTTTTAGCATTTAAAAAATGTGGAAAAGTATGTGTGTTGAGTTTCAGTTTTTGTTTTGATATCCTATATTTTTCATGAATCATTTTTAACATTCATAATAATATAATATTATTGTCTCAAATGATCGAGAGTCTATTGCACTTTTTAATATACTTTTTAAACTTTCTTTCCGCAACTGAATTTTTTATTATCTGTTCTATCATCATTAACTTTAAAATGTGTTATATTGAGTGATAAATGAAAAGACCAAATTTCACAAAGACAAAATGTGAATAACCCTTATTTAAAAGTATTGCACTGTATAAAGATTGATTGTGATGATGTACCATGGATTTATATTTTACACATTTTCAAACAGTGGTACACACAATTCTCCCAATTCATTATGAATATTATTTTAATACGATAAATTATTCTTTGATAGTTTTTTTTTTCATAATATTTTTAAAGCCATCGAAAACAATTGCCCATTCAAAAATTTCATCTACTAAAGAAAGTTATTTAATGCACCATTTACTTAACTTATAAATTATTCTTGAAATTGGGTGTTAGGGTTCAAATATTGTTACAATCAGATTTATTTGTTTGTTAGAATTTCCCGCCAATTAGAGATTGCATGAAACATTTTAGATTCAATTGGTTATATAATAAACTCACTGGTGTTAATTTTTTTCAGGCTGAGCACAATTTGCAATGTTTGAAGCATATAGATATTTTGCCAACTAACATCTGAAGGCTACTAATACGTTTCTATTTCATTCTCGCTTTTAGTAATTACAAAAATCACTTAATTGTAAATAAAATTATAAGTCATTGAATCTCTATAAATATTTTGTTATAGAAATCACTTGTTAATTAACTAATTTGAACAAAGTGCACAATTCAAATGATGCAAAAACTTTACACTTGCATATTAAAGTTAATTTTGTTTATACTTTTCAATTAATTAATCAGAATTCTTGAAGATTACGCACATTTTTATTTGATTTAATTAATTTTCTCAGTTGACGTGTATCTCGGAAATCTATCTTGGAAAATTTTTGTAAAAATTTCCGATACTCGACAAATATATAGTATTACTTGTGTACATCAAAAATTTAATAAATGATTTGTGTGCATCACTGATTTAATAAATGACTTGTGTGCATCGCATCATTAAAACTATTGAACCATAATAAATTAAATTATTTAACACATGGTTAAATAATTAGATTTATTATTTATCAACTTTGTTGGTTGCGGAATTAAACTCTCTTTGTTATGGTTGGCCAATCTCTTATCTCTTTGTATATCATCGAAAGAAACTCATTTCAATCACCTGTTTTGTACAACTGTTGTGATATTTCATATTACAATATTTTTTATTAAACTTTTCTCTTATATGCGAATGATGAATTGAATATTGACTATAAAGGATGAATCTCACATAAATAATAATGTTTTGTCATTCGTATTGTCTTATACTTACTTGGGAGAGAAATCTCGCTATTTGGTCATCCATAGCTAATTCTATCTCGACTACGGTAAACATCTTTTTACTGTATAGAACCTGACTGTAAAGTTATGTATATTTTACTACTTAAATGGAATATATTTTTCATTTAGTGTACTCAAACATTGAAATATTTTGAGACTCCTGTTGTTAGAGGATATTTCCATTTTGATTGAGCTGATATTCCCTGCCATGACTATGGTGGCAGATTTCCTCGGATAATATTTAAGCATCTGTCACATTCTTCTGTTCATTAAATTCTTAAGGGAATATATTAAAGATATAACTTATGTTCTCTATTACATAAACATAAACCTATTTATTTAAGGGTGTTTACAAATATTAATAATATAAATAATTTCAAAGTATTTATTTTTATCAATATATAATACATAAGCCTGTTTTTATTTGTTTTCTATTGTATTATAAACATTAATTATATATAATATTACCTTTATCAGCTCGAAGCTTAACATTGGTCAGGGTGCAATGTAGTGTGCTTGGATTCTATCAATCTTATTTTTCTACTCATATATGTTTCCCGCACTGATTACACATATTTATTTACACTTGTTACAAAATTCACTGGTATTGTCCATCTACATCATTAGGAGTTACGTGATTCCCATAAGACAGGGTAAATTTGAATTTAAACATTTTATTTCATTTCTTTCTCTATTCTAACTGTTATGTATATCATTTAAGGTATTATTTTTTGTATAAATCTATCAAATAACAATCATAATTATGTTTTCTCTTTAAAACAAGCCGAGTACTTTTTAAATATTCTTTGCAATAGCAAGTATTTAAATGTGAATTAGAAACATTGGAATTTAATTTAAGCACAATTAGTTTTCAACTTCTTTAATGATTTGATTGGTATTCAATTGAATAGAATGAAAATCATGCACAGACATCCAGTTGTATAAATTCATATTATCAAATATTGTCTGTGTATTAGAGTATGTACTCTCGAGATTAATTTATTTTTGTCAATAATATAACATATGAATATCATTCAGTTTGTGTCTCTATTTATGTAGAGTTTATTTGTTTCTAATCTTATTAACACATCCTTTTTATTGTGAACTAAAATGCCATTGCTGTTTCAAGTCTGCACATTTCATTTTATTTTTAACTAATATTTTACTGAACCGTTTGCTGTGTGCTTACTCTCCCAGAATTGTCTCATAAAAACAACAAAATTCAAAAGTAATGAAATTATCTTTTCTTTGATTATCAAATATCAACTTATAATTTAAAAATCATTGTGTTATTAAGTATATTTATCATGATTTCTTCTTTAAATGTTATAGACAAAATTATACAAAGATTTTAATGCTTTTTAATAGTTCAAAAAATAGTATTCTCTTAAAACCTAGATATTGAAATTGGGTACCAATAATAAATTCACACATCATTTTAATTAAGCAAAAATCTTTTGAATATAATGGATCTAAATGGCTGAGATTGTTGTATTTCAAATCCAAATATCTCCCTATTTACCAATCTCTATAAATATATCCACACTACTCCCAACATCCTATTTAACAAGTGCTTACACATTATTTTATGTATGACAGACCTGTAACATTAGTATACTTTTTAAAAATTTACTAAAATTGTTAGTATTTGATATTTGAAACAATTCTAATTTAACCAATTGCAAACATAAATGTATATTTTATATTCAGAATCACATCCTGATAAAAATAAAGAGAATCGTATGTTTGTATACTTATCGAATTTTTAAATTCATCACCATTCATGCATTAACCCCTGTTAACTAGGATCTGTTCTTCAGGTTATAACTCTATTGTATTGTACAAAGCTATCTCACTATTTTCATGTGAAAATATATAACTCGCATTTTAATTTGCATTTTTACAATTCCTTTATTATTGAAAATATGGCAACCCATTCTAACTTGCAAAAAATTTACAATAGCCCAAAAGAAAGTTCCTACTTGTTAAATACTAAATATAACTAATGAATATACCTAGACACTCAAAAAAAATAATCGTATACCCTATAAAATTTCGATCAAAATTGAAAACTTCAGGATTATGCCAGCTTTTCACTTGATTATGGTCACACTGAGAGTGCTTGTGGGAATTTCAGAACAATCAACTAATGATAAAAAATGCTGCAACCAAGCAACCTAACAATATGTCCTGACACCTCGTTAAAAAAGTGTCTATATAATAAGCCCTGTCGTACTGCGGGCATGCTATAGTTATCTCATGCTGAACCAAAGGTAGCGCGTAAGTAGCTCGCGGTATGACAACAGTCATCTTGGAATTCAGCCTTAGTCCTGAAGAAGTTAATTTTAAGCTTGACCAAAATATTTGAATAATGTAATCTGAAAAAAAAAGCATTTTTTTTTTAATCTTGATTTTGCTTCATTCCTCCTTGAAATATAAAGTTCATGTGCAATTAATAAACTAGCAATTTTTTTAAATTATTATTATCTACACTCATTTTATATATTTTTAGGTAAATAGTTAATATTTTTTGTGTAATACGTACACACACATTCTTTTATTTTGTAAAAATAATTGTGCAATATTCTTTTAAATAAAATAAGTTGAAATCACAAATAGAATAGCAAATATATTATTAAAATTAATTCATTTAAAATATTTCCGCACAACAGTAGCATATGTTTATTTATGTCATGTTTCGTTTTATATATTACATTAAGAGAAATATAACAAAACACATATTTATTTAAACTACACCACTCTTATATCGCACAAGTCAAATGCATAAATTCACTCATATTGGCATTTAGCAATTAGGGATCTGATTTTTTTAGATATTAATATCTTACACGTGTAATTGTCTGATATCAACACTGAGCACCCTCCGAGTTGGCTGCGAGCTACTTTATTATAAACAACTCCCTTTCTCTGGCTGATGTCCTAGAAGATTGCTCCCTTAATTAGTTTAATTTTATTAGAAATGTCATACTATTGTTTTTATTTTGTATACTATTTTTCTTGTACCTGTTTCTTGAGCCATGTTACCCTTTACGATGTTAAGCATTATTTATATTTGTCAAAGCTTATAATTTGCCATTAGTAATTTAGAAAGGTTTGTGATTGTTCGTTGATGGGTTAATGAAGATTTCTAAATAGTCTTATTTGTAAAGATAGTGATCGCTAATGTAGAATTTACCTCAGCCGCAGAAAGGTAGTTGAATACTTTTAACTGTTATTTATTGATATTATTAGATTTGAGTATTAAACTAAGATAGGTTTAAGTGAAAAAGTGAAGGTACAATCATTTTTAAGCATACGGTCTTTAACTGTATCAAAATTAATGTTTAGCCTCGAAAAAATTGCGATTGTGGAATGTTGTTTTATAGATTCGGTGCTAAGTTCAAAATTAGTTAATTTTAACAAATATCGTATGGATTAGCCAGGTCACACTGGTTTGGTCGTCAAGCAGGCAAACACTCAGGAGGCTTTGAGACTCGTAATGTGAAGACACGTCACGGTTTGGGAAAGGCGGTGATTATGTGCAATAACCAATTGTCGCAACACTTGTTTAATTGTTAGGTATATATGATATGAGCAATGCCATTCTTCCTCGCAATGGCTGCGCCTAGCGTTAAGTGTTAGCAGAGATTACTGCCGCTATAGCAGACTCTACTCTAGTCATGTTAAGTCCTTTTGTGGGAATCTGATCACAATTTAGACATTCGTTTTATGTTTTTGATCTTCGTTTTAATTACATTTTATGTCACAATGAATATCATGTTTATTCACAATCAACTTCTCTACTTTCAAGCGCACACTACAATGTTGTTTGTTGAAATAAATGGAAAGTAATGTTACGAGTGTGGAGAAGTTTGCATGTATCAAGAACACCAAACAGTGCTGCACTCACTTTGCCTATACTAGTCAGATCCAAAAGCTTCCGGCCTGGACAGATACCACGTTCACCTCATGGTCAGGCGATGTTACAGTTCAAATTTGATACCTCTATCCTCCATAGAAAGTCAACTAGAACCGACAGATTTGTTTTATTGTATTCTAAAATGTTAAATATTTTATATCGCGCAATTATTGAGTTTTTTTTTTAAATAAGTGAAAACCCCGGCAGAAATTAAAGGACATTTAGATTCTATGTATGGAGAATAATCTAGTCATATTGCACAATGAGAAATTGGGCTAACAGATGCACTCGCCCCAGAAACTAGTATTGACAAATTAATTAATTCTAAAAAATTACTGAACTACAGGGTGACAATATTGAAAAATAACATTTTTGTTTCATTCATCACGTTTTTTAATATCCTCGGGCCGGAAGCTTTTGGACCTCACTGGGTATATGTTACTCGTACTCGTATAAATATCACTCCCCTCACAATATACTCGCGAGAATCTCTGTATCTGTATATCCGATCTGATTACTTTCTCTGACAAGGTATTTTCTTTGTTACATTGTTATTTACTCTTGTGATTAGGAAAAGTACAACCGCTTTATTCTTAAGGCTTTACTTAAATTTTGGGACTTTATGGTGCTTTATTCTATTTACATTTGAATCTTTGTGTTTCAGAATGATGTGGCCAGGAAACGTAATGTTTGCACTGAGGCCCGGGTTGTTAGACTGTGCGTTAAGCTAATCTTTAAGGATATTCATTTGATGGACTTGTTGATAAAAAAAGAGGTATCCTTGATTTTGGAACAGAATCTTGTAAAATTGATCAAATCATTCCGCTGCATCTGTTTGTAACAAAACAGGTGTCCGAATGAAGATGGTACTATCGTCTTTAATTTTAACACTTGTTATGTCAATAAAGTATTTATTTATGAAAAGATGTGTTGGTTGTGCTAAAAATAATAAAAAACATAATTTTTTTATGAAATTGCATTTGTTTGGAAGTAAGGTAATCTACTGTAATGATGTGAAAGTAATGGAAATCCTCGACCTCGACGATGGTAAGGTGCTGGCCTTCTCGATCTCCGCACTAACGTGTGAGCGCTGCATCGGCAATAATGTCTCCGATGTACAAAGCATGCTTATGTTTTCCCCCCTTCATTCCATCTTACGTACTTACTATGTGGTTCTCCAGTTTATTTAACCCATTTGGGTATCGTTTTATGAGCTTTTGACTTTTGGAATTTCTATTTCTTCTTTGTTTTCTGTATTGTAAGCTGATATCTGTAAAAAAATAATATTAAAATAAATTTAAGTAATAGAAACGAAACAAATGGGTTAACTAAACATATCTTCATATATGATCTGTATTAATTAATGTAAGTAAAATAGACATTCTCTGAACCTTATGTGTACATTTTGTTATGTATTTTTAGTTACTTTTGTGATTTTATTTTTATGTGGAGCTAACAGAATCTGATTTGTTTTTGCTGCCAAGAAAGTTTTGATTTATTTTTTGCATATATTAAGTCTTTATTGTTAAACTTGTTCTTCCATATGGACATTTTGAAAATTGTGTAATTTGATTTAATTTAATTTTAATATTAACTGACTTTTATATTGATCTTCCATTTTGACTTGTAGGAAAGATATTAATATTTTTTGCACAAGAAAAAAAACTTATTTTAAAAATTCTTTTTATAATAATTTACCAATTTCTAAGTAATTAAAAACTCGAAGAAGTGATCTGTTTTACTTTTAATTTTATTTTTAAAATACTATACTTATTTGTATCTTATTTATCTACTTTAGATTATATGAATATAAAATGTATATTTTTTTCTTTTGAAAATAATATATTTTATGATAGAAATTCCAGGGTAAAATCCAATTAATGTTATTACTCGTACAAACATATACTTCAGAAAGAGTTTGTGGAAAATTATCCATTCAACTGGAGAGCAATACTGGTTTGTTTGTTCCATAACTTTTTACTTGAGGATATTTCAGACAGGAAAAGAGCTTTGAAAACTGTCCAATGAACAGTAGAACTGGAAAAATATTTATTCTTCAAATGATGTTAATTATAAAAAAATTGTTATTTTTTTGATATCTTATAACTTTTATGAAATTTTAAATTTATTTAGATCATTATAATATTCCTTAAGTCGTGTTGTCTTTTGTTAATTTTGAACATTTCAAAGCATTTTAACAGCGGTGCATTTTTTCTCATGGTTAGGCTTATTTTTGCCAACATTATTTAATTTAAAATTCTTTTGAGTTAACGCTGATGTTTAGTTAATTAAATTTCAAATTATGTGCCATTTAAAAAATACATTCAAAGGGAAAACAAAATTTTGCTTTATTGCTAAACAGTTAATAGTTTTTTTTTTAAATATACACATATAACATATTACTGTATTTTCTGAATGTTATAAAAAATTATGTAATATAGTTTGAGCTTATGTATTGAAATATAAAAGATTATAGTGGTTTAATTAATATATTTATATTTTCTCTGAAACAAATGGTAAGTGTTATGTTGTGACTAGCTTTGACAAAATCTTAGTTTTCTTTTATTAAATTTAATCAATACTCATTTTTGTCTACATGTTTGTAGATATTTTAGTCAAAATAATAAATGAATGTGGGTTTCTATTTTTCCTCATTAATTTATGTACAATACATGTTGTGTAATAATTGTTAGTTTAAATAAAGTAGTTTTTGTTGCCCAAAAGGATGTTGACAATGCAAATTGAACACTGTTCCTGTATCGAGATAATTCCCTTTTTCCATTATAAGCGGATTAGTTTGGATTTGTTTATTAGAGGTGCCACATGTTAGCTCTGCACAAGGTTAAATATGTATGTATGTCCCGATGTGTAACTGTAACTAGACATGTTTGTTGAATATTGCCATTATTGTGTTTTGTTATCTATGCATCATATTATATTACGTTCATTTGAATAATGTAAAGATGTTGTCTTTTAAGTGAGTAGTTTTAGAAGTAATATTTATTTCTTTCGATGTTTATCATCAAATTGGTTGTTATTTAATTGAAAATCCACTCAAAGCGAATGATAAGTAGATACATTTTTTTTTCATAAAACAATAAATTTTTATCACAAATTGGGAACACATGTTATTAATGGGAATATATTTACAGTGAAAACTGTATGAATGAAACAAACTTTCATACTATTCATACGAGAAAATATATTTATCAATGCAAGATTTTCGCAGCGTTGTCTCTTGAATATTCTTCTGAAAGTGGTATATCAAGTTGAATCTAATAGCGGCATACAAATAGAGCAACCATTTTTGTTTGACCACATACTGTGAAATGTATTTAAGCACGTTCATATCAGAGCTCATAGATATCCAAAGGTGTAGTCATCCAGTGTCTCACAATAGGCAGACACCATTGTAACTCATTATACTACCCACAACTCGCTTTCAGTGGAATTTCTATCGTAGGCCATCAGCACATCCCGAGTGGCTTCTCGCTTTGTGTTGTGCCATATATGCGAGTTTCTATTTATGTTTCCGATCACCCCCTTGAACACTTAGAGTGGTGACCAACCCTGTACATAGTGCTTACTGCGAGTATCATAACAGCCGATATAATTTGATTGAAGTATATTATAAGACGAATACTAGTTTAGATTATTAACACGCTGACTAGATACATGGATGGTTCCTTGTGAAGGACATCGACAAGTTTTAGTACCTATTTTGCGAGGAGCGTTATTAATTTATTGCATTTGAACGCAAACTAGTGTTAAAAATCCCACACGTACCTACACTACTTCCTTATGCTAATCGATGTTACCTTACCACCTAATATTTATGGGATCCCTGTACAGGCTTGATTAGATTAAAAAGATGCAAACCCGTATGACCTAGTTGTATATGTAATAAAGATTTCTTGTTATTTGGAAATCTATTTTCTATTATGGTATTATCGTGTCTTTTTTAAGTAGCACAGCAGGGCAGGGCATCTCTTGTTAGAACTGGTCATTTTAGAATTGAATCTCCTAGAATTGAAATTCCAGAGATTATATACAAATGAGATTTTTTGTACACAAAATAATTAAAAGAACCTTTTATTTCAGAATATCGTTTTTTTTATTATTTTTATAGAATGTATTCTATAAAGTAATTAATTCCAGCACAATAACCACAATTTCTAGTGTCATTTTTATTTTTTGTTGTTTTTTAAATTTAATTGATTTCTGGGAATTAACATACCATCACAAAAATTATGAATTTAGTTTTTATCTAAATAAGTTAGTATTATCATGTATACTTTTGAATAAACCTAAAACTAGTGATTAACAGAGATGTTTTTTAATTTATGGCTACTGCATGTGCCATTAATTATATTACATACTTAATGCCATATTTACACGAGCTTAGTACTTGTCATTAGTACTTATCGTTTGTACTAAGCTGCTTAGTGACAACAAGCATATTAGTAATAAGATTTACTAATGCTTAGTACTAATATGCTTGTTTACACGTGGATACAGGTGCGAGTGAGAAGTACTAATGACAAGTACTAAGCTCGTGTAAACATGGCATTAGGCAGTATTTTGTAGCCTTTTTGAGCCATGACCCAGATTAGGGTATTAATTTTGGTTTCGTGACCCAAGTAAAAATTAATAAAATATAAACATTTGCGATTTTTGGATACCGAGAAGCTCTTAATTTCGGTGGTCAGTGGTTCGGGAGGTTTTTAATATTTTTTACATTTACGACATGTCATATGTTATGCAAAAATATTAAAATATTGTTATTGTTGAAAATATTTCGCGACTCATTAAAAATTGGTAACTCATAGGTTAATAAACTATGCCTTAAGGTCATGTATTACTTGTTGTTTTCCTTTATATAATAAATAAGGAGAAATTACGGATAAAGACGGATTAACAAAACGGCCGCCGCATAATTTTTTCAAGCATAATTTTTGCCATACTATTGTGAATGTGATAGATTACTCAATGTTTTTATTCAATTCAGTGCGACATTTTTTGTCTTTCGTATGAAATTTTTGTAATTAACATAAATATTATGAGTTTCCTGAATATAAAGTGCCATATGAATTTCATCTTATATATCTTAATCATTTTACATCAATTGCCATCCAGATTTTTTCTGAAATATGTGCCATTTATTTTTTTTCTATCGTTGTTTTCAGTTCGTTTTTAATCGAGAAATTGAAATTTACAAAAATAACTTTATTTTTAGACACACGTCGAATATGGCAGCTATTGCATTGAATCTTAATTTATATAAATAACATATACACTAAAATTATAAAACCAATAATTACCGGGAAGTTTGTGCAGTTTAGTAAATAACTATCGATAAATAGTCCGATTTTTTTTAATCATGGGGAAAATACATTCATAAGTGTATAGTTAAACAATATTTACTCATTTTATATCATTCTTAAATTCTGTCTGTGATAGGAAAATCAAATAAATGTCAAATATTTTTTATCCAGAAAACTGTTCAGCTTACATACAAACTTGATTTGTTTTCTATATAAAAGCTTGAGTAGGTATAATTTGCCATATTTTTTTCTATTTGTTCCTTATAAATAAACAAACTTAAGTTATTTTCCAGCAAAGTCTCATTTTTAATTTTTAACTATAATACTCGATCGAGATTAATTATATTAATTATTATCTACAAATACTGCTCTCAAAAATGACCAGGTGTAAGGATAAGTTCTGAAAATTGATTTAAATGAACAAATATTGTACTTTTATTGAAGATTAATTTAATTATATTGAAATTATAATTTTCTAATACAAAGCTATCATACTCTCGCATCATGTTCCTTTTGGAGTAAACAGAGAGAAAAGATATCCATTATTTTCTACTTAGGTAATTATGAAGTTGATTTATTTTTTTTAAATTTCACTCAAAAGGCAAAAGTGTCGCTTTTTTCTTGTTTCTTTTTAAAAAGTGCACTTTTAAAAATTACTTCACATTTCTTAGTTAATATTCTAAGACACCTGGATGGATAGGTTTGCCAGATATCTCCAAATTTCATAGCATCATGGTTCATCTCTCTGTTTAATTTAAAAAGATAATTTCAATTTCTTAACTATTTTAGTACTAATCATTTTTCATCATAACATTCAAATGTGCATTCTTTTAAATTTCAAGTCATTTAGAAATAAATTATATACTGTACCCAAATATTATTCGACATTCACAAGTTTTTCTTATATATGTTTACACATATTTTCATATTTACAAAACAGAAGTTTAAGATATAATTTTTTTTAAACACTGCTTTCACGCTAAAACATACATTCTTCAATTAGTAGAGATGATAATATCACTTCCACTATCAAATTTAGACACACTGACTACAGGTTAATTGTATGCACTATCCTCATCACTGGACAAACTTTTATTGAGCTCGACATCGTACAGCTGTTTACAAGGTTATGTTTGAGTGCTAAAAAGATTTGCAAAACGAAAAACCTGTTGAACATCATAAACCGGCTGACAGTTTGCGGCCTGGTCACGTTTCTCTTGCTTCTCATAATACCCACGAAGAGCGCAATATCGCACTGAATTTGTTCAATAATTTAAATTTCTCCACTTCAAATATGCTGAACTGTGGTATTATTTATTAAAACACTAATGTAATTATCATATCAAAATAAATAGTATTTTTATATTATTACTCAATTCAAGTTAAGGAATAAAACAGTCTATCTTTGGATTATAAAAACTAGACCATATGGAAATTTTACAGATTTGTTCCGTGTACGATTTTCTTTTAAAGTTTATCCTGAAAACATGACTTGGAACAGGCTGTCTCATACGCTAAA
The DNA here is from genome assembly GCA_949825065.1 of Odontocerum albicorne. Taxonomy (NCBI): domain Eukaryota; kingdom Metazoa; phylum Arthropoda; class Insecta; order Trichoptera; family Odontoceridae; genus Odontocerum; species Odontocerum albicorne. The sequence continues at coordinate 38,099,089 of OX463844.1, forward strand.
TGTCCAAGTGTCTTCAAAAAAGAATATAAATGTCTAAGTGTCTTCAAAAAAGAATATAAAATAGGAGTACCTTACATTTTCTTATTTTTAATTGTTCCTTGGAGTGGACATTGGCTGTGAAAAAGCACAGTAGAATTGTCTGTTTAATAATTATTCCGACAGTTTTCACATAGTAAACAAGTGAGAAAGAAATATTGAATCAAATCTAATTTTATGCTTTATTATTGTAGAACACTTATCCAACGTACACTTGTACCTAGTCTCAAGATTAATAATTCACAGCATAATAAATACACAGCAAATTAATATAAAGTTAACATACACTGTGTATTTCCTATGAATAATCTATTTACACCTGTCATATTCACATTATAAACATTTAATTTTAGACTAATATCATTATTTTATAACCAAACAATGGTAAGGTACAGATATAATCCAATTTGTCTCGTATACTGTTAGTGAAGTGTATGCCCGCTGTGCAATTTTTACAATTATCACCAAATAGTGTTTACCAAACATTGTTAACTATTTAATATAATTATAAAGTAATATACATATTTAATATTTTTTCCAATTTCCTTTAACAACCTCGACTTATGAAATTTAAAAAAACTTATTTATACTGTTGAATGTTGTTATTTTGTAAAATTCCATATCAACATAATGATTACGATACATATATTGTTTGTTAGGTGTCAATGTTGTCTGTAACTTGAATATAATTTTGTATAAAGATCACTAAGAAAGATATACACTACCATTAAACATGTATACTATTAAAAGTTAGAACTGAGGCTCTTAAATTTACTTTATTAAATTTTATGTAAATCTTTTAAGGGGCGTGAAGAAAGAAAATGTAACTTCAATTATATACACTTTTATTATTGTTAGTCTTCAATTAAATTTTATTTTACTTAGTATTTGTAACAAGTGTGTTCGTTCACTTTAGCAAAACAGTTAACTATTTTATTAATATGGCAAAATAAGAATAACTATCCAGTTTATTAAATATTAGTTATCATTTGAGTAAGAAACAAATTTTTGTGTATGAAAGGTTAGTCTGCTATAACATCAATTAAAATTTCTTGACATCAATTAAAATTACCTTCTGCTATTTGTTAAGAGCTTTGAAGTTCTGTTGCTAGATTATGTCCATCATGTTTCAAAGGCAAGCCAACTATTTTTCAGCTATCTATTTTTACAGACATTTTATATTCCATCAAAGTATACTCAATTAAATATTTTATAATTTTAGTAAATGTTTTCTTGTTAATATTTGTAAAATTTTGATAAAAAACATATAATCCACAGTTAATAATGCTTGATTTTCTTTAGCTCATTTGATTTCTGTCTATTTTGAAATAAAAATATTCATCTAATAACTCAATAGAATTTTTGATTTGTAATTTGTTTTATAATAAATTTAAATAAATAATGACGTTACATTACTACCTTTTGCGCCCCTTATATGTGTTAAGGACAATTTCCATTGTACCCTATTGTAGGAAAAAAAGGCCTTACCCAATGTACTGGACACACTAGCGTGTTTACCCCACACCGATAATTTCCGTACATGTAACAGTTTGTGTTGTGACACTCTTTAGCCATTTGATATTATGAAATGATATATTATCTATTTACTTCTTGATTCTGTGATTACTTTAATGTTAAACAAATATTCCACTGCGTGTAACGCAACTGGTAAATTGACATTGTATCGTAGATAAATACTATGTTAGGGTTTAGCTAAACAACTGTTTGTGAATGTACGTAACGTAATAATAATACCCTATTCAACAGAGTTATAAAATAAATTTTCTGAAAGTTGATATTACTATCATCTCTTGTGTTTTATTTATTCTTTCAGTCTTAACACTTGTTCCTGAATGAAGCACAACTTGTTGGGCAACCTAGAGTGGATTATCCTCACAATTGATAGATAATTGTTCATAAAGTATTCCGTAGCTAGATCCCAGAAACATTACTAAATAAAATGACGCCTTAATAAGGGAGTACCAGAAAGTGTGTCTAGATGATACTATTTCACTTGGGTATTTCCTGTCTTCCTCCGACTCACCTTATACATTCTGGCAACTTTTCTGGATTGAGAGATAATTAACTGAGAGGAACGTGAGCTCACCAGATACTTGGTGACAGCAATGGAATCGATCCTCGGTCACAAATTTACACCTCGAGAATGATCCTAACATGCTTCTCCAAGGATTTGACCTGCTATGAAGATTGTGATGTAACTTAAATCATTTTAAATATGTGGGCATGTGTGCAGTGCACATGTCTTACATTGATTCCTCATGTGGAATGACCCAGACTGTCTCACATTGAAGGTAGTCCAATATATTTATTCCTGGGAAGATTCATTGGGCTACTCCTGGGGCTGTATCATGGATTATATCAGGAACCTGTACATCCAACTGTGAGAAACCATAGAGAGAAGAAGAATCAGTTTTTATTGGCCAAACTAGGGTGGGTTATTCTCACAATAAAAATTATCCATAAAGTGTACTTTCTAGCTAGATCCGAGAAACACAAATAAAATAGTTTTTTTTTTAACAAATTCAAATATACATTTCTCTGCTACAAACAAATTATTTTTTGTAATTTGTTTTATCAAACGTTGTTTATTCCACTTTATTTGATGGTATAACCCTGCCGGTTTCAAGGCTTTCACCTCATCATCAAGGGACAAAACAAATTAAGTTGACATCAGGTTCTTCCCGTAAATCTCTAGAAATCGACGAATTATGCTACGGGTCAAATCCCATTATAACTGAATGATTGGGACCATAAAATATATTTCATATGCTGAATATGGAAGAAAAATATAGTAAGAATATTAAAAAAACTTTTATTTAAGAATAAAAGTTGCACAAATATACTACATTTTTTTTTTCAGAGATGTTTTTTTGACTACTCGGAATTTTTCTAAGCAGTATTCAAAATTTCATTTTTAATATTGTACATGTAATTTGAAAAATATTTTCCATGACATGAGTGCTACAGGATAAATAAACCCAATATGTATTTATAGCTTCCATAAACGAAATCTTTATATCAGTGGCATAACTCCATAATCATCTGCATTTTTACTGCATGTATAATTCCTAGATCGAAAGGTTGCAAATATTACTTTTTTATTAAAAATAATGATGAAAAATGTTTGAAGGGGATCTTCATGAATAATATAGTTTAAACGGTCCTCATCAAAGTCCACTGGTCGTCCGGAACGCTCCATGTCTTTCAGGTCGAAATTACCGTCTTTGAAATGCAAAAACCATCGACGAGTTGTCCTTTCATTCATAGCATCTTCACCGTCCACTTCGCAAATATCGCGAGCAGCTTTATTCCCTCGATTGAACGTGAACAGGAGGTGTCGAAAATGCTCACTTTCGTCTACTTGACATTCCATTTTGAAGGCTTGTAATCAAATAAAATAATATATGTAACGTAAAAGCAAACACAATATCTTGTAGAGCAGAAAATTTTCTTTCGAATGACATAACATTTACCATTTTGTTTTACTTTTGGTGCTCATTTTTAAATTGGAAAAAACAGGCACAACTTATGTTAACACCTAATACATGTGTGATCTCACTTGACACAATTTCGCTATAACACAATTTAAATAAAATAAATTTATTTCATTTACCCAATTGAAAGGAGTAAGCTATGTAGATCTTGTAATTGAAAATAAAAATAATTATTGCTTTTTACAATTTTTTTTATTTTGAACCAATCTCAGCCAGAATAAAATCAATTTACTCTATGCATTTTTATACTTACACAATTTTTGCTAGAACGAATAAATTGAGTAAAATGAGAGATACCTGTATTTATTTTACAATCCATCCCATCCTACTTCCTTTCCGATTAACCGCACCACACATGCTTACGTTCTGCAATGCCGTTACCCCCTCTTCAATGTTACAAATAATTATTGTTGGCAGGGCTGTGGAGTCGGAGTCGGAGCCGGAGTCGTGGAGTCGTAACATTTTAGGCGGAGTCGGAAAAAATCGAAAGACTCCGACTCCGTTTAATTATTTTAACATTTTCTTTAATGAATAACATTAACGTATGTGTTAACCAGTTAACCTCTCATTGTTTCATGCCTGATACTATTTTCCGCGCTTAAAATGATTAACTCAGATTTAAGAGCTTCCATAAATCCTGACTTAATAGAAGCAATTCTTTTTTTGAAATCTAATTCCATTTAGACCACGAATAGGAAATAAGATTTATGTAAAGTATATTTACTTTCAAAAATCTTATCTTGTGTTCTATTCAATATTGAATCAAAATAATAATAAACAATATTAATAAGATTTAGTTAACGTATGAAAACAAATGAAGCAACCTTTTTATTTTAAAGTGTTTTCTTATTTTTTTTAATACCTACCTGTGTTGTTTTTCTAATTATTTTAAAAGTTTTATTTAATTCTTTTTTTAAATATTAATATATATTTTTAATATTATTTTTGTGTGAAGATATTGCTTAATGCGTATTGTTTATATATTTTTTTATTAAATTGTTTCATTTGTGTACGAATATAATTAATTTTTTATTTATACCTGTATCCATTATTAATAAGTCAATATAAATACATTAGGTAGACGCAGTAAATTATAAAATAAAATAAAAATTGAAGTCAGAGTCAAGAGTAGGAGTCGGAGTATAAAATAAAGCCGGAGTCGGTAAATTTTCATCCGACTCCACAGCCCTGATTGTTGGAAAAGATGTAACATTGGAACTCATGGGATGAAATAAAAGAATTAGAAATGAAAGGTTGCTGAAAAAAATTGATGTCCACAAATGATACTCGATTTGGAAGAAATTATCAAAACTAAAATAGTCAATAGAACTATCTATCAAAAAAACAAGGGTAGTATTCACCCTTGATAAATTCACTAAAAAAAACAACTGATAGTAGTACTAATACACCTAAACTTTATTAACCCTCCGTCAGGCGTATTATCTTTTGTAACATCAGGCGCAATTCATCTGTCATAATACACATTTTTTTAATTTCATAAACATACAATAAGTTCAATTTGAAAACACTTTCTTAATTCATTTAATTATTATAAGTAAGGTGACATAACTTTAAAAGAACAAGAAAAAAATATATCATGGTCAAGTTGGTAGCTTCTGAGCTAAACGTGTGATAGATAACAAATTTCACAAATCATGTTTTCATGTTCCTAACAGAAGAAAATATTCTCACAATAGTATTTTGTATAATGAAATTTCTTTTGATCACTTGAAGAATCTCTTTCCCTGAATGTGATGGCTAGTAGAACTTGGAATTTCATCTCCCTAAGGAGAATACAATTTCTGTAAAGTGCTGCAGGTAATCGGGCGCAACTAATCCTACAGATTAAACGTACACTGAGTCAGACAAGAAAGCATTGAGTGAACAAGTCGCAGCTTGTTTGTGTAGAGGGTAAACTGCAGGAGATATGCCCTTACTAGAAACACAGCCACAGTAGAATTAAAAAAGAACTGCAGTTCATCTGACAGATTAATTGCGCTTGGTTAGTAACTAGTTTTGTGTTATATTTTGCATTCATGAATATTAAACTTATATTTCCATTTCAAAATGAATATTTTAAAACTTATCTTTCCATGTTTTTTTTAAAATGTTCTACTTTTATACACATTTTCAGGAACCTATTATGTATGATAGTCGAGAATTGCCTGTACATGTCCCGAGAAATATTTAGATAACGAGAACATTATACTTTATCTTCAGTCTATACAAAGTCCTGCCCTAACCCTGTCCAGCACTGACATGGACTCCATTGTAGTCTTATCACAGTTTCTTCTTGACCTTTCTACCATCCTTTAAATTTTCTGTCTGATATTTAACTTTTATTTTTTATGAATTTTATACAAATAAACAATAATTTGAATATTCTTTTACACCCCTGTAACTTCCTTTATTTACTTTTGTCTGGTTGGTTGGAAACATTCAGAGCTGCCATATAAATATGCGCCCAGTGCGCACGACTCACCAGGCGTGTTCTGTTGATAATATGTGCGATTCTGTCAAATTTCTCAACACAGCATACATTGACGTAAAATTTTAAACGCAGTGAATATGTTAATAAGTGTCAATAAATAAATATATAAAATCTACAAAAATTATGCATCAAATCATTGTAAAAATAAAGTAAGGTAGTATTAAAAAAGTATCCAGCAAGTGTAAACGGTAATAAAAATACAGAAGCTTATTAGAAAAAAAATATTATTTATAAAATATAATATACTATACACATTTATATTATTACATTTTTACCAAAAAATTTCAAGATTCACAAAAATCAGTCAACATTCTTATTAAATTAGTCTTTGTATTAAAATAAATCTATTAAATATAATAACAATTTCGCATTTTTTTAAATGCTTAACTTTAAAAGTCAAGAGATCTAAACATTAAACACACTTAGGCCCGAATTTATAGTCCGACCTTAAAACTAAATACTAATTCTTAACTATTTTTATACTGAAGAAATAAGTATTTATAGTAAAATTACAAACATTTTTGTTGTTGCTTCCTTAAATAAAAGGGAGTCACGTGGTTTCACAAACTTACTATTTGACTACAGATTGGGAGTGCATGATGTCTCTCTCTTAATACAAATCATGAAATTTTTGAGTCAGTTATGAATATTGAATTCAGGCCGAAGAGTGTTTTGAAGAAAAAAAAAATTCAATGGTAATACGCTTTTTTACACTTTTTTTTATCAAAAAAATACCATTTAAGGTTATGTACAAAGGATATTTTTTGAGTTATTTGTAAAGTGGTTATAGGTATATTTTCAGAACCTCTGTTATCATCTGGGAGCATGTTTACATTAAATAAAAAAAAGGCATCTTGGGCAGTTTGGAGGCAAAGAAGGATAAGCCTTTAAGTCATACCCCGTCTTAATAGTAGTTTTAACCCTTTTAATCCCAGCATATTTTGCATAAAATGTGTGAAAAATCCCAAGCTTTTTTGGCAAAAAAAAAAACAGTAGCTTATATTTTATTTTTTATCTCAGTTAATATTTAGTTTTAAAACCTAATTTTTTTGTGGAGATCTCCTTGTATAGTGTAAAATAATAAGTAATTTTCATATATTGGTTAAAACATGAAAAAAATTATTAAAAAAAAAGAAATTTACATTGTTTTCGCGAAATAAACAAAATATTAAGGAACTTTTGAAAAATTTTTATAAAACTAAAAAAATTATAATTATTCATAACCTTATAAATAATCATATCAATATTTCTACAGTGGTGGCAAATCTTTTAAGTTATAAAAAAAATTTGTTAAAAATTTAAAATATGGTAAAAGCTGGTTAACATTTACGCTTTGACATGCAAATTTCGTAAAGGCCCTTTGCACATTTATTACAAATTGTTTTATAACACTTAATGTAATTAGTACAAGAAGACAAGATATTGAAAATAAAACTACGTTAAAAATTGACAAAATCGTAACGAAAAGTTAATCCCAAGTACCTTCTTTTGTTTAGACCCACTTCGCTGGGCGGAATCCGACCCTTTTTGGGAGCATAATAAACCACACATGGCATAGTCAACAGTCAACAAGTCACCCGCAGGTATTCAGGTATTCAATATACGGTAAATGCATTCTTTTAAAAGTGAATGATTTTCAAAGTTAAAAAAAATATATATTCAACATAAAAACTTGTATAAAAACTTTGAAGCCGATGATCGGCCCCGTAGGATTTTTCGCATACGCCAGTTGGGGCCGATTATCGACCCCGTGGGATTAAAAGGATTAATGTACTTTGGAATAAAATAAAATAGTAAAGTACGATGTAAGGATTAAAAATGTACCCTATCCCGAACAGTCCATTTTAGGGTTAATGACTAGGGGATATAAAATTGTTTCTAGAAATAAACCACTTTTTATAAAAATAAATTTTTTTGTAAAAATGCACTGGATTTTTTCAAAATTTAACACATGAAAAAAAAAACAATATAGTACCTCAAACAATTACAGAATTAGAAAATACACATAGAAACACACCATCATACCATGTCCCTTTAGGGATAGGCAGAAAAGACAGATCTCCACGCCTTTCTCTCCATGAAACATGGTTCTCGTCTTATTCACATCCATACACTTCAGTCATACATGCTCGCCTGTTTCTCATACTCCTTACCTTTCCTTCAGTTATAATTTCTCCAATTATCTCCTACCCCTTTTTCTTGGTCTCATTCTACTATCTACCTCTTCCTTGCTCTTCATTCATTTCAGACATGATTTCATATATATGATTCGTAAGTCTTTCATAACTCATTCTCTCAATGTGGCCAAACCATCTCGAGATTCCTTTCTTAATTCTTCTTATAACATTCATCTCTAACAAAACAGTTATCCTTTATCCGATCATGTCTTACACTATTAAACATTGTAATACTGGATATTCTATGCAAGGCACTCATTTCTATTTATTCTGCACTTATCACTCTTTCAGTGCACAGGCTTCGCTTCTGTACATCAAGGTTGGCACTAACACAGCACTGAGCATAATCATTTAGAAAATAATATAATTTCTTATCTGAATAAATTTTGACGAGTATTGTTTGTATATATTTTTGGAATAAAAACGCCTATACAAGCCGGTTTCCTGTCGGGTTAGGCAGATAGGACAGAGTGCTAAATTTTACTATCTTTAAACATACTTCGCCTCTTCTACATCCATAGAGCTCCTACAATTTTACATTCTCTTATTTCAAAATATTATTCACTTGATCAAACTATAATTTCTTTGGTCTTCCTCCTATGCCATCCCCTCAAATTTTCACTGTATTTTTTTGTTAATCTTTCTTGATTCATTAGCTTTACATGCCCAAATCATCTAAGAGTACTCTTCTTCATCTTAATACATCAGAATTTAGTTCAAATTTATCCTTAGTCACTTCATTCTGTATTCTATCATACATTGTCAACCCATCTGTTCTCATTTATTTGACTCCTTTCAGTCTCTTACCACGTCCACGTTTTACTCCCATACATCCAAGTTGGTACTAAAATACTGTTGTGGACTATCATCTTGACAGCTTTTGATACTGCTAAGATGTTCCGAGAATATCCCGTTCCAGTATATTTACACATACTTCATTTCAAATCAATCACAAAATACTCTTATTTACTTTTACAACTTAAGATTTGAAAATGTACACAGGTGATGTATTTATTTTTGCTATTATTTTAAATTTTACTAGCGTTTTAATAGAACAGCAATACCTTGCATAGTATATGTAGTTTTTGCTCTAATACGGTTTGTCATTCTATCAAATTGATATTGGACTGTTATAGTATGACAGTACATATCTTTCAACCTTGCACTAGTACAATGCATGTGTCAGTATAACTCTAGATCCTGGACAGTGAAGTTGAGGTCACTTTTTTTTTTAACCTGGCGAGTTTATTGCCATGTGGCAATCTCTTCCAGCCAACCAGAAAGATGTTTTTATAGGCCATTATGTCATTATACTATAGACAATTATTTCTTAATTATTATACAAAGTATCGGTATCATTTTCAATTTCTTTTTGCGCAAAAGTTCTATATGCATTTATTTGAGTAAACAAATGGTTAAATATTTTTGCGAATCGATGCATATGAGTATGATTTGCAAGAAGTACATTTTAAACACCTCGATCAGTGCTCATTTGCATAGTAAGGCATTGTTTTGACAAGCATTAACCGTACTATGCAAGATATTACTGTGATAGTCTAGCAACCCAAAGTAGTTTATTTTGAATATTAAAAATAATTTTAAATAAAATAATATTAATTTACATTACAAAGATATTTTTCAATTTGAAGTTCATTAATTTTCTAAAAAAGTAAAAGTTTTTTCAGAAAAAAACAGTTTTTGACTCCATGTTAGTGTCATGGAATGTCACACACATGGATCGTTGATTATTTTTTTAAAGATTTTAGCTAGATATTTTTTAACATTAGGAAAAAAATCCTCTGCAACTTTGTACTTTTCTAAGAACAAATATAAAGGAATGTATTTTAGGTTTTTATATCGTAAAACAATAATTAAATAAAACAGAGTTGTTGCAGATAAAATACATAGGGTTAGAAACTTTCATATCCAAGAAATATGTGAAGAGGATATTGCGAGATGGGGTAGACGGAAAAGGACACTAGCGAAGCCAAGTTGAAAGGTTGGATAACATAAGGGTTAATAATGCTGTCGATTTTCAACTCATAGAACTCCATTTTTAATTAGGAAAATCCAAATTAAACACTCCTAAAGTTCTATATCCTTTATTTATTTACTCAGACAGCTGTTTCCCCATACAACAGTTTGACAAAGCCTGATTTCTCTTGACATCTGCTATTCCACCATACAACACGTTTTTGGGAAGTCTTTCTTCATAAATTCTTATTATGTGGCTGAGTCAGTGTAGTTTTTTTAATTTGAGGGTTGCCATTATACTAAAAACAACAGCTTTGTTGAAAACTTCATTTGTAAACTTATCCTGTCATACAATACCCAATATTATGTGCAAACATCACATGGAAGTTGTTGAGTCTTTTTTTGTGGTGATTATTTACTGTGCATGGTATAAATTGCACAGCTTAAAGCTGGTTAGTAATTAGAAACATTAAGTAACAAAGTGTGTAGACTTATTCATGCGCTTCTCTTTTTCGATGAGTCAGCTTTATGTTCACCACAAAGTTTATCTAATCGCAATCAGAATCAAACTAGCTACCCTTATTTTTTTGTTCCACATTGAGTTTTGAGCAATATTTGATTATTGCCAAAACTACTGCTAAAAAACCCAGTTTCGCAGAAGTCATCGAAAATGAAACCAGGATTCGCTGAGCTTTCACACTCAGCAAAGGATATTCATACATACCGCCATGCAGTTTCTCTGTCGGGTTAGGCAGAGGACAGAGCGCCAGATTTTCCTTTCACATCTTTAGCGTCTTCTACATCTATACAACTCCTACGATTTCTCTGACTTTTTATTCTTAATTCTTCTTTCCGTCTTTGGAAATTTCATTAATTTGATCCGATACATTTCTTGGTTTTCCTCTACCACGCCTCGCACTTGCATTTACACCGTTTTATCTGTTTTGTTAGCCTTTCTTCATTAATTAGTTATACATGCCCAACCATCTTAAAGTGCTTCATCTTACGTAAAACATCAGCCTTAAGTTCACATTCATTCCTAATCATTAAAGAACATTCTTTAACCCAGAATCTGAACAAATTGAAACGGTGAAGTTCAATATTACATGGACAGATTGATCCATGATGTCAGATAGATGTTACTTCCTATCAATGTGACAGTGTAATCAGCGCATTAAATTAAGATTGCCTGGAATTAACAAAAATATAATACCGCGCCACCCCTGAAAATTAACTGCAGTGCCCCAGGGCACCGAGGTGTACACTTTAAAAACCTCAGGCTAAACTCTTCGTTTCTATTTCTACAAAAAATGGTTATCCTCTTTTGTATAATTTTTTAACAGGTATACCTTTTGATAAAAATATTTTGACGAGTTTGGACCCTGTTAAACATTTTATAATCATTGTACAGCTAAATTAAGAGCACGTTTCACCCTCGGTGTTCGACTGTGCCCCGACTTCCTGCTTTCCCGGTCAGATCTCTGATTCTTCAGGCTCTTCTTGGATATAGGTGTAACAGTTACTTCTTCTTCCTCCAATTCATACATATCTGCTGCGTTATTTAAAGTGTCATCTCCGAACGCAGCGGGGATATTGTTTATTTTGCTGGAACGTAGACCTGCGGAGGTACTGGCGCTCGGCACTGAATTTGCTTGAAGTGTTTTGATTTCTCTCATGAATTCTGTGTCAGCCTCAAACAGCTCTGTAATCTGTGGAATAAAAAAAAAGGAAGGATGATAAATTACTCTGAATCTTCTTACATGTTTTCAAGTTCAGATAAAAAACCTTCCTCAGTTTTAAGTATAACTTTCATAGAATATCTAGTATTAAAAAGTAAGAAATTATCAGATGAAAGATATCTATTTGTTAGAGATGGAGATAATAAAAAAAATTAATAAAACAATCTTGAGATGGTTTTGGCCACATTGAGAGAATGAGTTGCAAACATTGAGAGAATGAGTTGCAAAAGACTTATGAAACAAATTTATATGTCTGAAATTAATGGAAAGCAAAGACGAGATAGACCGAGGAAAAGGTGAACGGAGATAGTTGGAGAAATTTTAACTGAGGGTAAGGTAAGGAGTATGAAAAAAAGGAGAGCATGCATGACATGTATGGATGTAGACAGGGTGATAGATGTGTGCATCGATAACAAGGCATGGAGATCTGTCCCCTCTGCCTACCCCAAAATGGACATGGCATGATGATAGGTGTCAAGAGGTACGCCCACGTGGATGATATTGTGGTATCATTTTATCTTCATATTATTTTGAAATAAATTTTTGTCAATATTTATAAGTATTTGAATCAATTTGTTTTATATCCTAAATTATGTATTTTTTTTGCTATGTAAAAGACATTATTTTTTTAGTTCAATATAGCGCTGTTTCCCAGTTATTACGATTGCCTCAAAAGCACATCCTTATTAACTTAGAAACAGAAAATAAAAGAGAGATTATCGAGACATCAATTTTGCTAACAAGAGTTCAATCTGGTTATCTACATAACACATCAATCAGTAAGTCCCGGGACTAACCAACAGATGGCGCTTCCGTTCCGACATTGTGTCACTGAGTTACAGTGGTTTTAGTGATGCTAATTTTGCTTTTTTCAAAATAATGGAAAAAACCGAATTTCGTGTGTTGATAAAACATTGCTTTTTAATGGGAAAAAATACCGTTCAAACTTAGTGATGGCTTGAAAAGTGTTATCCGGGCTCTGCTCCGTCGAAAACAACCATTTGTCGGTGGTATGCTGATTTCAAACGCGGTCGTACAGACACAAATTATGCTGAACGCTCTGGTCATCCAAATGAGGCTGTTACACCAGAAAACATAAAAAAATCCTCAAAATCGTGATGGAAAATCGTAAAGTTAAGTTGCGTGAGATAGCCGACATCCTGAAGATATAATTTGGTAATGTTTACATTATTTTGGATAAACATTTGGTCATGAAAAAGCTTTTTTCGAAATGGATGCCGCGTTTGCTCACAATGGAACAGAAACAACAACGCATCGATGATTCAGAGCGCTGTTTGGCACTGTTTATGCGAAATAAACAGGAGTTTTTGCGTCGGTATGTGTCAATGGATGAAATTTGGATCCACCACTATACTCCAGAATCAAATCGGCAGTCAGCTGAGTGGAGAACAGCTGGTGAAAGTTGTTCGAAGCGACCAAAAACTCAACAGTCGGCCGGGAAGATAATGGCCTCCGTATTTTGGGATGCGCATGGTATAATATTAATCGTACACCTTGAAAAGTAAACAGCCATAAATAGCGAATATTACATAGCGTTATTGGAGCGTTTGAAGGCAGAAATTGCAAAAAAACGGCCCCATATGAAGAAGAAAAAAGTTCTCTTTCATCAGGACAATGCACCGTGTCACAAGTCGATGGTAACGATGGCCAAATTGCATGAGTTGAACTTTGAATTGCTTCCGCACCCACCGTATTCTCTAGATTTGGCCCCCAGCAGACCTCAAAAAGATGCTCCAGGGCGAGATTTGGCTCCAATGAAAAAGTGATTGCCGAAACAAACGCCTATTTTGAAACCAAAGATAAATAGTTCTACACGGCTGGCATAGAAAACTTAGGAAAGGGTTGGAATAATGTATCGCTCTTGAAGGAGACTATGTTGATGAATAAAGAAGAATTTTGGCAAACAAATGTTGTTTTAGTAGTTAGTCCCGGGACTTATTGATCGATGTGTTAAGCTACAGAAAAACATGAATTCAGATATAAAATGGCCTAACAGTAAAACCAGTCTCAAAGTGAATCTGGATCAAACCCAGGTTGTCTACTTGCTTGGTATGAATGCTAGCCATCGACAATATTGTGTTGTGAATCAAATAAATAATTATTGAAGGAAACGCCGCGCAAATTGTTCGAAAGCGACCAGAAAAGGTGGAAATCCGACGGCACGAGGTCTGGAGAATATGGAGGGTGTCTGGAGAATATGAGGGGATGTTGACGATAGGATGGCGGGCGTTATCGTGTTGTAGAATAACGCCATATTGTCGATCCGGCCTTTTTTGTTGAATTGCAGTGTTGAGCCGCTGCATTTGCAGAATGTATAGCTCCGCGTAGACTGTCTGATTGTGTTCAAGTATCTCGTAGTGGATGACGCCTTGCCAATCCCACAAAATCACGCCTTGCGTGGATGCAAACCTTGTTTCGCTCTGGGCATTGGTTGTTGACCATAACTCACCCATTCTTTCCGTTTCTTCATATTCACATAAAGGCACCATTTTTCATCACCAATAATAATGCGGTAAAGAAACCTTCGCTTGTGGCCATCGATGACGCGCGAGCAAACCAGCAGAAATTGTCGAACGCTGATTTTTGTTGTTTTCACTCGAAACATGTGGAACCTAAGCGCCAAACTTCTGGACTTTTCCCATTGATTTAAGATGGCGGTATACAGTCATGTGACTATAATTCATCTGCTCAGCCAATACTACGGTGGTTTGAAGGGGATCTTCATGAATAATATGTTTTAAGCGGTCCTCATCGAAGTCCACTGGTCGTCCTGAACGCTCCATGTCTTTCAGGTCAAAATTACCGTCTTTGAAACGCAAAAACCATCGACGAGCTGTCCTTTCATTCATAGCATCTTCACCGCACACTTCGCAAATATCGCGAGCAGCTTTATTCCCTCGATTGAATGCGAACAGAAGGTGTCGAAAATGCTCACTTTCGTCTACTTGACATTCCATTTTGAAGGCTTGTAATCAAATAAAATAATATATGTAACGTAAAAGCAAACACAATATCTTGTAGAGCAGAAAGTTTTCTTTCGAATGGCGTATAACCTTTACCATTTTGTTTTAACTTTGGTGTTCATTTTTAAATTTGGAAAAAAACGGACACAACTTATGTTAACTCCTAATACAATATTATTTTATTATTCATAAGCTGTCAATTGTCCAAGGTCCGAGTAGCAGATCCCAATGGGATAAGGCAAGGGAAAAGAATAAAAAGAAGATGATAAGTTGTTAATCGCTTGAATTCTGAAAGGAAGATCAATCTAAACTTTCAATTATAGATCTTTCTTTGGGTACAAGTCGGTCCAATACTTTTAATCATCAGCAGACATCAACAGACTTCCTGGTCTCTATCAGAAATATACCATGATGTGCAGCCCTTTATAAATCATGAGTTAGAGCGCCCTTAAGGAGAGTTTGCTCTCAAACAACGCTATATTAAATTGTCCTTTTTTACTAAAATTATAAAGTATTAATTGTGAAACGACAGATTTGAGAATTAAGGTGTAAGGCACTCACCTCCTGTTTATAGTCACGCATGAGATCACAGGCATAAGCTACCAGCTCAGGTACGAGAGGCGAGGAGGAGGCGCGCAGCTTACGGTGTAGCCTCATCACCGTGGGCACTACCATCTCCACCACATTCAGTTTCATTTTCTGTAAACAGTAGCACATCGCAAAATTTATTTATGTACTTCAATATTGAGTCAACAAGTAAAGATCATTGAAAATAAAGTTTCGAAATTGCTGGGAGTGAATACATGAAAAGTGTGTTAATTTGTAATTCAGGGAATCAAAATTTCACAAAAAAAAAATCCAATTGAGCAACCACTAAAAAACAATCGGAATTTACACGGCATTTATCAATGGCTGAGAACATTGAGACCATATTTTCTTACAGTAAAAATAATGCAAGTCAAGAAAAGTTTTGTCGAGATATTTTTACAATATTGAGGCATAGTACTTCATTGAGGACTGTCTCTGAGTGATTGGCTAAATTGAGAGGGTCGGAGGGAAAAGGCCCAAGAAGTTGACTCTAAATGGATGGGATAAGGCAAGGGAAAAGAAGAAGAAGAATATATTTAATGGTAAAATTATTTTTTTCGATCGCGCCACTTGAATTTCATCTCAGAATGAAAATTTTAGGAGAGACAATTTGCTAATTTTTAGAAAGGTTTAAAATAACAGGTAAGCAAAAATTATTTTACGTTTCCTTATTTTATCCGTGGGCTTACTCACAATAAATAATAAATTTGAGATATTTGTATATTGAATCTTTGGATAAAAGGGGAACCCCGGGAATTTGACTGCTCACCGGTGTGTATTACACTAGGGCCAGCTACTACGTGATTCATGATTTGGGTAGAAAATTTCCAATTTTTACAATTTATAAATACTTTTTGGCGAAAAAACATTACGACATTGAGGGAGGTATTATCCGTAAGGCAGCAGTAGCTGAGTTAAATGTGATATAGAGGAAGCTGTCTTCAGCAAAGCAGTGGTACTAACATAGCCAAGTTGAACGTGACATTGATGGAGCCAGCCAGCGACGTCCAGTGTCATCAGTAAAGCCTTGTTCCGACATAACAGCTCCCTGCCACCAAAGTTTAAGGCTTACTGAAGACCAACAGCAATAAACCTAATTGACTGGTGGGCATGCCATTGGTCTGCTGTTTGCCTTGCGTATTATGTTATGTACCTGACTGATGATGTTGGTAGTAACTCTGGTGGCCATATCGTCAGTCTGCTGCTTGGCCTGCGGGGGTCGCGCTGCCTTGCGCAAAGCCGCCAGAGCGTCTCTCAGCACCTCTGCCCCTGCTTCTCCTGCCTCGCCCACCTGTCCCGCCTCTTTGCACAGTTTCACCTGCAACACACAAATAATAGTCGTAAAAAAACTGAGAAATCAATTCAAATGTATCAGGAGCTTTCTATACGCGTTGTGAGTGTTCAAATCTCTAAAGCGATAAGATAATAAACATCTAATATCATTCCAGTTAAAGACTTCTTTATGATACAATATTGATTATACTTTTCCAGGAAAAACATTAATGGCTCATTCTTCTTTTTTCCTATTGTACCCTTCAACATATATTAATAATTTGGACATATTGAAGATTGTGAATTGGAGATAATATTATCTTCTTTCGGGTTGAGAGCCACTGGAGTACTTGTGGTTCATCGTTGTACTTATTAGCAACATTACTGCATATAAAGAAGCAACAAAAGTCGCACACATACTTATGTATGTGTGCGACTTTTGATATTTTGATATTTCGACTTTCGACACACACATGCATGAGTATTGTTACCAAACTCTTTTACCACAAGGAGCTCTTTATTATTATTTTTTTGGATACTATCAGAAATGGAATCCGAAACCTCCCAATTGAAGTTAAATATTTAACCAACTAGGCTATGGAGGTAGTCCAATGGTTTATATTACAAGTTTCTTTTTTGTGATGAAAATTCCGTAAACCAAGCCTTTACTTTTTTTTTTAAAGAATAGATATGACCGAAGTCATAGGTATCCTTGTACCCTCGAACACTATGCGGAAAAAGTGCCGTTCAAGAGGAGTAGCACAGCGCGGAGTTGGAACTGACGACCTTCCACACGGAAGTCCAGTGCGTTACCGCGCGGTCATGCACCTCACTTACAAAGCACTATAGGTGGGAATGTTTTAAAAATTATTTTTGTACATTTTTAGTGTGTTGTATGTTAAGAAAATATGCTCAAGTTCAAGGGGAACACAAGGGTGGATTACCCCAAATGAGGTTATAATAAAAATTTGGGGGATAATGAAAGCTCAAAAATAAAATAAAAAAGGTAAAAAGTATAATTGTTGTGACTTCAGTATCTATTAAAAAAATTATAGGATAGACATGGACAAAATACATATTGCAATACAAATACTTATTGCAATAAAGGTATTGTGAAAATCTCTTTTGTCACTTTACAGTGTTCATAGAATATATAATATAAGGTCACTTTACACTGTTCATAGAATATATAATATAAGGTCACTTTACAGTGTTCATAGAATATACAATATAAGGTCACTTTACAGTGTTCATAGAATATATAACATAAGGTCACTTTACAGTGTTCATAGAATATATAATATAAGGTCACTTTACAGTGTTCATATAATATAAGGTCCCTTTACAGTGTTCATAGAATATAAAACACATCGATCAATAAGTCCCGGGACTAACTGCTAAAACATTTGTTTGCCAAAATTCTTCTTTATTCATCAACATAGTCTCCTTCAAGAGCGATACATTAATTCCAACACTTACGTAACTTTTCTATGCCAGCCATGTAGAACGATTTATCTTTGGTTTCAAAATAGGCGTTAGTTTTGGCAATCACTTCTTCATTGGAGCCAAATCTCTTTCCCTGGAGCATCTTTTTGAGGTCTGCGAACAGTCAATAGTCGCTGGGGGCCAAATCTGGAGAATACGGTGGGTGTGGAAGCAATTCGAAGTTCCACTCATGCAATTTGGCCATCGTTACCATGGACTTGTGACACGGTGCATTGTCCTGATGAAAGAGAACTTTTTTCTTCTTCATATGGGGCCGTTTTTTGCAATTTCAGCCTTCAAACGCTCCAATAACGCTATGTAATATTCGCTATTGATGGTTTTTCCCTTTTCAAGGTGATTGATGAATATTATACCATGTGCATCCCAAAATACGGAGGCCATAACCTTCCCGGCCGACTATTGAATTTTTGGTCGCTGCTGACGATTCACCGGCTGCTCTCCACTCAGCTGACTGCCGATTTGATTCCGGAGTATAGTGGTGGATCCAAGTTTCATCCATTGTCACATACCGACGCAAAAACTCCTGTTTATTTCGCGTCAACAGTGCCAAACAGCGCTCTGAATCATCGATGCGTTGTTGTTTCCGTTACATTGTGAGTACACGCGGGACACATTTCGAAAAAAGCTTTTTCATGACCAAATGTTCATGCAAAATAGTGTAAACACTACCAAATGATACCTTCAGGATGTCAGCTATCTCACACCACTTTACTTTGCGATTTTCCACAATTTTGAGGGTTTGTTTTATGTTTTCTGGTGTAACAGCCTCATTTGGACGACCAGAGCGTTCAGCATAATTTGTGTCTGTACGACCGCGTTTGAAATCAGCATACCACCGACAAATGGTTGTTTTCGACGGAGCAGAGCCCGGATAACACTTTTCAAGCCATCGCAGAGTTTGAACGGTATTTTTTCCCATTAAAAAGCAATGTTTTATCAACACACGAAATTCGTTTTTTTCGATTGTTTTGAAAATAGCAAAAGTAGGGTCACTAAAACCACTATAACTCAATGACGGAATGTCATGAAAGTTTGACACGTAACTTCTAAAGGTTGGTACTAACTGAGAATGGTACGAATTTGTTACTAGAGGCGCCATCTGTTGGTTAGTCCCGGGACTTATTGATTGATGTGTTAATATAAGGTCACTTTACAGTGTTCATAGAATATATAATATTATATAAGGCAGTATATCAAGTTGAACTAATGATGTGTGATCGAATAAAAAGCATAATCAATAAAGAATACCTGGGTGTTGAGTCGCTGGATGTCACTCATATGTGCCAACATCAGGTCGTAGATAGTCAGACGAATGGGCCGCTTCTCTTCACCTGCGCAAGATATTCATTTTACAGGTAATCAATTAGGGGTCGGGGAAAATGTTTGAATTGCAACAAAAAGGAATAATGCATAACAGTAAAAGAAGATCTAAATTAAAAATTACTTTCTTGGGCATGTGGAACGAATGAATGAAGAAAGACTAACAAAATAGATATATAGAGCAAATGTGAGTGGAAGGCGTGTGAAAGGAAGACCAAGGAAAGTATAATTGGATCAAGTGAATGATATTCTGAAAGAATGAAACATAGAAAGTAGAAGAGGCTAAGAATTGTCAAGATAAGAAATAATGACGCTCTATCCTGCCGACCCTGACAGAGAAACGGTGCGATTGTATGTACAATTACTTTCTGTCTTGTTTCTAAGAGGAGTTTGAAAAAGACATAAATTTGTATTTGCGCAAATTATTTCAATGTATCTTATTAACTTATTATTAACTTTCAATCTCAAGTAATTTTTCTTTTGTTATATTTTAAATTGTATTACATTTTCGTTGTATACAGTACAACCTGATGGATTTAAGTCATGTTGCAACCTCTTCCAACTAATCCAGATAAGCCTTAAGTGAGACTGGAACTCTATTTAAAAAGATCAATAAGCTCGCCAGGTTGTACTGTATAAAGCCAAAATGTAATACAATACAAATTTTTCAGAAGTTTTGGTATACTTAAGAGGAACATTTTAGACCTTATTATTTACCAGAGATATACAATAATGACTTTTTAAACAATAATTGGAGAAGAAAATGATTTATTTCTGAAAAAAGTTACAAAATCTTAAACTTTTACCTTGTAAAGTGAAAAGTCTCTTTTCTTCTTCAGTCACATGAAACTTTCCATACATTTCATGTCCCTCAAATCTGTTGTAGTAAAATATACACTCCACAAAATGGTGGTACAAGATGTTTTTATTTCTCTGAACGAGGCAGTTGAGGATGTAGTAGTTGGCCACATCACGGATGGCTTCATCCGGGTCACAAATGAGTGGGAAGTAGTGAAAGTACAGTGAACCGCGCAAGCGTAGGAAGTCTCCCACGAGTAACTGTGTGACGAGCTGCGCTGCGCAGCGCCGCACCGCCACTGTGGGGCTGCCCAGACAAGCGCACACTGAAGGCAGCATTGGCTCCACTATGGAAGTAAACCTAGAAGTAAACAATGCACCTTTAGAACTCCGATATGGAGGGTGACAGTGTGAAAAACAGGCGCATACACAGAAGGATCTATATATTAACTGAATGTAACCATCCAAGTGTTAAATCAAAACTAAATATCTGAAAACAATTATGATTGTATCACATAAACTGATGAAAAGCAAAATAAATTAAAAGGTTGGCTGTGCCATTCGTGGTCTTGGAAAAAGGAACAGAAATTGCATAGAATAAATTCAATTTGACATCATACTATTCAAAAAACCCGGATGAATAACTGGCAATATTAAAAGCTTTGCCACTGCAAATTTCTGAACTCCTATAATTTCCTCTATCCACTCATAGAGGAAATTATAGCAGTTCCGAAAAAATCTGTTACATATTAACAGATAATCAAATAAAAACTCTTTTATTAAAAGGTATTCAAAATTGAATCCCTTTAAAATTTCTCTCTGGGAACAGTTTAACCTAAGAGTTCGCTTCTTATACAAAAGTGGTGCATGCTAAAATATTGTAGAAAACTATTGGTGGCAGGATTACTCACGACTTCCCCTTCCATACAGAGCCGCGACGATGCATTTTAGCGTCTGGGGCACTCATTCTAAAATGCGCCCCCACAAGTTGACAACCTTTTTAGGAACAGGTAAAATTTTTGTGATACGAGGCGTATCCAGAAAGTAAGTGTACTGAGGCTCTCACGACCGGATGGATTTTATTTTCGACATGTTGGCTACACTTCCGTGTAGCCTGACTCTTCCCCTTCGCAACGAGACCGGTTTGAGGTCAGTACGTTGAGAAGTGTCGACGCGACAACACGTTTCGTGAAAAATGTGAACCCAATCTCCCGCCAAGTGCGAAATTTTGTAAAAAGGCAAGAGTTTTTGAGGCGCTGCTAACTCCATGGAGATGAATTTCTCCACTCCATCATTACTGGAGATGAAACTTGGGTTGCACACTACACGTCTGAAACCAAAAGGCAGTCTCAACAGTGGCGTCACACCTCTTCACCCTCCGCCAAAAAGTTCAAAACCACAATTTCAGCCAAGAAAATCATGGCATCCGTGTTTTGGGACTGTCAAGGCATAATTTTAATTGAATATATGCCTCAAGGGGAGACCATCAACTCTGCAAGATACTGTGAGACCCTAAAAAAATTGCGAAGGGCGATTCAGAACAAGAGGAGAGGCATGCTGACAAAGGGAGTCGGCCTGCTGCACGACAATGCAAGACCACACACGGCCAACGCCACGAAGGAACTGCTCGCCTCGTTTAAATGGGATGTCCTGAACCATCCCGCGCATTCCCTTGACCTAGCACCTTCAGATTACTATCTCTTTACCTCCCTGAAGCTGCACATGGGTGAAAAAAGGTTTTGCACTGACGAGGAGGTTAAGGAGGAGGTGGAGAAGTGGACGGAGGTTGGCGGGAAACTACTTCGAGGAAGGCATCAAAAAGTTGATACCCCGCTTCACCACTTGCATTGAGAGGAATGGCGAATATGTCGAAAAATAGCTTACATATGTACTACGGTAACCACGTAATTTTTTTGTTTAAATAAAAAAAATTGTAACCTACAAAAATTCAGTACACTTAGTTTCTGGATATGCCTCGTATATTCCCTTATTTTAAAATGTATGGTTTTTTACTTTTCAAAAAATAATATAGCCCCTAGTTTTCAAAAAACTGGGAAAATTGAGGATGTATGGTCTCTTGTACCCATAATATAAATCAAGGGATAAAAATTAAAATGTCATACATTTATACTCATGTGGTTTTCTAGTTTTTAAGGTGGCAATATCATCAATAACTTGATCGAAATTGATTTTGTTAGAAACCAAATATTCAATACAGAGAATATGATTAAATGTCAAAAACGTTTTTGTTATTTTTAGGTTCCTAAAACTTGTTTCACGTGATGATGTGGTACAGACAAAAATATCCCGAGTGTTACATCGATATTTATTACAAAAATAATTTTTGGTTATATTATATTCCTTCTCTTTTTTGCTGGTAGATTTTGGCGCCTTTCAGATATCGTGCCTGGGGCCAGTGTTCCGGTTGTTTCATGCCATGAAACAACCGGAACACTGGCCCCAGCTCTTTGCCCTGGCTCTGGCTCCCTGCCCTGGCTCTGCCATGCCCTGGCTCTTTTTCCATACATCCTGACTTCCACTGCAAGTGTGAGGGTAACTATACGCACCTGGTGCAGATATCGGCCAGCACGCACATGGCGTTGACTTTAAGAGCGAGAGGGGAAGAGGGAGTGGAGAGTAGGCGCGCGCATAGGGGGGCTGCCACCCCTGCCGTACTTCTCTCTCGCACACTCAATTTGCCCAGTGCTGCCACAGCACAGGCATAGACGCTCACATCATCTGTAAACACAATTTGTTTGTATAAATTTAAATGCAGAAGAAAATTGAAAGGAACTGAATAAATTCTGTAGAAATCCATGCACTGAGAAGAATACATTGGGTGACAATGTATGACAGAATATAGAATTAAGTAATTCGGAATAAATATGAACTTAAGACTGGTGTATTGAGTAAGATAAAGAATAGCACTCTGAGATGGTTTGGGCATATAGAACGAATGAATGACGAAAGACTAACAAAACAAATAGATATTGTAAATTTGAGTAGAATTCGTGGTAGAGGAAGATTACAAACATACAGTACACTCCACCTAAAGCGGCATGTGTTTATATAATATATCGAAAGATCTACAAAGGTTACTTAATAGTTTGTCTTTCCTTGGTAAGTTTTCTGTACTTTTTTGACTAAATATGTTTTTCTAAACATATGCAAATGAAGGGAAGTTCCTAATCTTCCTATTATCACTAGTTTTCACACCCAACAAACACAAAAATACTACACATATTATACAATAAAAAGCCTAGAAACCATTGAAATACACACATAAGGCAAACCAAAATATCATAAATAATCAATTAAATTTATCCTCTTCTCCGTTTCTAACCCTATTTCCCCTTAGTACCATAAACAACAAATAGTATAAACTATTTCCTATTTCCCCTTAGTACCATAAACAACCTGATGATGACACAACAAGTGTTGAAATGCATTGTGATTTGCAATAAAGTGGAATAAAACAAAGTAACTGTGTTTTATATAATATTATTAACTATCTCATTAAATTATAAGTCAAACAAACTAACCATATTGATCAATATTGAAACTACCAGCAAGTTCCAAGAGCAGCTCAAGAAACTCTTGTGAAGGTCTCCGCTCCGAAACCAAGGCTAAGTCGGCCACAGTCAGCAGGGCTGCCCCTTGGATCTGGAACATGAAAAAATATTATCATTACAAGCTTCACCCTTTCATACGTATTGGAAAAATAAAATATATTATTACAAAATCATTCTACCTCAATGGTTTTTGTGGTAAAAACCCACAACCTCAGAAACCCTGAACCAGGAAACATCATGTAGGATCAAAGATGTGTATCCACAGATGTATTCTCGAGAGTTCCTATGAAGATTGTGTTACAATTGTGAAAGTGCTTCAAAACTGTAGGTTCGCAAGTTGCAGTATCTCGGTTACATGAGAAGCACAAAATATATTATAACACAACTGACCATTCAGAGAAAAATTAATGGCAAATGCATAGGAAAATACTACATCTCTTGACCTTAAGAACTTGCGAGAATGGTTTAGACGTAGTTTTACTTAGTTGTTCTGGGTTGTAGTAAACAGAATAAGGATTGTCATGATAACCTCAGTTCCATCCAGGTTTTATAGGCAAAAGTTCATATTCCTTACAATCTACACTAGGAGATGGTAATGTTATGGAATGAAAAGGAATACCTGGTTCCTCTCGGTTACTAAATGACAAAAATAGGAGAGCAGCAAAGATTTTTAAAAACTACATTTTTTCCGAACATAACATACCTTTTTTCCATATACAGTGAAAATTTATAAATTCAGAGTCCTCGAGGATATAACTGATCCGGTTTTTTTATACAGGCAGTACAATTCCTGAAAATCAGGAGAAACAGAAGCAGTGCTGAGAGATTCAATCAACTGGATGACTTATTGATCTTGTCTTTAACCACAAGCCCCCAGCACAGTTTCATTAAGACCACTAAGCTTCTGGAACAATCACCTGTTGATGCTAGAGCGAATAAATGAGAAGAGACGACAGGATTCAGCCGATGGATTTTTTCCTGAGAAGGATCTGAACTATTCAGGAAGACCCAGAAAGCTACTTAACAGGTTTCAAACGGATACTGGGAGAATCAACGACAATGTATCAAAATGGGGACTACTTGAAGATAAATATATTTGTCCGATGTGCCCAGTGGTGTCTTGCACTAAATAAACGATTCATAGAACATGGCAAAATTCTGCTGGAAATAATTTAGGGCCATTGACATAATAAAAAGTTCAATTC
Source organism: Odontocerum albicorne (assembly GCA_949825065.1). NCBI lineage: Eukaryota > Metazoa > Arthropoda > Insecta > Trichoptera > Odontoceridae > Odontocerum > Odontocerum albicorne. The sequence goes on from OX463844.1 coordinate 38,124,266, forward strand.
TTTTAGTTGCCACTGATCGAATCATGCACATGAATGCATTTTCACACATAAAAACTCCAAATGTGGACTATTTTGCACTCTTCGTTATAACTCACACTCAAAAGTTTGGAAGTTATAAAAGTTTTCAGAAAGTGGGATTTTCAGGATTGTCTGTCAACCGTATTTTTTTTAATTGTACTTTACTATATATTCAAACTTTGCTTACCTTAGCATGGAAGTTATGTAATGGAATGAATGTAATGTTAGGAAAATAGAAGGAATAAAGGATTTCCCCACCTGCCCTCCGCCTTGAACCTCCCTGTCCTTCCAAGCAGTGAGCATCTTCAGCTCCCCCTCACGCATGAGTGTGGAAGCCCAGTGCGGGTCGGCATGGTGTGTGCGTGACAGAGCCGCACAAAGAGCAACAGCTCCTCGTGCCCCCGCCCCAGGCAGGGAGCCCCCCCGTAGCGCTGCCACCAGTTTTTGCTGCAACATAATAGCCTCTAGCTCCTTGATGCAGCGTGCCCACTCGCGCAGCACTTCTAGCACCAGAGACACCAGGCGTACGTCACCAAACTAAAATCAATACAACATTGAACCAGCCAAATAAAAGTATGCAACATTTTCAAAGTATATTCCATCACATAACAATAAAGCATATGATGGGTTGTAGAATAATTTTGTCCTGTGAGATCAGACCAAATTGAAATGAAAGATATTGTACTGTATCAAATTTCAAAGTATATTTCATCACATAACAATAAAGTATATGATGGGTTGTAGATATTTTTGTCCTGTGAGATCAGACCAAATTGAAACGAAAGATATTGTACTGTATCACATTTTAAAGTATATTCCATCACATAAGAATAAAGTATATGATGGTTGTAGAATAATTTTGTCCTGTGAGATCAGACCAAATTGAAACGAAAGATATTGTACTGTATCACATTTCAAAGTATATTCCATCACATAACAATAAAGTATATGATGGGTTGTAGAATAATTTTGTCCAGTGAAATCAGACCAAATTGAAATGAAAGATTTTGTACTGTATCACATTTTTGTTATATATAATAAAATTAGTCATTTAATGCGGGCCTAATCTGTTTTCGCAAAACCTTTCTAGCTGTTTTTCCCATGTATATTTCTATTTTTATAAACATCTGACTTACTACGCTGAACCCTGTTACAACAAGGATCGAAGACATGAAAAAATTAAAGCTTAGCCTTTTTCCTTAAAACTAAATAGTTGCTATTGTGAGACGGATGACATTTACAAATGAGCTATACACTCAGGCTGAGATTTTTTATTATTGGAATATTTAATAAATAGCACAATGATCCCCTTGAAAGCCCTCATACCCCCCTAATAATTCTGTACACCTCCTAAAAATCAAAATCGCCCACCAGGGATCCATATTGCTGATCTAAAGATATCCACAGAACACCGACATGGAATTAACAAAAGAATGTGCTCTGACAACTATATCAATAAATCCACTAATCTGCAAAGTCTCAATATATCAACAAACCCACTTATCTGCAATATGAAGTAACAGATATCTATGCAAAGTGACTTTGATTTTAAGTATTTTACACTCCTTAATATAAATTCACACAACAAAATTATATTTTCTATAAATAATTCATGAAATTCTGAAGTGGATAAGAAATACAGACATGCAGTAAGGATATAAGTCAATAAAGATAACATACCAACTGTTCAGGAGTAAGATCATTGTAATAGTCGAGCACGAAGTTAATGTCGGACACCTGCACGTGGCGAGCGACACAAGAGAGCAGCACCCAGCAATGGAAGTTGTTCTCTGTGCCGATGTGCGTGTAAAGAAGGTCCACTACGTGATAACTGGAAATATTCAAAAGCTATGGCTAATTGTAACTTTGTCATTTGTACGGTAGCTAAGCTACCGATTTTATGTGGATACATCCATTCCAATGATATACAGTCAAAGTCCGTCAACTCGAAATTCAAGGGACTAAATTTCACAAAAAAATTTGAATTACAAATTACACGATCACTAAAAAAAACTATTTGAATTTACGCAGCACTATCGGCTGGAAACAATTTTTCTTACTATAAAAATAATGTAAGCTAAGTAAAGTTTTGTTGACATATATCTACAATATTAACCCTTTTACTCCTACGGGGTCGATCATCGGCCCTAACTGGTTTATTAGAAAAATCCCACGGGACCGATTATCAGCCTTAAAGTTTTCATACAAGTTTTTATGTTGAATATATATTTTTATAACCTTGAAAATCGTTCACTTTTAAAATAATGCTTTTAAAACTAAATGTTAACTGAGATAAAATATAAACTACTGTTTTTTTGCCAAAATATGCTGGGATTAAAAGGGTTAAGCCATAATTGGGGACAACTGATACATACCTTATATGTTTAGAATTACTGGCAATTTTAGATATGCCCCTGGCCAAATGTCTCCGCATGTTCTTCCTCGTGATGGCAGCCAGCAGTAACCAGGGCCTGCGTGCTGCCAGGGTGTTGGTCTCTGAGTACCGACTCAACGGTGCCAGCAACAACACACGTAGATTCTCTACCACTAAGTCCTGAACCTATGAAACAGAAATCAACATTTATCAGAAGAAAAAAAACAGTCAAATGAAAATAGAGGTTTCAACTGCTATCTCTTCCCCGCACACCTATGAGTTGTATACTTGCTTGGTCATTGTTTCGTTATTCATTCTCTCAATATCTCAAACCATCTTAAAGTTCCTTTCTATATCTTACTTAAATATCCATGCATTAATTTCAGATATCTTCATTCAGCCTTTTTTCATACATTGATATTCATTTTATTTCATGTGATTGGGTTAAACCAGTATCAAATGTAAAATAAAATGCCAGAAACAAAAACTCCTTTTAGGATTATTAAGACCAGTCCAGAAGGAAGAAGATTTATCGTTCAACCCAATAGTTGGTGGGAGCAGGTGAAGGGGATGAGTATTGAGAGGCTGGGACTGGACTGGGTAGCGACATAAGAGTTGAACAGAGATAGAGATAAATGGAAATCTGCACTGGTGAGGCTACAACCTTGAATTAAATAAAATGGATTGAACATAATAATAGTGTTGTTAGAAAAATTATAAAACTGTTTGAATTAGTAAAATATAGAAGTGAGATATTGTTCTTTTTTAGTTAGTAAGATATAGGAAAAATGAGATATTAGACTTTTTTAATCCAATATCAAATACAAGAGTCTGCCATGTTTTCCGGTCATATGCAGCTACACTCCACAATCCAGTTTTACTCCATTCATGAATTTACAATAGTATTTCTCTTCAGAGGAATGAGGTGAATTTTACCGAAAAATTGCCAAATTTTTTTCGCAAACCATTTTTTATATTATCTGAAAAACAGATTTACACCATTTTTTTTCTCAATATGAACTCTATTGGACTATGTGAACCAACAATACTTTCCTCGGTCTTCCTCTACCACGCCTACCAGTCACATTTGCACCGTTTATCTGTTTTGTTAGTCTTTCTTCGGTTATTCATTCCACGAACCCAAACCATCTCAGAGTGCTCTTCGTCATCTTACTCAACACATCAGCCTTAAGCTCACACTCATCTCTAATCACTTCATTCCGTATTCTGTCATACATAATCAACCCATGCATTTCTACAGCATTTATTCAGTTCTTTTCAGTCTAGTTCCATGTCCACGTTTCACTCCCATACATCAAAGTTGGTACTAAACTACTGTTGTGGACTTTCATCTTGGCAGATTTTGATACTAGCCGGTTTGAGTGCCCCATTGACTTTGTGTGATACCACCCCACATCCCCTGATCTGCAACGGTTTAGTGCCGAATTGTCCAAAGAGCACATATATAGTATATATTTATCAATCCTCCAGTATTTATCTATTAAAAATATTTATCTAATAAAGCCACACCATTATTTTACGGTCTTTGTACTGGTGCTGTACAGTATACGAGGGCGGTCCGATAAATACTTAGCCTCACCGCCCGATGGCACCACTCTCGTAAGAGCAATTTTTTATCACGTAGTACATTCTCGTTGACAGCTACTGTCAAAATTTCAGCCGAATCGGACGCGTAGTTTTGTTTTGACCGCGTGTGGAAGCAAGTGTGTCCGCGGATTTGAGAAAAATAATAAAGAGCAATATCGGTCGGTGATTCAATTCTTGTTTTTGAAAGGGAAATCGCGCAGCGAAATTAAAGAGCGCTTGGATGCTGTGTACGGTGACTCTTCTCCTTCGATGGCGACCGTCAAAAATTGGTTTAATGAGTTTCAACGTGGTCGCACGTCGGTTTTTGATGAGCCACGCCCAGGTGCCCCGAAAACGGCTACCACGGAGGATAACGTGACAAAAATCCACTATCTCGTATTGGCAGACCGCCGATTGAAGGTGCGCGAGATAACTGAGACAGTAGGCATCTCAAAAGATCGCGTGGGTCATATCCTGCATGAAGTATTGGGCATGAGAAAGCTGTCGGCGCGATGGGTGCCGCGTTTGCTCACTCCGGACAACAAGCGCAACCGTGAGACCACTTCAGAGCAGTGTTTGACGATGTTTAAGCGCAATCCGAAGGAGTTTCTGCGTCGTTTCGTGACCGTCGACGAAACATGGATACACTGGTACACACCCGAGACCAAGGAACAGTCGAAACAGTGGACTTCACCCGGCGAACGTGCTCCGAAGAAGGCGAAGACTGTCCTATCGGCCGGAAAGGTGATGGCCACCGTTTTCTGGGATTCAAAAGGTGTGATCTACATCGACTTCCTGGAGAAGGGCAAAATGGTCACAGGGCTCTACTATGCCGAATTATTGGGCCGATTGGACGCCGAATTGCAGAAAAAACGGCCTCATTTGGCGAAGAAAAAAGCGCTCTTCCATCATGACAACGCACCGGCTCACACCTCCGCCGTCGCCACGGCCAAATTGGTAGAATTAGGCTACGAACTGCTGCCCCATCCACCGTATTTGGCCCCGTGCGACTTCTTTTTGTTTCCAAATTTGAAAGTCACTCGCCGGGCAGAAATTTGAGTCGAATGAGGAGGTTATCGCCGCCACGGAGGCCTACTTTGCAGACCTCCAGAAAACGTATTTTTCAGACGGGTTAAATAAGTTGGAGCATCGCTGGGTCAAGTGTATCGAACTCAAAGGAGATTATGTTGAGAAATAAATCGCCACTTTTCCAAAATTTTTGTTATTCTTTTGTAGGCTAAGTACTTATCGGACCACCCTCGTATGTCTAGCAAACAAGTATTGTAACTCTTTTACTAGACTGGAACCCTTTTTTTAATTTATATTTTTCAGATACTATTGGGAATCCAACCCAAAAACCCTCTATGTGGAAATTAAGCATCTTACTAACTGGGCCACCGAAAATAAATATTGCTTCCTTCTTACAAGGACCCAAAATTAACATGTAATAAATGTTCACTAATTGTTGATTGCGTAGAAAAAAAGGAAGAGGATTAGTTTCACTTGCCAAATTGTAATTAGGCATCGGAATCTAATGTGTATATTTCACAATTGAAAAATCCAAATTGTATTTTAATTTATGACTGTACGGTTAGGACTGTTGGAGGAGCATACCTTGATCTCAGGGTCGGAGAGCTGATTAAGAGGACCTGACAGCCAGGCGTCCAGCACCAAAGGGGAGGCCCACTTATTAGCCAGCCCCGTCAGGCAGCTCACTGCCGCGCAGCGCACCATCATGCTTGTGTCACGGCACAGTCCCACCAGTGGCTGCAAATAATTTATACATTGTCAATAAAAGGTAAAAAACCAAAACTCTTATTGGACCTATAAATAGTGGTTTTTGGGTAATATTTTAGCTGACTTAAACAGGAGGAAATAAACTAAGTTGATAATCCGTAGCAGTCATTTAGTTCCATCTTTGATGCATGGGAGTGAAACATGGATGTGGAAAAAAAGTGAAAGGAGCTGAATAAATGTTATAGAAGAATACATATATGACAGAATAAAGTGATTAAGGATGATCGTGAACATAAGGCTGAAAAGTTGAGAAAGATGAAGAAAAACACTCTAAGATGGTTTAGCCCTCGGTCTTGTGAAGTCCACTGTTTCGACTGTTCCTTGGTCTCGGGGTGCTATCGGGCGGTGAGGCTAAGTACTTATCGGACCGCCCTCGTATGTCGCCGACCGCTGGTTTAGCCTACTGAATGAATGAATGAAAAAAGACTAACAAAACAAATATACAGTGCAAATGTGAGAGGAAGACATGGTAGGGAGACCAAGGAAAGTGTGGTTGGATCAAGTGAATATTATTTTGAAAGAAGGAAATGTAAAAAGTCAGAGACATAATAGGAGTGGTATGAGATGTATGGATGTAGATATATAATTTAGGTGTGTATATGGAATATGACTTAAGATTCGAGGCTCACGTTAAAACTAAATTACAATGGGCTTTTTCGCGGCTTAAAAATATTTATCGCATCCGTCAAAACCTGTCGATTGAGGCTAGACGTAGAATAACCGACGCGCTCACTATCCCAATAGTCGAATATGATGATTGCATCTATGGACCGTGCCTAAAGAAAACTGAAAAAAAGTTGCAAAGATTACAAAATGTTTGTTGTAGGTATTGTTTCAACATTCCCCCCAGAGGACGCATCACCCCTTTTTTGAGAGCTTTTAAAATTATTGACATGAAACAAAGACGGTTTCTTCACTTAAGCATAAAATTACCAGTACAAAGATGCCACTTTATCTCTTCGAAAAACTTAATTGAAACTCTCACGGCTATGAAACTAGAAGCAGAGAAACTCTTTTACTGATCCCAAACCATAATCTAACACTATTCAAGGGATCCTTCTCATACTCAGCCAGCAAATGCTTGAATGAGTTGCCCCAGGCCTTGAAGGAGCGGATGAATAGTTGTATCTTCAGAGATGCTCTAAAGTGTTATCTTCTGGGTGGTTAATGGGTTTCTTAGTGGTTAATAGGTCTCTTATTTACTTTTTTTTTTATTCTTATATTACTGCTTAACTATTTCAATGTATTGTGTCGTGGTTTTTTTATGTGTGAACATCATTTCCCATTTGTCATTTTTCATTTTAATTTCATAAAATTTGGACTTTTTTGAGGCTTTTCTTTTTTTCGTTCTTGCTGACAGTTAACCTGAGGTGGTATGTGTGGGTTTACTTTTTATTTTGGTTTCTGCCATACGTTTTTTGTGTTTTAATCTAGATATGCGGGGGTGTGGGCTGGAAGCCCTCCGATGCCCTTGCGGTCGGGCTCGCCCTACATTGGTGGGGTGTATCTCGGCCGGGGGAATGTTTGTGGGATGAGCCCGGACCTTTTAATGTCTTCTCTCTTGAATGTATTTTTTTGTCATCTATTTGTTTTCTGTATTTTTTCTCTTCTTATTCTACATGTTCAAGGGTGTGGGCTGAAAAACATCTGGTGTCCCCGTGGCTGGGCTCGCCCTATATTGGTGGGGTGTATCTTAGCCGGGGGGATGTTATTAGATGAGCCCAGACCTTTTGATATCTTCTGTTTTTTAATGTATTCTCTTTTTAATGTGTTCTTGAAATATATCTAAATGTATTATGTACATACTATGTTGGTATCAATAAACCTGTATTTATTTATTTATTTATAAATATGTCATTAGCAATCATGTTACGTATTATCATAGAAACTCTGAAGCCTCCATCTACGTCATGTCTTCATGTGATAGTAATACTCCTGATTTAAGTGTCTCATTAAAGAGTGGAAAAGGGTGTCGCAAATAGACCAAATACTTGTTGATACAGAAATAAAAGAACCCCCGCCACTCTGTCTCATCTCACGTGACCAATCTCGAAGACTCTGGAGCGAATCAACAACAGGCCAATGGCCAATAAATGGCAGTCCCATTGGATAGAATGTGACGTAAAAAACAGGCATCTTGTAGGCGGCAACCCAATGGTGGAATTGCCTGGTTTTCTCTACCTCGGAAGGAGTGGTATGCTTGAAATAGGATTAGTTTCGGATGATGCACAAGTAGGGCCTAACAGAGTCGCCTTTCTGTAACTGTGGGGTGATCCAGACATTGTAAACAGTTGTCCACTGTATGCGTTTTCTGGAAACTACATAATCGAACTTTGTATGGCCTGGTTGGAAAAAACACTGCATATGAGAGCCTAATAGAGAAAAAAAACTTACCTCTAAATTTTCTTTGGTCATTAGTGCCTCATTGGCGTTGAAGAGATTCTCTACTAGAGTCATAGCAGTCCTACGCACCGTCACTCTCTCGTCCTTCAACTTATGTACAGCCAACTGGAATAACCCTTCTTCATTCTCAAATACTTCCTGAAATTTAAATAAATAAGAAATAAAACAATGAAAATGTTATTTTACAAGATTTATGATGAAAATTTCAAAAGTACAGTTATCCATCTTTTTACACAACTACTTTTAGGAAGAATTGCATAACTAAGAGAAATCAAATTAGCTTTTAATAAATCGTAACTTTTTCATAATTTCATTTTATTTGCACAAAGTGAGATACCTGTACTAACCATAACTTCATCTTCTTATATTCAAAAGATTTCCCACAGTTACGTCAAGATCTGCTTAAATTATATTATAGTTTACAACAGCTTATAGTCAAAAAGCTTTGAAAGCGGAAATGAAAATACATTTTTTTTGGGGGGAAATCACTTTTATTGCTCAGTATAGTCTCCCATAAGATCAATACACTTGGTCCAACGATCTTCCAACTTTGTTGTCCCATCACGGAAGTGACTTTCTGGAAGGCCTGCAAAATACTCCTCTACGACGGCTATAACCTCTTCGTTTGATGAAAAATGCTTTCCACGAAGGAATTTTTTGAGGTGTGAGAACAGCCAGAAGTCAGAGGGAGCTAAATCTGGCGAATAGGGTGGATGCTGCAACAATTTGTACCCCAATTCACTGATTTTCGCGATGGTTTTTTTGAGCTGTGTGAGCAGGTGCATTGTCTTGATGAAAAATGATTTTTTTCTTCTGCAAACCGGGTCTTTTTTCACAATTTTTTTCATCCAACTGGTCCAAAAGGTCACAATAATAATCAGAGTTGATTGTCTTACCAGTTTGGAGATAATCTATCAATAAAATTCCTTTTGCATCCCAAAAAACTGACGCTAACACCTTCTTGGCCGATTTCTGGACACGAACTCGCTTCGGAGCCAAAGTGCCTGGTTCACACCACTCCTTAGCCTCTTGTTTTGATTCAGGATCATGGTGGTAGACCCAAGTCTCATCCATAGTGATGAATCAATGCAGAAAATCATTTTTATCCTTTCGAAATTGCTCCAAATGTTGCTCAGAAAGTCGCATTCGAACGTGTTTTTGTTGCATTGTTAGCAAATGCGGCACCCATTGTGCACACAGTTTTTTGAAACCCAAAACTTCAGCCAAAATATGCCATGTTGTTACATGTGAGATGCCTATGGTGTCAGCTATCACATCCACAGTCGATCGATGATCTTTCAAAACCATATCCTGTATTTTCGCTATGATTTCTGGTGTTGATGCACTTTTTGGACGTCCTGAGCGTGGATCGTCTTCAACGCTTGTACGGCTACGCTTAAACTCCAAAACCCATCGGTGAACGGTTGGAAATGAAGGAGAAGACTCCTTTAATACTTTCACCATCTTTGCATGGATCTCAGTAGCCGATAAACCTTCCGAAACAAATAATTTAATCACTGCACGATATTCGGATTTTTCCATTGTTAAAAAATACACTGACACGTCAACTTCAAATGGCTTGTAAACAAAGAATGAATTGACAGATCGAAATGAAATTTTGAGTACGTTCTTATGAAAGATGAAATATTAAAATGGCGTAGAAATTTTGGTTTTTCTACTGCTCCATAGATGTCGCTTTCAAAACTTTTTGACTAACCTATTAAGTGTCAAGAATGGTGTATGGGAGTGAAACATGGGCGTGGAAAATTAATAAAAGTAGTTGAGTAAATGCAGTGGAAATGCAGTGGAAATGCATACACTGAGAAGAATATTTAGTGTGTCAATGTATGACAAAAAAAAAATGTAATTATTAAGGATGAATGTAAACTAAAAACTGATATTTTAAGTAGGGTGAAACAGAACATGTTTAGGTAGTTTGGACATATTGAACAGATGGGTAATGAAAGATTTTTCTTTTCCCTAGCCTTATCCCATCCATTTGAGGTTGACTGATTGGACCTTTTTCCTCCATCTCTCTCTTGATCCGGCCACTTGGGGATTGTCCAAGTCTCATCATGTCCTCCTCAATTTTCTTATATACGCTCTTCTTGGGTTTCCCTCTGCATCTATTTGGGGGTTCCTAATTCGTGGCTATCTTTAGTGTAACCATTCATCCCGCCATTGCACGTACTTTAATATGGATAAATACTATATCAGCGTAGTCGTGCTTGCCGGAATCTATCTACTATTGGCACTACTTTAAGGCCTTGGCCATACAGGAAGGAGCCTCGCTTGATGCTTAGAGCTATGTTACGAGTTAGGCGACATATCCTAGCGAACCAACGTACTGCATACTATCGCAGTGGCCACACTGCACACTTCGCCCTACGTTACATGACGATTAGTCATCGAGTGAATCTCTTAGCGAACAGACGTGTTGGTTAATTTACAAGATGTTTTAATGACAGCTGTGTATAAAAGGGAGCCTTTGTGGAACCCATCGAGCAAATTATAGAAAAATGTACCTGTAATAAGATCACTTTGGAATGAAGTTGCACAGAAAGTAAATAAAGATGGTAAGTTGTAACGAAATTGGTTAGTTTTGAGAGTGACATCGTGTGTTGACTCAACTGCTCCCAACTGTCAAATGAAAATGAATTTGTGCGTAGCACTTTGGTGTGGCCATGCATGAAGTCACCTAGTATATGAGTCACATAAAATCTAGCTTAGCACCTAACAAAGCATTTTGGTGTGGCCTCGGCCGAATTTGTTAATTTCGGATCTTATTCAATCTAGTGTCGTATGGGTACAAAGGACTGACAAAACAAATTTATAATGCAAGTGTGGAGTCGTGATAGAGGACTGAGAAAAGTATAATTTGTCCAAACGAATAAAATTTTGAAGGAAAGGTAAGAAAGTAACATATAAATTGTAAAAACCATTAAACCAGTGGGATGGAGTGACATTACCTTAATAGTGGCCATCATGATGGGGTTGTGGGGAATGGTGTAGGCTGCTAAAATGGATACAGCTTTGGTGCGTACCGTGCTGGACACGTCCTGGCACCTCTCCCCCACCACGCGCAGCAGGTCCCGGTGCGCCACCTTCTGGTGCTGCGCAGGGATATTTAGCACAGCCTGTGACTCCTCTCCCTGAAAGTCAATACAATAAACTATTATGTTAGGATTGTGCAAAACAAGGTCTGGCATAAATATTCAAGTGGACTGCTGATATATCAAAAAAATGCATTTTGTGATATTCTACGTCAACTTTACACACACTTCCTCCTTACCCCTTTAGATCTTTTTGATTTTTAGATTACAGTTTGTGACTATGGAGTACACCAAAAAAATTGGGCAAGTACAGTAAAAGTCTGTTAATTCGAAATTCAGGGGGCGAAATTTCACAAAAAAATCGAATTACGAATAACACTATCATTAAAAAATTTATTCGAATTTACGTAGCACTTCTGTGGCTGGGAATATCGCGGCAATTGTTTCTCACTATAAAAATAATAATTCAAATAAAGTTTTGTCTATATATTTCCGCAATATTGAGACAACATATTTAATGGTAAAGTACATTTTTACTAAGAAAAGTTGATTTCTGGACCTGACAAAAATATTGATTACAAATTATTGTTATTCGAACTAACGGACTTTTACTGTAGTTAATTATTTATAAATTTGAAGAAAAAGCCAAAAACGCACTAATTTTGGAGGTATACCCAAGTATAAAAATCCAATATTTGTTCTATGTATGCGTTATTTCACTAAAAACAAATCTGAGTTCTTTACCTCTATAAAATAAGTCTTCGACAATTACGTAAGTCTGCTTGGTGAAGTTTGGTAATATTTTGTGGTATACATACATAACATATATTGAACTTAAATATACATATAATTATTAAATAATTTTAAAACAATGATTGTAACTTATTATTACCACTGCTTTTTGTATCTTCATGTTAGTTTAAGATAAAGTTGTATTTTTTGTCAATAATTTTAAGTACTTTATAACCTGTCACATGTTCATTTGTATATAAAGACACTGTTGTGTCGTTAATTAAATAAATAAATATGATAGAGAAATTATATAAGGCTCATTATAAAGCTCTTAAAATGGGTTTTCAAATTGTATATAATACAAGCACTTGATAGTCATCTAGAATGGAGTGCAATAACCACAGAGCTATCAGTTTATTAAGTGTGATAGGTAAACTGTATACAAAGATCTTAATTGAGAGAGTAAAGATAATAACTGAATCTCAAGTATTGGATGCGTTAAGCAATTTTTTACTAGAATTTTGCATTACGGAATATATCTGAGTAATGTTTAATGAAAGAGAAAAATATATTTTGTGCATTTGTAAACTTAGAGAAAGTGTATGATCGTGTAAGAAGAGAAATTGTGAGAAGTATTAAAAGATTATAATGTGAATGATAAAATAACAAGTGCAATTGCCTAGTTGTAAAAAGACAGTAGTGCGTGTGTAAGTGTTAATGGAGAATACTAAGTGGTTTAAAATTACTGAAGGCATAATAACAAGGGTGTGTGATGTCACCATGGTTGTTTAATTTTTGTATACAGATTCATGTGTGTGCGATTTAAAAGATGATAAGAGAGGTGTAAGAATGATATGCTGATGACTTGGTTATGCTTGCTGAAAATGAAGGTGATTGAAGATATATAAGTGAGCTGTATGAATAAAAAGTTTGAAAATGAATGTAATGAAATAAAAGATTATGGTTGTAGGTGTGGTAAAAAATGTCCATGATGTATACGAGTATATATGTTTATGTATCCCATTGACTTTGTTTCCGATAGGAAAGCTAAACACCATTTACCATCTCTTGTAACTCTTCCATCATCTAAGAAAATACTACCTAAATAGCAGAATTCTTTAATTTGATCTTATCTTTCATTGCTCGTCTATATATCAGACTTACTTTTCCTTTCACACTTACCTATTACCATGAATTCAAAAAATGAAGTCTAAATTATAACTAACTAAATCTTGATCCATTTCCCTAGCCAGGGCTTGGTTTGAAGTTGATGGAATAGGCTCAGCTTCTCCACACATAGCTTGACTGGAAGTAGATGGAACAGATTCTGTAGACGGATCTAGGTTTTGCGTTGAATTCTCTTGGTTTTGACTAATTTCAGCAGAAGGTGCAATTGGGTTCTCTCCATTAGCCAAATTATCTGGACCAATTTCTTGAACTGGAGTCTGATTTTGTGTAACAGGACCACTCGTTTGAGCTGGATGAATAGCCAGATTGGTTGTATTTTGATCTAAACTTCCTTCTTGACCTGATACCAAGCAACCTAGAACTTCCTGCAAATAAAGAAACAATTCAGTATAATTTCTGGAATAACACTACAGTTATCACTCCTTTATAAAAATTAACTGGTCTGGACTCGAAAAAATTATAATGGTTCATTTTCACTTCTTCAATATCTTGATTATTTGTTTTATTTTAATAAGTGTTGCATTGAATGAAACAAATGATAATCTGAAGGGGTGATATCAGATAAGTACAGAGGGTGAGGCCAAACTTCCCGGTCAAGTTCATTAGTTTTTTCTTACATCTTTGCGGCACAAAGCAAGGTCTTTTGTAATTTAAAGTTAACATGAACAATGGATTCAGGTAGTTTATCTTGGGATAGCCATTGTTTAGAACATGTTGGGTTATCATAAAGAATCTGTTCCTTGTCACCAGTAATAACATGTTTGAAAAAGAGGCATAATTAAGTTTTTTAAGCGAAAAGTGAGTTAATGTGAACACTTTTGTTTACATCTGAGAGTTTATGCACTACCCAAACTCCTTTCTAATCTTATTTAAAAGTTGATACATAGTTAATTTAGGACACCAAAGCCTATATCATAACTCTTAATTATTAACATGAAAGACGTCTAGGCTAAGATTGCACCATAATTGACCGCCAAAGTGCACAAATAAAAAAAAACCGAATTAGTTTACTACACGGAACCCCATAGAAATATATCATAGAATGTTTTTGTAAAAATTATTTTGAAGATTATTTTCATCAAATTGACATGGTAAAATAATTTTATTAAATTGAATCTTGTATTAAAATTTATGTTTTTTTAATGATAAATACAACCCACATTGAGAAATGAAGGAAGACGGGATATTCCGAGCAGATGGACCATAATGCAGATTGTGGAGCAGTTCAACGAGACAGGAAATGTTCAAAGGAAGCCCTACGAACACGACTTGATAGCTCGGACTACAAATAACTTCGCCACAGTGGCCACCGCCATTCAAGATGATTCAATGATTTCAACCAGGCAATTGGCATTGGTGTCAGTTGAAAGAGTGTGTCCCGTATAATTTATTCACTAACAAAATTCAACTTTCACCCAGTCTAAATACAGGGGACCTGCCAATTTACCTCGAGTTTTGCCAAAAATTGATACAATTTGCGGAGGAAAATCCAAACTTTATTGATTGCTTCTTTATGTTCAACAAGGCCCATTTCAACCTTATCATCAATGTTAACAACCAAAACTGCCATATTTGGGCTATGGAAACTCCCAAAAATTTTAGCAACAATAATTATATCTAGAGAGGTCAACCACACGTTCAACACGTCCAAACCTTAACATGCTCTTTTTCACTCGACTTAACACACCAGTATTTAGCAAACATTAATTTCTAACTGTATCTGCAGTGAGGAGCAATCCATGCTACAAAATACGCGGTTTTTCAAATCAACAGTAGAATTTACAGTAAAAAGTTCATTTCGGGACATAGAAAATGGCGAAAAATACAAATTACAAATTATCATTGTTCCAATTAATGAATTTTTACTGTATACATAATTACCCAGAAGTGAAAAAAAATGTAATATTTAAAAAAATATATACCCCAAACAGTATATTATTGTCGATAAGTGACGCGGTCTTTTATCTGGAAAATTGACATAAAATGTTTTTATAGGAGTAAGTAATTAACACCGTGAATATTTTATACACGAGCATCATTTTATAACACAACAAAAAAAACTCTGATATCGTGCATGGCATGGGTTTTAAAGAAAAAACATAATCCTTACAACAGCAAAGAGCCGCAACTGAGACTTGGTGTTGCGAGACAGCTTGACAATCCACTGTAGCAATTCCTTATAGGGTTTGAGGGGCATTAGAGAGAGCAGTCCCACCACCAGCCGGACGCGTCCACTCCTGTTATCTATACGCTCCTGTAAAGAAAAAGATTTCAGAGTTAATTTAGGAAACTTTTTTATTACTTCACATCAACAGACAAACAGATGAAAGATGATCGAGACATATATTGTTATCTAAATTGGATCAATCAACAATTAAAAAGTCTATATTAGCCCAAGTGTCACGAACAGATTTATTTCAAACTGTCTCTTTGTACCCAAGTCACTTAATGGGATATCTACATTGTATAGGTATCTTTTCAATTTGTGTTTGAAGTTGATTTCGTCTTCATCGAATAAATTTATTGGTCCAAGTTGATCCAATAGGGATTTTGCCATTACTCATACTGAGACGTGTAATGGTCTGACGCCATTAAGTGAAACACTTGAAGACAACCTTTTTTGGGAGATCTTATCAAAATTTATGATTATATATGAACACAACACACATACAATACACTTCACCTAAGCCGAATGTGTAACTATCACAAATTGGAAGATCTGCAAAGTTTCTTTGTAGTTGGTATTCCCTTGATAAGATTCCTTAACACTTGCCGTACGGTGATGGATAGCGAGTGATCATGACTTATATTTTATTTAATTTCTCGAAATATACTGCTTGCAGGGTCTTCATACTTTATGTATTCCTCATCGAAACCTCTATGATTTGAATGATGGCATTAGGAAACAAAACATTCATAGTTAATTCAACAGAAATTAATGATTTTAAATCGCGAATTGACGAAATGTCAAACACTCATTCTTTTTTGACAGTTCGTTTAGCGCCCGTTCCAGGGGTTCCAGGGGTCGTCACCAGTTTTATAATCCTGATTGTTATTTTTTATTTTTATCTGGTATGTTTTTTCTATTATCATTTTTTATCTGGTATGTTATATTGTACCATTACTCTTTTTATAATAAATGTACATTTTATTTATTATTTCATTTTCAAAAATATAATAATTGAGAAGGCGGGAAATATCGACGGCGATGATAGCGATTTGGAATTTAAGGCGACAGGCAATATATCAGAATCAGAAGATTTTGTCGAGGTACAGGATGAAGTATATTATGATTTGGAGACGAGTGAAGAAGACGAAGAAATATTATTTACATCAAAACATGGATTCGAATGGAGTTCATTACGAGTACCACCTCAATCTTCGAGGCATCGGTCGGGTATCAAATATTCTCATCGAAGATTCTGGACTGAGAAATTCAAGTATAAATGTACATTCCATAAAATATATGTGTTGTCTGTTTGTAAATGAAGAGGTGGTAAAAGCGATGTTTAAGAAACAAATCGTCATTTAAATCGAATTCATTCAGAAAAGAACCAACCAATATCAAAAGACGAGTTATATGAATTCATTGGAATATTGCTCGCACCTGGCAGAAATCGAACGAAGAGAGATATCAGGGTTTTTACAGATAAATTAGAACCAATTAAGTGGATTTCAAAAATGTTTATGGATATGTGCAAAAGCAATTATTCTCCATCTTCGAATATAACTGTAGATGAACGTTTGCCAAACTTTAGAGAGAATTGTTCATTTCACGTGTACATGAAGTCTAAACTTGGTAAATATGGCATCAAAATCTGGGTTGCTGCCGACTGCGGCGGCATATGACGCATAACAAATTTACAGGCTTATTCTGGTATGATAAATAATCGTAGAGAGAGATAAATCAAGGTAACTGAGTAGTTATGGAAATGGTTCAACCGCAGTATGGGACGAACAGGAGGATAACCACAGGTATTTTTATTACCTCCATCAAATTAGCCGATAATCTTTTATTAAAAGGTTTAACTCTAACTGGCACGCTTCGAAAAAATAAAAGAGTAATCTCACTTGAATTTATACCGTCTAGAGAGAAAACAATCCATAGTAGCTGAAAATAAAATACTTGTTTCGTGTGTACCACAAAAAATAAAGCAGTATTATTATAATCCACTCAATTCAATGATGCAGAAATTGATTATTCAGAAAAACAAAAGCCACTATAGTAATTATACATCATTATAATAATACGAAAATTGGAGTAGATACGGGAGACTAAATTACTTGAGAGTACTCTTGCTCAAGGTCAACGAGAAGGTGGCCTTTCCGTCTTTTTATGGAAATTATAGATATGGCTGCATTGAATGCATACCTCTTATGGATAGACAAATATCCAGAGTGGAAACAAAATAATTAATACCACCGAAAATATTTCACAAGAGAGTTAAGTTTGGAATTGGCAATGCCTAATATCTTAAAAAGGAAAAATAGCAACAACAAGATGCTTTTAATACAGTTTTAACATATTGTGGCGAGTCAATATCCGAAACATTAGTAAATAATACCCTGTTGGCACCCCGTGAGGTCCTCAAAAGAGGAAGTTGTGGTTTTTATTAAAAAACATTCGAGAAAAAAAACCAGGCTATTCTGCAATATTTGTCAAACACCGGTTTCATGCCCCAATTGCGATAACTTTCTCCACAGGATTAAACTTTGATTATATGATATGTTTGTCCTATTTTCAAATTTTCTGTAGTGTTTATATTTTCCAAATTGCATATATTTTATTGATTTGAATTTCGTGTTTGTTTATATATAATTTTGAATTTCGTGTTTGTTTATACTATATAAATTTCTCGCCCTAAAACCTTGATTTTTGAATTTATATATTCATTTTATATTTTGTTTATATGTTATTTATTGTCTTTATTCGAATTATGGTTTTATTGCCAAAAAAATACACGCTACATTTTATTGTATAATTTTATGAAAAAAAATTAAAAGGCTGGAAATTTATCACGCATGCGCATTCTGAATGTTGCGCAGACCGAACGACGCAGCGTAAAAATAATATTCTTATAGAAATGCCTTTCTGTTTTAGCTCTTATTTTATCATTTCTTACCTTTATTTTATATTATTCGACATTTTATTACATAATAAAATGATGTTTATAGCTAATAACAAAAAATAACCTAGCAGATTTTGCATAATTTTAATTTGAAACATACATGTTTAGTGTACCCTCAGTGTCCAACGCCGTTACTGGCGTAATTTTTTAGCACAGTAAGGGAAGTGTTAAAAGGTTGGAGACCTCTTTTCAGTCATGCGCATTCTGAACGTTGCGCAGACCGAACGACGCAGTGGGAAAATTATATTCGTATAGAAATGTCAGTTCTCTGTTTCAACTATTATTTTATCATTTCTTACACTTATTTTATATTATTCGACATTTTATTACACAATAAAATGATGTTTATAGCTAATTAAAAAAAAATAATAATAGATTTTGCATAATTTTAATTTAAAACATACATTTTTAGTGTACCCTCAGTGTCCAACACCGTAACTGGCGTAATTTTTTAGCACAGTAAGGGAAGTGTTAAGAAATAAACATTTTTCTGGAGATATGCAGATGTGGGATAATCTAATGGCTACAGCCACCACTGTCCTATCCTCACTCAACTTATATATATTTATTTTGTAAATTTTTTAATCTGTCAATAATAGTGGGTTCGAATTCCAAATTAGTGTCCTTGAAGAGTAAGATATTAAAAAACAGAATCCAAATATTATATATTTAAAAAAATGATGACAAAGACAATCAGAACAGATAGATTATAGAAGTCATAGTTGTAAATAGGAGACAGGAAAATCGTTAATAAAAACACCTTTAGACAATGGAGAGCTAAAAAAGAATTGACACATTTTCTGTTTTTTTTTAGAGAATATAACAATGATAACAGATTTGATATACTCACCATTCCTTCAGAGTTGCAGCACAAATGCTGCAGTAAACATATGAACCCAGGCATTGCTATGGCTCCATACTTGAGAAGCAAGGCGCCACAGTAGGTCACCCCTGATGCTCTCCATAATGACTGGAATGAATGACAAAACACACTTAAAACTTGGTACGGTTGACAACTATATTTTTTTTACACCATATGACTGATTTTCTATACATTGGTAAGAAATTATTTAAATTGAGGCATAATGCAGAAAAACACCAATCCGAGAAATGTGGGAAGCCAAAGATAATTTACATGTTACCTGTATTACGAAGGTCCAATGTCATGAGGGTGGCCCGTTGGCATCATACGGGCTCAATCGATGTACCCTTGATTTAAAGCTTATGTACATCAAACAAGTATGTAACAAACAATTCCGATTACCCATATCTTTAGTCGGTTCAGTTCAGTTCTATTCCACCACCACCCATGCTGTTATGGAGGACAAAATAGGTCCCCATCCAGTGTGATCTATACTGGATGATCGAAATCATTTTTTATTTTTTTGATCACGACCTCATGTAGTGACAAAGAAGGAACTGCTCAAAGGGAAAAGAATAATAGTGACGACGGACTTAAAGTACGAGGCATATCCAGAAACTAAATGTACTGAATTTTTGTAGGTTACAATTTTTTTTATTTAAACAAAAAAATTATGTGGTTACCGTAGTACATATGTAAGTTATTTTTCGACACAGTCACCATTCCTCTCAATGCAGGTGGTGAAGCGGGGTATCAACTTTTTTATGCCTTCCTCGAAGTAGTTTCCCGCCAACCCCTCCGCCCACTTCTCCACCTCCTCCTTTACCTCCTCGTCGGTTGAAAACCTTTTTCCACCCATGTGCAGCTTCAGGGAAGTAAAGAGATAGTAATCTGAAGGTGCTAGGTCAGGGGAATGCGCGGGATGGTTCAGGACATCCCATTTAAACGAGGCGAGCAGTTCCTTCGTGGCGTTGGCCGTGTGTGGTCTTGCATTGTCGTGCAGCAGGCAGACTCCCTTTGTCTGCATGCCTTTCCTCTTGTTCTGAATCGCCCTCCGCAATTTTTTTAGGGTCTCACAGTATCTTGCAGAGTTGATGGTCTCCCCTTGAGGCATATATTCAATTAAAATTATGCCTTGACAGTCCCAAAACACGGATGCCATGATTTTCTTGGCTGAAATTGTGGTTTTGAACTTTTTGGCGGCGGGTGAAGAGGTGTGACGCCACTGTTGAGACTGCCTTTTGGTTTCAGGCGTGTAGTGTGCAACCCAAGTTTCATCTCCAGTAACGATGGAGCGGAGAAATTTATCTCCATGGAGTTTGTAGCGCCTCAAAAACTCTTGCCTTTTTACAAAATTTCGCACATGGCGGGAGATTGGTTTGACATTTTTCACGAAACGTGTTGTCGCGTCGACATTTCTCAACGTCCTGACCTCAAACCGGTCTCGTTGCGGAGGGGAAGGGTCAGCATGTCGAAAATAAAATCCATCAGGTCGTGAGTGCCTCAGTACACTTACTTTCTGGATACGCCTCGTACATCACAGGTGTAGGAAAATAACTTAGTGCAGTAAATATACTTATAAAGTGGCGTAAGGCCTAGAGTTCGAACAGTTTAACAAATTGGCATCATACGGGCTTAATCGATGTACCCTTGATTTAAGCTTATGTGTGTCAACCAAACGTGTAATCCTTTAGCCAGTGTCCAGTTACAAGACTCCTTTGTCCCCTATTACTCGTATTCTCCCTACCAAAGTAATGGTAGGGAGAATAATAGGGGACATAGGTCTAATTGTCTTAGTCTCAGAAAACTAGGCGTAAGTTTGTATTTTGCTGGGGAACTGCCTGTATCTCACAGATGCAGATAGTTTCAATTAAAAAAGATAAACCTATTTTTACATTTTGGCTATCCAACTTATGTTCATAGTGAAAAAATATACTCAAATACAAAAACATATATATCTTAGTAGTATTTATAGACTATTATGATTACCAAAGATTTCTTGGAGCCAATAAGCGATGTAAACTTGGGTAAGAGAGCCTTGAAGATGAGGCGTATGGTGGTGTTGTCGGGTTCCTCGTCCTCTTCCCCCTGGATGAAGATATCAATGCACTGCAACGCCAGCTCCTGCAGCCGAGTGAGGACCAGCTTGTCTGTAATACAACATTATTTTAAAAAAATTGCTAGATTCGAGTTCAATAAAATCTAAAAACACAGGTTAATATTTACTATTTTTATCGGCATTGTTGGTTCATTAAAAACCTATGTTTGGAAAACAGGAACTCATAAAGTAAAAAATAATTTCCAATAGAAATAATATTGGAAATGGCACTTACCTTCCCAAAAAAAAAACAATGTAACACAGGCCTACATTACAAAGCGTGCAATAAATACAGACGAGTAACGGAAGTAGCTAAAAAGATAATTAAAAGGTTGAAGAAAAATCTTACGTGTATTTATTTATTTATCACTTTCATGTCAATACATTAGATGGATTCATTACTTTAAAGCAACATTTTCCGATCAACCAGGTTTTGTTTCATAATAATTATCGGTATCCATGACCGTGTCTAACATGGTGTATGAAAACAATATTTGAAAAAAATAAAAAATTCAAGAAAATTAAAATAAAATAAAGATCTCACGGAAAAAAACGGATAAGGATGGGAATTATATGGAAATTAAGGAAGAGAAATATTTTAAGAAAAATAATGCTTCTTTAGTTCATTCTTAAATGTAGATAAGGATGTAGCTCATTTGATTGAGCCGGAAAGCTCATTCCGAAGTTGAGCTGAGTGAACCGGAAAAGATGATGTGTAGAATATGTGATGCGTTGATATGGAAAGTACTCCGCTGTCACCAGATCGAAGGGACCGTCCACACTCAAAAACAAAATTGATATCTATATTTATATCACTCAGATATTGAGGACATCTTGGATTGTTCAATACTCTAAAGAGGTTTGACAGAACGTGGAAATCTCTTCATTGTCTTATTGTAAATCATTAGAGTCTAGCACGATATTCAGGTATATAATTTTTTTTTTATTAAAAATAAATAGAATAAAAACATTTTGGAGCCTCTCCAGTCTATATAAAAACTCCTTACTCACATCGAGATAGCAAATATCACCATAGTCAATTGGGCAAGATGCGGTCTAGCAAGATTCTACTTTGAATAGATATCTGAAATATTTAACTGTTTCATGTACCCCAGTAGCAATTCAAAGTCAACAGAGAGTTAAATGCTGAAATCATGTAGAATAAGGAGTATAAACTGCCCACTATCCATAGAGAGCCTGACCTCATCAGTGATCCTAATTAATGCAGAGGTTATGCTGCAGCCAGGATAAAAATCTGACTGCAATGGGTTCATAACATGATTATTGAATAGGTGATTTCAATTGATTCTAGACTACTCGCTTAAGAAACAACGAAAAAATGAAAGATCGAAAAAAGACTGGAAATCTTAAGCAGATGCAGGATAGGCAATGTTTGGAAATGGCAAAATATGCTCGTTGTCAAAAATCAGGAAAAATGCCAATTTTTATTTTCTTCTTAAATCTTTCTCAAATATTGTTTTCATACACTAAGTTTAGACACGGTTATGGATACCAATTATTATTATGAAACAAAATTTGGTTGATTGGAAAATATTGCTTTAAAGTAATTAATCCGTCGAATGTGTTTGCATGAAAGTGATAAATTAATATAAATAAATAAATACACTTGAGACTTTTAAGATAGCTCAATCTAACTCTCTTCCTCTACTTATGTAAATTCAGATAAATTACCTGGAATGATTAAAGTTTACATTTTGAACCTTAAATAGGAGGGGGCAGGAGGAAATGTCTAATTTCAACCTACCAACATTAAGAAATTCAACCAGCCTATTATATGGCCAATAAGTTAAGAAATAAGCTGATTAACAATAAAAGATAAAGAAAATAAACTTGCCCAATCCGGAGTTTATATATAAAAGAGTTAGCAAAAATTTGAGATATTGAAAAAACTATTTGACATCGATCTTGGTTTTGTGGATTCTGGAATGAGACGGGTGGATTGCAGCTGGATAACTTGAGAAAAAGAGTAAAAATAAATTTAACATTATAATGTTTTTAACATTATAAATAACCAAGTAAATTTTTATACCAGTCCTCTTCTAAATATGTTTCCCATAAAAAAAACATTCTTTTGACGCCATTAGAAAATATATTTTAGACATGTAATTTAGTTCATCTACACCTGTCGAGGAAGACGGAA
The DNA here is from genome assembly GCA_949825065.1 of Odontocerum albicorne. Lineage (NCBI taxonomy): Eukaryota > Metazoa > Arthropoda > Insecta > Trichoptera > Odontoceridae > Odontocerum > Odontocerum albicorne. The sequence continues at coordinate 38,147,668 of OX463844.1, forward strand.
GTTCTTTGAAACTCGTAAACTCACAAAAATAAAACAGTGGTGAATACAAAAGGAAAATTAATTCTTAATTTATTTTATAATATATATTTTAAATATCCCGCGGTGCCCCCCTAGGAATCAATAGAGGCGCCCCAGGGCACCGAGGCCCATACCTTGAAAATCTCTGATGTACAAAATAAATAACAAGTACATTTACCTAAATTAAGTCTGGAATCAACATCCGTGTTTCCGATGAATTCCACAAGACAACAGATTGTTTCTTCTACACAATCATTATCGCCTGACTTCAAATTAACATTATAAATTAATATATGGAGATCGTTCAACAAACTCTTCAGCTGCCTGTTGAGAAGATTTATCTCGTCGCTGTCGCTGAAATATTGATTCTGTTCGAATATTTGGATGGGGAATTTAAAACAAGTCAAACACTGAATGTACATCTGCGCATGGAAAATTCTATAAACACCACTGCCAGGAATCATCAACATAGTAAAATAAGTTCGAGCTGCTAATATTGCCCCAACTCTAAAGTCCACATTCATTAGATGTTTCTGGCCTTTTTGAATTAAATGAAAAAGTAACGCGGTCAATTCTTTATGTTTGATTGTATTAACCAGATATCGCCATGTTTTATCAACATTATTAGCATCTGGAGTCTCTGCTTCTCCATCGTCTAACCATTTTTTCGTCGCTTTTGTGAAATTATGAAGGATATCATTAAAATCTATTTCGTCCAAATACATGTCATAATCGCGCGGGAGATCGACATTTTCGAAAAATTCACGATACCAAATGTCCTGCACCCACTCCTGGTCTAGTTTATCGAGATTAAGTGGCAAAAGTAAAGTAGACACATCCATTTTTAACTTGAAAACTGTAACATTCTATAATATTTTCTTATTCGTTTTTACATAACCTCCAAACTGAAAATAAACACTGGGAAATATTCCGAAACAAACCAAACATTTTGCACAAATATTGACATTTGAACCATAGACAAACTTTTTTTTCTTGAATAATGGCCAGAAACAAGAGTTCTTTTCGAATAATGGCTGTGATATAGGAAAGAGAAATTAAATGTAAATAAAAATAATTGTGAAGTTATTATTAAAATATGTGAGTTTAAATTAGACATGTCTGCACAGAAGAAAATAAAAGTTTGTTAGACATGGATGTTACAGGTAGAATTAAAATAATTGTCTTAACGCTATTAATGGTAGTTGCAAAATATTAAAAAAATAGCTGCTGAACTGTAACTAAAGGAAAGGTGGAAATATAATAAACCAAAGAGCAAGTATGATGATATGTACGAATTTGAATGAGACAAAGGGAGTAAACAGGGAAAGAAAGGCGTGTGCATATATTATTTATGTGTACCCCCATAAGGGAAATAACGTGATGATGTGTGTATATATTTATTATATATTTAATTATTAGAATGTTCAGCATATTCTAGTCCTGAATTTCGTTACTAATTTTGACCACTTATAATTTAAAAGGTAAACTTTTAACCTCTTTGTGTTTTGTAAAAAATAGCGGTTTTGAGATGTTCTCGGCCTTTGTAAACTAAATTGATGTTCTTTTGCTTTTTAAACCCATTTTTTGCTCAATACGTTTTTTAATCTTACTTTCCCCTTCACCTTTACTGATATCCCACTTAAAATTAAGGTAATCTCTACGGTGGTTTATTTTACCTTATGTAACCATTTGTTATCAGTTATATAAAAAAATATTTTCCAATGACATCAACAATACAAAATATTATTAATTTTAGCTTTTAAAAAGATTTCGTGATTTTTGTCTTGTATTTTTATTCCATTCTCCCAAATGTTCTCTTCACTGGCATGTCATTAAGATCACAAAATACTTTTTGGGATTGGCTCTTCTGTTCCTAAAGCAACATATCTTTCAATCAAGGATGGTCGGTTCTTTACATTAGACCCCAAACGTTGCTTTTGCACTGTCGACAGATCCTCTCCTACAATTAACTATTCATCTTCAGACCTTTCTAATCACATTATAGTCCTATATTATTTATAGTTAAGGCATTAACATTGTGAAGGTTTAAAGACATTGTAATTTGTTTTATCAACACAGTTTATTCCACTCGATCTCGTCAGTTCTCTCAACATCTTCATTTCATTGACATGTAGGTTATTTTTGTACCATTTTCGCGCAGTCGAAAAAATTCATATAGGTAGTATTGCTGATCAGACATTTGTCATAGATTTTGCATTTCGTTCTTAAAGATACCCTGTATTCAATTGTACCTCCTACTCGATGACATTATTTACGCTTCTATCATTTGCCATTTTGATTCCAGAGTACTTACATGTTTGCACCTATTTACAATAACTTTTCTTGTATTTATAACTGTTTAAAAACATGGTATTGACAATGCAGATAATCTGTTTGAAAATTTATAAAGATCCCGTTTTTTCCAAATGTATGCTATATAGAAAAAATGTCTTGCAGGATACCTGTATAGATAAAAGATTTAACAAATACTTATGAGTTATAGGAAAACGTGATTATAGGTCAACGAATGCAAGTTAAACTTTTGGAGAACATGAAACAACATACCATACAATTTTTCCCGTTTTTTACGTGGGTCTATCCTAGTTTCATTGTGATGTTACTATGAATTTCGTTGGCATGTGTAAAGCTAATAGTTCGTCATTTGTGTATGCGCGATCTTTCTATATCCGTGGAGAGCTGATCAAATGAAGTTGTTATGGCCTTTTGCAACGAAAACACTTTTAGAATTTCAACGTGTAGTTTTATTTGTATGAAGGTTGAATTACATTGATGTATAATATTAACAGTATTACATAAATAGTAACAGCTATGATCTTTACAGAGTAGCGGCTTTAAGAATAATGATGCTGCTTCAGATATGACCTCCTATTTAAAGCAAAGATAATTATACCACGACCCTTCAATAGATTAAGAAAGAATGCGTCGGGCATGTTATGTTTGCCCTTTAAGGTCAAGTCGATATCTGTGATTTATCTCGTCGCAGCTTACCCATTTAGTGATATTTAATCTTTATTGATTTTGGGCAGACGAGAAGATAACTTAAATATAATGCATTGAAGTCGAATTGACACTAATATGATAGCGCTAATATTTATAGGATTTAGAACATGGTTAGTATCGATAAGCTTGACAAGGGTATAATATAACTTATAATATTTATTTGAATGTGGATAAGATAACATTGGTTTTGGTGATTATACCGTGTTACAGATAATGCCAAATAGGTTCTTTTAGATAAGTGGTACATTGAATATATTGAGGGTGAATGAGATAGGAAGATAAGATTAACATGTGCTGTGGTAGATACATGACAAAGTATCTTGTCTTACGATTTTTTAAATTTTAGTATAATCCTGGATATTTCAACTCCTTTAGACATCAGCCCACCGGAAAATTCCTGATAGCCCGCTGACCTAGTCCGCCACTGAGATTAGATGGACAGGGGCATCTTAACCATTAGGCTACTAAGAATTCAGCCCTAGGGCGTCATGCGCCGGATGACATGGTCGCCAACACCTCACAAGGGATTTTTTATGATCTAATTGTATTTTACATTATGATAACACTGTAAATTAACCGATTTTTCAATTGTATAGTATATTAACTGATGTAAGAGTATATATAGTAAATATATTACCCGATGACAACATTATATCGAATTCAAGCTTAATTTAAAACATAATATAACAGATACTCGTATAACTGAATTCTGATAATATTATATAACAGATACTCGTAATTCTGAATACGTCTATTTTGAAGAGAATAAAAAGAATTAAGTTCTTCATTAGGATAGTGGTAATAATTATTTATGCATTTTAGCGATGGAATTCTGATGCATTGTAATTTATTGATTTAAACACTATTACTAATGAGTTTGGAGAATAGAAGTCTTAGAAAAAGTTTATCTAATCCGTTGATTTCCTAGAAGTTATATTTCACATTAAATAAAACTATTTATTAAAAGAAATTGCAATTCAAAGTATCTTAAATAAAATTTTCATATGTATCCGCTCTTATAAAAAAAATAATAGCACTAGTATTCTGATGTAAAAATATAAATGATATTTTTTTTAATTGTGAAGAAAAGGGGCTGATACGGTTAGCCCAGGGTACTTAAACGTATTACGACGGCCCTGATGAAGGATCAAGGGTGGAATCGAAGTTTCAAAAAGCGTAGTATGATCAATACGTTGACCATATTTTCATTCATACGTCCAAGTTATTCTTTTTTACAATTTATGAATATGATTACATTGCATGAAAATTCACCAATACCTTTTTTTTGTTATCATGATTATGGGCTTATAGAATAATCTATAATTTTCTTGGTATCACCTGTTATCGATAAGGTGATAAAGCCTGATAGATATTGACATCGTCATGGACATATTTTAAATTCAGTATGCTTTTTTCCTACCACGGGGATATTGTTTTACAAAATGGTAAGTTTATTTTCTATTGTCGGATTAAGAAGGCTTGCCAATATCTTATGGGTAATTCATATGCCTATTTTCAGATATTCGATGGAATGATTCACCGCTTTTTACGATTTTTTTAAATTCAAATGTTACTCTTACTGCCTTGATATTTTTTTGCGTATAAATTAAAAATATTTATCAAAGGTTTCGGCTTCGACTTTGTGCAACTCCATATTAGAATATTTAACAATAAGTTCCTTAGTTTTTTTCACATATTATATTAATCCCCGTTACACACGTTTTACCTTCTACCCCGAGGGTTTTTTCAGACTGAATGATTCCGGTTTGTTACGAAAATTGTTCTTAGGTCAAACTGGTATCATTTTACATCGAAATAGTGTGTGTGTGTGTGTGTGGTCTATTGAGTCAAAGGGAAAATGTAAATTACCAAAGAATACATAAGGTTTCCCCCTTTTAAATATTTTCCTTTCGATCAGTAGATCACCCACACATTCGATGATCTTGACACGAGTCTAACCTAAGCACTACTCTCTTAATACACCAGGATCATTCCGCCTGAAAAGAGCCTCGGGATAGGAGGTAGAAACATGTGTAGCGGGAATTACAATAATATAATTAGTAGAATATTAAAGTAATTTAACGTAAAATATTTTGATAAGAATATTCATTTTATACACATATTTCAAATGACCGTAAAAAATTTAATGATTGAATCATTTTTGCATATATGGTATACACCCATACATACCATGTAGGCGTACTCAATTCTTCAAATATCAATATGCAAAATGACTATATGGCGACAATATTCTGAATGCATATATGCAAAAATGATCCAAGCCATTAAATGCATTTTTCGTTCATTTTTTAAATATTATCGAAAACACAAACGATATGACGCACGATTAGATTTAATAGAAATGCTATTTTGGTGTTCTTTCTTGCTGGCAATACAAAGTGTACACCACTACTCATTTCGTTTAGCGTAATATAATTAATGATATTCATTTGTGTTTTTCTATATATGTATTGTACTTTCACATGCACATTATACATTGTTCTATCAACCTTTATGTCAAACCAATCTATCTGCCTTTAGAAATACCGATAGATAGAGCAATCACCCGTTTTTAATCGTGTGTCATCATATAGACGTGATTAATTTATTTCTTAAAACACGACCTCGTGGTTTAGTTGTTAATACGCGTTACAATTACAATTGTTACAACCCGGTGATTGCGAATTCAATTGGCGATGGTCTATTTTTTATTTTAAATATATTCCAGTCTTGTTTTCCAGACTGGAATATATTTAAAATAAATATTACTGCAAATATGAATGGAAATCACAGTAGAGAAAGACTACAAATATACAGTATACTCCACCTAATGCCGAATGTGTTATTATAACATATGGAAAGATCTACAAAGATTACTTTATAGTTCATCTTCCCATTGTTCATCTTCGTATGTTTTCTGCGGTTTTCTTTCCAAATATGTTTTTTCTATGCAGATTAAGGGAAGTTCCTAATCTAATGGCCGCAGCCACCACGTTCCTATCCTTAGACTCAGCTTGTTTTTCCCCTCAATAATAGTGCCTTCGATTCCCTAGTTAGTGTTTCCTTAAGGAAAGTCTGCTCTCTAAACTGCGCTATACAAATTGTTATTTTATTATTATTATCAAGACCAAGGAAAGATGATTGGATCAAATGAATGACATTTTGAAAGAAGGAACCGCAAAAAGTCAGAATAATCATAGAAGTTGTATGATGTAGAAGTATAGTAGCGGAAGATGTGTGTCGCAATAGGTCTTTCTGTATCTTCTATCTGCCTACCCTGACAGGAATATGACGTGATGGTATGTAAGTATCATACGAGTATGTAAAGTGTGTTATGGATTTTCTTGCTGTAGACTCCATCAATGTCCTCTGTGGTTTAGTCGGTAAGATGTTTGTCTTCCAATTCAAGGGTTGCGAATTTGATTCCTGTTAGTGCCCAGATTTAAAAAAAAGTTCTATTCTAGTTTTAACTCCAGACCTCTTAAACATATTTCTAGTTAGTTAGAAATTGCCACATAGAAATAAGCCCACTATGCTGTACTGTATATGGTGCGACGAAATTGTAATAAAATACAATATTTGTCTTGCAAAATGTTTTTTTTTTCATTTGTGTAGAATCTGTGAACATATCTGAATTGGTGATTCGGATATATTGAAGGGCGTGGCCAGGAATAAAATCATTTTCTTCTGCCCTATTAATTAAACCATCGAGTTAAGAACCCTTGGAGTGGATGTGAAACGATAAGGTTTCTTTATTGAACATGTTGACAATACTAATATACAAGTAGACGAACTTTTTCACAAGAATTGTATCGGGGCACTGCCCCACACACAACCGGGGCACTGCCCCAAAAATTCATATTTTTATAATTAGAGTTTTGTTTATTTAATTTTTATAAATAATAAAAATATTTTCATTTCATTTTGTGAAAAATACATGTTTTGTTATAATGATAGTTTTGTTAATGTTTATATTTAAATACAAATTATTTTTGTTTAATTTCCCAATAAAAAATTTGATAATTCTTAGCATTTTCTTGGTTCGACCTCACTGTACTAAAAATATATACAGTTCACATAAAAAAAAATGGGGGGGGGGACTTCAGCCTCATCATGGCCCACCTGTTTTTAAAGTCACGAGCCGCCCCTACTCGTATACTCGTATGTATACGCGTATCATTGCTAACTCATCAACTCTATTTTTGTCGATACAAACAATATCGGAAGTGATATCTAGGGATTGATTTCCGGCGAGTTCTAGACTAGTTTATTTTTTTATAAGAATACACATCAGTCATATCAACGTAGAAGTTGAAAAATACAGAAAGGAGCCGAATTAATGCTGAAGAAATGTGTGCACTCAAAATAATAAATGGGGTGATAATATATGACATTAATACAAAGTGTACACCACTACTTATTTCGTTTAACGTAATATAATTAAGGATGTTTTTCTATATATAAAATTTTCACATGCACATTTTATGTACAGTGTTCTGTCCACCTTTAAGTTGAACAAATCTGTCTTTGGAAATACCGGTAGATAATGCAATCATTGTTTTTTATCGTGTGTGTATATAAACGTGTTTCATGTATCGCTCAGCTCTTCCAGGAAAAAGCTCTTAAATTTAGTATAATACTTGAAATAATATAATTTTTTATATTATTTGACATGCCATATTTTGGCATAATGTTTTAGTGTAACATATACATTTTAATATTGTAATTTATTTTTATCGAACACTGTTTATTCCACTTTTTTGTGACGGTATAACCCAACCGGTTACAGTGTTTGATAAAAAATAAATTACAATGTCTTTAAACCTCCACAACGTTAATGCCTTAACTATAAACAACATATTAAATGCCAGTACGGCAAAAAAGGCGAAAATATATAGGCGAAAGCCTTGAAACCGGTAGGGTATACCGTCACAAAAAGTGGAATAAACAGTGTTTGATAAAAATAAATTACAATGTATTTAAACCTCCACAACGTTAATGCCTTAACTATAAACAACATTTTGCTATTGTTTTTTTTTTATCAAATGAGTCATAATGATTAATTATTTTATACTTTTTTTGGACTTGTTATGTTTGGTCCTTGTACGAATTAAGGAAACCTGTCAAATGCGAATGACTTGAAAAAAATACGAGTATATTAATAAATTGAGTTTTAATTTCAAAACACCGCTCTTATATAGTTTATCTCCCTTTGGCGTTTTAACTCTAAACTATTGTTAAACTCAATTTTCCAGTCGGTTGACTTTATATAATTTATTAACAGATATTGAAACTTTAATATTTTACATATATCATAGAGTTGTCCTTATAACATTAATCTGCTATGCGTGTTGAGTTAGACGAAGAAGGGCACTCTGAGATGGTTTAGACATATACAATTAAATGAAGAAAGATTATATATACAGGGCAAATATGAGTGGAAAGCGGGGCATAAGAAAACCAAGAAAAGTGTGGTTGAATCAAGTTAACGATATTTTTAAAGTTGGAAATGTAAAAAGTCTGAAATGTATGGATGCTGAAGAGGCGATAGATGTGTGTCGCGATAGGAAAGACTGACGCTCTCTCCTCCTTGGCTACCCTGACTGGAACACGGCGTGATTGTATGTTTTTACATATAGACATACATACCATCACGCCGTCTCCCAATCAGGTTAGGTAAGGAGAAGAGAGCGTCAGTCTTTCCTATCGCGACACACATACGAGTATATCGCCTCTTCAGCATCCATACTGTGTATATATGTATAATATACTCGTATATCAGTGTCACAATGTTAATTATAATCAAGGTATACACTATTATCTGAAAAAAAACAAATAAAAGTGACTCAGTTCGCCATCATCCATGTTGGATACTATCGCATGTGGACAGGCAACAACACTAGAAGTCTATTGTTTTTTAATTTCTTGTTTTTTTGTCGTTCAGCTATCAAGAGTGTTCTTCAACATTACATATACATACATACCATCATGGCATTTCCCTGTCAGGGTAGGCAGAGAGGACAGATTACCATACTTTCTTATCTCGATATACATACTTAGCCTCTTTTACATCCGTACACCTTCTCATACAACTTCTACGATTTCTCTAATATTCTATGTTTCCTTCTTTCAGAATATAATTCAATTGATTCTACCATACTTTCCTTGTTCTTCCTTTCACACGACTACCACGTAGTGGCCCATCCGCAAACGACAAATGACAGACATTTCCATCTTGTTCAATCATATTATATTAAACCATGGTTTCAAAGGGATAGATTATTGGATTGATTTATATCTATACTCAAGAAAATGTAGCCTGGTCCCTGTGACGTTTGGAATGTCATGTCTCGAAGAGATGGGGTAAAATCGTTTTTTTTATAAATCGAATCGTTTTGTCATAAATCGAAAAATTGTTTTTCTCTAAACTGACGTTTTAATACCTAATTTTCATTACACTGACTTTCTAATGTATTGTATGATTTGTATCTATATTTAAATAGGCCAAAATCCACTATGAATTAATACTAATTACGAACATGTAATTTTGTGTATAAAAAAATCGAAAACCCAATTATCGTATACCCCATCCCTAGCCAATGCAGACTAACGTAGTGACTTTTGACGAACGTCGCCAAATATTATTTGATTTTAACAAACTGCCACATTTTTGCTAATTTGTAACAAGATGTATTAATTTTTCATTATTGTTAGTTTTATGTAATGTATTTACCTAAATAATTTACTATTTATTAGAATCGAGGCTTATATTAAAGTTGATAAAATAGTTAAAATTACTGAACGTCGTTACAAGGTTGTATTGGGGCAAATTTGTGAAACGTCACAGGGACCATGTTACATTTTCTTTAGAATAGAACCCTTATTTACACCAGTTATATCCCAATCCAACGCTCATCGGTTTGAAGAATCATGTTTAATTTTATTTAAAATAAACTGGCTGTAAAAATCAAATAAGGGACAACTGGTAAAACATGCTTCCTTTGCCAATGAATCAACACATTCATTACCAGTGATACCAATATGTGAAGGAATCGTCTTAATGTGATATAAAAATACATACGTCCTTATATATGATAAAAATAAATTCTTTGGGAATTTTTGATTTTGATAAAACTGTAATCATAAATGTTGCTACGAATAAATTACACCTTGTATAACACCATGTCACATAAAGCTGATAAGTATTTCAATGCATTTGATTAAAACATAGCTTAACCCCTTACGTTCCATACCAGTGGTATTCAGACTTCTAAGATCTTCGGAACCACATGCTTTAAATGTTATTTCATTGAAACCCCAGTACAAAATAAATCAAAGTAATTTTTTATTTAAATTTCAACGCACAACGTTTCAAAATGAATATTTATATAGATGCTTTACAACTGTCTATGTTTATTCATCTAATATTTGTAATGTTTTTTTTTAAATTTTCAACACCTGTGGTGTGGCAAGCGTCGTAATCATGCATTATATTACACTTTCCTTGTATACAGACAACCTGGCGGGTTTATCTTCCAGCCAACCAGAAAGGTGTAAGAGGGGGTTTAAGTGAAAACCAAACTGAAACCCTTTTTAAAAAATCTTGGTTCAAATCAAACCCGCAACCTCCAGGCTGAGAGACAAGCGTCTTATCAACTAGACCACGGAGGACGTCTGCATTGCCACAAAAAGAAAAAAATGCACATTATTACATATTATGTGTTCTCCGTTTTTAGTAAATATTATACCTACCATACAATAGGAGTTTAATATAATCTTATCATTTCTACAATGTTTTATTAGTTTAATACAGACGAAATAAAACAAACCACATGGAAATTGTTGGAAATCACCCATGGAAAGTGTTTAAATTTTCATTTCGTACTAAACTATTTAAGAATAATAAAAAAAATGTAGAAATCATAAGTTTTTAAAATCCTTATGTGATTTTTGGGACACTTGTAGATAAATGTGTCATAAAATGTTATAAAAAATAGTTATAAAACGATATAACAAAAAATTATATGTGTACATTTATTTTTTTTATAAAAAAATGTAGTACCTGAAAACGTTTCATAGAACCCCGGGGTCCCGTGGAACCCAGTTTAAATATCGCTGCTAAATACACATCCAAATGCGAGTATGTATATGGTATACTCGTAAGCCACTTAACCCATCAATGCTGTTGTTTTCCTACCCATCGTTTTCAGAACATACTTTTATCATATCACATTCATTCGAATATTAATATGATGAAAGACTATCTCTCGTGATAGACTATGATTGTCAACCATTTTGTGAATGGAATGTCGCCTGTGCGCGTATTAACGTATATTGTGCAAGCTCTTACACTTCAGCAAGCAAACCGTATTGACTGATCAAACCTCAAGTACCGGTATCAAAGAGATCAAAAACTTTAATCTGCGTCACCCTTTCGTTAGGAATATTGCGTTATTTTTTGTATTGTATTGTAGTTCTGTAATAATGCACGATGATCAGCATACAAGCTATAGACAAATATAAATGTTAATGAAAAATGAGCTTCAGCAATGCTTAAATCATTCGAATGGTACCTCATCATATCCGAATTAGTGATATAGACACGTTGAAGAGCGTGACTGGGAGATATGATTATCTTTGGTTTTGATAATCGAGCGTTCTGGTTTAGAATCACTGAAGTAGACAAGTTACACGCAGTTCGTCACCGTACATGTTGAAAATACTATTGCACTTGCTGAGGATTTTTTTACTTTTTTGGATACCATAAGGAATCGAACTCAAACCCTCGATTGTAAAAGAAGTGTCTTAAAAATAACACAAAGGAAGTCTGAGTACTGTGACTCCCATGATAGTCTCTGACAACTCCTCTCTATCTATCCCTGAACTCCGCGGCTCGATGAACAGTTATTAGAGGTAGTCCAGTTATATATCTCACTTGCTCAGTCCAACGCATTGGGATTCTTCCTCTTGTGTGTCGTCCTTCCACGCTTCCAGTAACCAAAAGCCTCGCCAAACTCCTTGGCCACGAGCAATGTGCCCAAAGAATCGGAGGACTCATCGAAGACATACATATTGTCGACAATCTATCGATGATTCTCAGTTCTTCGAGAATGGAGGAGTTAGTTCACTTTGTTGTCCATGGAATTCGTAACATCCTTTTCCAGCACCACATTTAAAATGCATATATTCTACGCCTCTCACTTGCTCTCAGAGTTCAAGTCTTCGCACCATACACGAATATTGCGAAGGCGAGAGACTTGACTAGGTTCTGCTCTTCCTTATCTTTTCCAGCTTTGACATCGCGACGTTTTGAGACGGTTGAAGAGATTGAAGCTAAATCGGCGGTGCTTGATCAGCTTAACAAAGAAGACTTTATATATAGGAGCTTTTAAAACATGACATAAACGCTGGATTCAAGATAAAATGTAATGATTTAATAATAAAGATGTTATTAAAGTCATTCCTGTTTTATATTGATCATACCTCGTATGTGTTGAGATTTTTCTTTTCTTTTTACTTCGGATGAACTTCAGAGCGTTCCGGGTAGATCTGGATAGTCATTAATATAATTTACTTTTTGATCCTAAAATGTTTGTAGCATGATCATAACTAATCTTGCTCAAGATATATTTTTCGCCTTACATCGTCTTGGATGATTCGGGAGGTGATTGAGTCAAGGAAATTCGCAATCAACTCAGAATAAATTTCAACTGGTAAAAATACTTCTCGCCGCATACGTGTGTTTTTGAAAGGGTTAACATATATATTTTAAGCTATAAACATGCTTATAGGCCAAAGAATGTAAGTTACACCTCTGCTGAACATAAAAGCAATATACCGTGCCGTTTTTATATGATTCTAGCCCAGTTTCAGTAGCTACTCGTAATGTTAGTGAGAATTTCGTCATCATTCGTAGTAACACGTGTAGTTGTATTAATAGATAATCAAACAGTTACTCAAATTTCATTTAAAGCTGTATAATAAATATTTCAACCCATTTGCACATCAACCATCTGCCCCTGCTCTACAGTACACTGGTACGCAGCCAAATGGTAGAGAAAATTTAAAATATTTTTCGAGATATTTCTACCTGCGGACTACACGTAAAGCTGTTCAGCAAAATATCTTCTAGACAAGTTGAAATATTTTTATAAGCGTTTCTCATATATTTGAATTGAGAGAAACATCTAATTCGACTAATTAAGAAAAACAGTGGCGTAGCGAAGGTCTTCTACGCCCGAGGGCATGTCACAAAATCTTCGCCCCCTTAAACAAATTATAAGCCAAGCGTCGTTTTTTTAAAAGATGGAAGTCCAACTTAAGGCAAAGTTTATTCATATATTTCAGTGTATTATATGTGTTTTGTATATATTGTGGCGGTCGCCCACTCGGCGTTCATACATACGGTCAATGACCGATGAAATGACCTTCGGATTCCTCGATAAATCTAAGTAAACAAGTCCGAAGTCACCCGCCGGCCATTCATCCCATAGCCGAGCGGACCGCACTCCATACTAGAGAGAGAACGCACCACGCTGTCTCGCCGGTTCCGTAAATAGATTGTTACCTACATACAACAATTAATCGTTTTGCATTCACAGAAGCGAGACGTAGGCATATCGCGAGCGCGTTCTCGCGCACATTCTAAAAAGATATAAATACCTACGTTACTAATAAAATTCCTCTCTCTTTCCGCATTGCGATCTAACGTGTTTTATTATTTATCAACAAACCATCATCATCTCGTCCCACTAGGACACAGCTCCTAAAGTGGTGACCCCGACGTGATGGAGCCACCAACCACCTATTTGTCGCTTATCTGTCGAATATCTTAAATAATAATACTATTTTTCTATTTTTTCGCATGTGTATATATTGTATTCATATGATAAAATTAACTACGAATGCGCTTAATTACGAATTACACTAAAAGTATTCATTCATTTGGTCGAAAGCTGTCAAAATCACTACCTATATACGTAAAATTTTCTAGTATTTTTTTAGTTTTAAACCAAATTCCTCGATTTTACTGTAAATAATACGTTTCCGTTGCCCGGTTCGTTCAACTAGTTCAAACGAGTTATTCAATATACACAGAGCAAATATAATTTATGTTATCAATTCATTTATTATTTTTCGTTCAATAATGAATTCGTTGAATTGGATTTCATTGCAGCATTTAAAAGATTATTTAATACGTATTTTGGTACACGTTTATTAACCTGATGACGAGTGACACACCATTTACTCTTAAATGTTTTGTTTCGACTTTTATTTTCTCTCAGTCCTAGAATTTTTTCGGATTTTATTTATTTGAACCTCAATTTATAAACTGTTTTATTGGTTCGTGGCTGAGTGTGATTTTTCTTATTTGCAATCTTGTATGATAACTGTGTTGGCTTAAATCAGTCCTGGACAAACTTTTCAACCGGCGGGCTACGTATAAATCTCGAAATTAACGGTGGACCGCAGTACTTAACATAAACCTCATATATAATGTAGGAGATTTTTTTCACATTACCGTGTAATTTGATATCATAAAAAAGACAGCTGGACAAATGCACTTGATAAACGGATGGAAACGGGATCTTATATGCGTATATGTTTTGTAGGATAGTTTTAGTTGAGATCGGAATATGGTATTGATTTTGGGTTCTTAATGTATCCATGGGTTGGTGATGAAAGGGATAGTTTACTTGGTCTTAGAAAATGCTGATCTGATTAAGTCACAAACTAGTATGCACTATTGTGGACAATACACAAGTGGATGCGTGACTTTTGCAATTTCGACTACGCAGCACGCGCACACAACATAAAAGTCTCCGTGCACCAGCTGCCGTGACAGGAAAAGTATCGAAAATATGGTGGCCGGTGTCTTTTTTAAAAAATGAGTTTAAACTCACGATTTTTTCATAATTTTCATCGTGGTTTACGGGAAAATTGACGGTGGGCTGTATGCGGCTCGCGGGCCGTAGTTTGCCCAGGTCTGGTCCAGATTAACTTACGTTTAATCTATGTAAAGTACTAAAGAGACTGTTTTCTAAAAAACATAAAATAAAGTACTTTCCACTAAGAATGTTCGAAGCGCAGGCGAAGTAAAAATAATAGACATTGTTTAGAGTTTTGGATAAAAAAGGGGTCTGACACCACATGACATGAAAATTGTAATTTTGGTCCCTATCCTTCCGCTCTCTTTAGCCCTGCGCCCAGGAACAATTCTCCCCTCTCGCTACGCCACTGTGGAAAATATATGGTGTTGTGTTCCTGATAATTGATTAAGATAAAGTTAATGTTGATTTGTTTGTACTGGCAATAAGTAGTACAATCTTGCCTAGTGTTCTACCTTTGTTTCGCGGGCTGTCCTTTTTAAATGAAGCCTTGGATATTGACGTATTCGACATTTCGTAAAATGTGTTTAAAGAAATACTATTGGACTTTTTTAATAATGAAAGTAAGTTGTTTCATTGAAGCAGTTATTTTGTTATATATTTATTTTATATTCTATTGGGTGTTAACATAAGTTGTGTCCGTTTTTTTTTTTCAAATTTAAAAATGAGCACTATAAGTAAAACAAAATGGTAAAGGTTATACGTCATTCGAAAGAGAATTTTCTGCTCTATAAGATATTGTGTTTGCTTTTACGTTACATATATTATTTTATTTGATTACAAGCCTTCAAAATGGAATGTTAAGTAGACGAAAGTGAGCATTTTCGACACCTCCTTCTGTTCGCGTTCAATCGAGGGAATAAAGCTGCCAAAGCTTCTCGCGATATTTGCGAAGTGTACGGTGAAGATGCTATGAATGAAAGGACAGCTCGTCGACGGTTTTTGCGTTTCAAAGACGGTAATTTCGACCTGAAAGACATGGAGCGTTCCGGACGACCGGTGGACTTCGATGAGGACTACTTAAACCATATTATTCATGAAGATCCCCTTCAAACTACCGTAGAATTGGCTGAGCAGATGAATTGTAGTCACATGACTGTACACTGCCATCTTAAATCAATGGGAAAAGTCCAGAAGTACGGCGCTTGGGTTCAACATGTTTTAAATGAAAACAACAAAAATCAACGTTTAACAATTGACAATCAATTTTCTATAACCTTTACCATTTTGTTTTACGTTTGATGCTCATTTTTAAATTTGAAAAAAAAACGGACACGACTTATGTTAACACCTAATATAATATATATTTGTGCATAATATTGTATGAACTCAAAATATAATTATGTTTTGCCAATACATGTAAGTAAAATAAATAATATATTGACCCAAAGTAGTTTCGTATTCCTCGGATAGATGTCGTTAGGACAAAGTTTTCTTTCCAGTGTACGAAATGTATATTGATATGAAAGTTAATAATTAAACGCATTTTCTCGGCCATTGTTTACCCAAATTGCCTTTTTTGGCGTTATTTTGAAAATGGAACAAAATAGTATTTTTTATCAAAGCTTGGTGATTTTTTACTACCGAAAAGAAGAAACCGCTACACAAACCAAAAAAAATACGATCCAGTAGCGATCGTGTGTATCAAATAGGGTTTGAAAAGTTCTGTAATGGCGATACGATACTCGGTGCCTTGTCTGGAAGGTGTGATACCGCCGATGACGACCAGAAGGTTTCGAACGAGAATAACCAGCGTTCTACGACACGGTAGACTGCTGAAGTATTCAAAACGTCGAAAACCACCGTCCATGAGCAATAAGTGATGTTTTGCGTTTGAATTTAACCTAAAAATACGAAATTATTTTCCAATAAAACCAAATATTATTTTCCTGAAAACAGGTTTGATATTTGAGTTGTTGAAAAAACTGAGGAAACTTGAAGTAAACAATATTTGTAAATAGAGGTTGACCCAGAAAAAAGTTTACATTTGAAAAATTCATTACTACAAACATGTAACAAAAAGCTTGGAATTAATTTAATAAAAATGATGTTGTCGAAATGACCACTGATGATTTCATCTTATCTGGCTCGAAATTTTTGAAGCACGCGCTTGCAGTTTCCCGATGTATTATCGCTTCGTTCTCTTGAAAAATATTTTGTTTCAATTGCAGTGTGCCTTTGGATTATTTGCGCAATGTTGACTTTTAAGGTATCCCCACAATAAAAATCCAGTTGGGGCAAATCACAACTTTGTGATGGCCACACAGTGCCATCCCTTCGCGAAATCAGTTTTCTGGGGAACATCTCTTCAACCACTTCCAAACTATTATTAGACGTGTGAAAAATGACCCCAATCTGTCCCCGTCCTCGAATTGTTTCCCGAAAATTAAAAACTCTCTCAACATTTCAATGTAACGCTCCGAATTAATTGTTATTGATTGACCTTGAGCATCCTCAAAGAAATAAAGACATATTATTCCCGACGCTGACATGGCTAAACTGTTAATGTTACACAATGGAGTGGTCTCTAGCTGACGCTATTAGAGCGATGAAAACCCAAGGTCTCTTCAATATTGTATCATTCGATAACGTCAATTTTGCTTATTGACGAAGCCATTCATATGAAAATATGTTTCGCCTGAAAAGAGTACTCGCATATTGTTAAATCCGGGGAACTGTTCAAACATTTTAGCCACGAAATCCAATCTTGTGACAAAGTCTACTTCATTTGAATCCTGAACAAGTAAAATTTTATGCGGATGAAATTTTAAGTAAAGCGATAAAATTTACTGCGCGGTCGTACGCGACGTCGCTAATGCTGACGAACGCTTGCGGGTGGATAGCGTTGGATCGGTGCGCACTGACTCATTTACTTGCTCACTTTATTCTGTTAGAAAAATCTGCGGGCGACCTTGAGGTCGAGATTTTAATGTGAAACTAGTATCTTCAAGTGTTTTAACTCACTGCTTAATTAAGTTGGTGTTCAGACACTGTCTAGCACTATGTAATTGGTACTCAACTCGAAATAATCGTCGCACAGTTACGTATGAAATATTGTTTTCATAAAATATATGCACGAAAAATCAGCACTATTGCTCGGAAAGTGACTCAGACAGATAAAATTACCAGAACCGATATATTGAATGACGCCTTTCGTATATTTCCCCTCCGTGCGTTATTGAGCAAAAAGAAAACAAAAGTGCACTTTATTCTGTGCCACCTGTTATAATTTAATAGTACGAATGTCTCGATATCTCTGAATACTTTTAATATCTGTATCTGGATGTCGTATTTCAAATACGGTGATAACAATTATTTCATGAGATATTACATATTATGTAATTTTCGAGTGGTGTCTTAATCAATCAACATTTGAATAAGTAAATTAATGTAAACATAGACAATGTGATACAGTTCGGATAAAAAGCAAAAGCGCCATTTAAAAACTAAATTTAATCTTAGAAATTCCATTTTACAATATATCCACATAAAGTAATGTTGAAGACAGATTATTCTGAAGGCTATCATGACAGATCACATAAGCATATAAATTCAGCACCTCCATTAAAAAAATATGTACGAGTATATTACTAGCTGAAACCCGTAAAAGATCATGCGATGTACATTGACTTGCTAAGCTGAAATATTGAAAAAATAAAAACTGCTGAAAAAGTTATAAGAACGAATCATTGTTTTAAAAATCTAATAGTCCGGAAGATCTTGATTTCTTAACGACTACATCAAAATGGAGCGGACTGGTGTTGTGGTTCATTTTTGTTTTCAAGAAGAACAATTCTTTTATGGCAGTAATATTTGAATGTTTTATGGTGAGATCTCTCAGCTACAAAATCGAGAAAATGGCATAATTGGCATTCAGTATTTCTTCGAGTCACAGTTATGAAATTCTACTCTATTCTCTTCAAAGTTATCGTGATGCTAAACTTCAAGTCATCGCTCACGTATTCACTAGGCTTTTTTCATATCGACGCTCGTTGAATTCCTCTTCAGCCTCTTGCTATTGGTGCACTTGTCAAACATTTCGCATTTGATGAATACGTGCAGCGTGAAGTTTGCCTCTCAAACTGTTGTCTCCGATAGTTGCGCGAATATTCAGCTTTTGCCCTTTTTTCGTTTGGATCTATTCCTATTTATTTAATTAAACCGTATGACAATAATGTATTAAATTGAAGACAATTTAAAACAACAATTTTAACAACACTAAACCGTAACTACGATATTAAAAATTAATACACATATATTAAACCGTAACTATGGCAACACTTTTTTAATGGGTGACATCGGGATCTACTAGTATATAAGGAAAATATACAAACAATTAATGAGATATAATAGTTGAAAAATTATTATGAACATAAAATTATAACGTATTAAATTTTTTTTAGTATACATAACATATATAACTTAAAAGCAAACGTAAAATGTATATGTGTATTAAAAAAAAATACCAAAATGTTATTTACACCCATTAATATTACTTTGTGCGCTGCTCCCTACAACATGCACGTATAACACAACATTACAAAAAATCACGGAGCCAACTACTTTTTACTCCTATAAACACATTTTATATCAATTTTCCAAATACTAGACTGCATTAAACACAATAATACCACCCCAAAACATCAAATGACAGCTGAATATCAAATCTTAGAAATCTTCCCTCACGACTATCAATTATTCAAACCAGAACGTGAATAAAAAGGAATTATTTCATTTTTATAATTAAATTATTTAAGCGAGCGCCTCGTTTTGTAACATTAACCTATGCTTTTAATCAGGATTGTGGAGTCAGCAAAAAAAACTAGCTCAGTTTCCTAGCAAATTTTGTATAACAATAACTTGGACTACGTTTATTTATATAAATGTGTTCGTTGTTCTGAACATCATTCATTTGGTACAACCATCCTTTTCTTGGTATTCCTCTCACATTTGCACTACCTATATATCTGTATAGTTAGTCTTCTTACTTTCGTTCGTTCAACATGCCTTAATAATTTCAACGTGCTCTTCTTCAGCCTTAAGTTGACATTCATCTCTTATCACTTCATTCCGTATTCTGCCATATGAAAATACCTTATAAAATTCCAAAAATTATCGAAAGAATCGAGAATTTGTATTATGCATCAAAAGAATATACCTAAATAAGATTCAGAAATATTTAAAAAGTACGAAAATGTCTAGATTAGGAACCCCTGTATTAGACAATCTTCTAATGCACGATATTGCTGTCGTAAGCTATCTACCAATTAGAGCACACTCACGCGTATAAGCTGCTCATTCGCACGAGCGTGATCTAATCAGTAAATGGCTTAAAACGTTAGATAATGTATCCAAACTATTAGTTCTAGTGATGAGGAATGATGATTGGTGATAGTACACAAATTACAACTCCCGTGCCATATATAGTATTTCCTTTTTTGCTAAAAAGAGTAGCTCGATCGTTCATTCGTTGCTGAGTTACGAAGTTAATCCCCTCGCTATTCCAACGTCAATTCAGTTGAAAAGCGAAGCTGTGCCGTGAAGTTTTTTTTAAGTGAGTGACCGTTGCACACCTGCAACTTCACCAGCTACGCTGCTGTACCAGATCCGATGGCACATTGATGTGAGAGGATCGGATCCCAGTAGCATGTTTTATTTTCTCATTTTGAAAGAATATATATATATGACCATATGTATCGTTATACCCCCGAATACTAGGCAGAAAAAATGCATGAGAGGAGTAGCAAAATACGGGGTTTGAACTAACGACCTTTCGCGTGGAAGTTCAGCGCATCACAGTGCTAACGGAGTTTCAAAAAAAATGTGTGATATTACTGCTTAATGTAGTGAATTATTATTCACTTCATTGTATTAATCCAGTCGATTTATTGATAAAAGAAATTCAATTATGTGTATTGTATTAATCCGCTTAGCTTGGTATTTTCTTTATTCTCAGTTTTTCTGTCATGCATTTAATCAGTATTATGTAACCTTGTGTCTGTTTTAAACAGATTAATTCCGCCAGATTGTAGATCATCAAATTTCAGTGTAATAAATGACAATAAAAAAAATATGTAAAATACAATCAGAATCTGTCACAACTTTCCTATAGAGTATCATTTTTACATGAAAAATATCAACTATTTTGAACTAAAACATAAATCAGGATATCAGTCGCATTTGTACTAAAAAGATTATTATTTTATCTTTTTTTAGATAAAAATGATTAGCAGCAATTGTGGTGATAAATCATATGAATATCATTACAAATATGTAAAGAATTATTTATTTGATGTGTTGTGTGACCGGAAGTCGATGAATTCTAATTATTGATATATGAGTAATTTATACATATATAATCATTACAGATATGTAAAGAATTGTTTATTTGACATGTTGTGTGGCTGGAAGTTGATGAATTCTAATTATTGACATACGAGTAACATAATTATCATAAATCATAAATAACATCAAGAGTCTCAGTGACAACTGGGTGAAGAGATTCCCTGTTGACTGGTAGAATTTTGTAGAAATAAAAACATAGTATGAAGTTTAGACGAGAATATATTTTGCCACACTATTGATAACTGTGCCCGGAGTATCGTTCCGATTTAAGGACAGCTTACTCCTTCATCGGATAATTGAAAGGACGCGCCTAGTAATATAATTATTATACGAGTATATCTAATCAGATGCATTATAATAAAACTTTTATGAATGTAGAACAATTGTATTGTATAACACTTTCGTTGTATACAGTACAACCTAGCGGGCGTATTGCCATGTGACAATCTCCATCAGCCAACCAGAAAAATGACAAAGTGGCCTTATGTGAAAACTAGAATCCTTTATAAAAAAATATGGGTTCCAGCGGAATTTGAATCCGCAACCTCCGAATTTGGACACAGGCGTCAAACCAACTAGGCCACGGAGGTAGTCAATTGACTTATATTGTCAATGTGACGGGTTTGCTTTGTGACTCTTCGCAAGATTAGCAATGTTAATAAATCTGACTTATTTCTCGATATTTAATTATTTATTATATTAGTGATTTTGAATAAACTTTTTCCATCGACCTCCAATCGACTCCCGAACCCGAATCGACCTCTTAAAAATTTTATATCAACATCCGGAGATCGATATCGTCCACTTGAAGACCTCTGGTTTAGGATATTGTCAAGAATCAGAAATATTATCAAGAATCAGAAATCAGGAGACTGAAGTTTAAAGGTTGATTTGTTTATAAAAAATATTTACTAGGTACCAGTAATATATTATTGGAAGACGTTGTTATGGGAGACAAAATGAGTCCCCATCCAGGGCGATCTACACTAGAAGATCGAAAACTTCTTTAATTTTCATGACTGAGACGTCACATAGTGCCGAAGAAGGAATTGTCCAAAGGAGCTTTTTCTCCGATGGTGACACACCAGAGTATGAAAAGAAAAGTAGCGACGACGGACTTAAGGTACCAGTACTTTTACAGAAAACTTCGAATGCATCAAAACTATACTTAAATGTCAGTAGATTGGAGTAACTAATCGGTACAAACTTGAATCGATATAAGGCTGAATGGAAATCCCTTCAGAAATTATTGACTCGAGTATCATTGCAGTATTACAAAACGGGTTGATCTAGATGACCACACAAATTGCAACAGGGTCAAGGGATAATATTGAAGCTAAAAATATTACTATTAATGTTTATAAGATACAGAAAAATAAAAATTCTGTTGTTAAATGTTAAAAGAGTAAAACTAGTCAGGAAGTGATTCCACCAGCAATTGAACCTGGGACGCCTTCTTCCTTAGCGTGAATGTTAATGATGACCATAGAATGTACAAAATATTCAATGGCCAAGTTTATGATTTTCTCGGAGTGTCGGTCCGATTGTCGGACACCTTACTCCTTCATCGGTTTTGTATGAACGGACTTTGGGTAATTAAATTTGGGTTGTTTGGTGGTGGTGTTGGAAAAAATTTTTATATAGAGGAGTGATAGAGTTTGGTACATACATTATTCAATGAAGAACAGTGAGTGATTAAATAAAGTCGTCATATGTTACATGTTATTCGTGGAGAAATGGGCTAAACAGTTTAAAACAAATCAATGGAGAACAGTAACTCAGTGAACAAAGCAATCATACATGTTATTCGAGGATAAATGGGCTTAACCGTTGAAGAAAAGGTTCAAAATATTCAATGGAGAACAGTGACTGGTTGAACAAAGTAAAACGTGTTATTCGAGGAGAAATGAGCTAAACAGTTAAGAAATTGTGATAAAGCATAAAAATATTATCATACACATTTTTAACGTAGGTTTAATATGGCTAGTCTTTATGACTACATTGTTTTTAAATATATGCTTACATGACACTGACATCACTAAATCTTATCAAAACATACGGTTATCTTCAACTCACAATCATCTGAGCTAATATTAACACGTGCTAACTTTTATTTGACTAAAGCGATTCTCTCTG
The DNA here is from genome assembly GCA_949825065.1 of Odontocerum albicorne. Taxonomy (NCBI): domain Eukaryota; kingdom Metazoa; phylum Arthropoda; class Insecta; order Trichoptera; family Odontoceridae; genus Odontocerum; species Odontocerum albicorne. The sequence goes on from OX463844.1 coordinate 38,171,076, forward strand.
ATACAATTAGAAAAAAACATTATATGGTGAAATAATTGAGAAAAAAATAAATTAAATTTTACCAGAACTATATTTTTAAATTATCAAAAAAATATGATAGCAGGGGCGTAACTAGGTGTTTTAGCGCCCGTGCAGTAAAAAAATGGATATTTACGAAATACAAAACTTGTATCTTTGATAGTGATTTGAACATGTATTAAGGAAAGTATAGACAAATGTATGTAAAATACTTATAAATATTAAATTCAACAGTGTAATAAAAATGTATTTTCTAGCAATGCTACTATCTTATAGTACCTACAAACTATACCATACACTTCATAAATTCACTTTGCGAGCATTTAAATTCGCACTTGTTCCAATAATTTCGCTATAGACGATAATTTGGGTGATTGAATATTTTATTCTATTGATAGAATACCTAAAGACGTTCTTATTTCATTGTTAATCTAAGTTAGTTCTACATTTTAGTATGTTTAAGTTACGTTCAGCTGAAGCTACAGATACCGAAAGAATTGATAATATTTGCAACATAATTTTGATGTTTAGATAAGGTTCTATTCATGATTATGTTGAAAATTTTCAGAGAAGTAACGTTTGATCCAGATTCTCCAAAATATATTGAAATTTGAAACTTTCAGTATCAACGAAGTTCAAGTTCTGCGCCCCAATCCGGGATGCACCCGGCGCTGATGCTTCTCTCGCCCATCCATTGTTTCGACCATGGATGAAAGTACAAAAAAAGTTGTAGAAAATGTTAAATGTTATGTACAATAGTTAAAATAAACATTGATTAGTCGGTTGTTCGTCAATGTAATTACCAACGGCAACATTTCAAAAGAAGCAAAGCTGGCTGCTCATAATGAAATCCTTGCACAGTAAAAACCCGTTAAGTGGAAATTCAAAGAACTAAAACACAAAAAAATCGAATTACGTGTAACCCTGTTTATTCAAAATTCACAAACACGTAGTGAAATTCACAAAACATCGGAAAACTCGTGAAAAAAGCGCTAATTTCTTAAAAAATAGAAACATCTCGAAAACGCTTAAATTTACTATAGAAAAATTCCTGACGCTATTTATTATATTTAACTATTAAAACAAAAATATAGTTAATTAGTTTCGAGGAATATTAAAAAAAAATCGTAAAAAGTAAAGATCCTGTCTTAAAATTTTCTCAGGAAATTCATATTTATATGTTATACTAGATAGATTTTAAACACTAAATAAATATATACAAACATACTGCTTCATATGAGCGAATATATCATTTGCACACAAGCAAAATATCGAATGTTTTGTTATCAAGATAACAAAACATTCGATAATTTGCTTGTGGCATTTATATAGAATAACAAATCTGTAGATGTTGTCTAACATGTTCTGAATAACTGTAGGTGTTATTTACAGGTTTGTTATTTGGAATTTTCGAATTATTTTATTTAAAAAAATATGAAGTGAGGATTTTATTATTTTGAATTACTTAGTATAAAATATGTGAAGTTTAAAATAATTTCAAATGTAAAAAAAAATACGTTTATAAATTTGATAAGCATAAGTAATTAATAGAAACTAGTTTGACAACTAACATAGTTTCGATCTATTTGACAATTGCGAAAGCGAATTGTGACGATAAACTAGGAAACTGTTCCCATCACTTTGAACAAATAGTGTACATACATAGATTGATAGAATTTCCTATTTTCTAAAGGCGTGCGACGGGGGCCGAAACATGTTAAAAAAATCCGCACGAGCGGTGTTAGACGCGAGCTGTGAAGGTAGTTACTCGTATCGCGGCATACATAAAGAGGCTCCACACAGGCATGAAGTAACGCGCCTTGTAAATTTTATACTAACTTTGTTTTGCAAATTTTTCGAATTATGTGACGTAAAAATGTATTGATTTATGGAGAGAGGATCTTAACATTATTTTGAATTATCAATTGTCAAGGTTTTCGAATAAACAGGGTTAATAATCGATGAAATTAACTAATTGCAATTTAGAATTGACGAGGTTTTACTGTACTAACATGTGGATATGCAAGCAAAACTCATTAAGTAACAAAAGTAAAATAAATGTAAAAATGCGAGCATGAGTAGAATGTGTGGGAATATTATGTATGAAAGACAAAGAATATGAATTGAAAGAAGACACAATGCTTAAGATGGAGAAAAGAGCATTGCGATGATTCGACCATGTAGAAAGAATGGTAATGAATGATTTACAACAATAATCTATACGTTATTAATAGAGAACATATGAGAAATTTGAGAAAATCTATAAAAATGTGACAAGAAATTTTAATATTTATTGTTATTACAAATTCATAAGTTACTCTGTAAAAACATGAAGAAAATTAAGTTAAATATGATTAACATGGTGGAAAATTACAGCAAAAAAATAAAATACGTAAATATACAGCAAAAAGCAATAACCTTTAAATGGTAAATTTTGTGCCACATTTAAATTTTGATGAAGCGCTTCCAAATCACACGAAAAATTATTGCGTGATAAATAATAAATACTTTTATATTAACTGTCATTCATATCTGATAGTCACAAAATAAAAATTATTGCGTGATAAATAATAAATACTTTTATATTAACTGTCATTCATGTCTGATAGTCACAAAATAAAAATTATTGCGTGATAAATAATAAATACTTTTATATTAACTGTCATTCATGTCTGATAGTCACAAAATAAAAATTATTGCGTGACAAATAATAAATACTTTTATATTAACTGTCATTCATGTCTGATAGTCACAAAATAAAAATTATTGCGTGATAAATAATAAATACTTTTATATTAACTGTCATTCATATCTGATAGTCACAAAATAAAAATTATTGCGTGATAAATAATAAATACTTTTATATTAACTGTCATTCATGTCTGATAGTCACAAAATAAAAATTATTGCGTGATAAATAATAAATACTTTTATATTAACTGTCATTCATGTCTGATAGTCACAAAATAAAAATTATTGCGTGATAAATAATAAATACTTTTATATTAACTGTCATTCATGTCTGATAGTCACAAAATAAAAATTATTGCGTGATAAATAATAAATACTTTTATATTAACTGTCATTCATATCTGATAGTCACAAAATAAAAATAATTGCGTTATAAATAATAAATACTTTTATATTAACTGTCATTCATGTCTGATAGTCACAAAATAAAAATTATTGCGTGATAAATGATAAATACTTTTATGTTAACTGTCATTCATGTCTGATGGTCACAAAATAAAAAAAAATGTTAGGTTTTAATTAAACTTACAATGTACATAGTTAAATTGTAAATATTTTTAAAACTATCCTTCTCTAATACTTTCAATGCAGACTTATACTGACACAAATATGAGAATGGCAGAAACTATGCAAAATACTTTGATTCGTACTAATTTGAGGCTTACGTCTAATACTATACACTGAAAACTTAAAAGCAAAAGAGAGAAAAAACATACAAAAATCTTTTTATTCAATTACCCAAATATGTAGTAGTACCCGAATGCACCAGTACTTTCTTTGGAACTGGTCCACGCCTCGGTACTTTTAGAATGAAATATAATATTTTACATCATATTACCATATATGATATTCATATTTATTTTATTTTTAAATGTCATGAAAGATTCTACACTGCTAACCTATGCTTAATAGATACATGTTTTGGCAATATACATTAATACGTATGCTTTAATAAACCAACTGGAAATGTATTATGTAAAGGAATCGTAAACTGCCTATGAAATAATAAAAAAAAACATTAAAAAAAGCCGGTGCAACAGTGTCCTTATCTGGAAAGTCATATTATTGGATAATATTTACTAACATCTACCTGTAGGTAATATTTAACACATGCTATCATCTGTGCTGAGTGTTTAGCTTATACTGAGTTAGTACTGTAGATAAGTGAAAAGTATGAATGCCTGATGTTTAAATATTACATACTTAATACAATATGTTGGTAGGCACATGAAAAGTTTTTAATACTTTTATGTTTAATAAAAATATATGATATAATTAGCACAATGATCTTGTTTCATCATGAAAATGAAGAGTTTTTATAATACAAACTACATTAGTATTTTTTTGCTTAGTTGGTAAACCATAGTTCATACAAGCTGCTGTATTTTTTTTAAATCAAAAGAGTAAAATTTCTTAAAATTGTAATGAATGACATGAATGAATAAACATAAATCTCCGATTCATCCATGTGGAAATTATTTCATTACTTTGTTCTATGTTTTATTTTGTTTATAGATTACATAGTAAAATAATAATATGTAATTATTGTTAAGTGACCTGAAAACACAGTGATCTTTGAAGTTAACTCAATATTCAAGATTAACAAAACTGATTTTTATAATTTCTTCAAAATTTTGAATAATTAATGTGCATAATTTTAGGTAAAATGTAGTTTGTGTGGTTTTTGAAAATAAAAAAATCTTAAAATGAATTTTCCTTGGTAACAAAGAGTTTTTTTAGTCAGAAAATATTAACCTGAAAAAATATTTTTAATTTTGAATGAAAAATATAAACAATCGATACATATTTTAGATAATATACTGTATTATTGATGGATTTATCATGAGGGTTAAAAGGAAGGATGAAACTTCTTTTTTATCTCTACATCACTGCAATTATATTTTGTTAAAAAAACCATCGGGGACCAATGAAATATACGAGTTACACGAGTTTTGCTAATTCCAAAGTTTGTTTTCATGATATGGTAAGGTAAAATAAATCTAAATAGGCATGTTTTAGAAGGAAAAGGCTCAAAGGCAAACTTAGAACTGAATGTCAATATATCAAAGCGATTATTAAAAAAATAAAGTGAACAGTGGTATGCTAGTGCCCACCTTGATGAATGTATATGATACATTGTACACATAATTTAGACGAACTTTCACAAATGGACGTAATATATATAGACTTCCAGAAAACTTTCGACAAAGTTGATCACAATATATTACTTAAGAAAATGTATAAACTTTGCTTCAGCGATAATCTTATTGGATTATTTGCATCACATCTAAAAGAAAGATCTCAATACATAACAATCCCGAACAAATCTTCTGTAGAATTCATCGCAATATCTGGTATACCGCAAGGATCTAATGTAGGTCCCCTCCTATTCCTCATATTATGTTAACAGACGATATTTAAAATTCCATAAGTCACTCGACATGTTTATTGTTTGCTGACGACTTGAATATATTCAAAAAGATCAATTCACCTCACAACTGTGCACAGTGACAACAGGACCTAGACTCCCTAGTCTCCTGGAGTGAGCAAAATCATCTCCTGTTCAACATTAATAAATGGTCTGTGTATCTTATAGTCGATCGTTTTCACTAATACACCATCAGTATACATTACGAGAATGGCATTAAACAGAGTTTCTGAATTCAAATATTTGGGCGTAACCTTTGATGTCAGACTCAAGTTTGTTAACCATGTCTCGCGTTTGATATCGGACTATTACAAACTACTCAGTTTTATAATGAGAATATCAAGAGAATTTAACAGAACTGATATCCTTCAAAATTTATATAATTATCTAATAAGAACCAAATTAGAATATGTATCCACAGTTTGGGCTCCTCATCAGCTCAAATATAAAAACCATATAGAACAAACACAAAAAACTTTCTCAAATATCTATGGTACAGAACAAAGGGCGATTATCCAAAATATGCTCACCATGTCGAACTTCTCACAGTGTGTAACTATAGAAGCCTCGAAACAAGAAGGCAAGAATCCATCGTGATATTCTTAATTAAGGTTTTTAAAGGTTGCTTTAACTGTCCTGTGATTCTAGAAGCACTAAGTTTATATGTACCTAATAAATATAGTCGTGCAAGGAATCACCCTCTTTAAGCAAGCCCTCTTTGTGTAACAGGAGAAATCCGTGCAAAGTAGATTAAAAAAAAAGATATATATTGTATATCTGGGTGTAAAAAACTTATAACAACAGAATTAATGTGATAGGAATGCATTTCATATGAAGAGTATAATATTTAATGTTTGATAGATTAAGGCATGAATGGATTATGATAACTGTATACAACAAAAATGTAACACGTTAATTCAATCAAGAATCGCAATAAATTGAAAATTGTGATAAAATAAATAGATAAACATAAAAAAATAGATAAAATTATGTGATTAGAAGTAAGAGTAGGTTCCAAATATCGAAAGATTGCCATATGATAAAAATCGTACACATATTATCATTGTATAATAATTACATTGTACAATCTAATTTTCGTCAAAAAATCTAATAAACTTAAATGACAAAGTAGTATATGTTGATAATTCTGCCCCCTTGTGGAGTTGTCACATATGGAACATATTAAAAGAATACTGTATATTAATGGCAACATATATAACATTTGAAGCTTGTGAAAAAATATGAATCTGTTCATAGACCATTCAAAAATTGTAAATCTGTACATAGAACATTGAAAAAAATGTGAATCTGTACATAGAATATTAAAAAAATTAAATATGTATAAGACACTTTAGAAGTACACTGTTATCGGCAACCATAGTCTAACGTTAGCATTCATACTTAGCAATTCCTCACAGATTCACAGCTGGACTGGTTTTACACTTAAACCATTCTTAAATCTGAATTAATATTTTCTGTACTTTGTAATGCTGTGATAATAAATTCTTACAACGCTATTCTTTCTTAATTTATGATAATAAATTCTTACAACGCTATTCTTACAAGTGCTATATAAAACTTTGTCTAATGAAAGGCTGCAGCAGATTGATCTCTTTGCCATTGGAATATTGGGATTGATCGGTCAAGATTGTGTGCTTGCTAAAGTGCAAAAGCTTGAACGCAATAAACCAATATACACGCACAGGCGTCTTTCATCTGCAGGATGGCTGACAATTGTACTCAATCATGAGGGATAGCCTGTCATTGTCATTAATGTCCTTTAAAAAATGAAAGGATAACATATATTGTATTGAAAGCTTTCATCACACTTCAGATGGAGTTATTCCATGCGATAAGCACAACCACTCAGATAACTGATCAAGATAAGCGTGTTCTATAAGTTATACACTATCTAAGAAACAGCAGGTTTATGAAAATAGTGCCTTTCAAAGGGCATATCCTGAATATTTCTGTAATGTAGTGTTGTAAGGTAATTTAAAACATTTTGAATATGCTAAGACATAGCTTAAACTTCATTTTTTTAGGTAGCCATAATATAGCAAATTACAGTTGAACCTATAGATATTTCTTATTATGTATAGAATTTTGGCTATTTAGGTATACATGAAGCTGAATACAATATTCCATCGTATTTATATGAAGTCTATTTCTTGATTGGTTTTGTATTTTTAACGTGTTTTTTTTGTATGTAGCAAAAGTCATATTATTATTGCATATTTCAATTGCATCAATTTTTATCTACATCAAAGTGTTAAAGATATGGATAAAATGTGCAGCTTTAGGAAGCACTTGAAGAAAAAAATGAAAACCTTCATGAAAAGCCTTATTAAAATGTATGATTATAACTAAATGAACATTACACACATACGAGTGCATTATACTCTTCATAAAGTCAAATGTGTCACTTTCATATATTGGATCTACAAAGGTTTCTTTGTAGTTTGTATTCCTTTGATAAATTTTCTGCAGTTTTCTTACCAAATATGTTTTTCTAAACATATGCAGAAGTTCTTAATCTAATGGCCACAACCACCACCTTCTTATCCTTCTTTCAAATTAAAAAAAATATATTTTTAATGTGTCGATAAACTGAGTTTGAATTCCAATTTTCCTTTAAGGAAAGTCTGCTCATTTAACCCTTTCGTGCTCAAATTTTATTTTTCTTTAGATTTAAATTTTTTTTTCGCATTTATTAGTCATTAATATTTATAAAAAGGAATATGGAAAAAAAAATCGATCGGAACTTATAAAAAAACTAATTGGATCTATACTTCCCACTGATACTTGGTAGAATACTCAGTGTGTGTAAGAAAAAAATCTTTTTTTTTTTTTAGAATATAATTTATTATAAGTAAAAAAAACATTAAAATGAACATTATAATTAATCCTCTTCTTTCTACATTCATCGATATATCCGGTTGCGAAATTGTCACGTTATCAAGGGCATCAAATTCCTCTTGTGCACCATTGTCAATTTCTATGTCTGACATTTCTTCAACATCAGGAAGTGAAAATAAAAACTCCATCGCTTTTTCCATGTGGTTGGGGTTATTCAAATTCCATTTATTAGCCATCTACAAGAAAAAACATTCACCACATATTGTGAAACATAACCTTTATTTAGCTTCGTGGGAAGACCGCTTCCCACTTATGAAATATGACTTACCTTGAAATTCAGATCAAATCACCAGCTATGTATATATCATACAGTGAAAAAAATGTCTATAGAACTCAAATCAATCGTCAAAATACTTATTTACTTGAAAATTTTCAAGTTTTGTCACAAAATCAACGTATCTGACATACGACACTCCAAACAAAACAACACGTGTCATTTAGAATTCAACTGCCAGTTACAAGATCAACCGATAAAGTAGGTAAAGGTTTTATCGTAATACCCAATAATGACGCTAGATGACAGGAGTGAATAAACTTGAGAAACGTAATTCCTACTGATCTTTTTAGAGCAATTTCGAAAGTGGGAAACCGTATTCCAACCAGCCACGAAAGGGTTAACAGTGCTATATAAATTGTCATTTTATTCTACACATATACCAACATGCCGTTTCCCTGTCAGGGTAGGCGTAGGACAGAACGCCACACTTTCCTCTACATTTATTAAGCAAAAATATATTGATTACTCTTACATTATGTGTAGGGGAATCGCGTGTCCAACGCGAATGACGTCCGGCAGGTAACTGTCGGAATAGTCTCCGAAGCGGACAAGAAGACAGATAACACGTTCAAAACCTCCAAGTATACGCTCATTGGGTTCCCAGTCCAGAATCTCCTAGAACAGTTCCGGAGGATTGCCAACATCTACTTCCTCATCGTCACAGTTATAGCTGTTCTCATTGGTAAGTCTTTGAAGCCAAGATTAAATGTAATGTTGTCAATTAACACACTTCAAATAGCCCATTTCATCCTACGAATAGCTGTAAAATATCTTTTCCATGAGACTTAAGTTCCGTAAGATCTTTTTGGTCTTCAAATCTAAGGTTCTGGAAGAAATAAATAAAGTTATTAAAGCAATTTTGTACCATTATGCTGTCAGGTAAAGTAGTTTCGTATTTCTCAGATAGATATTGTTAGAACCAAATTTTCATTGCTACTTCATTCCAAATGTATTGAATCTGTATTATTGTGAAAGGTAATAAATAAGCATTTTGAAAATAGGACAATTTAATTAAGAGTGTTTTAAAAAAATCCATGACGATGGTTAATAACACTCAAAGATGGTGTCCGCTCTAGAAGACTGATTGCCAGTAATGATGATCAAATCAAGACTTTGATTGAGAATATCCAGCGTTTTACGATAGAAGAGATGAATTTGTCTTTAAATACGAAATTACTCTCCAGACCAACCAATACCATATTACTAAAGCAATTTATTTATTTATCAACACAATAAACAACACTTAAGTGTCCTTTATATAACACAGTTAAACTAATAATAAAAAAGATAACATCCAAAAAGCCTTACAATTTTAAATAAATAAATATAGGTTTATTGATAGTAATGTTTGTGCATATAAAAAATAAATAAATATAGGTTTATTGATAGCAATATAGTACGTACTTGTACATATATATACATTCCGAAATCGCACTCATATCTCAAGATAAATAGCAGAAAGTACATTTAAGAGAGAACCTATCAAAGATCTGGGCTCATCTCATAATATCCCACGGTCGAAATACATCCCACCAATATATAAGGCGATCCGGCCACGAGGATATCACATGGTTTTTTCAACCCATACGCTTGTACATGTAGATTAAGATAATTTATGTTACATATATCTATCAAGATATGATGTTTAAACTGCCTCCCCGGTCAACTCCTCAGTTTGAATGCTGGAGAAGGATCTTCGTGAACTCAACATCTACATTGAAAATATCCACCAAACCAGATATAGAGTTACTCAATTGTATTTTCACAATTGATGAATTACATAATGCAAATATAGTAAACAAATTGTTTTTGGCACTTTTAAATTGTAAAAGGTTCTGTGTGTTTCTAGAAGTGTGTGAAAACCAATTTGAGCCAATATATCGGGGCTATCAACGATATTGTGAATAACCTTATATCATTCTTTCTGAGAGTTTAAAAAGATGGATGTAATTCACTAATAGATCGTTGTCAAATACGTTAGGCAGGATGCCGAGATGAAAATTAATTTAATTGAGATAATTTATCTCTGATATTTATTTTGATCCCTTTCAATTGTGTCAGAATGGATAAGATAGTTAAGTGTTGAGTAATACACTAATATACTTCTCATTATATAGTGATGAGTAGAGCACTATCAATGTAGATGGTCTCCTAAAAGCTATGCCAAGTCTTAAGATGAATCACATTTGTTAATTCCTCTGTTAGTTACATTATTAATGTGACTAGAGAAACTCACACTGTGGTTGAATGTTATACCTTTTATAGAAATAAATTTCCATGTTATTTCTTTTATAGAAATACATTTCCATAATCTTTTGTTATATATTAATGTCAGTGTTTTATTTACTTAGCTGATTGAGTAGCTTATAAAAGAACTACTTCATACATTTTAAATTACTTTCAGGATACTTTTATGTCTACTCCAGCATGTTTTTTATTTTCTTCTGAAAGCCTCCCATTTATCATTTAAGTGGAGCTAAACAGATCAATCAATGAACTTCATAGATCTGACAGAAAGCTCTGTCGGAAAACATTGATTTACTAGCCCTGTTTAGCTCAATTACGCTGTTCATTTAAGAGATGGGGGTCACAATTCTCAACTTTGAAGTTCAGCCGAGTTATCATAATACAGAACTCAGATTGTGAAATGAGTCAACTGTCAAAAATTAGGAGGCCTCAGTGTATTTTTTTATATCCTCTATGTTTCTAGTTAATTAAGCACAAAATGTTTTTATTGATTTAAAACATGTATAATTTTATTACAGTAAAAAAACTATAATAAAGATTTTTTTGGTATACCTATTGAAAGTATTTTCCAACAGAAACTCAAAAAGGCTTCTGATTTGCATTAGAAAATTATTTAAAGAAAATAATTAGCGTGTGTTTTCTTAGAACCTTTTTATATTAAGATACGACAATTCTAATTCTCTTACTCAGGCAGCACCACTTTTATTGAGGACCTCGTTTCTTTTTAATATTGTTGCAGAAACTATTAAAATTAATGTTCTCAGAGAAACAAAGATGGCAAATACTTTTGAAATTGATAACCGAGTAGTTCCCCAAATTAAAAGTAGTATAGAATTAAAATTGAAAAAGATAGAGACATCTGTTTACTGTTCTTTTTGTGCATGTGTGAGAGAAAGGGTGTGTCCTACAAAGAATTGTTTTTTTAAATATCGTTTCATTATACGATAGTCCTATATTCCTCTACTTTTGGAAAACCACTCTGTGACGGATTTCAAAGCAATATATCTGACACTTTGTAATAAATTCCTTTCTGCTAATATCGATGACTTAACAGAGCAGCTGATATGCCAACAAATTTACAGTGATTAATAACTATTTATTTTGCAGACAGTCCAGTATCTCCCATGACTAGCTTGGCTCCAATGGTTTTTGTGATTGCTGTCACCATGGCTAAACAAGGTTATGAGGACTGGGTACGGCACAGAGTAGACTATGCAGTCAACAATGAACTTGGTAAGTTTCTCTATTAATCATGTGACTAACCAAACTGGTTGAGCAACAAGAATAGACAAAGCAAGAGATTGACTCTGAACAATACTGAGTTGATTATAAATAATAAGTTGATAACTTAAATTCTCATTCATGGAAAAAATAGATAGTCAGGAATTTTCTCTTTCTCGTGTTATATTGAAAATAGCTAAAGAATGTCAACCAGCAAATGGAAAACCCTCACAAACCATGGATAACTGAAGAAATGTGGACTTTAATTCGAAAGTGGAAAGACATCAAAAAAGAAGAATCGTTACACACACAATGAATTCAACAAGCTAAACAAGAGTATTCAAAGAGCTTGCAGTAAACACAAAAACGCATACAAGAAAACCTACATGAGACTTCTGTCAAAAAGTCACATATCAAGGGAATTCAAATCAAAATCACAGGTAATATAACACAAGCGTGGTAAACTGATTACTGATGTCGACAGAGTAATAAAAACATGGAAAGAGTACTGAGCTGATCTTTTTGAAAATCATCAAAATGACACAAGTGAGTCTACAAAATCTCTAAAAACCAGGATACAGATATCTTGGAGAGTGAAATAAAAAAAAATCACTAACAAGCTTAAAGGCAACGAATCCCGATGCAGAGATGGAATCTTAGCAAATTACATAAAAATATTGGAAATAATTTAAAGCCCATAAACAAAAGCTGAAAATCTTATCTACAGAACTGGATAGAATAAGTGCTTGTTCCAATTCACAAAAAAGGATTAACCCGATGATGCAATAATTACAGAACTATTTCCCTTATTTCATATGACACAAGATCATCTTAGAAATATGTAATAAAATAATTAGACAGATTCGTATTGAACTTTTTTTCATATGTATATAATTATGTTCTTATATTTCAGTGAGCGTTATCCGCAACAGCACTCTGCAACAGATAAAGTGCAAGGAAGTGCGCCCTGGCGAGGTGGTGCGGGTGGAGCGCGACTGTGACGTGCCATGCGACGCTGTGCTGCTCTGTAGCTCCGACCCACGTGGCAAGTGCTTTGTCACCACTGCTAACCTAGATGGCGAGACCAGCCTCAAGCCGCTCAAAGTGCCTGCTCCCCTACTTAACACAACCTTTGGTAAGTGTTTTTATAATGTAACTAAGCCTGGATTTCTAATTTACATGTCATACCATGAGCTGCTCACAAGCTGTCTTTGAATCGCTCATGAGTTGATCATAGCATGCATGGACTTGCCAAGTTTTTCCATAGTACGTCATGTGAGATGTAAGCTTTCCAGTCTGCAACCATTGATTTATTGTTATAAATTTTGCACAAGCAAGTTTGAAGTGAAATGAGGATTTGGCTTAAAAATAAAAATAGCATTTTTCAAAGGATTCATGCTTGTGGCCTAATTTGAAAATGCTTATCTTCTACCAAAGATTATGGATACATTCTTGATGGCAACTAAAAGTTATCATATACAGTCATACAAGTTGTTTCATATACAGTCCTCTGATCCGTTGGAAGAAATTCATCATCATCCTTATGACTGAACATCTTGACTCCTATGATAGCCTCTGACGACTCCTCTTCATACATCCCTGCACTCAGCAACTTGAAGGGCAGTTGTTACGGGTAGTTCAGTTGCGTTTCTGCATTGGTCAGTCCAACGCATTGGGATTATTCCTCTTGTGCATCATCCTTCCACGTCTCCAGTAACCACAAACTTTCCCAAACTGTAAGAAATTAACACGTGTTAATAAGGGCACCAGATTTTATTATATATGATGGAAGTTAATATAAAACACAAGGCAGTATTGTAAAAGTTTGTTTACAAAACCATACGTTCTTTAATTATTTCTTTATTTACAATGCAAATTAATTGACCATTAAAAATATTTACTACAGTAATACTCAAATAAGAATTTTGAATTTGGATGAATATATAGTTAAAAACCACTTGTCATAAAAAATATAAACATTAACATGAATCATACACAAACGTTAGAAAGTAGTACTTACAAGCATAATACCTACCATATGAGACAAACATGAGACAGGCCAAGGATCTGAAGGTCCAAGGTCCCTAGCATACAAAACAAAAATAACAATCTATTTGGAAAAAGTAAAAACAGTGAAAAAAAATAAAAATATGACTTGTCATGGTATGATCATCTTTTAGATTAAGGATCTATTTGCGCAGTGAAATTGTCAAAATCATTTTAAATAAAATCACATTGATCTTTTATTGACGATTTTGTTCCATTGAGTTTGTAATAATCTGTCCATTTTTTGGATATTTTCAAATTAAATTAAAAACTACGCAATGTAAAAATTCTCAGTTTGGTATGAAAACATGTGGTGACGTCTCCCTAGTGGGGAATAATGGGTCTTTTGATATGGTTTTCAACATAAGAACTTTCACAAGTTCAAGATCATTTATGTGCTAAAGCCATAGTCAGTTTTGAATTCTTTTATTTTTTTCAGAAGAAATGATGAAATCCAAACAGGCAATTAACATCCAGTGCCTTCAGCCAAAAGCTGATATCTACTATTTTCACGGTAAGCTCAGTGTCGGCAAGGATGTCCATTCTCCAATCGGAACAGAAAATCTTATGTTGCGGGGCTCTAGAATCAAAAACACCGAGTGGGCCATTTGTTGTGCAGTTTATACAGGTATTATTTTTAAACGATCTATAGTTTATGTATTAAAGTGCATTCATTGCTAACCAAAGATAATAAATAGCTACTAAAAGTTTTTTACATCACACCCATTGAATTTATAATCCTGTTTCATTACCAAATGCTAATCATTTATGCCATCTGATGTTCGGGAAGATGATTAGCATTACCAAATGCTAATCATTTTCCCGAATATCAGAATTTTACAAGGAGCTTCTGAGTTTTTATATGATTATGCATTTCATTATTAACAAAAGGGTTTAGGTTTTTAAATGAGGAAATATGCAGTCCCATTAAGTTTAAAAAATTTGCATGAGCTAACGTATTTTCATGAGAGTTCATTCCTTTTATCCTTTTGAATAATAAATGAAGAATGCAAATATTAAATAGACCAAAAATACACAAATTTATTTGTTCAAATGTGCATGTGAAAAATAAAGGATAGGCCAAAAATATGTAAATTTTCTAACATTAAAATATTTTCCACATATACACTTAAAAAACAATAGATAGACCAAAATATATGCAAATTTATTTGTTCACATGTGCATGTAAAAAATAAACGATAAACCAAACATTTGCAAATATACGTTTTTCTTGTAACATAAACTATGTTACAAGAAAAATAACTATTTTTAAAAAGAGATAAATTTAGTAGAGATAACTGATATGCCAATCTGATTAGCTACCAATAACACTGGTACAGAGATTGAATGATAAAAAATTCCAGTTGAAATCAGCAACTGTTAATGTTTGTTGATGTTGGCACAATTTGTGCAGCACAAAAGGTATAGTGCCAATTGTTTGGTGTTCATTATCTTTGTATCAATAAATAACATCCCGGTTATTATTTCACCTTTCACAGATGTTTTTCCACCAAAAAATGTCAATTTGAGCTTATCAATTAATTTTAAAAATTCAAAAACATCACTCAATAGAGATGATAATAATATCTATGTACGGTTTTCGAGTTATTTTATGTTACATTTTTCAACTGTTATTTTATAAAAGGGTGCTTGTATTCACGGGATTAACTACTTACCACCCCTATAAACACATTTTGTATCAATTTCCCAAATAAAAGACTGCATTAAACACAACAATACCACCCTGACACACCAACTCACAGCTGAATGTCAAAACTACATCAAGACATGGATAAAACTATTTCAATTTTATAATTTAATTATTACAGCTCACGCCTTATTTTCTTTTCAGGCAAACTTTAGAGCCTTCTGACTAGATGGTAATTATTATAATAATAAGATTAGTTTTCCATTTGTTCCAGGAAAAGACACCAAATTGGCTCTCAATTCCCGAATAACAAGAAACAAATTCACTTCCTGTGAGGCGTACATTAACAAATACTTGTTATTCTTATTGGTCCTGATGATTATTGAAATAGCAGTGTCCTTCGGGATGAAGCGTCATATGGATAGTTTACAAATGAACCACGAGAGCTACCTCGGCAATGAAGCTGATAGAAATTCATTTAAATTTATTGCTCAGGATATTTTCTCCTTCTTGCTGCTTTATTATTACTGCATTCCTATATCACTGTACGTGACCATAGAAATGCAAAAATTTATAGGTAAAATAAATTTTTACTTACAGAATCAATGAATCATGAAGATATTTAAGGGATCAATTTAGTTTTATTGTAAAATACAATGACCTCTGTAGCTTAATTAATAAGATACTCTACCTTCCACCTAGGGCTATCGATTTTGATTACTCATGGTGCCCAATAGCAGCTGTAAAGTTGTACTACTTCTTACTTACAATCAGAGCCACGTTTGCTAACAGGCAAACCAGTGCAAAATTTACTAAGAGCACCTAAAGATTCATGAATAAGTTACATACAAGTTGTTTCTAGCTGGCTCCCTCTAAGCATATAGTGCCACCATCTAGATCAGTGGGTCTTAACCTTTTTGAAGTCACGGAGCACTTTGAATTATAAGAAAAATTTGCAGAGCACCAAAATCATCAAGGTCATAAAACTAACAATAAAAAATGCATGAACATTACTTATATTTATGAATAAAAATTACAGATTACAAAAAAACACATAAAAGAATAAAACATTATTATAACAATATGTATATTATACAGCGTATTCGCAATTCGCCAAACTTCGATCAAATGTTTCATATTTGACTGAGTACTTGTAACATCCTCGCGGAGCACCAGTGTTCCGTAGAGCACCAGTTAAGAACCACTGATCTAGACTAATGCGGCACTGCTTACAATACTTTAGTTATCACCCTATCTATAGCTATTTTAATTATTTAGTCTATAGTAACACTTATTAAATCCAATTTTCTCCAAAAATGAATATTACTTTTGAAATCAGTGTGTTCAAATTTACATTTTTATTTGACGATATATGAGAATCTCTCAACTCGCAGTACTTTTTTATTTATAAAAAATAATATCGATGATTCTCACTTAATAGGTTAAAATAAAAGGGGTTAAAGCTATTACTGTATTTCGACATAATTTAGAAAAAAATAACTTTCTATGTATTTAGTTATTTAAATCTACGAAAAATCGCTTTTCTGTAAAATCAATCAAAATTAAAATCAGTACTGTAAAAGCTTCTTTGAAAAGGTAACACTTCCATATACAAGGGTAAATGGTTCCAGGAAACCGTGTAGAAATTAAAAATGGATAAATGGAGCCATTGAATACTAGGTGAAATATGTGATCTTTTACATATTTACAGATCTTCTCTTCTTACTAAGTTACAGATCTTCTATTCTTACTAAATGCTTTGGTGTGGTTTTATAAGTCTATATAAGTGGTTACTTATAACTTATTAATCACAAATTTTGATAACAGCCTGATCCAAACCTTTCCTGTAGTTCCTACATACATACATATCACACCGTGTTCCATGCGGGTTAGGCAGAGAGAACAGATCTCCAAACTGTTCTATCCAAGCCCACAACTTTTGCCTCCTCCACATTCATATGTCTCGTCATGCACAATCTTCTATTGTTCATACTTCTCACTTTACCTTCTTTTAAAATCTGCTCCTTTTGGTCCAGCTACGTCATTCTCTCATTATTCATTCTCTCCACATATCCAAATTATCTTACAGCTCATTTTTTTATCTTACTTAAAACATCCATTTTATGCATGCATTTATTTATGATGTCCTCATTCCGCCTTCTTTCAAACATTGACACTCCACAAATTTTCCTTAGTGCATGCATCTTCACAGAATTAATTTTACTCTTATCCTTCTTCTGCCCAAACCAAATTCTCTAGTTCTGAAAGTATTGTACTTAAGATTTAAAAGTAGCATTCTTTAGCTATACCAAATAGCTGTTACAGTGCTACTTTTTTAAACCAGCTTTAACAATAGCGAGTAAAGTTATTAATTTGGAAAACTATTGTTGTAAAATCAATGTGATTCATTAACATATAGATTTTTACTAGGCTCTCTATATTTGGAATGGGATTTGCAACTGATGTGCAATGAAAC
Organism: Odontocerum albicorne; assembly: GCA_949825065.1. Taxonomy (NCBI): domain Eukaryota; kingdom Metazoa; phylum Arthropoda; class Insecta; order Trichoptera; family Odontoceridae; genus Odontocerum; species Odontocerum albicorne. The sequence goes on from OX463844.1 coordinate 38,189,107, forward strand.
AAACCAGTCAGCAATAGCCAACAGTTCAGATTTGAATGAGGAGTTGGGACAAATAGAAATTCTATTCTCAGATAAAACTGGAACTTTGACCAAGAACGATATGTACTTCCAGATGTGCTCAGTAAAAGGAAAATTGTACATAGAAAAAAACAAGCGCCTTTATGAGATGAATCAAAGTTGGGAAAGGAGAGAGACAGTGCAAGCTGTTGAAGTGTTACAAGTAAGTTATTGAATTAAAATTATTTCTAATTACAGTAGATTTATGCGAGTGAAACAAACTTTAAAAAAAGTAAATTGGGCTAGAAATTTTCACAGCTGTAAAACTAGAAGCAGAGAAACTATTACTTTTATTATTATCATATAACTCGTCCTGAGCCATAATCTAATTAATAAACTACCCTTGCCCTCGAAAGAGTGGGTGAATAATTGCATCTTCAGAAATGCTTTAAAATATCACCTAAATAGTTTGTGATTTTATTTTGTTAAAAATAATCTGAACGCTTATTTACTTTTCTCTCCATATTACCTTTTCGCTCGCAAGAAATCTGAGGTTGTATATGTATATATGTATTTATATTTTTAACAATTGATATATTAATGTCTCCTTTGAACCAGTGAAATGAAATTACTCAGGAGTATCGCTGGCAAAACCCTTCGTGATAGAGTACGAAACACAGAAATTCGAAGAACATGCGAAGTTGAAGATATTGTCAGATGGGGACGAGAGAGAAGAAAGTTCTGGAACGAACACATATCTAGAATGGAGGAACCAAGAGCCGTAAGAATGGCTAGGGGCAGTATGCCCCAAGCAAGCAGACCTCCAGGACAACCTCCCAAAAGATGGAAAGACAGCTGGCAGTCGACGTCACAAGAGGCAAACAATGATGCAGGACCATAACAGGCCAACAGGCCTAAAATAAGAAGAAGAAGATATATTAATACTCATTTACTATATTTTTTTTTATAATAATTTTTTTTATTTATATCAACAAGGATGTGGGCTGTAAAACATCTAATATCCTCGCAACCGAGCTTACTTCCTATTGGTGGGGGTGTATCTCGATTGGGAGGATGTTATGAGATGAACCCAGACATTTTGATAATTTCTCTCTTAAATGTGTTTTCTTTTCCATTACCTTAAAATATGTGTAATTTCAGGATATATATGTACATACTATGTTATTATCATTAATAAACCTATATTTATTTATTTAAAAACATCTCTTATTAAAAAAGTGATCAAGGTTTCATTTCACCATTGCTTTCAGCCAGATTTGGACTTTTTCTTCACTGTTCTTGCATTGTGTCATACTGTACAAATAGAAGAATTACCCAAACAGAATGGTTTCGTTGATTTTGATGACACTGAAGAAAAAATTCCTATTTACCAGTCCATGAGCTCTGACGAAGTAGCATTTGTAAAAGCTGCCGCAAACAGAGGAATCATATTCCAAGGAGATGATTCGAATCGGCTATTGATCAAAAGGAAAGGTGGAGAAATGCAGGAGTATGAAAGACTGCAAGTATTGCAATTCACTTCGGCAAGAAAAAGAATGTCAGTTATTATCAAAGACTCCAATGGACAGGTATATATTAATTGACTAAAAAATTTTAGAAATTTATAATTGAACAATATTTTTTTCATTTAATTTTGAAGTTTCAAGAGTGTTTAGAAAATAATACGTCATTGACTTTAAAATCTCATTCTAGATCATTATTTCTTAGCCTTTTTAGCCTTGTGTTTCCCCAAAATGTAAAAAGATAAAATTACAACTTCTCAACCCCGTTACGAAAACTTAATATCTTGTTGATGCATGTATACATGCACAAATCTTGTATATGCACAAAGATGATAAACATTTTGAACTTGTCACAAGTATGTATGATATACGAGTGACATGTGCTATTTTCCTTTTATACAATAAGCTATTTTTATTTTCATGACCTCCTTGACATTTCACCACGACCACCCTGGACGACACAACCCGCAGATATAATGATTTAATTTAAGGGCATTAATAGAATATTCATTAGTTAGTTATGTCCCGTGCTAATTTCCCCTCAAGAGTGCTTTATTTATGAAAAAGTAGCTTACATTTACCACTAAATAAATTCATATGAGACAAAAAAACAGAGATTTTTACAATGAAAAATAAATTTACTATCCACCAGACAACTAACACTGGCAATACTGCTTCTGATTTTTTCCTATAAATGTTTCCTACCCAATTTTTAAATATCTTATTTAAATCAAGAAATTTCGTTTTCAAATCAAATTCAATTTCTAGGTGTTATATCATCAAGCAATATAAAATCACTTGTACTTACATCCGTATGTATGAATAGGTGTTGTCATAGTTACGATTTTATATATATTTTTTAATTATTAATATCATAGTTATGGTTTGGTATTGTTCATACTGTTGTCTTCAAATAAGTAAATTTTGCCATATATAGTCAGTCAAAAAAGAGTTGAAAATAAATGAGGGTGGTGCGATCACCTGGTTGGCAACACCGTAGTTGTGTATAGCTGATTGCAAAATGCACTAACCCACAAAAAAAAATTGTCGGAAAAAATAAACACTACCCATTTTGATGAACAAATAAAATTTAATATAAAAAGAGTATAAATAGTATTTCACTATATTCTGTTGAATTTCTAAGTTAACAAAACCATTTTGCTTAAGCTAATTAAGGAAAATTTTAAATAAATTTTGAAAGTTGTTTTAAGTTTCAATTATGTTAGCGAATGGCACAGATATTGAAATCACCCAATTCTTTTTTAGGGCGACCCTTCCTTATTTTGCCTGGAGTTGTGAATTTCCCCCCATTTTCTTCTTATTTAATACATCGTCTAACCGTGCTTTGTTATTTACCTGTAAATAAAAAAACATTAATGCTAATATAAATAATAATGTATTAAATAACATTTACAAAACGATCCATTAAATAACACGACATATTCGTGATATATTATGGTAACATAACCTTTATGTTCGTAATATAACTTTTATGATGAAAATATAAATCTCATAAAACTTTTCAAAAATATGGGTTATACCATTTGTCCAAGCAGCTGTCAAACTATGTAAACGTAAACATAACCTCAGAAATGATAACTTTTTAACAAAAAACAACTCGAAATATATGTGAATGATTTCTAAACTTTAAAGATTTTTTATGATATAATTATTTAAAAAACATAAATACATACCAGTCATACTAGCAGTTCGCGCATAAACGTAATAAATAAATGTGAGATGACAGCTAATGTTGGTGCTGCCAAGCTATAATTTTTTTAGTTCCAATTTTATTAATTTCTACTCTTTCTTGACAGACTGTAGTTACGGTTTGATTAAATTAATAAGAATGTATCCAAGCTAAAGAAAAACAAAGCGGACTGAATATATTTGAAACTATCAGAGGCAACAGCATAAGTGACAAACAGCAAATGAAGCCAAGGAACATCGTGCTGCAAATGCTCAACAAATGCTAAATATTCAACAAGCTACGAGTATATTATGAAATAGTTTTTATTTTTCAGCCTTCCAGCTTAGTAAGTACATTTGTATTCCATGATTTTTCATGGTTACAGCTAGTTAAAAGTTATTAGTGTCTTGAAAGAGTTATTAATGTCTTGACTTTAAATATCAAAATTATCTAAATATGATAAGGGTTGTTTCAAGAGTATGGTGATGGTATCACTCATTTACTCAAAAACTTTATGATCGCATTAAATCTCAAACACTAAGATTGACTTTTGGTGATATGAAGTTCTTGCATATAAAAACTCTTTAAGTTGAAATAGTAGAGCTTTTTAACATAATTTATTTATTATGACAAGTTTTTCCTAAATTTTCTCTTAAACTCATCCTCTCATTTGCTAAAAATATTCAAATTTGGAAAAATAAGTTGTTCCTCTCATTTGAAGCACTTTCCAAAATTAAATGTTTTGATATTTTTCCTCATTACTCCCAGCTCTTTTGAATCTTTGAAAATTAATAAGAGGTGGAACAACTGGAAAATTTATTATACAGATGGTTCAAAGTTCTCTTCTACCATATTCATTAGTGCAGCAGTTCTTCATAGATCTTCTGAAGTTTCCATTTCTCTCCCCAAGGAATGCTCTATTTTCACTATGAAATCATTTGCGATTGTAGAAGGTCTAAAACTAATCCCACTTTATTCCAAATTCTTAATTTTGTCTGATTAAGCATTTTGTAGAAAAATGATAAGTATTATCTACCCTGATGACAATTTATGCCTTAAAATTGGTAATTTTTTATTCCCTCGTCACATAGTTTCCAAAAACGTTATTTAGCACGGATTCCCAATCATTGTGGTAACCGGGGTTAGTCTTAGGTAGAGTAATCTCGTTGTCCAACGGCTATCCTCTTGTCTTGTCCAAACTGGGTCACCCAGTTCCTTTTAAGTTCTATGGCTCTCTTTGCCATATCTGTCACGTATTGATCCCCTATTCACTTGTAAGTTTTACGGTTACACAAGGAGAAACCCTATTTTCCCAAAAGGAGAAGGAAATGATTGAACAAATATTCTCTTAAATTATCTCCTTAAGTACCATTTAATATTTAAAGAAAATCTTGAAAATATTTGCTCTGATAAAGTCAAATTCATTTTTCTCCCTGGATCAATTTTTTTTAAAAACAACAGTCGGCGATTCCCCGGCCGACATGTGACTGTTGTAGATATGGCTACTGTGTAAGGGGGCTGAGAATGCTGTGCTTCCACTCTGCAAGGATAGCCCTATCATTCAGAGCACCAACCAGCACATTCAAAACTTCGCCGAGCAGGGACTCAGGACTCTTGTTGTGGCTTGTAAAGAACTGACAGAAGAAGAGTACGAAAGGATAAATGATGGTATATTTTTTACTTTTATTTCTTATAAATGCAAAATTAATTGATTTATGCAAGGATTTTTTTTTAAATTGAGTAGCAAAAAATTTAAATGACAATTTAACTCTTCAACAGCCTGTGACACACAGTATACGTCGAGCAAATAATTCATTCACACACCTGTGATGTACAGTATTTGTCATTTAACAGTTGTTTTACAATAACATGTATTTGTAATATGTTTGATACTAGTAGAAACATGTATTGAGTGGTTTTTTTTAATAATATAATAATTTATTTAATAACTATTAATAATAAACTACATTTTGTTTTGCAGTGTAAGAAACAAAATGTATTTTATTATTGAAAGCAGAAAACATGATTATTGTTTATTGAAATTTGTTATTCACGGTTACCGACAATTTTGATTGAGCAGTTCCATTATAATAATATGTTTGGTATAGTTGAACTTATGTGTCGATTTTACCGATGACACTTGTGAATTTACGTTTATTCGTTACTTTTTCATTATTTCAAAACATATTTTGTGTCTGTTGTGATTAGTTTTGAAGTACTTTAGTGTTGGTGTTCTGACAAACTTGACTGTGTTAAGAATTCGGATATTATTTACTCTTAATTGTCTAATAAAAACAATTTCAAATGTTTGAATTACTCGTTTCCATAAGTAGATAATATTTTAAATCTCATTACCTAAAAAATATTATAATTTTTTTAAGTCTGGGAGGGGGTTGTATGATTATCCATATAAGACTAGGATGTTAAAGTAAATAAATAAATAAATACCTTATAAATACCACTCATAAAAAATTTATAACCATCAATGATGGTTTTCTGTCAGGAGTGATGAAGTGTGAGGAGTTTGATTTCGCATGATGTAAACATATGTAATTAAGTGTCACTGTTTATCAGGTTGATGAGAATGTGCAACGGAGTTTTATATAATCAAAAATCAGAAAGAAGTATCTATTTTTTTATGTCTCCTCAGTGAGATACAGGCAAAAGCCTAGTTTTCTGGGGACATGACAAATGAAAGGCAACAAACACAGATCCATTAAAATTGTGTGTCCAAATTAAATTACCTGTTGTTTTTTTCGCAAAATAAAATAAATAAATAAATGAATAAAATAAAATCAAAAAATTTATTTATCTCAGTGAATGCATTTTATGGAAAAAGAGAATTTTTCTAAGCATTGTCGTGCAGATTTCTTATAAATTAAAAAATCATGAAAAAAGTATGAGGCACGCTTATAAGATTTTTCAAATAAACTCAAAAAATGTGCTATGTTGGTTAGATTCTTTTTACTTACTCATATACTAGGTTAGTCAAAAAGTTTTGAAAGCGGAAATGAAAATACATTTTTTTTGGGGGGAAATCACTTTTATTGCTCAGTATAGTCTCCCATAAGATCAATACACTTGGTCCAACGATCTTCCAACTTTGTTGTCCCATCACGGAAGTGACTTTCTGGAAGGCCTGCAAAATACTCCTATACGACGGCTATAACCTCTTCGTTTGATGAAAAACGCTTTCCACGAAGGAATTTTTTGAGGTGTGAGAACAGCCAGAAGTCAGAAGGAGCTAAATCTGGCGAATAGGGTGGATGCTGCAACAATTTGTACCCCAATTCACTGATTTTCGCTATGGTTTTTTGAGCTGTGTGAGCAGGTGCATTGTCTTGATGAAAAATGATTTTTTTCTTCTGCAAACCGGGTCTTTTTTCACAATTTTTTTCATCCAACTGGTCCAGAAGGTCACAATAATAATCAGAGTTGATTGTCTTACCAGTTTGGAGATAATATATCAATAAAATTTCTTTTGCATCCCAAAAAACTGACGCTAACACCTTCTTGGCTGATTTCTGGACACGAACTCGCTTCGGAGCCAAAGTGCCTGGTTCACACCACTCCTTAGCCTCTTGTTTTGATTCAGGATCATGGTGGTAGACCCAAGTCTCATCCATAGTGATGAATCGACGCAGAAAATCCTTTTTATCCTTTCGAAATTGCTCCAAATGTTGCTCAGAAAGTCGCATTCGAACGTGTTTTTGTTGCATTGTTAGCAAATGCGGCACCCATTGTGCACACAGTTTTTTGAAACCCAAAACTTCAGCCAAAATATGCCATATTGTTCCATGTGAGATGCCTATGGTGTCAGCTATCACATCCACAGTCGATCGATGATCTTCGAAGACGAAGACTCCTTTAATACTTTCACCATCTTTGCATGGATCTCAGTAGCCGATAAACCTTCCAAAACAAAGAAGTTAATCACTGCACGATATTCGGATTTTTCTATTATTAAAAAATACACTGACACGTCAACTTCAAATGGCTTGTAAACAAAGAATGAATTGACAGATCGAAATGAAATTTTGAGTACGTTCTTATGAAAGATGAAATATTAAAATGGCGTAGAAATTTTGGTTTTCTACTGCTCCATAGATGTCGCTTTCAAAACTTTTTGACTAACCTAGTATATGTCTAAATACATAGAATGGAATGCATATGTAGAAAACCTTTACATTTCCAGAAATTGCCCGTAGTAACTTGGATTTTGTTGGACGTGCTAGCAATGCAGGACAGAATCAGTGGCGCTCGTTCGAGGATGGATTGACACTCCTGGGTGCTACAGGAGTGGAAGATAGACTACAGGACAATGTGCAGGAAACTCTAATGGCCCTTCGTGGGGCTGGAATCAAAATATGGGTTCTTACAGGAGATAAAGTAATTAAATTCATAATAGATAGCCTTTTACACATTTCATAGAAGCTTTCTATACATTCATAACAGGAGTTTTTTTTTTACATAATTCACTATTAATTCTAATCAGAGATCTTCAAATTTTAATCAGAGAGCTTACAAGCTGTTTTTTACATATTTTGTGGAGCTTACAAGCTGTTTTTTACATATTTTGTGGAGCTTACAAGCTGTTTTTTACATATTTTGTGGAGCTTACAAGCTGTTTTTTACATATTTTGTGGAGCTTACAAGCTGTTTTTTCATATTTTCGGAGCTTACAAGCTGTTTTTTACATATTTTGTGGAGCTTACAAGCTGTTTTTTACATATTTTAAATTGAAACTCTATATAGGACCTATACTCTATATAGGTCATCTATTAGATATCTTATCCACTTTCTGTTAAATATATCCAATTTCTTAAATTTTGTCTATCTATTATACAAGCGTAGTTAGTTATAAAGACTACCAGACTGTGCTTGATCCCTTAATCACAAGTAGGACACCCAACGTGTAAGCAAGACTATGCAGTGATCCAACGAGGCCTAGGAGAGTGGGGAGTCCAAAGCTGAGATGTTGTGACGGAGAACTGCCGCACACTGGGTTTAACCAATTGGAGAAGGAATAATGCTTAGAGAGATAGGTGACAGAAAACCCTACAAGCAGCAAAGACCCATTCTGGGTTGCAGAGCTGATGAATATCATACTTTGGGTTATTTTCTTACTCTTTTGTCATTCATTCAATAGTTTTTATTTATTTAACTTTTTAAACATACCCTTTCCATCTTTCAAAATGTTCAATTATCAATTTTATATGAATCCACTTCACATGCCAACATAATTATTTGGTGCTATATTCTACTTGGAGTTATGAACTCTTGACAGTCAAAATCTGGTTTGAACATTCTTATTTCATTAGTAGCTGAATACTCAGACCTTCAGTTTGACACGAATAGAAAAACTTCACCCTAAATGTGAGAATGATAATATAAAATTAATATCTTTAGAGTAAAACTTTTCACGGAAAACATGGTTCGACTGAATTTTATATTTTTAAAACTTTTGTGAATAGATTTTTTTCTTTTTGCAGATTATTGACACTTTGTAGCAGTAGTATAAATGTGAGACAATAGTGGAATCAGATATTGCAGTCACCTTTTTTTTATTCTACAATAGTTGTGATTTTACACTGTTTCCTCTTTTTTCCTCAATCTTTACTATTTAGTGCCGGATCTATTTTACCATATCTTACGCTTGCAAATGGAACAAAGTAGTGTCAGTTTAACATAAGATTTCCTTATATTTTTTAAAACAAATTGACAAAATTTGCCAATTTTATATACAATGATACACTCTTTACTTTAAGTATATTGTAGGAAAAAGAATATACATATTATTACAAAATAATATGTTTTTGTCAAAACCTATGTTTTTGTTTTTTTTTATTATTATTAATTTTATTGGTTCTGAGTTATAAATATAGAACATAATTCTTTAATATTTCACAAATTTTGGACTATTAGTTAATTTTCCAAAATTTATTAACTAGAAACGAAGCGCGGCTTTGATAAGCCCACTGAGGCTATAACCAGTGATTAGTCACGGCATGCATACGAATTATAATATTAATAGCATGGGAAGATATGCAAAAAATTAATAATCAATATTTTTTTTATTTTTACGCAGTTTCTAAACAAAATTACTCATTAACATAACATTTTCAGATAGAAACTGCCATAAATGTTGCACAATCGTGTGGTCATATACCTCCCAAATCAGAGAAAATGTTCCTTACCGAAGTGAACTCAGAAGAAAGTCTGAAGGAACAACTGGAAATGTGTGACCAGCTATCCCTAAGCGGTCAGCTTAATTTGGTGTTGATTCTGGATGGGCAAAGCTTTACATTCGTGATGAACTCTGACTACATAGATACCTTTGTTGAGATGTCGAAGAGATGTGAAGCAGTCATTTGCTGTCGGTTATCCCCTATTCAGAAAGCACAGGTAATATCACTAGCTATATAATAGAATAGATATATAGAGGTAACCACTGAAGTTTTCAATGTATAACAATGACTTGGATTTAAACAGTATTTTTTTTAAATAAATGTGTGCGTTTTTCTGAGAAACTGTTATTTTCTATGTGTAAATGTAAGTTTTTGCTACTTTTCCCCCAAGGGGGTCACGACCCACAGGCCGATAAATAATGTCATAAAGAAATTAGGAATGTGATAGAGCACATTTAGTACCTCTTGCCACTGCATATCACAGTCAACAGTAATAGCAAAACCAGTTCATATAATATTGGGTAAGGGCTGTAACCCTATTAAAAAAAAATCAAGATCAAAAGGGATGTTATAAAATAGTTCGAAGTTCCTCTCCGTTTGATTTCACACCCATAAAAACAAATTTCCAAAATATTTCAATTTTTCAATACAGATTGTACGACTAATAAAGAAAAGTTCGGGTAGACCAATTACTGCAGCAATAGGAGACGGAGCCAACGATATCTCCATGTTGCAGGAGGCTCACGTTGGCTTTGGAATATTTGGCAGAGAAGGAAGACAAGCTGCTAGGTGAGTCCGTCTATATTCCATTATCTTGAAAATAGATTTTTTGTAAAGTTTCCTATCAGAGGAGAGGGAATCCAGGTAATTCTCCTTTTTAATAGGAATAAAATTAAAATATATAACCAAACATAAGTGTATATATTTCTCTTTCTTCCAAATTTCACAGAAAGGTTAAACAACTTAAATATAGAGCAATACATTCAGTTTGATTATATTAGATTTAAGATTAGGTAGACTTTTTTAAACAAGTGTTTTTCTTAAAGCTAAATCATCTTTCGGAATCATGTGTCATCATTTTGTTCAGTTGATGTCCTTATCAAAATATTTATTTACTTAGTAATTTCTCCTAATTTAATAAGTAATTATAAATATTTATTTGGTTTGAAGCTCACTAGCAAGCTTAGTGAACCTTCAAGGTATTATAGTGTTGATAAAACTTGATATTGGTATACCATATAGTTCTTTAATAAAGGAGTTCAGTAATTTTTCAAGAGATGAAGAGTTGTGAAAAGATTAGAAGGGTCCAGGGCTAGTGTTTAAATGTCATGAATTCATTTCCGTGTCCGGACCATCAATTATGAATTATTATACTGCATATTTCCAGTAAGAGGCATCATTTGCATCAATCAGGTCCTGCTTAAAGCATATAGTCTCAATTTTCAGACAAACTACGAGCAGCATGTGTTGTGAATCCTATGTATTCCCATAATCACTTTCAATTCAACTTTTGTTCGAGAAACCCCATCTCTGCATTTTCATCTTTCTTGCAATCTAGCCACCCCCTATTCGGTGACTATTCAGTAGGTCTCCAAGTGCCATCTTTTCTGAAAGCTTCATCCAGTCATCAGGTGTTTTTTCTTTTCACTTCAGAAAATGCGCTTTATCCGGAGGTAACATATAGTCAGTTCCTGCGCTCTCTTCATGAAGCTATTCCTAGATTTCAATCTTGGTATTACTGGCTTCTGACCATATGAGGAGAGTCTTGGACTTGTTTTGTTTTTTCTATGTCAGCTGCGACAGCTCTATAGATCTCAGATGGGGCGATGCTGTTCAATAGGTATATTTTCTCCACAGAACTTTCTTTGATCTTAGTTTCGCTCATTTTCCAGTAATACGAGGCATATCCACAAAGTAAGTGTACTGAATTTTTGTAGGTTACAATTTTTTTTATTTAAACAAAAAAATTACATGGTTACCGTAGTAGATATGTAAGCTATTTTTCGACATAGTCGCCATTCCTCTCAATGCAGGTGGTGAAGCGGGGTATCAACTTTTTGATGCCTTCCTCGAAGTAGTTTCCCGCCAACCCCTCCGTCCACTTCTCCACCTCCTCCTTTACCTCATCGTCGGTTGAAAACCTTTTTCCACCCATGTACAGCTTTAGGGAGGTAAAGAGATGGTAATCTGAAGGTGCTAGGTCAGGGGAATGCGCGGGATGGTGCAGGATATCCCATTTAAACGAGGCGAGCAGTTCCTTCGTGGTGTTGGCCGTGTGTGGTCTGGCATTGTCATGCAGCAGGCAGACTCGCAATTTTTTTAGGGTCTCACAGTATCTTGCAGAGTTGATGGTCTCCCCTTGAGGCATATATTCAATTAAAATTATGCCTTGACAGTCCCAAAACACGGATGCCATGATTTTCTTGGCTGAAATTGTGGTTTTGAACTTTTTGGCGGAGGGTGAAGAGGTGTGACGCCACTGTTTAGACTGCCTTTTGGTTTCAGACGTGTAGTGTGCAACCCAACTTTCATCTCCAGTAACGATGGAGCGGAGAAATTCATCTCCATAGAGTTTGCAGCGCCTCAAAAACTCTTGCCTTTTTACAAAATATCGCACTTGGCGGGAGATTGGGTTGACATTTTTCCCAAAAAGTGTTGTCGCGTCGACACTTCTCAACGTACTGACCTTAAACCGGTCTCGTTGCGGAGGGGAAGGGTCAGGCTACACGGAAGTGTAGCCAACATGTCGAAAATAAAATCCATCCGGTCGTGAGAGCCTCAGTACACTTACTTTCTGGATACGCCTCGTATTTATGTTTTATATATTTTTGTTTGTTTTTCCTTAAAAGTTTAAATTTTATTAGCAAATATTTTAAAATGAAATCTTGAAACATTATCAGTGAATATTACATATACTCGTATATGAATTTCTATTAAATCAGAACCTTTCAGGCAAAATGAAGCCTGCAAATTATACACCGGTACGCATTATATGTGATAATGGGAACATTTTATGCAGGTGTCAAAATATTTTCTACTAAAAATAAACTACAAAACTTAAATAAATTGACCATGTTTCAGATGTGCTGACTTTGCCTTCACCAAGTTCATGATGCTAAAGAGAATACTATTGGTGCATGGCCACTGGTACTACCAGAGACTTGCAACTCTGATTCAGTATTCCTTTTACAAAAATCTCTTTATGGTTAATATTATGGTAAGTATTAGAAAAAGCTTATTACATATTATACATATTTGTATTCACACTGTGTTGTTGAAGTTAATTGAAAAAGCATAATTTTATCAATTTGGAAAGTTGACAGTTAATATAAGAAATGAGTATCATTTTGCACTATTATTTATTAAAATTTAAAGAACAACATTATTGTGATGAACGTGATACATATTTACAACTAAACATTACACGGAGCAATAGTAGAGCTAACTGCATTGTTCTGGATTGGCTGATGGCAGGTGAGGGATCTGTTTACGATTCATAAATTCGTTGATGCAACAAATCAGAAGCTAACTTGAATTTTGAGAATCCCTGGAAATATATTAGTTTATCTGTTTGAGACATATTCTCCAGTTCTTGAGCCGTGTGACTCAGAGAAGGGAGACTTTTTGTCACTGACAGTGTCAATGACAGACGAGTAAAGGGGAGATTACCTTCACATATAAGCATATTTCTGGATTGAATCAAAAAGTAACTGAAGAAGAATCATAAATATAATATTGATACAGTTTATGAATGGGAATGACTCAGAAGGAAGCTACTCGAGCAACAAAAGCAAAAAACAATTACAATGGTGCTACTTTATAGCTGTTAAGACAAAGGGTGCTACTTTGAAGCTATCAGGACAAAGTGTGCTACTTGTAGTATGTTAATTAATTGTAGTACTCCTAATTTGTCCCTATTTAGAGGCATCAGCTATCTCAAACTGCCTTGAGGTTTTTTTAACAACAGGGCTTATCATTCTGCCTAATTACTAGGATTAAAAATCTACATGTATGCCCAAACAATAGAGGAAGCATTTCCAATGCCAATGATCTGGTTGATAATGGACTTGTTATCAGTTATTGACATCTTATGTATCTTGATCTTACTTTGAAATCCCATTTTACTAGTTTTTATTAGTTTTATTAAGCTGCCCTAATATTTAATTATGGTACAGTGCTATAAAAATGATACATTTGTCATATAATTTATACTATTGTAGCGAGATGCTTAACTTGATACGTCGTGATGATCTTGATATGTCTTGTATTTAAAATAAATACAAAACTCAGGAATGCCGATAAAAGTGAGAGTAAATAATCAATGAATGGTCGAGTGAATAATAATGTTTATTTGTCTACAAGTAGGTATTTTATAGTTGTGCGTGAATGCGCCCGCGATATATACTTTGTCTCACTCCTGCGCGTGCCCCAGTATAGCGGGTAGGATATTTATTTGCCGAAATGGCGAGACAAAGCGATGCGCTCTCCCTCTAACGTGGAATGCCGCGTATGATTTTATTTGCGAGTACACATTGTTGACGTTTCTAGTATGTGACAATTGTAGATGTCCAGAGGTTGATTCATCGGTCGTTGACCCTGTATGTTTGACAATTTATTTAGGGACGTAGGTATTCCCTACACTATTTTGTAGATTTTACCATTTTTATTGAACTGGTAAAATAACTATTTGGACCTACCAAAGAGGGTTTACACAATAAACAGTGATCTAAATATGTCACGCTTTCATTTAATATTTTATCAAAGGCCTAAGTAAATTTAAAGTTAAACAGTATTTTTTATAAAGCGTCCGAGTATATTAGGAAATGCTACAAAAGACAACTTTTAAAATAACCAAAATTTAAAAAAAAACTCTTTTTTCCAGTTATTTTTCCAATTCCACTCAAGATTTTCAACCCAATCGATATTTGACTCCATGTTCCTGACATTCTACAATCTGGCTTTCACCGCGGCACCTCCCTTCGCACTCTCCCTCTCCGAGCAGTGTCATGACTCCAGAACTCTTATGAAGTAAGAAAATATAATATATTTTTATTAAACATATATGAATTTAATATGTTTTATTGCAATTACTTATTTATATTTTATTACACAATTGTTTAAGACAGAAACGTATGTAATATAATGTCAGATGCCATTCATAACTCCCGAAAAGTTGGCAGTTTATGTTTTAGCGCTGCACCACTCAAAGACAGTGGTGCAGCGCTTAAACATAAACTGCCAAAGCGCTACTCCCCCCTTTTTTTTTTTTTTTCCTGGCGAGTTTATTTCCATGTGGCAATCTCTTCCAACCAACCAGAAAGATGTTTTGTTGGACCCTAAGGGAAAACCAGACTGAATTCCCATTTTAAAAAAGTCTGGGTTCCAGCGGAGATCAAATCCGCAACCTCCGGATCGGCAGACAAACGTCTTACCACCAGGCTATGGAGGTCGCCCCCCCTTCCAGCCCTTATTGATTTATCCCCCCAATATAGTGCCCAGTGATAAATTTGATAATAAATAATGTGCATACGAATTTAACATAACACTTAAGTGTAATTTGATAATAAATAATGTGCATACGAATTTAACATAACACTTAAGTGTAATTTAAAGATCATCAATCCTCGATATTTGAAAAAAATCCAGATCTTAGTAAAATAAAATACTTGTACCTTTTATTTGCATATGTATATATGACAAAAGTCTACACTGGCTTAAGTGTTGCCAACGGATTGATTTCAAACTTTGTCTCTTTGTATTCAAGTCCCTTAATGGGATATCTTTCGCATCTATGTCTGAGACATGTTCCTTTGGAGAAAACTAAAACTTTAAGGTCAATTTCTTATTTATCTAATAAATTGGTTGTTTCAAATCAATTCAATAGAGTGGTGTATTGTGATAGAGCTTTTGCCGTTGCTGCTCTTGTGGGGCGAAATAGTCTGCCTTCTAGTATTAGAGATATGGGTGGCATATGCAGCTTTAGGAAGCACTTGAAGAAATCCTTTTAAAGAGGTCTTATCAAGTGGGTTCAATTTTTGAGTTAGAGTGTCGTTAAGGAAAATTTTCTTTATAAACGGCGCTATAAAATTTTTCCCTTTTTTATTATTATTATTAACAAAAGCTGCATCCATACAAATTTAAGAATCTTTAAAAAATGAAGTAGATTTTGTATGCTTATTTAATCTTTGTTCTTATTATTCTCAGTAATCCACATCTTTACAAGAAACAAATTCACAACAAGTTACTCTCCTGGAAGTACTTTCTTGGCTGGTGTGGGATGGCCCTCTACCACTCCGTTGTCGTATTCTACTTCTTGTACAGTCTGTGGCTCTTCAACCCTATCATCTTTGAAGATGGAACTTCATCTGGATTATGGTATGTTCAAATACTTAAAAACAAATTCAACACCAATATGAATTTATTTATCTAGTTTATAAAGCTAACATAAACAGGTTAACCAAATTACATACAAAGCTGAAAGAGTACTATATAGTGACAAGAAATAAAAATTAATAAATAGAAATCATTGTTAGTCTGAAACAACTAACTCCCATTACTAAGAAAGCTCAAAATACTTCCTTAAAAAAAATCTGAAATGTTGAAGACGTCAATATTTAAGGCCCTATTCAAAAGGTACAGACCATGAAACAAAGGAAGAACACTTGGTAAAATAGTTCTACATATTTCCAGTCTAAACAAATCAACATCCTTGTAGTTTTCCTCTTTGGATCTTGTTTGTAATGGTGAAGTTGATTACAAATAAACTGTGAAGATAAACAGCGACATATTCACAACATCAGCATCATCAACCATTTAAAAGAATGATGAAGAAACATCTTGATGACATAACCTTGTCTCTTTAAAACAAAACACTGAAATACTAAAGACCACAAAAATACTTTGGACACCTAATCCCCACACATTAATCAGCAACCAGCTGATGTAAAGAAATAAAGAAGATTTGTGGCTACTCCAAGCTGGAAATTCAAGAAATAGAAATAGTTATGGTTTAACCAGTGTATTGAATTTTTTATTTTTTTTAATAGTTGTATAGAATCTAATGATGTCAGCGTTATTATTTGTCAGTATGTTCACCCACATGAAATTTTATCATATGTTCACCCACTTTAAAATCTTTCTGATAAATATCTTAATATTCTGAAAAATATCTCATCAAAATCGTTTCAATTGCTATGGAGTTTTCAGGTAACAAGACTGAATACAGTGTCTTCCTTTTATAAAATGTAAAGATAACTTTAATATCAAAGATGGTTACAATATCTGATGGGGTTAACGGTAATAGTCAATGACATTGTTACATGGTTTTTATTCATTTTTCCAGGTGCCTAAGCATGCTTCTCTCACACTGTGTGGTATGCATAGTCAACCTGAAGATATGGCTGTTATCTCGCTACCAGTCGTACGTCTTTATCCTGACTGTTGTGCTATCCATTCTCGTTTTTGTTCTATTCTTCCTTATTTATACTGCAGTTTACTTGTAAGTGTTTCATTTTGCTTTACATATGCTAAACTTAACTCTAATTATTATTTTAAGAATATTTTATAGCATGCATAGGAGGCCAAAGAGACCTTTTGTTTTTCTTTAACTGAATTGAGCAAATTTTTCTTGTATACAATACAATTTAGCAGATTTATTGTGGTAATCACTTCTAACAAACCAGTGGTAATCACTTCGAACCAACTAGAAAGATATTAACAAAGCTTTAAGTGAAAATCATATTGGGTGTACAAATAAGTCACCGCCGTTTGAAAAAAGTTGGCGCCACCAGTAAGTTATGGTTAAAATTGTCAGATGTAAAATGTCATTATCGTAAGGTTGGACATCTGTTAACAACATGACCTTGAAATATTAGTGAATTTTTATCAGTATAACATATTTTTTTGTGTTCGAAAATGTCAAGTTTTGAGCCGAATAAGCGTCATTTGCGGGAACTTTTGATTTACTTCTTCAATTTGAAGAAATCTGCAGCTGAGGCGCATCGATTGCTTGTAGAAGCATATGGTGAGGCTGCCTTAAGTGAGAGAAGTTGTCGTGAGTGGTTTCAAAAGTTTAAGAACGGTGAATTTGACATCGAAGACAAAGAACGTAGCGGAAGGCCGAAAGTGTACGAAGACGCGGAATTGGAAGTATTATTGGATCAAGATTCGTGCCAAACGCAAGAAGAACTTGCACTTACATTAGGAGTGACTCAACAAGCAATTTCACATGGGTTGAAATCATTGGGAATGATTCAAAAACAAAGAAATTGGGATTCATATGAACTGACACGGAGAAACTTTGAATGCCAATTTTCCACATGTGAAATGCTGCTTGCCAGGCATAAACGAAAGGGTTTTCTGCACCATATAGTCACTGGTGATGAAAAATGCATCCATTATGATAATCCAAAAAGGAAGAAATCATGGGGATCCCCTGGTCATGCTTCAACATCTACGGCTAAGCCAAATATTCATGGAAAAAAACTCTTGTTGTGTATTTGGTGGGATCAGCTTGGTGTCGTGTATTATGAGTTGCTCAAACCGAATGAAACCATTGCTGGGGCTGTCTACCGAACATAATTGATGAGATTGAGTCGAGCACTCGAGGAAAAGCGCGCCCACTACTACGCCAGACACGACAAAATTATTCTCCTGCATGATAATGCTAGTCCACATGTTGCGGCACCGGTCAAAACCTATTTGGAAACACTCAATTGAGAAGTTTTACCCCACCCGCTGTATTCACCAGACATTGCTCCTTCTGATTACCACTTGTTTTGATCGATGACGCATGGCCTGTCTGAGCAGCACTTCACATCATATGAAGATACCAAAAATTGAGTCGATTCGTGGATAGCCTCAAAAGATGATGATGATGACTGACGCGGTATTCGTATGCTGACAGAAAGATGGGGAAAAGTAGTGGCAAGCGATGGGTACTACTTCGAATAAAACATGAGGTTCCGTTCTTTCACAATAAATGCCCATTTTTTTATAAAAAACGGCGGAAACTTATTTGTACACCTAATACTAAAATCCTTTTTTTTTAATTGGGTATCAATGAGAGAATGAACTACGAGAGAATGAACCCATTGAGATTTAAAGGCAGGCGTTTTATCAACTTGGCTATGGATGTCGTCAAATTCTCATTATATTACATCTAAATAGGCCAAAATTAACCAAGCCCACAAGCCATAATTCCTATTACAGATTATCAGAAAAAGCAAAGTTATGCCAATCAATAATTGAATTTCATGAAATAAATTATTTATTAAAATGTACACATAACTTCTAGAGATCTGTTCCATAGTAAAATATCAACTTAAAGCGCTATACTTTTTGAGTTTATAAAAGGAAGGAAATAAGTAACAGTTAAAAAATGTAATCGAAATAAGATCTAATAGAGAGATTAAAATCAAGACTTCAATGATGAATATAAAGTCTACTTTATTTTTCATTCGTTTGTATAGTACCCTTTATCATATCAGAATTGGTAATGCAGACATATTGAAGAGTGAAACCAGGTGATAAAATTGTCTATGGCCCCATTATTGAGCCTTTGAATTTAGAACCACTAGAGTAAGCCCAGAACTCGCTATTCATAAAAACACGAATTCAAAATACTACTAAACATGAATAAACAACAACACTCGCATCAATTTAATGCAAATGAGTATTGTTACCAGATAAACTAATTTACCAGACTAGAACCCTTTTTTATTGGGTACCATCACGAATCAAACCCAAAATACCTGGATGGAAGCCAAGCATCTTACCAACTAGATTACAGAAGTCCTCTATCATCAGATCATTTGGTCACAAAATAATGGTATAGAAATAAATCTATCATTGTGTTATGATAATTTTATAATCATCTTATTTTTCTTCTTTCAGTATGTATGATGGTGATGTACATTGGACATACTTGAAACTTTTTGGATCCTTATTTTTCTGGTTTGGAACAACTATAATTATAATTGGATGCCTGTTTCCTGACTTTGTTGTTAAAATATATAAACCTGTGATAAAAAAACATTCCAGGGAGAGGAACGATGGCCATCCTGAAATTATAGAACTCACTCAACTGTGATAGTAAGTGTTGTGTATTGACATATTAAAAAAAATAGTATGACTGTGATAATGACATAACTATGAAAAAACTTATTTATTTGTAGTGATATGTTTGTAAAACTAATAGAGCCAGTGTTTATAAATTTAAAGATATATACAAAGTTTCTTACAAAGTGATGTTTGAGTTTTAAAATTGTTATTTTATTGTGCATGAAAATTCTACCACTCTCTCAAATATTACTTCTCATACAATTAATAAAACAATTTATGTGTGCTATATAATTATAAGACTTATTTCACTTTTATTGTTTAAACTTAATAATGTTTTAGAACAAGTGTAATATACTCGTATATTAAAGATTATTAATTTTAATAACTTTTATCAGGGAAAATATGATTGAATTAGATAATTGGTTTATACAGTAATTTTTAAAAGCACCAACGACAAGTATACCAACTCCCTTATTTTGTATTGTGCCTTTTATGATGATCACCATGGTAATAGGCATTCCTTCATTTATTTTAAATGAAAGTTAACTGAGACTGTAACACTATTCTAGGGATATTCAAAGTTTAATATTGACATAATTTTGATTGACATATGGAATTAGTAATGTACTATATATTGTTTGATTTTCCCATATATGTTTATATTTTCATCTGTGTTATTTAGTTATGCTTCACAAGTAGCACAATTTCTTTTAAAAGTAGCTGTAAAGTAAATACTAAAGATTGAAAACTGTCTATGACAGTGCTACTTTTATACTAATAATACCTTTAACCACACTGAGATGCATGACTGCACGGTAACGCACTGGACTTTCATGCGGAAGGTCACTAGTTTAAACCTCACGTTATGCTACTCCCCTTGAATTACACAGGCATTTTTTCCATTTAGTATTCAGGAGTATAAGGATACTTATGACTTAGATCATATGTATTCTTTCGAAAAAGAAATTTAAATAAGCAGGTATGCTCCAATCGTCTCAATTCGGTGTGCCATCGGAGCTCACTCACTAAAAAAGAAACAAAACTACTCCATGGCACAGCTTTGTTCTCTAACTGAATTGACAATGGAATGGCGAGGATATTCTCGACCATGAGGCCTAGCAATGATGATGGCGAAAACTTATTATTTACAAAAATTAAAGATTTTTATGAAAATATTTGTTAAAACTTTTTCATAAATCATGTTGTACTGATTTTAAATGAATTTTAAAATTGGCAACAAGTATTGAATATAATATTGACTTTGAATAATTAATTAATATAATAGAGCAATGGATGAAAATCATTTGTTTTCCACCTGGGTGGAATTCATATGGGTCCTTTGCTTATTAGGTATTCAGATTTTTGTGAATGCCGAGAGTAAATTTATATTAATCATTATATTGGGTGTTAACATAAGTTGTGTCCGTTATACGTTATACGCAATATCTTATAGAGCAGAACATTTTCTTACAAATGACGTATAACCTTTACCATTTTGTTTTACTTTTGGTGCTCATTTTAAAATTTGAAAAATAATGGACACAACTTATGTTAACACCTAATATGTGGAACAGAAAACCTAAACTCTTTATTCTATCAGATCCTTTCGATTCAATATTTGACCACTTCCACAGCATTTGGAACAACCACTTCAAGGTTCTAATGTAGCTTTTCATTTGCGTCTATATTAATTCAAAGGACTAATGTAAAGCTTCAAACCAGAGCATGCCAAATGGTTTTAGGGTGTTGCCTTCATGGAATATATAAAGCTAGTCTATGATAAAGTGCTGGATATTTTTCATTCTTGTAAGGAAGACAAGATAAAAAACAACATACACATTAACAACAAATTGTTTTACTGAGAATTACTAACAAAATCTGTGAAAAATACATAATGCCAGAGGTGTAATTTCAGACAATATAGATTTTTAGTTCTTGTTTTTTATAGACTAACTTTTAATAAGTTACACTTTATTTTTCGATTGCAAGACAAATAACATTTACATCAACTATGATCATTCTAAGATTTATTTTAATATCATTGGAATATTTACACATTGATAAATACCATAATGCCCTCCTCAAAACTTGTGTGCGCTTCAAATTGTGTACGATTTATAAAATTGATACATTTTTAGAAGTAATAATGCCCTCATTAGGAAACACTGCTTTAAAGAAAACTTCCCTTATCTTGTATGAGTAAACATTGAGTGTCGTAATTATCTTTTCATGTGCCCTGTGCAAAGTTTTATTTGAATACAAATACTAAATAGATTTATATACATAAGAAATATGGAGATTATAGTTAATCATTCCACACAACAAAGCATGGCAGCGAAATTAAAAATTTGGAAATATTAATTTATTTCTTCTTGAATAATGACCGTGAACTCCTATCATGTTCATGTGGAACCTATTTTCCCACCTTCTGGATCTTTCCCATGGCTTTCAAACGTATGGAAACTGCTTCTCGTGTCACATTTAATTGATCCGCGAGTTGTTGTTGCGTTTGAGCGTCATCCTCATCCAACAATGCTTGCAATTCGGCGTCTTCAAACTTTCTCGGTGGTTTTCCACGTTCTTCGTTTCTCACGTCAAAATCGCCACTTTTGATTTTTTTTAAACCACTCAAAGCACTGTGATTTAACCAGAGCATGCTCCCCGTAAGCTTCGACAATCATTCGATGCGATTCTGCAGCAGTTTTCTTCAAATGGTAACAGAAAATCAATGCTGTCCGCAAATCGTAGTTTTCAGGCACAAAAACAGACATGTTCAACACTATGAAAACATATGTAGTTGTATTAAACTTGTATTGTTGTGAGTTAATAGTCTTTGACAAATGTAAACACAAGAAAAAGGCGCCAATGACGCGGTTTCACAGTAACTACATTGACAACTAGAGCCATCTATGAGCAAATTACGGTTTCGTGATTACATACCTGGTATATATGAAGGAGTATATGCCAGTGTCAAGTGATGATTATTTTATTAGACAATATTTTATTTGTCAGTTCCATTTCAGAGCGCTGGATGTCTTGGGCATCTAATGCACCTACCTAGTTAGGGAACTATACATATTATTTGTTGTTTTTTTTCGCTGATTAAGGGAACAAAAAAAATCTACTCTATTATTCATAAATGTTTTAGTGTTAAAATAAAGTATTGTCAACTTTTTTCTAGAATTTTTATTATAAATGAAACTTTTGATTTTTATTTTGTATAATTTCACCTATGTGCCTTATTATAACTATGTAGTTGTTTCTCTCCTAGAGAAAATTATTAACCCAATTCCATCCTAAATATCTTAAAAAAAAACATTATATTAAATTAATAAATATTTTCACTGATTCATAAGATTATATAAGAGGGCAACAAAGGAAAAAAACCTTAATTTTATCTATGTAAATTTAATATGTAATTAATAATATTTTTTTCCAAGTGTATGTTTTTTGTAAATAATAAACAAATTTTTCAAATAATGTTTTCATTAAAATAGTTTAATTTTAATTTAATCAATATAATTCAATTATTCGTCACTACCTATACATGTTGGAAGTAGAGCATGTACTAGAGTGAACGGTACCCTGATTGAGTGGTTTAATATTTCAAAAGTGGTAAAGCAAGGATGTGTTATGTCACCCTGGTTGTTTAATATTTACATAGATTCGTGTGTGAAAGAACTACAGAGGTCAATGGGCGGGGTTCAAATATTGAATGAGAATGTTTGTGGATTGCTGTATGCTGATGACATGGTAATGTTAGCGAAGATCGAGGATAAATTACAAAGTCTGATAAGTAAATTGTATGAGTAATATGCGATGTGTGGGTTAGATTACCGAAAGATTAGATGAGAAAGTTGAAGAATTTTGCTATTTAGGTAGTATTTTCTCAGATGGTGGAAGAGTTATGAGGGATATTGAATAACGTGCAGCAATAAGAAACAAGTCATAAGGCACCAAAAAATATACCATATACTCAAACCAAACAGTATCAATATCTGCCAAAATGATAGTCCACAACAGTATTTCACTACAAACTTGATGTATGGGAGTGAAACATGGACACTGAAAAAGACTGAAAAGAGCTGAATAAATGCTGTTGAAATGCGTACACTTAGAAGAATTCATGGAGTATGTATGACAGAATATGAAATGAAATGATTAGAGATGAGTGTGAACTTATGGCTGATGTTTAAGCAAGATGAAGAAGACCACTCTAAAATGGTTTGGGCACATGGAACGAATGAATGAAGAAATACTAATAAAACAAATATATTGAGTAAATGTGAGTGAAAGGCGTGGAGAGGAAGATCAAAGAATGCGTGGTTGGATCAAGTATATACGATATTTGGAAAAAAAAATATAAAAGTCGGAGAAATCGTACCAGCTGTATGAGAAGGTGTATGAATATAGAAGAAGCGAAAGATGTATCAAAGAATTTAAAAAGTACCAAATAATGATAAAAAATGTGGTAGTTTCAGCCTTTAAGAGTCAGGCTGCTTAATTGGTACATGCAAAGACCATTGGACAATACACTGATGGACTTACAGAATCAGGAGTTCAGAGACTGGAGACTGAAGGTGCAAAGGAGGCTAAAGTTCTTGAAGAGTAGTATAAATAAATTTATACATAATTTATAGCTCACAGATCTATTTTAAAAAACTACTTTGACAACAAATGTGATAAATGATTTATAAGTAAAACCACTATTCATGTATGGTTTAATTGTTTTCTTTATCTTTAAACCAAAATGTTTAAATTGATTTTTTTTTCATTCTTTTTAAATCTTCTCATTAGACCCATAATTTACTTCTACTCTTCCTATAAGGCTCGGTGTTGTAGCATTAAAACTATATGTATCAATTTTTTTGGTCCTAAGTACTAACCTGAAATCCCAGCCTGTTTTCGCAGAACTCCTTTCCTTGATACCTCACAGATCGTTTCTCACTATTAACATCAAATTCAGCACATGTCCCGACCACTTAAGATCAGTTCGATCCCAAAATTACCAGCGCAACGTTATAATATTATATCAAAGTTTCTGTACCAAAAAATGTACGTGATAACATATAACACCAGAAAAACAACAGTGCTCATAATAAATGGGTACAAAAAAATCATATTTGAAAAAAAATACTAAAAATTACCAGTTCATAAAATATTGGCTTCCTCATATTTTCTCTCTTTTATGTTGAAAGCGGTAGTTTTTTTATGTCTACAAAAATTGACGACGAGACCCAAGCAGATTATATGACAAAGCCCGTATTCATAGAACAATCTAACACTAAGTACTAAATCTTAACTATTTTTTTCTGAATAAATTAATATTTTAAGTCAAATTTGTCGTAACTTCCTTATATGTAAGGGCGTTACGTGGTCTTATTAACTCTCTTTTAAGTTCGGAGCGTATGATATCTGACTCTGAATACAGATAACGAAATTTTAAGGTTAAAAATTTGTATTTAGATCGGACTATGAATACGGACCTATATATCTGAAATATAGTTCGAAAAAACATAAAGCTGTTAAACCAACAATTTTACTACAAAACTTTTTTTAAATTTAAGTCAAACAAACGGTCTTAAAAAAAACAGATCGGTGTCCATCAAGAGTCAAACCCAGATGCTTTATTTGACATTCACCATGATCCAAACCCGGATGCTATATTTGACATACAAAATGATCCAAACCCGGATGCTATATTTAACATACACCATGATCCAAACCCGGATGCTATATTTGACATACACCATGATCCAAACCCGGATGCTATATTTAACATACACCATGGTCCAAACCCGGATGCTACATTTGACATACACCATGATCCAAAAGTGGATGCTATATTTGACATACACCATGATCCAAACCCGGATGCTACATTTGACATACACCATGATCCAAACCCGGATGCTATATTTGACATACAAAATGATCCAAACCCGGATGCTATATTTGACATACAAAATAATTCAAACCCGGATGCTATATTTGACATACACCATGATCCAAACCCGGATGCTATATTTGACGTACAAAATGATCCAAAACCGGATGCTTTATTTGACATACAAAATGATCCAAAAGCAAGTATGATTATCATTAGACTACCAGTACTGACGAAATACCAACATATAAAAAAAATATACGAAATATAAACACTCAATAATTTGAAAATAAAGAGTTTTTCGCTGTTTTAATTTTTAAATTACACTTTCGTTATATACATTGCAACCTGGTGAATATATTACCTTGTGGCACTCTTCCAGTCAACGAAAAAAAAAATTAATGATGCTTTAGTGAAAACCAGACTGGACCCACTTTGAAAGATATTTGGAACCAGTAGTAATCGAATCCGTAACTATCGTGTCAGAAGATACGCTTCTTACCAATTAGAGCACATGGAGGTCATTATTATATTATTGTTACCATAAAAATTTATCACAAAAAATTTAAATAAATTTATCTATACCTACATTAACTAGCTGTAAGAAACTATGCAATTTTTAAATCAATTTTTTTAATCCATATTAAAAATTGGCATAAATATATGTATTTGATCTCGTTTCGGGTGGACCTACCAGAAATATTAAACAAAGTCAGAATGAAAACACACGATTTTTTTACTGTTATATAATTTTATTCATATTGCTACACAACGATACAACTGGAAAAGTAATTAAACATAACAATTACATCTTACTTAGTAAATCAAAACTTCAAGTATAACAAGAAAAATGCAAAGAAATGCAATTGGCGTGGATCGGCTAGAACTGTTCAATTTGCATTTTTTGCCATTTGGCACGAAATCCGGTCGACACACACACTTCCCCGATTTGCATTGCATAAACAAAATGCTTTCATTTTCATTCATACAGTGTGAATCGGTCGTGCAATTATCTCCCAAATACACGTATTCAATACATCTTTTATCACTCAGGTTACGACCTTCAGGACAAACGCATTTTCCGTTATCACAAACAGCATTTTCCACTCGGGAACAGTTCTTTTGTGTCTCACAGCGTCCACCGGTCAAGCAAAGACGACCTTCTTGCCGAAGGCCCGGAATACAAGAACACTTTCCGTCTTTACACTCGCTGCCATCCACGTATTTACAATTTGCATCGTATCCGCAAACACTTCCGAGTCCGGTAGATTCCATGACATCCTGATGAGCTGTCGAATTAGTTGATTCAGTTACTAGGAATGAAGAAATCGCAAAAAAGACGATCAAACACAATTTTAGGGTCATCTTTAGTACTCGTATTTATTTATTTTAAATATTAAATCGCGTATAATTTTTATTTTATTTCATATGAATTTCGTTATCAAATGCGTTGCAAGCGACCACTACGAGACAATCTAATGAAATAAAATAAAAAATTCTACTTACCTACAATATTTTTTTTGATATATTGTATTGAATCAATGATATTTGAAATACATTGAATATTGTCAGGGCCGACTTGTAGAGGCAGCACCCTTAGGCAGTTTGCAACCTAACTTTCACCCCTCCCTCAAATATATATAATTGAAAAAAATGTTCCCTTTTCCGTTTCGAATGATGACCTTGGATGATGATGTACGAGTATATCACATATCATGCCACCACATATCACACGGCCGCGCGGTAACATGGTGCTGGTCCTCTCGAATAACACAGGCATTTTTCAAAAACAAAACTCCACGACACAGCTTCGTTTTCCAACTATACTGATCCTCAACTACGAGACGAGGCCCAGCAACGACGACAGTTTTCATCATGCTTTCTTCTCCAAAAATGGGTGTTCAATGACATTGAAGTTCATATTTTATTTTATTACAATGTGCGGTCTTTTATCGACCATTAAAAAACGTTACATGAATAATACTCAAATTAGAATTTTGAATGCCCATGAATATAAATACAACTGTCACAAAAATTATAAACATTTACATGAATCACATACAAAAAAAAAACAAAAAGCACCTACCACACATATAATACAAAATTAACACAAGTCAAGGCTCAGGTAATCAAAGGCACTAATATACAAAAACAATAATCTAAGAAAATAATGTTAAATATAAGCATACATATAATTAATCCACAACAATACACAAAAAAACGAACATCGAAACTTCAACATATTTACAGATATTTAGAAAAGTTTGAGAGAAACAAAATCAACGAAAGAAAAGAGAAAAAAATCAACGAGATATTCCTGCCGCGGCGCGCTGGACTTATAAGAATCTGTGTATGGGTATGTAGACAATGTGCGCAACTACTCGTACATACGATTGTTGCTACTTAAGTTTTGAGATATGGCAACACCAGTGTACATACGTCAAATCTGACATCAGCATCGTAAAGTTTGACGTTTTTAATGGTATACGTGCTCAAAAAGTTGTTTGCGCACGAAGCACTTCGAAGCAAATGGTGGCTTGTTTCTTCGGTATAAATGGTCATGTCGCAACAGTGCCTTTAGTGGAACGTCGTACGGTCAATTCTGAATGGTACACCACCATTTGTTTGCCAGAAGGGTTCGGAGAAATGAGAAAAACCAACCGCCGAAGACGGATCATTCCCCACCACGACAATGCGAGCTCTCACACATCGGCTCAAACAAGTGACTTTTTGAGCACTCAAAACATCGAATCGATGGGTCATCCGCCGTACAGCCCTGATTTGACACCAAATGACTTCTTTTTATTCCCGAACATCAAAAATAAATTGCGAGGTCAACGTTTTTCGACGCCTGAAGAAGCGGTTGATGCGTTCAAAACGCATGTTTTGAAGTTATCTCATTCGGAGTGGAAAAAGTGCTTCGAAAATTGGTTCAAACGCATGCAAAAGTGTATTGATCTTCATGGAGAGTATTTTGAAAAACAATAAAGCTATTTTCGATGATAAATATTTGTTTTTACTTGTCTGTCTCAAAACTTAAGTAGCAGCCCTCGTACATGCTAACGCTCGCTTTTTAAGACCTGTCCTTTTGTTTTTTTTTTTTAGTAAAATCGGTTGTAACTTGCATATTACGATGCACGTTTCGTTGGAAATTAAAGCAGTCCTTACATTATACAACCGTTGAACCAACATGTACGAACGGTTGATAGGTACGAGTCTTGCAACTATGTATGACTGTAATTATGTCTGAATAGTCAAGTGGATAAGTGTTTGTTTAAAAAAATGAAACTGGCCAAATTTGTTTAATGTCTTCTTATTGCCCAGTTGCTTCATAATCCCCCCTCTTGTTACAGGGTCTCGTAGTCGAGGATCCCCTCGCTATTCCAACGTCAATTCAGTTGGAAAGTGAAGCTGTGCCATGAAGTTTTCTTCCTTTTTCTCGTATTTAAGTGAGTAAGCCGTTACACACTAGAAAATCCACCGGCCATATCGATGTACTAGACCCAATGGCACACCTGAAGTGAGACGATCGGAGCACACCGGCATGTGTTTTTACATTTTCTTTTTTAAAGAATAGATATGATCGAAGTCATAGTAATCCTTATACGCCCGAATACTAGGTGGAAAAAAATACTTTGTTATTCGAGGGGAGTAGTACAGCGTGGGGTTCGAACCGACGACCTGCCGCACCAAAGTCCAGTCACTCTGCCCTTGGGGCCAGCAACGTCCTCCAGATCCTTCCAGCGCCTACAGAGGTGGTGGTAGAGACCGCTTTGGGAAACTATAATATATAATATTCTTGTATATACCTTTATAATCTATATATAAAATGTTCCCTTTGGTTTTTCGCCCCTAGGCAAATGTCTAGGTTTGTCTATCGCAAACGCGACTCTGAGTATTGTGTAGTGTGGCACTTTGTATTATCCACAGATATTTAAAGTGCCACACTACACAATAAATATTTGTATTATTCACCTTAATTATTACATTTTTATGTCTTAAGGTTGATATGTTGATTAAAATGAAGAATAGCACTCTCAGATGGTTTGGGCAAGTAGAACAAATGAACGGAAAAAACTAACAAAACCAACATATAGTACAAATGAGAGGGGATGGCATGTGAAAGAAGACCAAAGGAATAATAGTTGGATGAAGTAAAAAATATTTTGAAAGAAGAAAACGTAGAAAGCTCGAGAAATCGTAGGAGTTGTGTGAGAAGGTGTATAGATGCGGTAGAAACTTAGGATACTGGCAAAGTACAAACACCGCAAGAATATTTTTCCTAAGCAGATTTACAAAATAAATTAAATGTATTCAATTAAATTACAGTCAACGCTTTTTAATAAAGTAGTGGGATGTCTATCGGTGGGGCGGGTTGATGTTTTCATTATAGCTTTATGGAGATCCGTTTTTTCGTGTTAGGTTGTTGAGTTTTGTTTTTATAGAGACGTCGTCTGTCTCCTTACTGGATAGTGTTATTGCTATTGCAGAAGGAAGTTATTTGATGCAATGGGCAAGGGTTTTTGATATTGTCTCTCCGTGATGGGAGAAAATGGCGAACATGGCAATAAGGGTTATATTTTCATGGCATCAATTGATATCAATAAAATAATAATTACAATTAACAAGTCTCAAGGAGAGACTTTGGATGAAGCTGATTTATAACTTACACCAATTTTAACCATGGGGAATTATCGCATGGTTAAATATTTGTTTTTTTTCGTAATTTTTTTTCAATTGTACCTACAATAAATTAATTTTTTTTCACTAACAATTTATATCGCAAATTTATGTTCCCAAGATATTTCCAATGTTTTTCTCTATAACAAATTATTCATTAAACTCTTGCAAAGCGCTATTTCTTTTATCTCTTTCAAATATTTCTGGTTGATTAAGGAAAATTTAAAATATGTCTTTCCTTTCAATATTTTAGTACCGTCTTTGATGTATGGAAGTAAAAGGTGTGGGTTGAAAAAACATCTGATTGTACTCGTGGCCGGAATCGACCTCTAATGGAGTGTATCTCAACCGGGGGGGGGGGGGGGGTGTTATTTGATGAGACCAGACCTTTTGATAGCTTCTCTTTTAAATGCATTTTCTGCATATGTACATACTATATTGCTATCAATCAATAAACCTATATTTATTTATTTAAATGTGGACGTGGAAAAGACAAAAACGAGTCGAATAAATACTGCGGAAATTTGTGCACTTAAAAGAATACAAAGGATGACAATGTATGACATAATACGAAATAAAGTGGCTAGAAATGAATGTGAATTTAAGGCTGCTGTGTTGAGTAAAATATGAAGGAGATCACACTGAGATGGTTTTAGCACGTGAAAGGAATGAATATAGAAATAACATAATAAACATGAAGTGCAAAATGTAAATGGAAGGTGTGGTAGAGGAAGATCAAGGAAAGTATGGTTCGATCAAATTAATAATATTTTGAAAGAATGAAAAGTAAGAAATGAGAACAATCGTAGGAACTATGTGAGAAGATGTATGGATGTTTAACATTTTTTCTTGCTATAAAAATAATATAATAAAAATAAAATTTTGTCGACATATTTCCGCAATATTGAGATATAATAACATATATATCTAATGGTAAAATAAATAGTAAAAAGTACTTACTTATTTTCATGGGGAAACAATGCGCACGAATTTAAAAAACGCCAGTACCCGGTGGTAAATAATACACATCGGGCTTAAGAAAGAGACTGTCGCTTTGTAGAGCGCCGTCTCTGTCGCACGCAGTGTTATTGCATCGTGCGACAGAGACGACGCTCTACAAAACGACAGTCTCTTTCTTAAGCCTGATGTGTATTATTTACCACCAGGTACTATATTTGATTTTGAGATGGTCACTTTTTACACAGATTAAGTTTATGTTTACATGTGTAATGTAAATATGATGATGTCACTGATTTGTATTTGGTCGCACATTTGATTACGATATTATGAACTACGATTCAAAGTTTTTGACAAATTCACTTTATTAAAGGTAAAGTAAGAAAAATACGTAATTACTTTATAAATAATAACGTATTTTTTAAACTTTCTTATAGAGAAGATTCTCATATAGAGAAGAAAGAATACTGAAAACCCCATACGATAACAATCTAAGTTCACACTACTTGGGTTTCATCTCAGAATTAAAATTTCGAAAGGGAGAAAATTTGCTAATTTATAAAATATTAAAAATAAGTTACACAAAAATACTGAAATATATTTTTTATTATATTATTTTTTATTACATTGGTTTCTTATTTTATTGGTGTGCTTCCTCATACTTACAATAAAAATATTGACGGGAGTCCCGAAAATTCAACCGCTGGCCGCCGCATAATACTCCAGTCGTTCTTACTACGTGAATCCGAATTCGTAAATGCTTTTTGGCGAAAAACTTACGAAATACGCGGATTTTCGAAGTAAAATTTATTACGAATAGTCGCATTCGGGACCTAACAAATAGCGATAAATTCGAATTATGAATTATCGTTGTTTTAATTAACGAACTTTTACGGTATTACCATAATATCTATCTATGTTCCACCTTTGTGGATTTTCATAGAAAATGATTGATTTTCTCTCCTTTCCCAGATATGTCCTCTATACTCAATATTGAGAGGTTTTAATGCACACTCTCTTTCATGGGGAAGTAAAATAACCTTTCGTTTGGGTCATATTTTTTATTTATTTTATAGATATTAACAACCTCTGTGTGTTTAACCCTTCAGGCTTGTATGCCTAAAACATATTTTCAGTCCCAGGGGCGTTTAATTTTTGTTTATGGAGATAGAGGTAAAATTGATATTAATATTTTATATAAGGTTTTATAGCATAATTTAATTCAATTAACACTTTAAGATCCACTGGAATGCTTTTTTTTTAAATCAGTTTCGATCATGGGTCGGCAACCTTTTGTTGTAACAGGGCCAAATATTTTACGTGGGGATTAGTGCGGACCGCACTTGGGCCATATGTAATTACAGTATACCTACAATATTTGTGTACAAATATTTTAGTTTTGAAAATAAAACGCTAATTATATATTTTTACGGCATTTATGGGACTTGAATGTATCAAAAATTGAAATCATTTGTGTATGCCGACAGTTAGGTGTCACTGTCAGCATACACAAAGGCATATGCCGACAAGTAGTTTTGAAAAAACGATAAATTGAACATTTGACGATTTCTTCGAATAAAAAAAAAGTATTTACAACTAAAGCTTGAATCTATTTTTTATAGTAATTGAGTTATTTGAACGAAATCGTTCAACTATTGCTCTTATAAATAGATGATAAAACAGGGCACTGTTTTCGTCCATCCTTGTGTGGGATTTTTGGTGCGCATGCGGTGCACGTCATACGTCCCTGTGGGGAGTTTTGATGCGCGTGCGGTGCACGTCATTCGTGCCTGAAGGGTTAATGATGGATCTCCTACGTAATTTGGTCTTCCCCAGCAACAAAAAAGTAATGGAATTATCTTTATGGTCAATATCTTTGGTTTCAAAATATTCCTGGTATATTATGGAAGACCATTTCTTTAGTGACCACTCCTTGATTATCATCAAATTAAGTACTCAATCGACCTATTTTTAATTGGTAAGTATTAAGTTTAAATTTTGTATAAAATACACAAACTGTGGTGTGTTTTCACCAAAACCAGATAATAAAGTAAACACATCTGCAGAAAATTTTGAAGATGTATAATTCCAATGCGAAAATTTTCCGGGCATGGTGTTGATTGTAGCAAATAAATTTACACTTAAAGTAAATTTCATAAACGAAAATAAAGATATTATTCTGTATTATGGAATAATGAATGCACGGAGGCGGTAAACGCTCGTAAAATAGATATAAACAACTACTAAAAAAAAACGTGACTGGAAAACTTTTTCACAGTAAAACGCATTCAGACTGAAACCAAACGAATTTTAAAAAATAAAAATATCTGGATGGAGTATATTCTGTGAGAGCTTATCTCGTGCAACTCCGCTATCCACGTCGTGGACAAGTGTCAGAAAATTTGGTCTATGCTATGATATCAAGCAACCGAGAACCAAGCATACACCGAATTATAATAAATTATTAGGGGCCTTGCAAATGAATTGGCACCTCAAACAGTTGCAAAATATGATTACATTCCAACTGGAAAATTCTTCACTACTTGCGCTAACTTTTTCTACTGATGAACTAAAATGCGTCACAAATTTACTACTCGATTTCTCCCCATGAGCAGATGGTATTTTGTATAGTTTCATAAATGCATTTAATGAATACATTTCTTTTTTTTTTATCTCTCATCAACCATATGTTTGAAACAGGTCTCGAAGCAGGGAAAGCCCAAAAAGAATATTCCAATATTAAAACCAGGGAAGGATCCAACACAGGCAACATATTTCCACCCTATTGCACTTTCGTCATATTATTGTAGATGAAAGTAGTGAAACATATGATAAAAAATCGGATTGACTGGTTTGCTAAAAACCACAATACTTTTTCTTAAAACCATTACGACTTTTGTGAGAAGTCAACTATGAACGGTTCAAACCTTTCGATAACAGATATTCGTATTTCTCAATATTCTAATTCCTATACTTTAACCACATTTTTAGACCTCTACTACTATATATGTATGATTCTTACTTATATCCTTAAAAA
The DNA here is from genome assembly GCA_949825065.1 of Odontocerum albicorne. Classification (NCBI taxonomy): domain Eukaryota; kingdom Metazoa; phylum Arthropoda; class Insecta; order Trichoptera; family Odontoceridae; genus Odontocerum; species Odontocerum albicorne. Next base: position 38,223,128 of record OX463844.1, read on the forward strand.
AATACTTGAAAATTTAAGAGTCGCTGCAAAATTTATTTTGTTTATTTCCAACATTATCACGGGAAGAACTATTGGCACGGAGAAGCCTTCCGAAATATTAGATGGCAGATTATGGAAAGGCTTGTCACAGGGTTCAGTCACTAGCCTGCTATTATTTAATATTTATATAAGTGATCTAGATCTAGTCATGTAGGCAATATTCATAAGGCATACACGTATAATGCATACCATACACTCAGAGTGACAGGTGCCCGTGTAGATAAGGGCCAGTCCAGATGAGGCGTTTTACGCGCGATTCGAGTAGCGCGTTTCGAATGAATCAAGGTAAATTGACCTAGCTTCGCGGTATTTATGAATTTACGAACATGTCTGTTTCTGTAAAATGTCTTCTTCATCCGTGCGATTGAGTTAGGAGGAAGAAGAAATTTTACAGAAACATACATGTTCATAAATTTCATAAATACCGCGAAGCTAGGTCAATTTACCTTGATTAATTCGAATCACGCGTAAAACGCCTCATCTGGACAGGGTCTAAGAATACTAAATATCTTGACCTCAATATTAATGAATTGATAAGGCAGCAAACAAAAATGGTAGATGTCGCTGAGAGAATTGCCACCCAGAGATGGAACTGGACAGGATATATTGCCAGTACTGATGATAGGTCCAGAAAGTGATGTAGTTGTTATGGCCTTTTGCAACGAAAACACTTTTAGAATTTCAACGTGCAGTTTTATTTGTATAAAGGTTGAATTACATTTGAAGTATAATATTAACAGTATTATAATGAGGATGATGTTAATATCTTAGCGGCTTTAAGAATAATGATGCTGCCTCAGATATGACGTATTATTTAAAGCAAAGATAACTATTCCACGACCCTTCAATAGATTAGAGAGGAATGCGTAGAGTATGTTATCCTGTCAAATCAATATCAGTGATTTATATCTCGTCGCAGCTTCTCCCATTTAGTGATATTAAATCTTTATTGAATTTGGGGAGATAAGCGCCAGCGAGATAGCAAACTAGAAAATAAAACATCGAGTAGGTCGACACTAAAGTAATAACGCTAAATCTAGTACATGATAAGCTTGACAAGGGTATAATATAACTTATAATATTTATTTGAATGTGGATAAGATAACATTGGTTTTGGTGATTATACCGTGTTACAGATAATACCAAATAGGTTCTTAGATAAGTGGTACATGCATAATATATTGAGGGTGAATGAGATAAGAATATAAGATTAACATGTGCTGGCAGTAGAGAGATACATGACACCTCCCTCCGTAATAATAAGAGTCGTCCTCGACTTATCAACATACCGTATTTCCGAGTCTCGAACTCCTTCTAGGAGTTTGATTGATAGGGATTTCAGTATCCACTTCATTAATATTAGGCACTTTACATACATTAAAACAATTGATTATGTTACTGCAGCAACGTCTACAATTGTTTCTCGAATTGGTTCTTTTTGACATATAACATTGATATAGTCTATAGAATACATATAAGACAACTAAATTGACTATGCTCATAAATGTAGATGAAACATATGAATTATTTATTATAGTTTTAATTGTGCTGCTATGTTGATTAATGTCATTGTAAATTTTGTCTAATTTATGACTTGCTAAATTTAAGTCATCTTTGTTTAAATTATACATTTTTGGTTGAATATTTGGAAGAAGTAGAAGGGTTGTTTTATTATCATATTTACAACAATTATCTTCTAGTAAGTTAAAATTAGGTAAAATAGATTTTGACAAAAACATGTTTTTAAAGTCGATCTTATTATCTAATACAGAGTAAGTTATAGTTGTACTTGTATAAATCTTACAACTATTAGAGAGTGATATAATTCCTAAATTATCTAATAATATGTCTGTAGGATCTGTCATATTACATTTAATTGTAACCATAGTAGGTTTATTAAGGACAAAGATCCATTGATTTTTGTTAATTAATTTATGCCAGATTTCATTGGTGTTTAATTGGCAAAGATATTGGTTTATATAAATTGTTACTTACATAATTAGTTAATGGTATAGAGATAACAAATATTATTCTTTTATTTGGAAAATTACATTTTATCTTAATTAATGACATTAATTGATGTACATTTTCTATGTTTACGGGTACAGGAAAAGATGTTGGACTTGGGAGATATTGTATTGATTTTGTTAGTTATGTTACTAATTGATTCGGTGTGATACCGAATGGATGAAGTATATTTGATTTAACGAATAGAATTGTGTCGATACTTATCGACATAGTGGAATATTCCACTAGTGTGTCGACATAATCGACACACTAGTGGAATATTCATTTTGCATATCTGTTGTTAGTAATGTCAACAATGCTAAATGTTTTTCGATAACAATTTTGACTTGTATGTTAATTATATGTTTATTTAGGTTAGAAGAGTACTTTTGTAATTGATTGAAATTTTGATTAAATATTTCTTCGTTTTTGTTTAAATTAGAAAGGGTATTAATAAAATTTGAAATAGTACTTTTGACTATTTGTGTTTAAATGTTCGTAATAGAGTTTGGAAGATGTAGGGATTTGTGTCAAATTAAAGTTTGTATGATGCGAGTTGTGTGCAATGACTCTTTGTTAAATCAGGCAAATTAACCTGGAACGAAGGCTTTCTTTAGCCTTTTAGCATGAACTTTCACTTTTTTATTTTTTATTAAAATTGTATAATTTACAGGTGAATTAATTTCACATATTTTATAAGGACCTGTGTAATTTGGAGAAAAATTTTTTGAGTGGTGTAACTTTGTCACTTCATTTTTAAGATAAACTTTATCGTTTATTCCATAATTTATGTTATTATTTGCTTTTTTATCATAGTTTTCTTTTGATTTAAATTTTTGATTTATAAGATTATTCCTTGCGATTTTGTAAGATTGATTTAGTTTGAGCTGTAATTGATCGATGTAAGTATCGTATGTATATCTAAATTCAGGCTCTTTAGTCATAGAAGTAGGTAATTCAGGCTTATGACCAAATATTAATTCGTGAGGGCTATACTTCGTAGAAGAATGTGGAGTTGTGTTATATGAGAACATGGCAAAGTTTAACCATATATCCCAGTCAGTTTGTTTATCAGATATATAGTGTTTAATATAGTCTGCTAAAGTAGCGTGGCTTCTTTCTAAGGCACCGTTCGACTGAGGATGATAAGAGGTTGTTTGTATTTGTTTGATTTTAAATAGTTTAGCTGTTTCTTTCAAAATGGAAGATGTAAAGTCTTTACCTTGATCGGTAAGTATTTTCTTAGGTATTCCGAACTTACATATGAAGTTATTTACAAATTGATCAGCTATCGTGGTAGCTTCATGATTAGGAATAGGAAAAGCTTGCGAAAATTTACTAAGATCATCTTGTATCGTCAGAATATATTTATTACCATTTTCTGTCAATGGTAATGGACCTACTATGTCTAGAGAAATTTTATCAAAAGGTAGATCCGATGTAGTGGTTATTTCCATTGGTTGTATGTTACGTTGTCTAGAGATTTTATTTCTTTGGTACGATTCACATGATTTGATATAAGTTCTGATATCGGATTTCATTTTATTCCATGAGTATCTTTCTTTAATACGGCGATAAGTTCTATGGAATCCAGAATGTCCTGAATGAGGAAAATCGTGATTTTCTTTAATTATATTTGGTATATCTTTAACGTCTGGGTAACATATTTTGTTTTTACATATTGTTACTTGGATATTGGTTTCGGCGAATATGTAAAAGATAATGGATTTTATTTTATTCCAATTAAGGTTATTTATATCGTTTCCGAACTTAGAGATAGATATAGTACTAATGTTTTGTGATATTAAGATGTCTTTTAATTTTTTGAAACAGTAAAATATGTTTTGATACGACGGTTTGTCCCAAAAATGTTCTTTGACTATCATATGGAATATTTTAAAATTATTATTATCAGAGAATAGTATATCGTTTACGTCACTTTTAGATTTGGAGATTTCGTTATAATTAGTAATTAAGTCTTTTATTTGGGAAGCTATTCCTTGTGACATTTCTTTATCATTTGATATTATATGACACCAGTTATCGTTTTGGGTTAGTAAAAAGTTTCGCCAACGGATTAATCTAGATCCGGGGTCTTTCGTATTGAATAGCCAAACTAGTGGTCTATGATCTGTTATAATATTAAATTTTACACCATATAAATAAGGTCGAAAATGATTAAGAGCAAATATTATTGCTAGTAATTCGCGTTCAGTGGTAGAATAGTTTGATTCAGCTTTATTAAGAGTTCTTGAAGCAAAAGATATAGGTAAATCTTTTGATATAGGGCCTTGGGACAACACGGCACCGAGAGCGAAATTGCTCGCGTCTGTCGTGACATTGAAAGGAAGTAAGAAATCTGGATACTGAAGAATTGGTTCAGTGATAAGGAGATTTCTCATTAGATCAAAAGATTCTTGTTGAGACTTTGTCCAATTGAATGGTTCGTCTTTCCTTAACAACTTTGTAAGAGGTTGTGCAATATAGCTGAAATTTTTGATGAATCTACGATAGTATCCAATTAGACCTAAAAATGCTTTGATATTTTTGGTATTTTTTGGGATTGGATAATCTTTTATTACAGATATTTTGTCGGGATTAGATTTAATACCTTCTTTTGAAATGACATGACCTAGATACGCTACTTCGTTTCTCATAAATTCACATTTATCAGGTTGTAATTTGAGATTGTGGTTTCGTAATCGGTTAAAAATTTCTTTTAGTTTGATAGTATGGTTTTGAATGTTATCTGCATAGATTACGATATCGTCAAGATATACGAAGCACTTAATTCCTTGGAGTCCAGAGAGAACAGAGTTTAACAGTCTCTGGAATGTAGCTGGACTATTTTTTAATCCAAAAGGCATTCTTTGGAACTGGAAGTGACCAAGAGGGGTTGAGAATGCAGTCTTATCACTGTCTTTTTTATTCATTTTGATTTGATGAAAACCAGAAGCGAGGTCAAGTGTGGTAAAATAATTGGAGTGACCTAATTGGTCTAAGATTTCGGAGATATTTGGAAGTGGGTAAGCGTCACCGACTGTGATGTCGTTTAATTTTCGGTAATCGATAACCACACGCCATTTAATTTTTCCACTAGCATCTCTCTTCTTTGGAACAACCCAGAGAGGAGATGACCATGGTGAATTGGATTCTCTAATTATTTTTTGGTCTAACATTTTTTTAATTTGCATATTGACTTCATTTTTATGTACTTCAGGATATCTATATGATTTAGTGAAAATGGGGACATTAGAGCTCGTATGGATTTCGTGTTCGACGGAAGGTGTCGAAGTTAGTTCATCATTTTCTATATAGAATAAGTCATTATATTCTCTGATAAGAGCTAACATGGAATGTTTCTCTTCTTTGTTCAAATGTTCTAATCGTACTGAACTTAGGACTTTGCTTTCGCGATCTGAGTTGTTATTAAAAGAATTTGATACAACATTAAATATTTTCTTTTCTTTTGACACAAAATCTTGATTTAGGATTCTAGAATTTGATTCATCGAATGGTTCGAGGGTTAAACTCATTTCCTCGATACGAATTGGTTTTTCTGTTGTATTTAATATAGTAGTTAAGGCTCGTGAATTTGAATTGACCTTAGTTATAGATTTAGATAAATATACACCCGTAAGTATTTCTATTTCGGGTACAAGACCTTCTTTTATTTCAGGATTTTGCACGAAAAATTCGACGAGGGTTTCCATGCGTGGCTGGATAATAAATACAGTTGAGCTCGATTTCGTACTTGAGTTCGTTTTAGAATTATGTAGCGATTTAGAATTTGATATAGAATTTGGGCTAGATTTATTATTCGAATTAGAGCTAGAGTTATGCATGTCGATTTTGAGATACATAGGGATGTATTGACCATGGAATTCTAGAGAGTTAGTATTATAATTGATTTTTGCTCGTATTCGACGCAAAAAGTCGTCACCAAGTAGACCATCGAAAGGAATGTTGGTTTTTGGTGGCACTATGTGAAAATTGTGATTATACTTCTTTCCATTGAAGCATAATTCGAGTTTGACGATGCCTAGAGTTCGATTTTCATCTGGTGAATTATTAACACCTTTAAGATATGCAATATTACTTTCGTCGACAGGGACGTCTCCTTGAATGGACGAGAGTTTTATTAATGAGATATCGGCACCGGTGTCCAACATTAGATTTAAGTATGTATTAGAGTTAATAGAGTTTGGACACGAAGTTTGAATATAGGGGGCAGAGTGATCTACATGGAATATTCTGCCTTGATGAAATTTACATTCCGAACTGGGGCAGACGGTTCGGAATGATTGGAGTTTAAAGATTTCGAAGAGTTCGCTACGTTATTATTCTTATTATTATTATAAGCGCGTTTGCGACATTCTGATATAACGTGGCCTTTCTTTTTGCAGTAATTGCAAGTTTTTATTATATGTTCGTTGGTTTTAGGTGTTTGTTTATTAGCTGTATTAAAATGATTTATAATTTTTTGATTATTTCGTGGATTTTTAAAACAATTATACGAATTATGACCGGTTTTCTTACAACAAGTACAAGATGTTTTTTGATTATTATTCGTATTCGTATTGTGAGAAACGGGAAACTTAGGATTTTTATATTGGATTAGTTTTTCTTCGTTAAGTGCAAAGTATGAAGCTTCTTCAAAAGATTTAGGATTTTGTCCACAAATCACAGAAGAATAAATGGAACCGACACCGATTAGAAATTGGTGGAGGGCCATCTGTTTTATCATAGTGTTTTTACCCATGGTTTGTTTGTACCCATCTAGGGGATTTTCTGTTTCTGATTTTATTACTCTGATTAAATCACTGTAACATTTTTCCACTCTTTGTGTGAAGCTTGTGATGGATTCATTGCGATTTTGAGTACACGATTGTAGTTCGAGAGATATTTGGGAAAAACTTTTGTTTTCTGTGAAATTTTCTATTAAAAACGATCTATATTCTGGCCATGTATTAAGTGTTCTACATGATGTTATTAAATCGGCCTTTCCTATGACTTGTGTCTGAATGTAGGTAAAAATAAGGTATTTTTGATCATTTTTTGCAAGGTTATATGCGCAGTCGCAGTTTTTAATAAAAGTGTGCAATCTGTCTGTGTTACCGTCAAATGTGTGTATGAGTTTGATTAGAAAATTTAATGAAACTTCTTCTGACGAAGTTGATTCAATTTTTGGTGGCATTTTGTATATAAGATAATATGTATATAGATATAAAGAATGTAAGTATGAATTTAGTAGAATTAGGTTAACAAATTTCAAGGATTCTAAAGCATTTAAGAGTTAGTAGAGTGAATTTCGAAGTTTTCAGATGTTAAAACATTAGGTATCTACCCTAACAGGAAAATTATAACAATATTTTAAAGATAAAACTTACACAATTAAGATTCTTGACATGGTTTCGTTGAGGCACTGGAACTTCTGCTGCAACTCTTGTTTCGTAGGGATGTTTGACGAATGGGGCCTTCTTCAGAGGGGCTGGATCTCGGAGCGTTGTCCTCCGCAGCGATGGCTTGATCTTGAAGGTTTCTTCTTCAGAGGTGGCTGAATCTCAGAGCGTTGTCTTCAGCAGCGATGGCTTGATCTTGAAGGTTTGTCTCTGCAGCGACGGCTTGAACAGTAGAATTCTTCTGTCTTGGTCCGAAGAGTTTTCAGTCGTATATTCTTATATATTCGGCACTTGTCGAAATATGTTTCGACTTGGCTTGTTTCGATTATATAAGTATATAATATTTCCAGTAATTCGCGCTGTTAGTTTCGCGATTTCACGTAGGTCCTTTTTCGATGAAAATTATTTCAATAGGTCGAAAAGGATATCCCGCTTCTGACACCAATTTATTTTCTGTTATGGCCTTTTGCAACGAAAACACTTTTAGAATTTCAACGTGTAGTTTTATTTGTATAAAGGTTGAATTACATTTGAAGTATAATATTAACAGTATTATAATGAGTATGATGTTAATATCTTAGCGGCTTTAAGAATAATGATGCTGCCTCAGATATGACGTATTATTTAAAGCAAAGATAACTATTCCACGACCCTTCAATAGATTAGAGAGGAATGCGTAGAGTATGTTATCCTGTCAAATCAATATCAGTGATTTATATCTCGTCGCAGCTTCTCCCATTTAGTGATATTAAATCTTTATTGAATTTGGGGAGATAAGCGCCAGCGAGATAGCAAACTAGAAAATAAAACATCGAGTAGGTCGACACTAAAGTAATAACGCTAAATCTAGTACATGATAAGCTTGACAAGGGTATAATATAACTTATAATATTTATTTGAATGTGGATAAGATAACATTGGTTTTGGTGATTATACCGTGTTACAGATAATACCAAATAGGTTCTTAGATAAGTGGTACATGCATAATATATTGAGGGTGAATGAGATAAGAATATAAGATTAACATGTGCTGGCAGTAGAGAGATACATGACACCTCCCTCCGTAATAATGAGAGTCGTCCTCGACTTATCAACATACCGTATTTCCGAGTCTCGAACTCCTTCTAGGAGTTTGATTGATAGGGATTTCAGTATCCACTTCATTAATATTAGGCACTTTACATACATTAAAACAATTGATTATGTTACTGCAGCAACGTCTACAATTGTTTCTCGAATTGGTTCTTTTTGACATATAACATTGATATAGTCTATAGAATACATATAAGACAACTAAATTGACTATGCTCATAAATGTAGATGAAACATATGAATTATTTATTATAGTTTTAATTGTGCTGCTATGTTGATTAATGTCATTGTAAATTTTGTCTAATTTATGACTTGCTAAATTTAAGTCATCTTTGTTTAAATTATACATTTTTGGTTGAATATTTGGAAGAAGTAGAAGGGTTGTTTTATTATCATATTTACAACAATTATCTTCTAGTAAGTTAAAATTAGGTAAAATAGATTTTGACAAAAACATGTTTTTAAAGTCGATCTTATTATCTAATACAGAGTAAGTTATAGTTGTGCTTGTATAAATCTTACAACTATTAGAGAGTGATATAATTCCTAAATTATCTAATAATATGTCTGTAGGATCTGTCATATTACATTTAATTGTAACCATAGTAGGTTTATTAAGGACAAAGATCCATTGATTTTTGTTAATTAATTTATGCCAGATTTCATTGGTGTTTAATTGGCAAAGATATTGGTTTATATAAATTGTTACTTACATAATTAGTTAATGGTATAGAGATAACAAATATTATTCTTTTATTTGGAAAATTACATTTTATCTTAATTAATGACATTAATTGATGTACATTTTCTATGTTTACGGGTACAGGAAAAGATGTTGGACTTGGGAGATATTGTATTGATTTTGTTAGTTATGTTACTAATTGATTCGGTGTGATACCGAATGGATGAAGTATATTTGATTTAACGAATAGAATTGTGTCGATACTTATCGACATAGTGGAATATTCCACTAGTGTGTCGACATAATCGACACACTAGTGGAATATTCATTTTGCATATCTGTTGTTAGTAATGTCAACAATGCTAAATGTTTTTCGATAACGATAGGTGGACCCAGAAAGTGATGTAGTTGTTATGGCCTTTTGCAACGAAAACACTTTTAGAATTTCAACGTGTAGTTTTATTTGTATAAAGGTTGAATTACATTTGAAGTATAATATTAACAGTATTATAATAAGGATGATGTTAATATTTTAGCGGCTTTAAGAATAATGATGCTGCCTCAGATATGACGTATTATTTAAAGCAAATATAACTATTCCACGACCCTTCAATAGATTAGAGAGGAATGCGTAGAGTATGTTATCCTGTCAAATCAATATCAGTGATTTATATCTCGTCGCAGCTTCTCCCATTTAGTGATATTAAATCTTTATTGAATTTGGGGAGATAAGCGCCAGCGAGATAGCAAACTAGAAAATAAAACATCGAGTAGGTCGACACTAAAGTAATAACGCTAAATCTAGTACGTGATAAGCTTGACAAGGGTATAATATAACTTATAATATTTATTTGAATGTGGATAAGATAACATTGGTTTTGGTGATTATACCATGTTACAGATAATACCAAATAGTTTCTTAGATAAGTGGTACATGCATAATATATTGAGGGTGAATGAGATAAGAATATAAGATTAACATGTGCTGGCAGTAGAGAGATACATGACATAGTGGTGACTTAGAAAATGAAGTATGGGTCACCAAATACACTATAATTCAAGGATGATAATGATACATGGTAAGTAAATACCGCCAATGAATAGGAATAGCCAACAGCCAGCTCACCTCAGGGGAGATGGACCTTTTCAATTTCGAAGAAGACAATCTGTATATGAGGAGAAAACTCCAAAATTAAATCACCTGCTGATGGTGATTTCATTTTGGATGTCAAACTCGCTCCGCCCTTGGCATGATTTAAGAAGAGATTGAAAAAAACTCTTCATTTCTAGTCAGTAATATAACTTGTTTCATTCCTGATTTTTATTTTCTCTCCACCATCCTTTCCTTTTCCTTTGATTGGTGATATCTCACTTTTACTTTATATATAGTACACTATTAACAAACTGTTCGCGGATCTAAGTTTTTCATTATTGAAACTATTAAATACATACATGTATTTAAGATAAACGTTAATAGAAAATAAACTAAATGCATTAACCATATTACCAATATGCTCAGAAATAACAGTTAATACAAGTATGCACACTTCAATGATATCGTAAATGCATTTACGGAGAAGAAAGCAAGACGTTAACTGTAGTGGTTTGTTATGTAAAACGAAATATAATACACTACCATCCGAAATGGAAAGGGTAATCATTTTTTTAATTACGTATTTGGGGGCGTAGATTGCAAATTGCCTAGAGGCGTTGTCTATACAAATACGGCACTGGAGACGGCACCTCTAGATGTTCAAAGAGATTTCATCTACTATTCTCAAAGGTATGGCGTGTATTTTGTAAAAAAGCACCAAGTATTAGATAAAATCTATAATGAATGATGATTTTACATAGGAGTACAAAATACGTGATGAACTGTTAACATGTGCTGTAATTGTATTGATTATAAAGAATTTTATAACAAGGGTCAAAGGTTAATGATTGCTGATGATTGAAGGAAGGTTTACATTTGATAAATGAGTAATACATCTTTTTTTTTAATTTGTCACAATACAAGAACTATTTAATAATACAAGTTGGTTAAAACTAATGTAAAAAATATGTAAAAAGTTAGGTACAAAATTGATCTTTAAATTAATTTTCATTATCTAATTTTGCCTTTGTCAAATGCAAAATAAATGACAATAGCAATATGCTTTTGTATACTTATTAAATACAATTATGGAATGATTCATGTTAAATGAAGAGCAAAAGATAATGTTAATTCATTTTAATATCTTAAATTAGAATTAGAGTTAAATTTTATACTCATCTTAAGGTATTAATCACAGTTGGTTTATTATTAGCTTTTTCAAGCAATTTTGTTATATATTTTCAATCCTCTAGATTCTTTATGATTGATGAGATGAGATATTGCAATAAATAAATTGGAGTAATACAATTCTTAAAGCTCAATTGAAAAAGATGCATTATTAAAGCTACTTTTCGATATAAAATAGCATACTACTCAAAATTTAAGTAAAAAGCAGTAGCGGTGGTATTTTAAAGGTACGTATAGTGCATTTTTATCACAACACTGGAAAAATATTATATTTGTGGTAATGCTTTACTTCATTCAACTTTTTAACACTCATGTAATTAAAATATAAGAAAAACTAAACTTTTTATAATACTACTACCTTGATCAAAAAGTTTTGGGATCAGCCACCGTGTCACCCGATTGGAATTCTTTTTTGTTAGGTTACCACATCTATGATTGACACTTCCCTCCAAATTTCAGCGTCATAGCTTGACATTTGTAAAAGTTACGCTGTACTGAGTACATCTACCTTTGTGCGTGTTTTCGATTTTTTACAAGTTTGAAAATGGCATCAACTGTGCATCAACGAGTTTGCATTAAATTTTGTGTGAAAAACGGATTTAACGGTCCGCAGGCCTTGGAAATGTTGGAGAAGTGTTTTTTGGTGACACGAACGCTTCAGAAGTGGTCGTGAGTCGGTCGAGGATGACGAACGCAGTGGCAGTCGAAAACCGATGAAAAAATCGATAAAATCAAAGAAACGTTGGCCGAAAACTGCAAATGACCATCAGAAAGCTGGCAGAGGACTTGAACATCGCTTATGAATCTGCTCAAGACATTTTGATTAGTGATTTGGACCTCAGACGTGCCGCTGCAAAACTGGTGCCGAAAGACCTTAATTTCATGCAAAAAAGGACCGCGTTGAAATCGCGAAAGACATGATTTCCATGAGTTTTTGACCAAAAACAACACGACTACTATCCAGCAGCCTTCGAATTCACCTGATCTGGCTCCCTGCGACTTTTTCCTGTTCAACCCTTAAAAAACCGCTTCGCGGAACGCGTTACATCACCCGAGAGGATGTCATGAAAAAATCAAAGACGGCTCTGATGGACATACCGAAAATTGAGTAGCAGCGGTGTTTCGAGGATTGAATCAAGCGCTGGCGTAAGTGCGTTGCAGTCGGTGGGGAGTACTTTGATGGGGACCATATCGATTTTGATGAATAAACTTGTATTTTCGATTTTATGAATAAAGTCCTAAAACTTTTTGATCAAGGTAGTATACACCTTAATATTATTTACATTTATGTTTCAGTATTAACATAGTATCCTAAAAATATATTTTATGGATTATAATCGAAATTTATTGTTATGGCCTTTTGCAACGAAAA